>JAKSZU010000005.1:60373605-61077047 GCA_026018925.1 Tupaia tana
GGCCATCTTATGACTCTTGTACTCTCTAGGCCTTCATAGACCTATTCTAGATTTTTTTTTTGGGTCCTGTTGCCAGATGATGGAGGACAGTGTGGAGGAAGGGCACTTGTTCTTTTCTAAAGCATCTTTTGTTCATATACAATTGCCTCGAAGTAGTCATCTCATCTCATCTGAATAGAGAAGGGTTGAGGGTTGAGGAGCTAGAAAATGTATTCCCTGCCTAGGCACTATCAGCAATCCCCTGTGGAAAGAGTATAATTCTTTGGTGAACATATAAATGTTTTTGCTGCAGAGAAATTTTAGTATATTTAGTGTGTGTGTGTGTGTGTGTGTGTGTGTATGTATATATATGTATGTATGTATTTGCATACACTTATATAGACACATATATATGTATACATGTGCACACATGTACATGTGCCTGGTGTGAGTTTCAAACCACTGGGTCCAGAACTCAAACAATGGTCGGCCATGTGGGAGTACAACAACATAACCACTCCACTATCTGCTGGCCCTGAAACGATTTATATTCTTAAACTGTTTCGTATCTTTGATGCTCAATTTCTTAGGTGTGCTATGTGCTTGGAAAAAGAAAGCAATATATATTTTCTGTCTTTGACCTTTGGCAATCTTAGAGAAAAGCACCACTTTTTGTAACAGTATATTAACATACTTACTTTCATATTAATTTATAGTTACTCTGTCTCATGCCTGAGCAATGTTATTTTTCTTTCAGGAGGTTAAATTGGTAACATCTTGATAACCAAGTTCTTGGTAGAAAATTGGACATTTAAATCTACAATTTTAAGTAATTCAAGTAATTTCTTACTTCTATGTCAAAATTTGACATATCTGATACAGAAGAAAGAAAAACATTTTTGTTTGTTTTGGTTGTTTTTTTTTTTTATTTATCCTAAAGTTTGTTTGCACTAAATTACACTGTGTATCTTTAAGTTTTTATACTCATATCCTACCCCTATACTAACTCATATCCGAAGAGATTTTATTTTCTATAGTAAATGTAATTTAATGACATTTGAACAAACTAAAGTAAATAAGAACTTTAATGGAGAAATGGCACAAGAACTTAACATCTTGAACTTAATGCTATTACCAGGAAATTTTCTTCAGTCCATTCATTTTTGTTTTAATTCCCAATGAATGTATATTGAAAATGTTTTCACCTAAAAGAAGAAACTATGTTTTAATGACAAATCTAAATGCTGACTATGAATAGACATAACATCAACGAGTAATCTCAGAGAGAAGAAGGTATCAAAGTAAAATAATTAAACATGAGGTACAAAGGATAAACTCAGTGTTTACAGACAATTACATTTGCTCAGTGTCACTACAATTCCTAAAAACCATTTGATTTGCATCTAAGTGATTAAGAGAAAATGTTATAAAGTAATTGAGATGGCTTTATTTCATTAGGCATCACTTTTTCTCAACACTTCACTTAAAAATTATCAAGAAGGATACAGTGTTTAAAAGTGAGACGGAAGCTTTGAAAATCCTTTTTTCTTCAATTGCCAGAGGATGTATATGGTTACCACAATGAGACAGAGAGTGAAGAGGAAAAGGGAGAAAAGATTGCCTTTACCTGTGAGGAAAAGGGAATGCTACAATTCCTCCTCCTCCACTTCTTTATCCTGTGAAGATTGCAGGCATGCATGCACACATATCTGGAATAGTTTTCAAGCTATCATGCCTGGTACTTGGTCTGTGGTTGGCCATGCAAGAACCAGCTCTTTTAACCACTGTGCTATGGGCTAGCCCTGGAAATCATAAAGAACAAAAATCACTCTTTTCTAAACAACGAATAACTTTGACATTCAAATAAGCTTCTGTTTATTTTTGAGCTCAGTAGCTGTATGTAGCTAAATGTTTCGAGCTCAGTGCTTTCATGTGGGTAGTCTATATTATAGAAATCATATTATCATTTTGAAATGTATAATTTTTATCAGATCTACACAAATAAGAAATCTCTTAGTTACAGAAAAACTGTCTTCCTTAAAAACATAAGAAATTATGAAATAAGGACCTTTAATGACAATCGTTGAGATTTGAGTATTTTATCATTTCTATACTGACATGTGAGGCTTCTGCAGTTTTATTCTGTCACAAGAATAACCAGTTAGAGTCAATATGATCATAGCCTCTTACATTTTTTCTACATGAAAAACAATAAAACATATACTGCTACTTAGCAGATGTAAGCCCCACCCCTTTTTAATCTTGAGTGAGTTCTGCTGAACACAGATAAGACTACTCTTCTCAAGGATAATCAGTTAACCATGAATATTGTTCAAGGTGAAGGATACGTCCCTATCACACTAAAGAAGGGCTATGAAAACTGTACAACACAGAGGTTACTACATTAAACACATACTGGTATTCTGTTAAAATAAGCTATGTTATCAATGATTATTAAAGTTTTGTCTTAGTGCCTGAATAGCTAGTTATTGACATAGTCTATCCTTTGTGCTTTACCAGCATGAAATTACAATAAAAGGCTGAATTACAGAGAGGTCTAGAATGTCCTTGAAATAAAAAGAGAAAATGACTTGGACCACATTTTTTCAAAAGTGAATATACATTTCTCATCACAGGAAAAAAAAATGAAATAACTTTGTATTCATTAGACAGTCTTTGAAATAATCTTCAATTAAACAGACAATAGATTGCTGAGACCTACAAAGATAAAACCTTAATCTTGCACAGAACATTTTCTACCATTTACTTACTTGTCTTGCTTTAATTTTTTCTGCTTCTATTTGAGCTCATGCTAACAGATACTTTCTGGAAAGGGGGAAGGTAATGAAATAGGCTTTTGAATTTCTGAATAATCTATCATAATATTACATAGTTCATATTAGCATTAGATAATCAAGCTTTGTTGAGTGAGGAAGACAGAAATGTGTGAAGACACTCTTCTTTTGGAAGTATTCCTTGTACTAAACTGAGTTATTTATTTTCAAATAAAAGCATTTCAGCCAGTTATCATTAATATGCCATATTTGCCAGCTTAATTTGAGAATGCCAGCTGAGATTGAGCTGGTAAATATGGCATACTAATGACAACCATCTGAAATATACATAGGGGCCTCTCTATAATATTACAGCTATCTTACACTTAGCTCATGTTAATCTTACAACAAGATTTGTTTGATATCCTTTGAGCCTCACTTTACAAGGCGAGAGAAATATTGCTTAGAGGTTATATGTTCACAAATTCACCTAGCAGGAAGGGGCAGAGTCAGAATTTACCAGAAATTCTCTCTGCCTGTGAAACACACTCATTTGCTCTCTTGCACATCATGTTGCACCATTACCTAAAGTATTGCAATAGTGCATCTCTAAGTGGTACGGTTTTTTTTTAGTGTTCAATTTAGGGGTAATAAGAGAATGTGTGGATATACACCTTTCCTAGCTATTTCAGATTTGCAACCCTGTGTCATCATTGATAGCTGTATATGTGAAATACATGGAAAATATAATATGGCTCCCTTTTCTCCATTTATAAGTGTATGTGGACACTAGAAATTTTACTAGGACTTGGAAAGATATTGACACAATGCAATTTACAATCTAGACTTCTTTTCTAATGTATTTGCTTATTTCTTCCATGAGATAGAGAGAGAGGGAGGCAGGCCCACAACAGAGTCTCCATCCTGTGATTCACCCCTCCGCCCCCAGACGCAGCCCTTCCACGTGCGCATCCAGCATGAGAATCCAGTATGCTCAGAGAGATCCCAGATGTGAACCTGGGGCCTTTTCCTCATAGGTCCAGTTATGTTAAAGCGCCATCACCACCTGGCCCCTACATCCGTTTCTTTTTTAAAAATGATTTTGATTGTAATTTCTGATTTACATATAATGGTTGTGTATCTTTGTGGGATATGGTGTGGTCTTTCAAAGGAAGTGCATTGTATAAAAATCAAATCAAGGAAAACATCATATTCTCCAATCCCCCACTTCCAATATTTATCATTACTTTGCTGTTCATGTTCAGAATTTACTATATTAATTATTTGGAAATATAGATAAAATTGTCACCAATATCTTTTTCTGTGTTGTAATATTGGGTTGTCAGGAAAGTCATGACACATATTTGAAGAGAAAAACAGAAAAATACATGATAACTTTCTCGATGACCTAATATTTTATAATCCATTTCACTTATTTACCTGATCAGCCTTCCTGATTCCAACTCCTTCACACAACAAATTCCAGGTGATTTCTTTGCCTCCGTGGTTTGTGCCCCAGGAACAAGGAACAGCTTATTTAGCACCCAAGATTCATCCATTAACAAAGATCATCCCAACTCCCGCTTCCTTTCCCTTTCCAACTTCCGGTATCCACCATTACACTCTCTACTTCTATGTAGTCAAGTCTTTAAGCATTCACTAAAGATTGAGAATGCACAGTATTTGTAATGTGAGTACATACAGTATTTTTTTTTTCCTAGAGCCTGGCATCATGGTTGGGCTCAGCCTTTGGCATGGTTCTGCCACCCACTGCATGGGCAAGCTGGGTAACAGCTCTGCTCAGACAAATGCAAGTTCAGAGGTTCTACCAATCATTAGAACCCAATGCAATTTATGTGTGCTCTCCTCCCAAAATGACACTGTGCACTCTGGAATTTTGGGAGCTAGACATGGAGGGATCAGTGTTTTTCTTGGGTTAGTGACTCTGGAAAACTTCCTATGCTTGACTCATGATATGTGCTTACTTTTTGCTCTCCCACAGTTGGAAATAGAGGCATCTTAAGTTGAAATGGGAGGCTGAGAAATTCTGGAGGTTTCTCGTTCACTTATTTTCCTGTAGTGGGAAGCTCCCCTTATTTTAAAAACCCTGCTAGGTCACAGACTTTCTCTTTGTCTATGTCTTCATAAGTAGTCACAGTATCTCAGAAGTTTCCATCTATCTTCTTACTGTTACTCCAATAGAATTTCTTCTGTCCTTGAAATAAAGCCAATCTTCCGGATGTTTTGTTTTATTTTCTCCATGGAGAGAAGTGGTACTAGATATCTGAAACTGGACATCATTTTTTGAGTTTCACTTTTTTTAAAAAAATTATTGCCATAGGGTGAGTGTACTTGCAGGAGAAAGAGAGAGAGAGAAAAAAAAAAAAGTGAGAAAGCAACCCTTCTAGGGTGTGGTCATGTCACAATTTTTTCTGCTCTATTTCTCCATCTTTTCTGAGATTTGGGGCACATTACTTACATATGCAAGGTGCCCCACATGCTTTTCAAGCTGCTGAGTCTGAGACTCAAACCACACATTTGACTGACCATGTGGTATCCAGCTCCCTCATCCACCATGTCACCAACTGACTCACTGCATTTTTTTATACATACTTACCTGCCAGCCTCCCCATTCTAACTTTTGTTTAAACAAAAGTGGAAAGATGTTCTACTTCCTAACAGAGCAGAGTTTGTGTATAGAGCATATGATATATGTAAGGTTTTCTTTCTTTCTTTCTTTTTCTTTTTTTTGAGAGGTTTTTGCTATAGGGCACGTGCACTCACCAGAAAGAGAGAGAGAGAGAGAGGCAGAAAGTGAGAAATCACCCTCCAGGGCGGATGGCCACTCCACAATCCCTTCTCCTCCATTCTCCTCTCGGGATCTTGGGCATGCACGCACATGCACCCAGTGTGAATTTAAGCCACTGGGTCTGGGACTCGAACTGCGGTCGACTACATGGGAGTCCAGCGACATAGCCATTACGCTAACTGCTGGTCTTTTTCTTCAAGAGAGTTAATCATGTAGGTAACTGCACTGATTCCTGGGTGTGTTTTGATTATAAAGCAAGCTGACTTGAAATATAGCAGAACTGTAGGCATTTTGAAATGAAGAAATCACTCTGACAAGAACAATTCAATCAAGTACTTAATTTTGGGAAGATATTTTGAGGAATGATCAGATGAAAAACCAGGAATCAGGTTAATTGTTCAAAGGTAGAAAAGTGCTTGCACATCTATGTTTATTGCAGCATTATTCACAATTGCTAAGCCATAGAACCAACCCAAATGTTCAAACAGAGGAATGGATCAAAAAATTGTGGCACATATACTCTATGGAATACTACTCAGCCATGAAAAACAACAAGACCCTGGTTTTTGACAGAAAGTGGATGAATATGGAAGATTTACTGTTGAGCGAAGCAAGCCAGGCTATGAAGGAGAGACATTTTATTTTTCCACTTAATATACACCTAGTGTCTGCACTCTATAGCCAAAACTGAATGACTAGAGGATATAGAAATATAGAAAATGGTTATAGATACAAGATACAGTGTGGGAAGAGGGTGGAAGAAGGAGGAGAGTCTAAGGGAAGACATTAAGGAGAAAGCTAGAGAGGCAAGACATTTATGGAACAAAGAAATGGATTATTATCTGTTGATAATAATGTGCATAGTAGCCCCAGTTGGACTGGTGAGAAATGTATTTGTGTTAAAATATTCACTTACAAGCTAAGTGACATATGTGATTGAATGTATAAAAGAAATCAAAATTAAATTAAATTTAAAAAAAAAAGAAAGGTGGGCTTGGAGGCCAGCAGGTAGTGTAGTGGTTAAGTTCCTGGACTGCCACATGGATGACCACAGTTCGAGTCACAGACCCGGCAACTGAAAACTCACACCAGGAGTGTATTCACTCACGTCCAAAATATCAATAGGAGAATGAAGAAGAGGGAATTTTGCATGGCCATTCTCCTGGGGTGGTGGGTGGGATTTCTCACTTTCTGACTGTCTTTCTCTGTCTCTGGCAAGCATACCTTTCCTATAGCAAAAATCTTTCTAAAAAGAAAACCAGCCTTAGGGAGACATTTCAGATTTTAAAAACTGTAAGAATAAATTTGAAGATTCTGGGAAGAGTTAGTACTATCTAGAGTGATGAAGAAAGGACTGCATAAGGGATTAAAGGTGTGCATTAGGTTGGATGGTGATCATATTGTAAAGGTAAATTTTGAATGCCTGCCAGTGTAGTAATTTGAAAGGATTGTGGTATTGAACATATGCAATAAGCTGGGAGTTTAATAAAGACATGCATGAAAATATTTGTAAAATGTTTTATTGAAAAAAATGTAAGACAATTGAATATTTTTCTCTTTGAATAGAGTTTTTTTTTTTCTTTTTACTTAATCATAAGTTAAGGGTATGATAAGGCAATTTATACTTACTGGAAAATTAGGAGTTTCATAAGAATGGTTTATACACACAGAATTAAAGTATGAGTTTATTTTAGTACAAAAAATTGAAACCCATGTTTTTGTTTTGCTAGAGGATTTGTATGCTCACTAGAGAAACACAGAGAGATTGAGTAAGAAAACATACCCATGGAGGGGAATGGTCATAGCTTAATCCTTTATCTTCCATTTCACCTTTCAGGATTTTGAACATGTATGCACATGTATTTGGTGTCTTTTTCAAGTTGCTGGGTCTGGGACATAAACCACACAGCCATATGGGATCTAGTGCCCTTAACCACCATGCCACCTGCTAGCCCTAGATTTTTGCATTTTCCACAAACTTTTTGCTGTTCCCGAGTGTGTACACACTCTATACAAAATCTCCTTAAGCCCCAATCTTTTGCCAATTTTCTGATGAGCTATCAAGAATTAGTATGTACAGCCACTCAAAAATCAAAATTCAAAACCACAATCCTCTAAAAACATTAATGTAGCTTTCTTACACAGATTCTTTAGACAGGATTTTGCCTTCTTTAGACTCAAGACATTATTTTCCTTAGCACAAAGGAATAATGAAAACTGCATGCCATTGAACGAGTAAAGAAGAGCAAGTGCATATAAAGCCTTAGAAGATGAAATGCCTGATTAAAGTATTTGCTGAATCACTGGCTGGCTGAAAAGAGAGGACATTTGTCACAACAGGCGAATTTGCTGGAGCAGTGTGAAAACAGGTGACCGAGGGGAACATAATGAAACTTACCAAGGGAATCAAGTACAATATGTTTGTAACAGCTGCTGGGCTCCAAGGAACCTCAGGGAATCCACTCAAAGTGTTGAGCCAATCTATCTAACAAACTCATTGCCAGAGTATGTTAGAAACTTGAGAAGCCAGGCAAGTATGGCAAGAACAGCATGAAATATCATAGGAGTCACTATGGAGAAGAAAAGATCCCAACATCCTAAACAGGAAGACAACCCTGGAGTTCATAGAGCTAAGTGTTTGCTCCTTCAATAAATCAACTTTGTGACTGTCTGCTGAGGCTAGTACACAGATTCATGTGCTAATGTGGAAAAAAGGAAGGTTTCTTGTCTTTATGTATTTACTGATTCATGCAGATGTAATATGTTAATGATTCTGTACAAAGAGAGGGGAAAGTACCCAAATGAGTGTGAAAACAGTGCTAGCTCAGGTTTTAACATAGATTGTTCATAGTCAGCTATAATGCATTGGCAAGGCGTAATAGAAGAAACTGTACTTGAGTAGAATTTGAAAGTTAAGTATATTTGGGCCAGAGAGGGCAGAGTGTTTGCATGAGGGAGTCATTTCCTTCTCCTTCAGAAGCGACAGACATCACTAATTAATAATCTTCCCTCTGAAAATAAAAGTAGTATTACCTTTCTTGGTAGAGTGCTGCAGGAAGACCCTACTTTTCATCACAGATATCTTTAGAATTGAAATCTGTTTACCATCTCTGATCTGTACAGAAAACCTAAGGAAAGAGCATTCTAGTCCTAGGATAGGACACGTGCAAAAGATTGGCCTTGGGATTTGCATTCTAGTTATATTGATATCCAAGATTTATACTAAGTAATAGAGGAAGGAAGATTGAATCATTACACTGTGACCTAATAATAAAGGAACATAGATTCCCAATTTAGAATATTTGTCTCCCTCAGTAAGTTTTGAAACACTGGCATGACAAGGCGGTGAAAGAAGTGTTAGATTTTTATGTACAATTGAGAACAGCAGGGCTTTATGTTGGGGGTTGTCATTATTTTCAAGCTCAGCGTGTAAAGCACTTCCCAATAATTTTGTGATTTTTCAGCTTATGTAGCAGAGCACATCACTCACTGCAGAATGTACAAATGCACATCTATCTCTGTGTCCTTTGCAGCTAGATAATGGACACATGCCTTGGCAAGGCTCCTATGAGGAAGTCCAGTCTATACTGGAGTCCATCTGTGTTTGGATGGTGTTAGCGTCAGTAGCAACACTACCTACACCTCATTTCCAGAAAAAGAAGAGGCTGCAATAGACTAGGATTGTGATTGGTGGAATTGGCAGAACTAGGAGTAAAGTCCAACCTAACAGTCCAGAATGGCAGCAATGCTGCAATATTGTGCTGCAGCTCCTGGCTGTTTGGTCTTTAAAGATAGCTGTGGTAACGTTATCCCATCAGTGTTTGACCTTGTCTATTTTAATTTTTTTTCCTTTTTTAAGAGATATTTTTGCTATAGGGCACATGTGCTCACTGGAGAGACAGAGAAAGACAGAGACAGAAAGCAAGAAATCACCTCCACCCCTAAGAAGATGGTCTTGCTGCAATCCCTACTCCTTCATTCTCCTCTCCAGATTTTGGGCACACAAGCACATGCACTTTCTGTGAGTTTTAACCTCCCAGATCCAGGACATAAACTGTAGTCATCTACATGGGAGTCCAATGACATAACCTTTGTGCCTTCTACTGGTCCCATTGACCTCATCTTTCAACAAGTGCCATTTTTGTGTATGTTGATCAGACTTGAGTTCTGTCACTTATAGATCTAATCCAAGGCCCTTCTAGTGAGGATGATACTAAAATAATTTAGCCAAGTGGAAATGAGTTCTTGACCTAGAATGATAACCGGAGTAATTTTCAAGGATGAATGATATGTCCTGGTGTCTGAATATATGTAAAAATAAAGGGTGGGACAGTTTTTGAGCACTGGGTTGAGTTAATGGAAAAGTACTGCATGGATGCTGTCTTCCTTAATTTAAAAGAGGTGTGCTTGAGACATTTCTGGGTTGTGATACTGGCAAGAAAGCTCAGCTACAGTTGCACAGGCAGTAGGAGTACTGCTGTACGTTGTTAGACTGATGTGAGACTTACCTTTGATCCTGGTTGGCTGCAGAGCTAAAGAGAGGATCATGGTTTGAAAACCCCACTGAGGGTGCCTGTCTCCATCTCTGTCTCAGGAACTAAATAAACAACATTTAAAAAAATGGTGAGAGCCTTTAGAAATTTTAATTTTAAATAGGGAAAGAAAGAATTTATAATTACAAGTTTCCTGAAGCAAATGCTCTAAGAAAAGGGAGAGCAGTAAGAAGCCTATCTAGAGTTTAGTAACGCTGAGGGCATCTTATGGCTGTCTTGGTTACCCCTAAGGTTTCTAAGTAGTTTTCTGGTAGATCCCAGGAGGAGAAAGGAGTTAGACAAAGAAATATTGGGAACCAGCAGTTAGCGTAATGGCTATGTCACTGGACTCCCACGTAGTCAACTGCGGTTCACGTCCCAGACCCAGTGACTTAAAACTCATGCTGGGCGCGTGTGCGTGCATGCCCAAGATCCCGAGAGGAGAATGGAGGAGAAGGGATTGCTGCATGACCATCCCCCCTGGGGGGTGATTTCTCGCTTTCTGTCTCTATGTCTCTCTCTGTGTCTGGCGAGCGCATGCGCCCTACAGCGAAAAACCTCTCAAAAAAATAAATAAATAAAATAAATAAAAAAAAGAAATACTGAAGTTATTTTTATTTCTTGCTAGATAGTTGGAATAGATTTTCAAAGTCAAATATCGTTATGCAAAATATAGAACACTAGGTTTCTTGCACACCTGGCCTGGATACTGTGATTCATTAATACACATTAGATGATTATTTTTTTTCTCATTTAAATACTCCTTAGAGGCCTTTTTAAAGATTTTCTATTTATAATCTCCCAAAGTACATACAGAATTGCAAACTAATATTCACTAATCACAAATTCCAAAGTTTTACCAGTATTTTTTAAAATTAAAATCAGTCCACAAGTGGTAAATCTAACAAGACAGGAGCATTTTCTACCATATGTGTAGGAAAATCAACAAATACACAGTACACTAAGTAACTGTAAACTTAGTAACCAATTTTAAGAAAGAAAATAATTTTATAATTATGATTGTATATAAGAGAATATAAAACCTGCATTTAAAATATTTCAAGTAACTGATGAGCTTTCCAGTAATATGTATATTGTACATTAGTTAATATTAGACCATACATGGGACCAGCAGTTAGTATAATGGCTATGTCGCTGGACTCCCATGTAGTCGACCGCGGTTCGAGTCCCGGACCTGGTGGCTTAAACTCACGCCGGGCGCGTGTGTGTGCGTGCCCAGGATCCCAAGAGGAGAATGGAGGAGAAGGGATTGCGGCGTGGCCATCCCCTCTGGGGATGATTTCTTGCTTTCTGTCTCTCTATCTCTCTCTGTCTGTCTGGCAAGAGCACGTGCCCTACAGCAAAAACCTCTCAAAAAAAATTAGACCATACACTTGTATATGCATATATATATGAAATATATATTTAAGTGTATTAGAACATAGGTATTACATTAAAAAAATCATGAAATGAGAGATGTGTATGAAACATAGCAATAGTTCCAATGAGGTTGCTCCTCAATTACATTTATTTTTTATTCCCTAAATTACTGATTAATACCAATATTAGTAGATCCACCAGTTTATATTTCACTGTAATACTTTCATGAGAAGTTGATATAGTTTAAGTTATGAGGTTAAAGTTTAGTTAAGTGTTCTTTATTCACAAAGTGAAAACAAGTCAAAATTAAACTTGGATATTTTGTTATATAATTAAAGTTGACTTCTGTTGTACAAAATTTTCTTCAGTGTAATTCCTTTTTGTGTTAGCACTTTAATCTGAAGTTTGCTTGTTTTTTCTTAGAGAAGAGTGTCAAACTTTGTAAAAACAGGAACTAATAAAATCTGCCTAGATAAACGTTGCAGATATTTGAAGTAAGAGAATCGAGGTGTTCATGGAATACATTCACTGAATTTTAGTTTTGGTAGGGACATTTCTGTTTTTATATTTGATTTAAATTTGGCCTATAGACTTGTCCTTTTCCCCCCTCTTATTCTTCTATTGAATTATTGATGAGGGAAAAGAAGCCATTAAATAAAAAGCTGTTCTTTCTTCTTTATTCTTTAGTGGACCTGTGCAAAAAATAAATAAATAAGTAAAAAGGTTATATTACTTCCATTTCATGCCAAATGTCCTTGGATATTGCATTGATTATTAAAGAGTATTTATATTCAACTGTAGCTTTATATATACAGTGCCTGGCTATAGAATTGTGTAAATTGAATTTTTAATTAGTGCATAATAGTAGAACACATCAAATCATGTGTTAAATATGTATAACTTGCTGCCCAATTTCTAAGAAACATTTTTACTTGGTTCTGGTCACTTCTACCTTGGTCAAGGAACAAACTTTTGGCTCTGTCATTTCTCTACCCTCTGCTTAAGGGTTTATTGCAACTTGAATGAAAAATTAAAAAGAAAACTAAAACTGGTTTAGCATAAATGATGCTGGCTTTTTAAAGGGTTCATTTACGCCTTTGTTTCTGCTTGTTGTTGGCATCTGTGGGAGAATTGAAAACAAAGGGATTGTTCTGTTGAGAATTCACTTACTGTTTCAGAAACAGAGCATAAATTTTGTAGAGTAAATGGGAAGATATGGGAAGGAAATTAACATTAAATGAGTGTCTCATCTAATTACCTCATCTAATAACACTAATTGTTCTGCTGGAAAGCTTTGCTATAGCTCACATTACAGATAAACTAAAGTTTAGATAAACCTGGGATTTGGCCAGAACAGCACAGGATAGAGATCTGATTTATAAATCCATAGATTTTACCTTTATAATATGTTGCTTCTTATAATGGTAACGATTCACATTTATTAAGTGCCCACTATGTGCCAGAAATACTTCTGTTTTAAAAGTGTTGACCAGGAACATACCTATGGTTGAGCAATTTGAAATTATGAGTAAAAATGAGAAAGAGCTCACATCATTGGAAAATATGAACTTTCTCAGTGAGAAGCTATTAAAAGGACTTATTATAGAATTTGGGCTTATTATCCTGATTTGGATGAGTTTAAGGGAGGTTAAAAGGAAGGAGAGCTGTGCTCTGAATTGGATGCTATCAGGAACTGGGGGTAATTCTATGATTGGTTATGCAAATACTATCTTTAAGTAGGGCAGGCAAGAATGAGGCCAAAGCTATAACTGGTCAAGAAATAGCAATTACTCATGTTAGGCAGAAGAGGGAAATATTTTGGTCATTTTTGTAGGTTGAAAAGGTTCAAGTTTTTGTCTGTGTTTGGGTATGATTATGGATCAGGCTTGTTTTGGGTTTGATGCACCATGATCACATGTTGATGTGGCCTTTTCTGATATTCTGTAATACTGTTTATGATATGTTCAGTGGAAGAAAATAAAGGCCTATTTGGTAATACCGGACCAGTTTTCAGCTGTTAGAGGAAACTTTTCCTTTCTTAGTTCTTCCTTTTGGCCAAGGAAGAGGAAATCAGGCCATAGGGCATTTCATTCAAGACACCCAAAGTTTTTCATTGTGAGATGTTGTTAATCGGGAGTTTCTCTAGAGAACATAGTTTTTAGTTAGAGTTAGTTTCTTCTGTTCCTCAAGTTTCAAGATAAATTGTTAAATTCTCTGAGGAGA
This sequence comes from Tupaia tana, assembly GCA_026018925.1. Classification (NCBI taxonomy): domain Eukaryota; kingdom Metazoa; phylum Chordata; class Mammalia; order Scandentia; family Tupaiidae; genus Tupaia; species Tupaia tana. The sequence goes on from JAKSZU010000005.1 coordinate 60,387,303, forward strand.
AAATGGCTGAAAAGTTGCATTTAAAATCCTAATAGGATACCTTGGCTAATATAATATAAGCAGTAATCAGAGACACAATAATTATTAGTTCTTTTTTTAAAAGAATTATTTTTATCTTAAACTTTATTTTGTTTATTTATTTATTTTAATTCGACTAGAGAGGGGCAGAGTGAAAGAAGGAAAGTGAGAAAGCATGCTGCCAGGTCTGAGACTCTAACCATGGTCACCATTTGGGAGTCAGGCACCCTTAACCACAATGCCACCTTCTGGCCCCAATTCTTGAAGCAAGTTTTAAAAATTAAGACCCTATACCATCAAGTCCCAGACCCGTCAGCTTGAAACTTAGGCTGGGTGTGTGCATGTGTATGCCCAAAACCCCAAGAGGAGAATAAAGGAGAAGGGATTGCAGTGTGGCCATACCCCTTAGGGTATCTCTCTCTCTGTCTCTCTCTGTCTCTCTAGCAAGGACACATGACCTTAACAAAAAAACTTTCACAAAAAGGAAAAAAAAAAATAAGAATCTAGATTATAAAATCCTGAAAGTATATCCAGATAGCTCTGAAAAAGATTCACTATAGCCTTATTTATTATTTTAATATAGTGAGGAGAAAAATACTTCAGATTTATGAATAGGGTTAAAAGAAATTATAGTGTATTAATAGAATGCAACATTTTTTATTCAGTTAAAAATGATATTTCAGATAAAAATCCAGTGGCATTAGGAAATGTTTATTTTATGTAGGTAAGTAAAAAATTCAAGCCACTAAGCAGAATGTTGGCATTTAATAAATATGCATAAGGAAATATGTGGAAATAAATTTATGGAAGTATTAAATGTAGTTATCACTAAGAGATATGCTTATAGGAGATTTAAATTTATTTTGGCTTATCTGTACATTTTCATTTTTCTATGGTCAAAATGTATTGCTTTTGTCATGAATAAAAAAAGATAAACAAATATTTCTTTGAATAACAGAATCATGATTGATGTCTATTTTCTTTTTTCATATAATTTTTTTTTCTTTTTTTTGGCGAGGTTTTTGCTATAGGGTGCATGTGCTCGCCAGAAAGACAGAGAGAGACAGAGAGACAGAAAGCAAGAAATCACCCCCCAGGGGGGATGGCCACGCCGCAATCCCTTCTCCTCCATTCTCCTCTCGGGATCTTGGGCATGCACGCACATGCACCCGGCATGAGTTTTAAGCCACCGGGTCCAGGACGCGAACCGTGGTCGACTACGTGGGAGTCCACCGACATAGCCATTACGCTAACTGCTGGTACTTTCATAAAATTTTAAAAAATATTTTAAAATAAGCTATTATCAATGTTATTAACTGAAACTAAAAAATAACATTTAAAAGTACAAATGTGTATAAAAATATGAAACAACTAAATTAATAAGTTGGAGAGTGACTGCCGATTTAAATACAGGTAATATATACAGTGTGGTGGCTTTATTTTATTTTATAAAATTATATTAAGTTTTTATTTTCTTTCTGTGTCTGAATTCAGATTACCCTTCATTTTCAACTGATGGAGAGAGAAAGATCCTTCTGCTTTTTAAGTTTCTACTTCAAAATATATAAAAATGACATATTAAGTTTTTATTAAAATTATAATTTTTTGGTTTATACAGTTTTTAATATTATCTAAAAATAATACAAAAATGTTTTCCTCCATTTCAATTCATAAAGCTCTTTTTTTTGCCAATTGCTTTCTAAATCTAAACAATTTTGAATAATCATCATGATGATTATAATCTTTACCCTAGTCATGACCTCAGTGAAAATGCTGAAACAATCTCTTCTTTAATTGTGTGGTTATTTATTAATTCTTTTACATGCATGTACAGGTATCTATCTTACAACATACTTAAAAAGTATTATGTATTTTATTTTAATATTTTCAATGAGTAACTAGTGATAAATTTCATAAACATTTTGAGATTATTAATACGTACACTAAATAGAATAATATACTATTATCATTCCTACAGTCCCAGAATATATGACTTAAATGTAAAATATAATTTTATAATAGGAATGAAATAAATCTAAAATCTTCAGGTGGATTTTTATTTAAAATTTTAATACTTTTTTATGAATCTGTTATAGAGTTTGCTTTCTACAGTTTCATTTTATAATTTACATAATAGGCATATGTTAGGTTTATTTAAGGAATTGTGGTGTTTTCCACACTGGCTTGTCAATAATTGCAAAGGTTCTGATTTTTTTTAACCTTTCTTGCAAGCAACTAAATTAGTTGCTTCAGTTTAAGAGATACCGAAAGAAGACAAGAAACTACTGGGTGGGAGATAAAAGAAGATATATTATTTACAAAAATAACAGTAGCCAAAGTACATTGTCATGCTTCTTCCCAGGGTTCTTGTTTCTCACAGGACAATTCACAGTGGGATATGCTACTGGAGAACTCTTGAGTTTAGGAAGTCTGATCTCATATACAGGACTGCAACTACATCTCTTCCTGTGGGAGGTATTATATTTATTATATTAGGTAGTAAATAAATCTATTCCAGTGGTAAATAATTTCTCTCTTTTTCAAAGCTAATTCTATGCAAACATCTTTGAAAAGGTAGTCTCAAGCAAGTTAGTTATTAGACTTTGTTCAAAAGATGCATACAGCACTACAAAAAAACCTATGGAGAATTATTTGTCACAATTTATATTCTGGGGAAGTTCACAAATTTATTAGGAATTAATTGTTCCTTAAATGGTAGAAATTGTGAGTAAATAGGAAAAATTAAGAATTTTGGTTGAGAAAGTATTTTTTTTAATGTTGCTTTCAACATTCTACAATGATTATTCTTTTCATTAAGGTTTTTGGGCTAGTTGTATTCTCCCAGAAAATAATTTATATTATAAAGACTTTTAAAATATTTATTAGTATAGAGCTGTCAGATTTATTTTATACCATGTTTTTATCTTCCTCTGTATTTGTGACCATATTATTTCTGACTCCTATTATTTTTATTGCTTTTTCTCCTCTCTCATTGTTGTTGTTGATTTTAATTTTACCAAAGGACACTTACTAGAGATAAACAGAGAGAGAGAGGGAAATGGAGAAAGCATCCCCTATGAGGAACAGTCATGCCACAATCCCTCCTTTAGGGATTTTGGGCACTCAAGTGTGTGTGCCCAGCATGTTTCTCAAGCATCCTGTTCTGGGACTTGAACCATGCAGCTGCTTGTAAAGAATGTGGACGTTTTAACTATTGATGCATGCCTTGTTGTGCCTCTTTCTACTAATAGTTTCCAAATGAAGATGTCTCAAGGGAGAGGTGTTGTAGGTATGTTCTTTCCTGTTTTCTGTTTGTTTGTTTGTTTACATCTTTTAGGAATTTCGTCTTTTGAATTTTATTAGTAATTGCCTTGTATGTTTCTCAAAAACTGTTCTAACTACATGTCTTAAAATGATAGAGTCAGGAGAAAAAGTACCAGTAAAGTCCCTCTATTTTTAAGCATGTATAGTTGGCAAATTTTAATGTTAAAGTCTCTATCTTTCTGTTTGTTGAAGTACTATGTGACTTTAGGCATAAACATTTTATATATATATATATATATATATATATATATGTGTGTGTGTGTGTGTGTGTGTTTGTATGTATGTTTGTGTTTGTATATTATACACACATACATAGCCAGACCTTGCTTTAACAGTTCTAATATGCATATACTTCAGTTACCACTGTTCAGAGGGCCAGCAGGTGACATAGTTGTTGTTGCACTGGACTCCCACATAGCCAACCATGGTTTGAGTCCCGGACCAAGTGGCTTAAAAATCACACTTCAAGCTTGTGTGTGTGCGTGCCCTAAATCCCAGAAAGAGAATAAAAGAGGGGGATTCTGGCATGATCCTTGGAGGCAATTTCTCACCTTACCTGTCACTATCTCTCTCTGTCTCTCTGGTAAGCACATGTGCCTTATGTTTTTACTATGGTTTTTACCATAGTAAAAACCTTAAAAAAAAGTTACCACTGCTCAGTTAAATAGTATTAATTCTCAGACAACATGGTTTAAATTTCAGTTATTATAGTACACTAACTGAGTAATTGCATGAAGTACAAATTTCATTGCTAACCTTTCAGTCTACAGTTAACTGTCTAAATAATAGATGTGCATCACAATCACAATTACATCACCCTTTCTAAGTCTATTGATGATTAATAATGCTTGTGTATTATTCAGCTCATGTACAGACAGCACAGCATGCATTCATGTTGCCTCCTTATCTTAGTCATTCATCTATATTATATTTTATATAAAAAGGTGAGTGGAAGAGGGAATGCACTAACATAGGTAAAAGTAAGACAAAGAAAAAAGAAGACAAGGTTGTAATTGAAATTTGATATGATTAATTTGAAATGACCATAGGAAAGCTAATATAGGGCAAAATAACTTGCATGAATCTTGTTGAAAATGTCAATAGATATAAAAAAACAAGAAAAATTTGCTGTTATATTTTCTCCCTAAAATTGCGCAAGGAAGAGACACTGCTGTGGCCAAAATGGGGCATTCACTTTTGTTTTGGTTTGAAGACTGTATTTAAACAAAAGTCATAATCCACTTGTAAAAGCCAAAGTGATGATGTTGTGTGTTGTGTTGAAAGAAAATGATAATTCATTATAAGAGATCTGAAGAAAACATTTACTACAGTAAATGCTAGTGTAATCATTTCAACAATCAGCATGTTAAACTATTTGGTGAACTTGAAAAGAAATAAGACTGCGGTTGCAAATTTGTCCCCCTGTTTGAAAGATCAATGCAGATGGTTATGATGTTCATCAAAATATTTACGGTGATCAGATGGTGGTACAGTGGTAAGACACAATTCTCTGTGAGACTGACCCATATGGGAAGATCCCAGGTATGTTTGGAGACCTCCCTGAGTGTATTGGTCACCAAGGTTCTAGTCCTGGACCTGAAAGCTTGTTTTCTCACTTTCTTCTTTTTCTCTCCCTCTGGTCAAATTAAAAAGAAATAAAAATAGCAACTGGAATTAGATAATTCTTTAAAAATATTTTTAAAGTATTTATTGTTGATGAAACATTTTTTGGGGAGAATCTTGTCAGAAGAAATCTGACAAGACACAATCTTGTCAGAAACTTATGAGCCAAGACTTAGGATTATAAAATGTCCATAAAGAAAGGATTTTAGCTATGAAGTCAGAAAAAGTTCAGGTGACCTTTTTTTTTTTTAGAGGTTTTTGCTATAGGGCGCGTGCACTTGCCCGACAGACAGAGAGAGACAGACAGAAAGTGAGAAATCACCCCCACAGGGGGGATGACCACACCGCAATCCCTTCTCCTCCATTCTCGTCTCGGGACCTTGGGCACGCATGCACATGCGCCTGGCGTGAGTTTTGAGCCACTGGGTCCGGGACGCGAACCACGGTCGACTACATGGGAGACCAGCGACATAGCCATTACGCTAAGTGCTGGTCCCCTGAACTTTTGACGTTAGTGAAAAAAGTGAAGGAAGGAGACATTATAGATAAAGTGATCCTGGCAAAATACTTCATATTAAAGGGATTGTTGGTGATGTTTCATAATACTGAAAGCACAAAGATTGAAATGGTAGAAGGTGATTGTGTTGGCAGATTAATGACCCCTAAAAGACATCCATGTCCTAATATGTGAATCCTATACATTTTAGATTGCATAGAAAAGAGAAATTAAGGTTTCACATGGAATTAGTTGTGCTAATCCACTGACCTTAAAATAGATTAGTCTACATTATCTAGGTGGGCTCAATGTAATTACAATGGTCATTTAGAAATAAAAAGGAGGCAGAAGAAGTGAGTGAGAGAAAGAAATAATTACAAAATATTGTTAGAGAGGCAACATTTTTGGCCTCATGGTTAGAGAAAGAGGGCTGTGAGTCAAGGAATAACTTCAAGAGGCTGAATAGTTCAAGGAAATGGACTTCTCCCATGAAGCTCCCAGAAAGAAAAACAGTCCTGCAAGCACCGTGATTTAAGCTTATGAGATCTATATCAGGCTTCTGACTGTCAGGACTGAAAGATAAGAAATTCAAATTGTTTTAGTCACTAAAATTGTAATTTTTTACTGCAATAATAGAAATGCTATTACTGATACATGAATCCAAACACAGAAGTATGATTCATTGAGACAGCAGGAGATGCTTGTCATTGAAAGGGTTTCATCAAAACATTAAAATCTCTCATGCTTTTGTTTACAAAAACAGAAAAATTAAAACGTAATGAAACTAATATTTCTTTAGATCTAACAGAAATACACAGAAAATTCCATCAACAGTTGCAGAATATACATTCTTCTTGAGTATACATGAACATCCTCAAGGATAGACCATATGTTGGGCCACTGCTGTGGTGTAGCTATGCTCCCCAAATTCTGATGTTAATATGAGGTTGTGACAGGATTGAGAAGGTTAAGACTTCATCAACTGTGGCATTGAAAAGTAGAACATTTGGGAGGAGATATGATGAAGGTCATTAGAGTGGGACTTTATGACTGGTTTATAAGGAGAGAGAATGACACCAAAGAGAGACTTAGGGACATGGACAATCTGCTCTGTTCTCACCCACATGATGTAATGCCTCAAAACTCAGCAAAACCCCTACCAGATGTGATTCCTGGCCCCTGGGACTCCAATATATGAGCTAAATAAACATTGTTTTTATAAACCACCTAGTTTCAGATTTTTTCTGTATTAGCAGCAGGATGGATTAGAATAATCACAAAAAAATCTTAACACTTTTAAGAAAATTGAAATAATATCAAGTATCTTTTCTGATCACAATGATAGAAAGTAAAATCAATAACAGAAAAAAAAATAACCCCTTGAAACCAATGGGTTAATTAAGAAAATAAAAGGTAAATAAAAAAACTTGTTGAGACAAATAAAAATAGAAACACAACACACAAAAACTTACCAGCTAAAGCAAAAGTATTTGTAAATGTAAGTTTTTAGCAATAAACATCTACCATCAAAGAAGAAGAAAAATCTCAATCTAACATTGCATCTCAAGAAAGTAGAAAAAGTAGAACAACTTAAGGCCAAAATCAGTAGGAGGTAGACTTATAAAGAACATAGTAGAAATAAATAAAATAGAGACTAGAAAAAAATCATAGAAAAGATCAACAAAATAATGAGTTGGTTTTTAGAGAAGATAAACAAAATCAATAGACCATTAGTTAAACTAAGGGGAAAAATGGAGAGAAGACTTACATAAATTAAATTAGCAATGAATAAAAAAAAATTACAATTCATACCACAGAAATAAGAAGGACCACAGGAAAACATTAGGAAAAACTTCATGCCAATAAGCCCTACCTGTGTATGGTCACAAAACGCTATACAAGACAGAAGAGGGTTGGAGTTGGAATATTAGGCAATTGACTCAACACAAGTTGTACCAGTCAGATTTTCTTCTACTTCTAAAATAAGAACAACAAAGCTGAGTTATTTAATTAGAAAATCTAAGCTGATCACTCATTATTGACCAAGAACTGACGTTCCCATTTTAGAAAAATCTATGTCCAGCCCTGTGCAATTAGATAAGGGAGTAAAGAAATAGATCTACAGAAAACATGGTAGATATGAGTACACTTAGAAAAAGAGCAGAAGAGAATGTTAGGAGGCAGGAAAATCAGGAAAGACAAAGGGGCAGACTAATACTTTCTCACTTCTCTGGATCCTGCATATTCTTCTTACTATTGGATCCCATGAAATTATTCTGTATCGTTAAATTGAACTTAGGAATAGCTTGTTTTTAGCTTTTGCCATGATAAAAATAATTTTTAAGAGGTTTTTGCTATAAGTTATGTGCACTCGCCAGAAAGGCAAACAGAGACAGAGAGACAGAAAGCGAGAAATCACCCCCCCCCACACACACACAGGGAGGATGGCCATGCCGCAATCCCTTCTCCATTCTCCTCTTGGGATCTTGGGCACACATGCACACGCACCCAGCATGTTTAAGCCACGGAGTCCAGGACTCGAACTGCAGTCGACTACGTGGGAGTCCAGTGACACAGCCATTACGCTAACTGTTGGTCCCCATGATGAAAATCTTAAAGACATATATATCAGCCAATGAAACAGGGAGGATATTGGAGCTTTTTTGTACCTGCATTTTCTGAACCAGTATTATTGGCAATCATTTTACCTATATCAGTCAATGTCATCAGTTTTTCTAGGTTCCAGGATGCACATACATTTCTGGGACCACTATTCACCAATTAAAAGTCAGAGAGATTTGAATTGAGTCTTCCTCTATGGAAATGATAATGCTACGAATGGCACGCTAGAGAGAGAGGTGAAAATCCAGCTGTTTAGATATCTTAGAAATAAAGAATAGAAATGTGAGCTAGCTAATACCGGTTAGGAATTCCTTGGTAACAGATATAGAGGTGTGGATTATATTGAGCCTATCAGTGGAACAGTCTCTGGAGATAAAGATGATAAAATATTGTTTGACAGAATATGCTCACTCCTCTTATTGCTCATCGGAAAAAAAAGAAAAAGATGTCAGAAAGTTGAGGTTCTGGTGTTCTGTTTCTAGATATCTGAATGCATTTTGCTGTTAAGGAACACTTTTTGTAAATTATTTTCTTCTTCATTTAGGAGAAAAATATCTGATCTTTCTATTTTACAAGTTCACTGACTAAAGAAAATAAATAATAGTTTAAGTTTTGCCAAAATATTAAAGGTCTATCGTCACTGACTTATTATACTGTATGTGTGAGAGAGTATGTTAAAATTGGTCCCCATTACAAGATGATGGGTAACATTGGAGTTCAGTAAGTCCTACGCAATTCAGTCTTCAAAGGTTAGCAGAATACTGATGAGTGTGTATTGTTGAGCTTGACAGTTAATAGCACACTAAAACCTACTATTAACACTCCCCAAACTGTATACTTGGCAATAGATTTTTGGCCAGTTGACATTCAGTTGTTTTCAGTTAGCTGAACATGGCTAAGATTTCAATTTAACTTTTTTTAAAATAAAAAGCTTTCTGAGTGTTTTAATCAAGATCTTACACTTTTATTTCAACTTGTCTAATTAGCTAATCGAGCATACTCTATTATAGGCTGAATGCTCAGATACAAAGTAAGAAGAAGGTAAAAATATATATGCTAGGAATTATTCTATCGGATATTACAGCACTCACCAAACACTTTCAGACGTTCATTCCTGAATGACTATTTTAGAATAATAATCACTTCATTTTGATATGTCTTCATATTAAATGTGCTCTTTATTTTTAAAGATTATTTGTATTATGTCTGAATGGCAAAGCAACTAGTTAAAAGTGTATTAGTATTTCTATAAAATGTAATTTAAGATCATAATCTGGTACTGAATTAGTATATATTTTTGGATCTAGAAAAGAATTCTGAAAACAATTATATGAAGGTTAAAAGGTTTATTTCTTCAAGGATTTTATTATTTATAAATTCCAATGAAAATGACGATTAGCTAAACTCTTGCTTCAAGACCCATATAACATTATTAAATAGTAATTAGAAACTTCAAATGTTTGTGATGAGACATATGTAATTCATTTCCAAAGGCTTTTCTAGTTTCCTACTGTATAGTACTATTAAGTTGTACTTTGATATTTTGTTTTGAAAAAATTTTAAAACATTTTCTGGAAGTTAAATTATTATGCATGAGAATACTTAAATTCTTCTTTTATAAAGGTCTTATAAAAGAAGGTTAGCTCTAGTTTCTATAGTGCATGTAAAAGTTATAACTATTCTCGGGACCAGCAGTTAGCATAATGGCTATGTCGCTGAACTCCCATGTAGTCGACCGCAGTTTGCATCCTGGATCTGGTGGATTAAATTCACGCCGGGCACGTGTGCGTGCGTGCCCAAGATCCCGAGAGGAGAATGGAGGAGAAGGGATTGCGGCATGGCCCTCCCCCTTGGGGGGGGTGATTTCTCGCTTTCTGTCTCTCTCTCTCTCTGTCTGTCTGGCGAGTGCACGCGCTCTATAGCAAAAACCTCTCCAGAAAAAAAAAAAAAAAAAGTTATAACTATTCTCCATTACTACTTTCATCAATATTATCCATAATACAAAAGAAGCAAGATTTAATTTTGCAGTTAAAATGCTCAAATTAGTTGTAAGACTACCATTTTTTGCCATGAACTGAATTGGATATGGAATAAAAAAAAAGAGCATAAAATTAATTACTGACATAAGTGGACATGTTCTATTTTGAAAGTTTTATAAAAATCTATATGGATTTCAGTGTTTCCCTCTCTGTCCCCATACCTACCAATAATTCAGGAAAAGAATCAGGAAAACCGAAATAGCAGGCTAAATCATTATGGAAGAATTGACTTTTTTCCTCAGTGATTTAGGAAAATTATGAATACCTTTTGCATATTAACTGATATAATGTTAATTTTTTTAAAAAAATATTCTGTTATTGAACTTTATTTTTTTCTTTAATTTAACCAGAGAGAGACAGAGTGAAAAAGAGAGAAAGAGAGAGAGGGAGAGAGAGAAAGTGATAAAGGAAGCCGCCAAGTTCGGGACTTGAACCAAGGTCAGTCCAGAGCCCTTAATCATCACATCACCTGCCAGCCCCAATTTTTATGCTTTGAAATTTTTATGTAAAATAAACAAAAATTAATCAATGACTAAATGCTAACCTCTTCCCAAGACACAGAATTTCCCTTTTCCTTGAGATGTAGATTAAGCATTTCTTTACGAATCTTTTCCCAAGACACAGCTCTTCCCTTCCAATCACCAACCTAGGAATTGTGGAGCCCACTTATAACCTACAAGCCCCCTCTTCCACATGGTCCACCTCTTTGGGCCAGAACAATGGAAATCTCTTCACTAATTTTGTCTGTCAGTCTCAAAATCAAATCAAAGGAACCCATGTGCGTAATCACCCTGAGAAAGGCAAGTATGCCTCCTCTCCCAGCCTAGGTCACTCATGTTCTGCTTGGAAATAAACCACATTAATTATCAATTATTACATGTATTAGGGCTGGGGGTAGTTATTCAGAATGCAGTGGAAACGCCATTGGAAATTTTCTTTTTGGGGAAATTGCTTCAAGAGGCCTGTGATTGTATAAGATGGTTTTGGCCAGTGATGAGCAAGAGTAGTTTGGTTCATGAAGAAGGGAAGGAAACATATTAGATTGTCTCAACATCCAAGCAAGAAATGTCAAAGCTTAGGTCAGGAAGGGCATTGATAATGGAAACTTATAGGAGAGAGAGTGCAATAGAGAGCAGACATCTTGGAAAGAAACCTTGGCCACCGCTTGGCTTGTGAGTAAGAATACTGATTTAATTCTTTTTCTGTCATGCTAGTAGAAGCAAAGCCAAAGTATAAACTGAGATAAAATAGGCTTGAGAGCAGAAATAAGTAGGAAAAAATACTTATGTGGTTGGGTGAAAATAAATCAGAAGAATTTTCACTTGAGGAATAAGAAAGGAATTTGATACCATATAATAATAACTTAATAAATAATATAATAAACTAAGAATTGAATAGATAAAGGAAAAAACAGAATTGAACAGATAGAAAGACCTGACATTGTCTGGAGTTAAGATAAAATTAAAACATAGTGCAGTTAGCAATTTCGGGGAAGAGGGAATGGGAAGCAACCCTGAAGATTACAATGGTTTTGGAGACAAAGAATGAAGACCAGAAGTTGAGGGAGGATATCGTGTTTTCTTCAGAAGCAGGGTGGACCTGCACTAATTTTAGTAGGAGTCTGACTGGTTAGTAAAAAAAGGATTACCTAGCAACATGTAGAAGAGGGGATAATAAGAAAACAGTAATAGATTATTTCCCTGAAAAGTTTGAAAAAAGGAAAAGTAGAGGCCATTTAAGGTTTACTACACTCCTTTGTCCATGCAAGTCTTTCTCTATTCTGTTAGCTGGTGTTTTGGCAGAAGGATGAAACTTATCAGGAAGAAACAACAATGACAGTCCAGGACAGAGGAGAGTGGAAAGGACAGAGTAGCAAGGGATCAGAACATGAGGGTGTCTCCAGAAGGGCTTAAACAGCAAAGCTTCTATCGAATTTGGGTACCCTTTCAAGTAAGTTACACACTATAGAGGGAATGGCATGAGAAATTGTGCTGCACGACTTTTTTTTTTTTTAACTTTCAAATCCATTTCCCCCTGACCCCAACATAGTACAGTTCGCAATGGGTCTTTCCCTGGTGGTATGACTGTAGGAAGATGACTGATCGGGACTGAACCTGTAGGCTAGTCTGAGGGATCAACGAGGCAATGCTGGAGGTTGGGAGAAATGTGATTGGCTGTTTATCCCTGACTCTCTGACTGCTGGGTTGAAACCAGTTGATTTAATCTTCCTTAGAACATGGCTGTGGCTGTGGTTTGATTAACCTCCTGAAGGATTTTAACTCTGTATTCTGATGACAACTCCGTGCCTTTGTACTCCAAGGTACAAGGCTTGTGAAAACTCAGCACAGTTATGGGTTATAGCATATAGCCTCCCATCCACATCTCTTCAGAGTACAATTTTCTTTTTAATTACTCTTCAGGTTTCCCAGTTTTGTATGTGTCATTTGTTTTATGCCAATATTGTGATGATACAGTGTTCAAGACTAGAAGAAACTGAAGGGAAAATGAACAGATTGGGGAAAATTATGGAGAAGAGAGAGCAAGGGTATAGATTCTGTATAAAAAGTATAATAATAAGAAGGTAAAAAGTTTTATTTGGGAAAATATGTCAAAGACCAGGTTTCTTTTGCTATATCTAGGTTTTTTAAAATTACAATTCTGCCATCTTATAACTTTTATATGTATTCACATACTTTATTTATTTAGAACTTGCTTTTTAGTCATTATATATATATATATATATATATATATATATATATATTTCTTTGTTTATTTTTTAAACCTCTTCTGGTGTGTATAAAACTGATAAAAAAGAATTGTGTGACCAGCAGATGACATAATGGTTACATTGCTAGACTCCCACATAGTCGACCATGGTTCAAGTCCTGGACCCAGTGACTTAAAACTCATGCTGGGCATGTGTGCATGAATGCCCAAAATCCTGAGAGGAGAATAGAGGAGAAGGGATTGCAACGTGGCCATCCCTCCTGGAGGGTGATTTCTTGCTTTTTGTCTCTCTCTGTCTCTCCGGTGAGCACATGTGCCTTATAGCAAAAAACCTCTCAAAAAAATAAAAGAAAAGAAAAGAATTGTAAAATTTAGGTAAATCAATTGTATTCTAGTCTGAAAAAAATCTCCTGCCATAGAGACTTTTTTTTCTTGGGTGGGGGGTCATATATGCTTGCTAGAGAGAGAGACAGGGAGAGAGAAAGAGAAAGAGAGAAAGTGAAAAATCACCCATCAGAGGAATGACCACACCTCAATCCCTTCTCCTCCAGTCTCTCTCTGGAATTTGGGCATGCACACGCATGTGCCTGGTATAATTCTCAAGTCACCAGGACCAAGAGTCCACCAGCTTAGCTGGACATGTGGGATCCAGTTCCTTTAGCACCATTCTACTTGCTGGCCCCTTCTATAGAGACTTTTATTCTGATGTGAATTTTGACCAAATTATCATAAGCTTTATCACCTTTGAATTAAGTTAAAATTATATTCGGTCATTACGCACATATTTATCAAGTGTTTTTCTGGCATCAGATTTTACACAGCAAGGCCGAACATGTCCCTGTAATTGTGGTCCTTTTGAGGCGGAAAGTGAAGAGTAAAGAGATCAGGTAATTTTAGCTAGTGTGGCATCTACGAAGAAGAGAAGACAGGACCGTAAGGTGGTTAAAAAAGACTGTTCTTACATTAGCGCTGAGGACTCCAGGAAAATAAAGGGTGAGATGGCAAAGGTCTGTGTGCCCCAAGGAAATGGAAGAAGTGGTGTGAAGTCCTGTGACAAGATCTTGTGCTTCGGAACAAGAGAAAGGATGATATGATGGGAACATTTTGCACTATGGGATCAGGCCAGAAAGACTTTCTAGGGTCAGATTACCATGGTCTTTTAGGTGTTGATTAGGGGTTTGAAATTTATCTTTAATGTTGTTAAAACTCTTGGAGACTTCAAGCACAGCAGTGACAAGATTACATTTTTAGAGAATGGAGCTAGGCCAAAATGGAAGCAGTCTGTTGAGTCTACTTTCTTTTTTTTAATTAATTAATTTTTTAATTATTATTCATACATTAAATTGCTATACATCATTTAGATTGTGAAGATACTTTACCCAACATGATATACACCTCAGTCCAGCCCAGCTGAGACCACCATACACATCCCTGTCAACAGATAATAAATCTTATCTGTGTCCCACAAGTGTCTACCTCTCTATTTTCCCCCTAATTTCTTACACTCTTCCCCTCCCACATGCTATTTCCACTTTGCCTCTAGTGTCCATTACAATTTTTAATACTCTTATGTTCTCCAGTCTTTGCTGAGTCTACTTTCAAAGGCAGATAATGCTTATGATGGCAAAGAACAGCAAAATCTCATTTAACCTCAAAACATCCTATATTCTAGGTACATTACTAGTTTTAATCTAGAGATGAAACTACGGAGGCACAGAGGAGTTAGGCAGGTTGTTCTATGTCATGCAGTTAGCTATGATAGCGATCAAGTTCAAACCCAAGCTGTATCACACCACAACCTTTATCATGGCACTGTGCTCATAACTGAGAATTTTTATTCATTAGAGCTGGCTATAACCCAATGAAGCAATATTAAAAATAATCATCTTATCATATGAAAAACAGCATCATTGGAAAATACTAGAGATGGAAAATATGAACATCTACAGCAATGGAAAATAAGATGAGATAGTGAATACTCAGAACTTAAAATTTGTAGGACAAGTTGTTCTCTTACAAAGACTTTCCCTTATTTATAGTTAAGCCAACATTTGTAGATCTCACCTCAATGTTTCTTGCAAACATTTATTTTATAACATTATTGGAGTCAATTCTAGATTATTTGGGGAATGTGTTAATATGGAAACTTCAGTGATCTCAGTTGAAAAGTTTAGGCAAACTTTATATGAGAAGTTTCCCACATATTAAGATTAAAATATATTCTTACTCTAATGACTCTTCAGCCAAGAATTTTTCTTTTTAAAGCATATCCAAAAATAAAACAAAATTTGAATGAGACTTACAAAGCATGCTTGTTCTGGTAACACTAATGGCAATGAGAAAGAGGTGGAGAATGACTAACACAAGTTCATCAACATGCTGCTTAGTCACCCCCGGCCTTGAAGTACGCCTTCACACAAAATGAGAATGTTCCACAAATAGCAGAAAGCTCAGAAGCCTGAGGGTACATCTACACAAGTTAACTAAATGACCCAAAATCTGTCTCTTCCTTCTAGCTCTTCTAAACCTAATAATGTGTGTCTGTATAAGTGAGTTCGACATGGTGAGTAGTAACAGTTGTGGAGGCGACTGAGTACACTTAGTCCTAACCCTTAAGCCCTAGAAAATAGATGCTAATTAATTACTCTAATATGTTCTCTAAAGATATTTACTGCTCTCCCCTGAAGCTTAAAAGAAATAAAAAAGAATATATTCAAATATCAAACATTAATATATTCTAAAATTGGAGAAAAGATTATGTTGAATGTAGAACAAGTACAGTTTTTTTTGTCTGTATTTCTCATCATAGAGTTTTCTTTTAAAATATTAGGTTGTCCGGAAAGTCATAACACATTTTTGCATAAAAAAATATGTCAGACTCTCCTGACAAACCAGTAGTAGAGGAGAAGCTTGTGTGGCATGTTGATTAAGGTAGTTGGATGCCACGTTGCTGACTATGTGTTTTGCGTCCTGGACCTAGAAGTTTTGAAAACACACCAGGTGTGTGTGCACGTGTGCCTAAAATCCCAAAAGGAGAAATGGAAGAGAAGGGAATTGGGGTATGGCCAGACCCCGTGGGGAGTGCTTTCTCACTTTCCTTATTTCTCTGTCTTTTTTACTGTCTCTAGCAGCACATGTGCCCTCTAGCAAGTAAAATAAAATAAAATAAAATGATAAAACAAAATGGTAGTAATATGACTGATTAAGACTTTCTGACACATATTGATTTATTTTTCACATAAGCCTAAAGTAGTGTGTGATTTGTACAACTGGACTTATTTTATTGACTAAGTCCTAGAACTTTAGATTAGCTTTTAACACAATAAATTCTAGCAATTCTTCATACCTTTTGACAGGTAGTTCTTCTTTCCCTTGGTTGTGCCTCCATTCTAAAAACCACAAGACAATTATAAAATGTCATCAAGATTGAAGAGGAAGATATATATTCCTTTACTCAGTTTGAAAGGTCTACTACCAGTATGACTTCAGACATTTTTGTGGGTTTTCAAATGGTAACTTAGAAAAGTGTGTTCAATTATTCTAATAAAGCAACATATTCAGTGACAGATCAGTATATGACAGTTAAGTGATTATTAAGTATGCTTCATAATTTTGAAAAATTTTAACTATTAGTATTTAAAACAGGTTTTTAAAAGTGTTTAGAGAAATAGAAACAATATATAGGAGAAATTTTTGCACTGTTTTAAGATACATTATTGTTCTTAAAGTAGCATTTATAAAAAAATGGAGAGGTCAGGACCAGCAGATGGCATAATGGTACATTTCTGGACTCCCACATCACCAACCATGATTCAAGTCCTGGACCCAGCAGCTTCAAACTCACTCTGGATGCATGTGTGCATGTATGTCCAAAATCCCAAGAAGAGAATGAAAGAGAAGGGATTGCAGCATGGCCATCCCCTCAGGGTGGATGAGCTTTCTTGCTTTCTCTCTTTCCAGTGAGCACATTCACCCTATAGCAAAAA
This sequence comes from Tupaia tana, assembly GCA_026018925.1. Classification (NCBI taxonomy): domain Eukaryota; kingdom Metazoa; phylum Chordata; class Mammalia; order Scandentia; family Tupaiidae; genus Tupaia; species Tupaia tana. The sequence goes on from JAKSZU010000005.1 coordinate 60,404,138, forward strand.
ATCTCTCTTAAAAAAAAATCCTGGAGAGGTCGAAGGTATAAAACCACAAATTATTTTTCCTCCTAACATGCATATGTATTTGTGATTTTGTTTTTATTAATCAGAGACTATGAAACTGTATTTTTTGAAACTATAGTTGCAAGCTTCTGTGGCCACATTATTATATAACAGAAAAAAAAATGTCTATTAAAAAATGCTTTCTAAATATAGAATACATGCAGTTGAAATAAAGTACAAGACAAAATATTTAAATGATATATTTCATTTATTAAACTGATTAATTAAAATGATTCTATATTAATATATAAAAGATATATATTTGTAGGGGCACAAGGTGATTTTACAGGAAGGGAACATAATTATGATTCATTCTGGCTAATTAATGTATACATTGTCTCAACCATTTGTCATTACTTGTGCTGAGAACATTCAAAATCTCACTTTTTGTGGCTTTGAGATGCATAGCAAGTTTTTGCCATTCTATAGTCTCCCCACTTTATTTTATTTAATTTTTTAAAGAGATTTTTGCTATAGGGTGCATGTGCTTGCTGGAGAGACAGAGACAGAGAGAAAAAAAGCAAGAAATTCCCTCCCTCTCCAGGAGGGATGGTCATGCTGCAATTCCTTCTTCTCCATTCTCCTCTCAGGCATGTGCATACACACACATGCCTGGTGTGAGTTTTAAGCCACTGGGTCTGGGACTTGAACTGCAGTCGACTATGCGGGAGTCCAGTGATGTAACCATTATGCCAACTGCTGGTCTCCTCCCTATTGTATTTTAACACTAGAAATTGTTTCTCCTGTCTATCTGCAATTCTACTTCCATTAATTTACATCTCTTTACTTTGCTTCTCACCCTTTTTCCTTCCAGGCTCTAGCAATCATTTTCATCCCTTTACCTCTCTGAGACATTTTAAATTGTTTTTCCTATTTTCACATATGATAATGTGAGATATTTCTCCTTGTGTACCTAACTTCTTCAGATATTTTATAGAATGTCCTATAGCTCTAAATGAAATATCAGGAAACTAAGTGGACATTATATTAGGATTTAAAAAACTAAAATTTGATTTTAAAAGACAGTGAACAGTCTAGTTGAAAACAGTGAGGAGTTTAATCTGACATGTAATTATACATCTTTGTCTGTAAAAAATATTCTATTGATTTTATTTCATTGTTTCTATTGTTATTACTATTTTCTGGCATTTAGGACTCAGAAGAACATTAGACAAGATTTGTAAGGTATACATCACATGAGAACACGTAAATCTATTGTTGAATAGTTCTGGTAAAAAGCTTTATTTTATAATTTAGTTTAATTTAGAGTTACAGTGAAATTTAAGTTCTTCTTGAGACATATATTAAAATCACTGTTTCAGATGTGCAGTGGCATGAGTGATGGATCATGTAGAATTGGGGAAGGAAGAACAAGACCTTTGGAATCAGGCCTGTGTTTAATAACGGAGCACAGGTATTAACTGCTAATTTAGCCTTTTTTTCCTTTCCTTTTTAATTGCTAGAGAGTGGATCTGTACAGCCTAGTGAGAAAGAGAGAGAGAGAGACAGAGAAAGCACTCCCCAGTGGGATGTGGTCACATTGCAATCTCTCTTTGTCCATTTCTTCATATCCTCTGGATTTCTGGTACACATATGCACATCCAGCTGTTTTTCAGGGTTCTGGAGCTGAATTTGAGCTGTGGTCAGCCGTGTGAGATCTAGCACCCAAGACACTGTGCATAACCACTGCACATAGGGGTGACCTAATAACTACCCTAAGAAAAAGAAGAAAATTTAAATTAACATATTGCCAGTTTTTTGCTAAATTGTATCAATCCTGATGGCCCCAAATTGCTTCTTTTGAGTTAGTTTTTGTTTGTTTGTTTATAGAGAGACTTTTGCTAGAAGGCACGTGCACTTTCTAGAGAAACAGAGAGATAAAGAAAGAGATAAAATGAGAAAACATCTCCCAGGGGATGGTCATGATACAATTCTTTCCCCTCCCCTCTCCTTTTGGGATTTGGGGTATATATGCACAAGCGCCTGGCATGAATTTCAAGCTGCCGAGTCCAGGACTCGAACTGTTATCAGTCATGTGGAAGTCTAGCTCCTCAATCACTACACCACCTGCTGGCCCAGTAATTAACTAGTTTTACAAGCAAAATGGAGTCATAATTTGGTAGGCACTTAAAAAATCATATTTAGGAAAAGTTTGAAAATAATGAGAGAGAAACTTTCTTCTCTAGATCATTAAAGTCATTGTTCCAAAGTTCTGTTATATTTGGTCCTTATCTTACAAGTTGAGGTATTATCTAACCCCCTGAACTCATTTTCAATCATAAAATAAAATGCTGTTGAAGTGATAAAATTGCTTCTATATCAGTAAAATGGAGTAATTTATTGTGAATCTTAGCATGTAAAATATTTGATGAATTTTGATTCCTTCATTCTTTCCTTTATTCATTTGTGTACTTAATAAATATCCATTTTATACTCAATATGATTCAGATTCTGTTCTAGAATCTGAAACACCTAGCCAGATTCTTGTTGAGGCTGACATTGTAATAGATACATAAGAAATTATATGGCAAGGATTTCAGCAGAAAGAAAAGATTCTAGAGAACGTAAACATTGTTCTTACCAGGGAAGAGCATTCAGACATTTTTATTTTTCATCATTTTTCAGTCTCATGAATTCATTCAGTAAACATTTATTCAGCATTTAGTATACAAAGACATTTTTATTTAAAGAATTATTTATTTAATTTTATTTATTCATTCATTTACTTTAATTTGACCAGAGAGAAGGAAAGTGAGAAAGCAAGCTACCAGGATCAGGATTGGAACCATGGGCAGCCATGTTGGAGTATCCAGTGCTTAACCACCATGCCACTTGGTGGTCCCTATGAAGGCATTTAAAAATAAAATGTAGAAAAATGGAATTAAAGTACAAGGTTATTTGGTGCAAAAAATATAACTACAATCTATGTTGATGCAAAAAACATACTTTTTTTTTTAAATGTGCATCCCACATCTGTTAATATAGTGCTAGGGACTTCAGTCTAAGTCTTTATATATTGTTATCTGATGTATGCTTTTGCTTCACTTTTGCAGTTTAAGTTTACTTTATTTTAAGCCTAAATTCCTTGTGTGAATTTTTGGGTAATATCTATCTGTCCTATGTAATCTTCACATTTTCATTGTTTCTATTTTTGCCTTTTTTTTACACATTATGCTTGTGTTTTTATGATTCATTCACACCTATTCTGTTATTATTTTTAAACTTAAGTGGTAATAGATCTGTAATGGTATTATTATTTATTTCCTTATCTGTTTCCTCAAATTTATATATTTCTTTATTTCATGCTGTTTTTTTAAGGTTTATTTTTACCATAAGTGACAGAGACAGAGATAGAGCACTCCTGATTGGCTCTTGATGAAGTGATTCAATACAGCTTCAAGCAAGATGAAGTGATTCAATACAGCTTCAAGCAACAGGATACTCCCCTAGTTTGAACCAGCAACCTTCCCATTAGGGTCTGCCTTTCTAGTGTACTGTGTTTTACCCCTGCATCACAGCTTGACCCCTCATTCTGATTTTATGATTGTCCATTTTAAATTCTTTTTACATTATGTTAATTTTTCATATTCTTTTCTAGCACTTATGTGTTGCTGCTTTAATTTCTTTACTTTTTTTTTTTTTTTTTGGAGAGGTTTTTTCACTATAGAACGCGTGCGCTCACCAGACAGACAGAGAGAAACATAGAGACAGAAAGCAAGAAATCACCCCCCAGGGGGGATGGTCACGCCGCAATCCCTTCTCCTCCATTCTCCTCTTGGGATCTTGGGCACGCACGCACACGCACCCGGCGTGAGTTTTAAGCCACCTGGTTCGGGACGTGAACCGCGGTCGACTACGTGGGAGTCCAGCGACATAGCCATTACGCCAACTGCTGGTTCCCTTCTGCTTTAATTTCTTAAATGATATTTTCTTCCATATCGAGTTCCTTGTCTTCTCTGTACTTCACATTTGTTATTTTTCTTTCTTTGCTCATTTCTTCCCTAATTGTGTGTATAGTATATTTGAAAAATTGCCATGCTATTACTCTTTATTTATCTCTTAGATGCAGACATTTTATTCTAACATTTTATTTGTCCTGAAAAATGTGAAAGAAATCCCTTTGTTGTCCAGTATATCTGGAACTAGTTTACTTTTCTCTTCCTAAGCTGAAATGTCTTTCTATTCTTTTTCTTGAGACCAGGGATCTCTGGGAGAGATTCTGGGAGAGCTGGGATAAAGATGGGTTCATCTGAGGACGGTGATGTCTACATCTCTCTTAACACAGTCTACTCCACGTAGACAGGACATAAGCCCAGTTGGGAAAGGTGCTTAGTTTGCAATCCTTTAGCTTTTAGCTATAGGACATTTTCCTAAAATATAAACCTGACCTCTTTTCCCACTACCTTTGGAAATGAGAACAACTGAAAGGAGTTTTGCTTGGAGATTTGGGGCTATAGAAGTAAATATGTAGGCCTAAGCCACTCTTTCCTTCAGGGAACCAGAGTGTTTGTGAGGAGCTTGGGGTCTGGCCTGCTCCTTGATTCTGTTCATCTTCACAGAGGTGGGCCTTCACGTGGGGAGTTCTGTAGACTTCAGCCCTGGCTGTTCATTCATGGTAAGTTAGTCAAATTCTATGGATTTCATAGAAGAAACCCACTGTTTTGTAGTAATACTCTTATTTTTTAGAGTGAGAGATATTTTTGCTATAGGGTTCATGTGCTCAGTGGAGAGACAGAGAGACAGAAAGTCAGAAATCACCCCCCTAGGTGGATAACCATGCTGCAATCCCTTCTCTTCCATTCTCCTCTCAGGATTTTGGGCATGCACACATACTCAACCAGAACGAGTTTAACCTCCAGGTCCGGGACTTGAACCGCAGTCAACTATGTGGGAGCCTAGTAATGTAACCATTATGCTGGTCCCTGTAGGATATTCTACAACGTCCTATGTAATTTTATTAGTAGTAAGAAGAATTTTTTGTCTCCACATGCTAATTATTTTGACTTTTTTGTGTGTTTTTTTTTGGAAGTTTCAGAGACCAATTAAGGAATAAAAGATGTTGTTTATTGGCCCCTTCTAACCACCACCATTCCTTTCTTTGGTAGAGCAAAATTGTAGAGAATAGGAAAACCTAGATATCTGTCTCTTTTCTGTGGATGTTCTCAGAGTGACATGTCAGAGCTTCTCATGAAATGCATCCCTTGGCCTTTCCCACTACTGGTTATTTTCCCTCCTAATTCAGAAAAGTGGAAGATATTAATGAAGCTATGTTCACTTACCTCCTTTCCTGATTCTATTTAAGCAGGAATGGGAGGAATGAAAATTGGTGAAGTACTACACAAACCCAGAACTTTGTTTCATTTTCGTGACTTATAATTTACAATTTGAGCATAAGGTTGTACTTCTTTCCTTTTCAAATGACTTCTTTTATGCTTTTATTTGATCTTTATTATATTTGTCTATTTTTATTAACTAGTGGATTCAGGGGATTCTGAGCATTTATAATGCTTTTCTAAATTTTTCTGGATATTATGAAGAAGACTGAGTCTAAAGTAGACAGATGTTCACAAAAGTAGTTTGGGTATCATTTTCTAAGCCTTGTGAGACTTATGCCATGAACTTCAGAGAATGAATTATGCCACAGAAGTAAAGATGAGCTTTTCAAGTTCCAAACCATTCAAGCAAGATAATCTTGGCTTCTCTTTCCTTCACTCCCCTTGGAACATACTTGTTTCCAGAAAGTATAGGACATAATCTCAAAAATACATCTCCTAACTGTGCATTAATATTCTTAGATGTTGAAATAAGCTTGTGATCAAAGACTACGTTAAATAATTGGCAAGTAGTAGATAGAGAATAAATAACACTCTAATTAGACTCCTGGAAAGCTTAATCTATGTCAGACTCACCTAGGAATCTTATTACCCCAAAGGTAGCTTATTAATGCTAATTATGATTTATTTTTACCTAACAGCAGAGACTCTAATAACAATAGTGCACCATTAAGCAAATAGGACATAGTAAGGGTTGCATATAAAATAGAGTGACAGTCCACAGTCACCTTTGCTTGGCATCCTGAACTTGTTCTTGTCCTTTCGGGATCCCAGTTTTATTATTAGCGTTAGGAAATACAAATGTGATGTTCCTGAACTTCTTAAAACAACTTTGCTTCCTGTTCATTTTTTAAGGTAATTTAGAACAAGAAGCGTGAGACAGCCCTACAGGGATCTAAAATTTTCAGTATGTAATACAGAACACTTAGCAGGAAACAAATCACCAACATTTTCATTGTGTGTTTCTAGAATGTTAGGATAAAGAAAATGAAGACAATATGGTTAATTTAATCACAGTGAACACGAAGCAAGCTAGTTAGCAATCAAGGCAACACAAAAGCCTATAAAGGGAAAAATCGCTTTTTGTGTTCAACCTTTGCCGTTTGAAGTGTGAATGTGTCCTGGTGGGTGGATAAATGGCTGAATATTAATCATCCTTGCCTGTCTGGCAAAGCTTCCTGGCTTTTTTGGCTGTGACTGGTACACTGGTTAGCTTGTTTTCTAGACTGGCAGCTGCCCATCCTGGAAAAGCACTCATGCATCTTTTTCCCTGCAGAAGGGAAAGTTTTACTTTTCCAAGTCCATCTCTTATACTTGAAGCAGTGAAAGCAAAGGCCCAGTGAGTAACGCCTTGTGTTTCCATCTCATTCATCAGGCTTCAGCCTGACACCCTGGGCTGCCTGAGTGTAGTGCATTATTCCCATTCTTGGCCTGAGCTGCCCCGAGCAAATTCTAGCCAAAAGCTTAATAATACTTCAGCTAGCTTCTCAGTATTCTATTGTTTATTTTAAATATTGATTATGCCTGTTGCTATGGCTCAATCCCCTTACACATAGTAGGCCCTTATCTTTTCCTCGTTATTGTTGTTGAGTGATAAGAGAAACTAGTCCAGGCATTTAATGGTCCTTTTCATATAAAATAATAAAAAGGCTCAAAATAAATTTTTCTCACATGGTGTTCTGAGAAAGTAAGTTAATGAATAAAGAAGGTTCTATGCATTCAAGAACGTTAATAAAAAAATCTTTATGCTTCTAGTTGTTCTTAAGAACAGGAAAAATGAGTAGTGCTTGATTTGATAATATTTCCGAGTGAAATAGGACATATAAGATTCTTCTGAATAATCACCTTTACTGCTTGGTCTCATTTTAGCTTCTGTTTTGCACTGCAGGTTTGTTTGTTTCTGAAACAAATTAAAATAAATCAAGTCAGGGTGAAGAAACTATATTCAGTTCAATAGGCATAGAAATTATTTCAAATTTTTAAAATTTAAGCAGCATTGTAGTGCAACATTAAGCAAATAGGACATTGTAAGGGTTGCATATAAAATAGAGTGACAGTCCACAGTCACCTTTGCTTGACATCCTGAACTTGTTCTTATCCTTTCGGGGTCCCAGTTTTATTATTAGCCTTGGGAAATACAAAGGTGATGTACCTGAACTTTCAAAACAACTTTGCTTCCTGTTCATTTTTAAAGGTAATTTAGAAAAATTTGGAAATACTTTCAAAATTCAGGCAACTAATGACAATAACAAATATTTTTTTAATTTACAAGAGTAATGGTTCTTTATGAGAAGAAGTCAATTAAACAAGTTTCAATTTCATGCCTCAGTCAAGGACAGTAATGTGATATTAGAATTAATCTATCTAAGGGGCGGCAGGTGGCATGGTGGTTGAAGACGCTGGACTCCCACATGACCGACCATGGTTTGAGTCCCAGATCTGGTGCTCACTTTCTCACTTTCCCACCCTCTCTCTTTCTCTCATTCTGTCCCTCACTGGTCAAATTAAAGTAAATAAATAAATAAATAAATAAAGCTAAATTTCAAAAAAAAAAGAAAAACTATCCAATCAAAGTTAAAATGATACTTCTGTGACTAAAAGTACAAAGTGACTTTTTAGTTTTTAAAGATTTTTGATACAGGGTGTGTGTGCTTACCAGAAAAATAGACAGAAACAGAGAAACAGAAAGCAAAGAAATCACCCCAGCCCAAGTGGGTATGGTCATGCTGCAATCCTTTCTCCTCCCATCTCCTCTTCAGATCTTGGGCACACCCGCACATTTGCCCAGTGTGAGTTTTAAGTCACCAGGTCGGGGACTTGAACTGCAGTCAACTACATGGGAGTCCAGTGACATAACCTACTGCTGCTCCCAAGTGTGACTTTTTAAAATAACATTGAAGAGCAGGTGCAAAAGATATTAATGTTTTAAATAATGTATTTTTCTCAGCATTATCAGCATTATTTTTCCCATCAACAAAAGAAAATACTCATGGAATACTATATTTCTGTGAAATAAAAGTATTGATTGTGTATTTAATTTACTATAAAAATATGGATACACAAGTACACATGCATGCAAACACAAGTGTTTGGTTGTAAAAAACTAACAAATGTCATAAAAATGATATTCAGTTAAATACTAAGTATTTAGCTAGATAACCTTTTATGATATTCTAAAATTACTTGTTTGCTTTGATCTCTGGGTATTGCTTAATGTACTTCCATTCACTCATATACCTGATCTAGTTGGAAAGTCTTTTCTGTTTTTTTATATATTTTTTAAGAGATGCGATGGCTCTCTGATCCTGGAGTAGATGAGACCTGAAAGTAAAAACAAATGTGATGCTGACATTTTCAGATGAAAATCTTCTCTTACCAACCTACTGTGGTCTATGAAATAAGGCTTTCTCATTTTCCCAAGTATTAAGTCAAATTATTTTGGGAAGAACATAAACACTAATTAAAGCAAATAATTCTCCTTCAGAAATAACTGATGAAATGAATATTTTTATTTTAGCGAGGAGAATAGTACTGCATTGATTTTCTGTTTTTACTGCAACAAATTACCACAAAATTTAGAGGATTAAAACAACACAAATTAATTGTCTTATGATATGGGATGGCAGGAGGCCAACATGGGCTTACTGGGCTAAAACTATGTATCAATAAGTCAATGTTGGGACCAGCAGTTAGCATAATGGCTACGTCATTGGACTCCCACGTAGTCGACCACGATTCGAGTCCCGGACCGGTGGCTTAAACTCATGCCGGGCGCGTGTGTGTGTGCGCCCAAGATCCCGAGAGGAGAATGGAGGAGAAGGGATTGCGGCGTGAACATCCCCCTGGGGGGTGATTTCTCACTTTCTGTCGCTCTGTCTCTCTCTGTCTGGCGAGCGCACGCGCCCTATAGCAAAAATCTCTCAAAAAAAAAAAAAAAAAAAAAAAAAAAAGAAAGGCTAAGGAACTGTGACAGACTGGAGAATATTAAGAAGACATGATACCTAAATTCAGTATAGGATCATGGAGCAGATCATGGGTCAGGAAGAGGCAGTAGGGAACATCCTAATAAAATACAAATTAGGTGTGTAATTGAATTAATAGTATTCAATAACATTAATTATTTAATAGATAGTAAATGTTAATAACAAGGGGTTGGTTGGGAACTCTCTTGTACTATGTTTGCAACTTTCTTGTAAGTAGAAAAGTACTTTACACTACATACTAAATTTTAGTACTTCTTATAATGCTATCAAGACTCCAAAGTAGGATCAACCAACTTTCCCAAATGAGTCTAATTTCCGTGGTTATTTCATGGATGTAGAGAATGACTTTTTGGTGATTTTTTTTTTTTTCAAACTACAATACTCTACTTACTATCACTTTGTGACCTGGGGTAAGGTTAATTTGGGAGCTATTTTATTTCTTCTGTAGACTTTCTCAACTATTAAATTAACGTGTACAGTGGCCAGTTGGTTACTACTTTGTGGTTCAAACTAATGGTTATTCATAGATGTGATTTTATGTTGAAAATAAAGTATTGCTGAAAAATTCATACTTCCCATTAATTAAAACAGTGAATATTAATACCAGTATTAATTTGAACAGACTGCTAGATCAAGAGGTATCTTAAAATATCAGCCATTTGGTTATTTATCTTTGTTTAGTGTGAGCATTGCCTACATCTATATTGGCTATTACTCTTCTAGAACGTATCATTTCCTTTTTTTTTTTTTTTTCGGAGAGGTTTTCGCTATAGGGCGCGTGCGCTCGCCAGACAGACAGAGAGAGACATAGAGACAGAAAGTGAGAAATCACCCCCCAGGGGGGATGGTCACGCCGCAATCCCTTCTCCTCCATTCTCCTCTTGGGATCTTGGGCACGCATGCATACACATGTGTCCGGTGTGAGTTTTAAGCCACCGGGCCTGGGATGCAAACCATGGTAGACTACGTGGGAGTCCAGTAGAATGTATCATTTCTGTAATTCTGAGGTCCAATAATAATTAACTATTATAGATCATTCTCCTGTTCTGAAAAATTTTATGGCATAATTGCAAAACAGAACTTTTTTTTTTTTTTTTTTTTTTTTTTTTTTTTTTTTCCTGCTTGGTTAGTCTGTTAGCTAAAGAAATGACTTGATTTTCCTTATATAATATTCTGGTTTCAAAGTTCAGCTAGTAGATAGTGTGTATTTTCCTCTTAACTTCTCTATTCTTCTCATTAGAAAAATGAAAGAAGTAATTCAGTATTATTTTTAATTGCCAGAAAACACATGTGATCACCAGAGGAAGAGAGAAAAGGCACCTCAGTGGGGTGTAGTCACACCATAATCTTTTTCCTCCCCTTCTCCATCCTATCAGGAACATTGCCACACATGGACATGCACCGTGTGTGTTTTCCAAGCCACCAGGACCAGGACTTGAACTGCAGTTGGTCTTGTAGGATCCAGCACATTAAGGTTAGTTCTCATTTTAGTTCATAGTCAGACCAGGTACTGATTCAAGCTACTCTCAGTTGTTATTTAAACTCATTAGAAACATAAGCTTTAAGCCAAGAAGAGCTAGTTTTAAAACAAGAAAGTAAAGTTATTTCTCATGGTAGTCTTGAAAAATCAGTGAAGATTTCTGAGCATTTAGATCCTTCCTATAAAAAGTAACTAGTATTATTCTCAGTTAGTTACCAGAGTTCTATGAAGGGCAAATAAGGAGTCATTTACAGGCAATGTGAGGTAGGAGAGCTTTAGCATTGGAGAGTGGTGACTAACCAGGCACCTCTGATTAGGTGCCTTGAAATTCAACATTACTAAAGGGAAATGCATGGCTCTTCTACTATGTCTCCTAACATTCCTAAAAATGAGAATGGGGTTTTAGGAAATAGATTAAATTCAGGCAGTTTTAAATATGTCCTCAGGAGTCAGGACAAGGCTGAGATACAGAGAAGGAGCCCTCGAGAGGTTATGTGACCAGTATGCCTCAGGGTAAGTCTTTTAATTTCCACACCATTTTACTTCTCTTAAGTGCTATTTCATTTTGCTGTATGTTTTAGCAAACAGAATCCCTCCTTATAGATAGCAAACTCTTTTTGGTGGGCATAAAGTAGGAGAGGAATTTTTCTTATTTATTTTCAGAACTTAATGGATAGCATGATAGTACAATGCCCTAAATGTAAACAGTTAGTACATTTTAGTTAAATTAAAAAGGATAGACATTTTAATACTTCTCATTTTAAAAAGTATTTAAAAATATGAAAGAAAAGCTTGTTTGCTTGTATTCTGGTGACTATCTGAAGAAGATCCAATCAGGAGGAAGGAACAGTTTGTGTGAAGCCCCTGTGAGAAGATTGAGCTGTGCGTTACTCTAGGCAGTACTGTTTAGGGCAGTGATTTTCAACCAGGGGCAATTTTGCTTCCCAAAAAAGATATTTTAAATTGTCATGACCTGGGGACAGAAACCCTGGGATTGGTATATAATGAGTAAAGAACAGGGATGCTAACCATTCTAGGATGCACAAAACCAAAAAATTATTTGGCTCAACAGATCAGCAGTGGCAAGATTGAGAAACACTAGTTCAGATAATACCAAGCCAGGGGCAGCATGCTGTAAAGGAGATACATTCATTAGGTCATTTTCTTTCTTCAAGTAATATAAAGTAATTTTTATTTTGCACCTGCTTCTTTTCTTAAGTACTTACATTTTTTTTTTTTTCAGTCACTCCCCTATTGCATATGATGGTACTGTAGTGAAAATGAAAATCTTTGCCTTTAAGTTTAGAGGAGAGCTCTTTCCACTATAGAAGATGGCGAGTGAAAAAGCTGCAAAGCAGGATACTAAGAAGAAACCTGAAGCCAAGAAGGTTGATGCCAGTGGCAAGGTTAAAAAGGGTGACCCCAAGGCTAGAATGCCGAAGAAGAGGAAGTCCCATTGCAGCTAAAATCCAGTCCTAGTCTGGGGCATCGACAGACACTCCTGATCTGCCATGTATTCCAGGAAGGTCATGTACGAAAGGAAATACTTGGCCTCTGAATTCAGAATTAAAAAGAAAAAGCAGAAGGATCTTGCCATTTTCAAAAAAACAGTTTGTGGGGACAAGAATGGTGATACCACGGTGGTTAAACTTCGCAAAATGCCTAGATATTATCCTCCTGAAGATGTGCCTGGAAAGCGGTTGAGCCATGGCCAAAAAAACCTCCAGTCAGCATGTGAGAAAGCTGCGAGCCAGCATCACCATTCTGGTCTCACTGGATGACACAGAGACAAAAGAGTGGTTTCCTGAAGCAGCTGAGCAGTGGCTTGCTACTTGTAACCGGACTGCTGGTCCTCAATTGAGTTCCACTACTTAGAACACACAAAAAATTTGTCATTGCCACCTCCAGGAAAATTGATATTAGCTAAGTGAAATCCCAAAACACCTAACCAATGCTTACTTCAAGAAAAAAGAAGCTGCAGAAGCCCAGACACCAGGAAGGTGAGATCTTCGACACAGAGAAGGAGAAATAGGAGGTTACAGAGCAGCACAAGGTTGATCAGAAAGCTGTGGACTCACAGATTTTACCAAAAATCAAAGCTGTTCCTCAGCTCCAGGGCTACCTGCGATCCACGTTTGCCCTTACAAATAGAGTTTATCCTCACAAATCGGTGTTCTAAATTTTTTGCTAAGAACCAAATTAAATAACTGATTTAAAAAAAAATAAAGATTAAAGAAGCAGCAGGACTGGCATTGATTTCTTCCAAGGACTTCCTGATTCTTGTACCCTGAAATTTTCTCTTTCTGTATGTAAGCTTATCAGAGAGACTAGATAGACTTTGTACATAGCCTTGTATCAAAGAAGGATGAGTAGTTTTTGCTGTTTAGAAAGGCAAATTTGTGCCTTTAACAACTTTTCCTCCTCTGATTATTATTATAATTATCATTTAGATGGGGTGCTTTTATCTACTTTAAAACTGTAGGATAAAAGCAGATACACTAAAAGTAAAGTTTGAAAGATGAAGTGACAACCAAAAAAAAAAAAAAAAATTACCAAGGTGAAAATCAAGAATAACATCCACTATAGTACTGTGGCCAAATAGAATTTGAGTTAGGGATCTCAGTTATTCTGTGAGATAGTGTTTGGCATTTGTAGATCATCTATTTTAACAGGTTCTAGGGTAAGGGCAACTGCTTATGATTTCAGACATTTGACCGTCATGCAGTCCTGAAGGCTATGGCACAACTGGACTGAGAAAGCCTGTTTAGGGATGGGAAGTCCTGAGATAATGTAGTAACTGCTTGGTTTCCCCATATTCCCTGTATGTAGGAAGACCGAGAACAGAGTCAAACTTCTTTTTTTATTTAAAATTTTTTTACTATTTAAATTTATTTATTTACATTAATTCACTGTACATCATTACAGCATATGAAATGAGATTTTCCATCCAGAATACACTGTATATTGGCTCAATCAAGCACATCAACATACATGTTATCGTCAACAAATAATTTTCCATTTCTTGTTTCCTGTATATTTTGCTTTTTTTCCCATCCTTGATTCCCTATCTCTCACCCTCTGCCATCTCCCACCCTCCTCCCACACTGTCTCTGGTATACATGGTTGCTTTCTATGCCTTTTTTTCCCCACATTTTACTGATTCACTAAAGGTCTTAATTAATCTAAATATTTTGAATAACGCACAGCTGGTATATACATATCCATGAACACAAGCCTGACTTTAGGCATAAACCACAGTGAGTAGAATGAACCTGCTATAAAGTATCACCTAGCTGGGTCTATATATCTTACTGTAGTCATCAAATAGGTATTTTTAAAGCTTTTATTTTTCTGATTTTTTAAAAAACTTAATTAATCTACATTCATTCCCTAAACATCATCATAGAATACTAAATGTGATTTCCCATCCAGAATATACTGCATAGTAGCTTAATCATTCATGTTATCATCAAAAATTTTCCATTTCTAGTTTCATATATATATATATTTTACCCCTATTTCTGACCCTCTGTCATTTCCACCCTCTTCTCACACTATCTCTGGTGTCTACAGTTGTCTTCCATTCCTTTCCCCCCCACATTGTATTGATCACACAATACCTTAAATAATCTAACTGCTTTCAAGAGCAAGTTCAGCTGGTAATTTCAAGAAAAGCAGCTTTAACTTAAATCAAAGAAATACTAAGGAACTTCGCTTAAAACGTAAAGTCAGGAAACAGGTTAGGATTCTGTTCAAATGGTAGGTCTATGAACCTATAGCCATCTCAAGACAGGACACAAATCTTTAAAATCAGACAACAAAGCCTAGAAGAAATTCAGAAATGTTTTAGTCAAGTTATAAAATTCTATTTCACCAAATCAGTCCCGTGTACTTTATCTTCTGTTGTGGTTCGATCTTCCCGATTAAATTCTGGGATATAATATTCAACTCCAGGCTTGTCCCTATGATTAAGTTGGACATTTTCTTAGTTTTTGAACTCTTATTTCTGTGTCTGTATTTAATTTTCCTGATATAGCACTACTGTTAGCAAGTGCAAATCTTGAGGTCTTCCTCTGCCAGTCAGTCAGTCAATAATTAGCTCAAGGTATTACTATTCCATGCATAGAATTAATTGACAATATTTAGGATATAAGATTTATTTTGGTGAAACGCTCAAGGCTATCAATACTGCTCTTATTTAATAATCTAATGTGTTTGTTGACACATTTCCGCTCTGTGCCCTCAGAGTTCTGACTATCCTATAATTGTTTACATTAGTGTCCTTAATAGTATGAGCTATTTGCCTATGAGCTGAATGCCTCTGTGAAGCATGATACCCATGATTATATATTTACCCTACAGAAGTCTGGTTAATGTTTTTATTTTGTTTTGTTTTGTTTGTTTGTTTTTAAAGTTTTTGCCTAGGGCATGTGTGCTTGTGGGAGAGACAGAGAGAGAGAAAGTGAGAAACCACCATCCTGGGGGATGGCCACACCTCGATCCCTTCTCCTCCATTCTCCTTCTGGGATTTTGGGTACACGTACACATAGCACGATCTTCAAGCTGCCAGGTTTGGGACTCCACTGAGGCTGACCATGTGCGAGTCCAGCACTTTAACCACTATACCACCTGTCGGCCTCCAGCTAATGATTTTTAATGTGCACAACTTACCTCTTTTTTCTCACTTCCAGTGCCTGAAATAGTATTGTTTGCATTTTTTTCCTATGGAAAAGAAGGAGTTTCATAGTTCAGCAAAGTCGTATGCCTTTTTATAAACAGGCTTGGAAAGGCAGTTGATCTAGCCTAGCTATTTGCACCCAACAAGTGACCCAGGACTTATTATTTTTCTTGTCAGTTTCTGTGTAGCAAAGGCAAGGGCTTGTTCTTGGCCTCTACTGAGTGATACACAAAACACTGAAGATTTTAAAGTGGGAGAAGAAACAGAGAAGGTAAGCTTCTGTTTCACAAAGAAATACCAGCAAGTTACCTTGGGATACATTATTAATCATCTTCTTTTGTTGATAGTACAGGATCAGTTTATTGATATTCATCATGCCTGTAGTAAAAATAAAAGGGCGGAGGGAAATAGAATAATGTCAGAAGTCTTACAATCATCCTCTGTTGCGGCTTTTTGTTTGGAAATCTTAGTACAGTACATGGTTGTTCCAGTAATTGTGGTACAGAAAACATCTGTGGAGGACGTTTAACGTGTTTGTCTCTGAAAAGCCCCATAGCAAATACCATGTACATCATCAACTCCCTAATAACTCTTAGAGGTGGCCTCTAACTATTGAGCGCATACCATGGGAATGATGTATAATTTGTACGTGGATATAAAAAGAAAAAAAAAGAAAGAAATTTGACCTGCTGAGAGTTTCTCGTTAAATACCCAGAGCTCTAGTAGTTGTTATTTCCTAATTTAGACAGAAAAATGTTTGTTTAGATGTGCTTTGAGTCTAGAAAAATTCTGTTCTGCTAATGATACCCCAAAAGTCAACATTGTGCAATCTAACTTTCCATATCTTGTCACTTATAGCCTTTAAAAAATGTAAATCTTTGAGATCTTTATTACCAGGAGGTTTCATTCTATTAAATTGCTTCTCTAAAGATTTCATGATCCAGGACAGAACTGGCTGCATAATTTTTCAGGCACAGTAGCAGATGACAGTGAGGAGCCCCTTGTTTAAAAATTATTGAATGTTTTAAGATGACAACAGCAGGGTATTAAAATAAGCCAGCATCCTCTGTGACCACACAGTTGTGCACCCAGAAATCATGTCTCTGCATCTCACAAACTAATAAGTGACACGTGTTCATGATGGCTACTTGGAGACTATAAAAGCCATTCTGTCTGAGGAAAATTTTGTAGATATCAATTTCTATTATATATTCTTTATACTATTTTACAGTACTTCTGATGGTATTTGTGTGTTTGAGAATGCTCAAAAAGATCAACTTATACCTTTCTTTGGTTTAACTCTATAGAGGCCTACTTGAAGTAAACCAAATTGCATATAATTAATGTGTAAAATGTGGTGATTGGCAAAATATGCTTTCATTCGCTCCCAAAAAACCTCACCACGATAAGAGTAATATGTATTTCTATCATTCCCCAAAGTTTCCTTGTGCCCTTTAGCAGTTTGCTCTTCCTTTTCTGCACCCCATCCCCCCAAAACCAGATTTTCTGTTACTGTAGATTAGTTGGACTTTTCTAGAAGGATAGAATATGTACATTTGCTGTTATTTTCCACTCAGCATAATTTTGAAATTTTCAGACAGCTGCACGTAACAATAGTATATTTCTTTTAATTTGTTGACTAATATTTTCTTGGGTAAATTGTTTCTTTATTGGATGCTGATTATGTATATAGTTAGGTTGCTGTTTCCATTGTTTGGTTCTTTATATGTAAAGTTGCTATGAATACTCATCTTGGGTGGAAGTTTTTTATGTTCTTGGATAAATAATAGGAAAGCAATGGCCAGATTTTATAGGAATTACATGTTTAAATTTGAAAGAAAGTGACTAATTGTCTTCCAAAGTGGTTGTAGCATTTGATATTCTCATGAGCCATGTATAAAGTTTCTACTCAAAAGCAACTCATTCAATATTTAATTTTCTTCAAATATTATCTGAATTTATTTGAAAAGAATCTCTCATAGAGTTTTGATTTTCACTTCCAAAGTTTTATTATGAAATTTTTCAAATTGCCAGAAAAGTTAAAAAAATATGCAGTGAACATCTACATATATATCACACCTACATTAAATAACTATTATTTTTCTATATTTTGTATCACATATCTGTATAGCTATCCCTCTTTTTTCTTTGATCATCACCTAATTTTGAAAGACAGATGAATACACCCTCACCACAGACACACACATACACACACTAGAGAATGGCACAGATTTCAGGAACAAATTATAACTCCTTAAAATTATAATTATTTTCCTAGGAATTTTCCCTTACCTCCCCAAAAATTAAGTTTACAAAGGATTTGCAGATCATAAATCCTCAAATTCTCATCTTCCACACAAAGGAGTAAACTACACTCAAGTTATGTGATTTACTCAAGGTAATCAGAAAGTTTTGTGGTGAAACTTTTTTGTGCTTTCTAGATCAACTTTCTGTCTACAACTCCACATTTCCTTGTAACATTAATAATGATTCATACGTCAAATGAGGATACACATTCTTTTTTAAAAAGAATTATTTATTTATTATCACTATTTTTCAATTTTGAACAGAGAGAGAGAGAGAGAGAGAGAGAGGAGCAAACTGCCAGGTCCAGGACTGAAACTGTGGTCAGCCATGTGAAAATCTAGCACCTTTAACCACCACGCCCCCTGCTGACCCCCAAAATGCATTCTTACTATGGAATAGTAAAAATTACTTTGCTATCTTTTTATGGAGACACTATTCTATATTGTAATCATGTGGAAAAGCACCCACTTTTAAAAATTGAAAAGACTCTTAGGGATCATCTAGATTCTGGTCCATCTATAGCATCCATTTGAAACCTGATTCTAATGTACAGTTATACTTTCAAATAATGTTTAATGCAATTCGTTTTTTTCTAATTTTGTATATTTGGAGTGAAACATCAAGTTTGTAAATGATCCATGATTTTTGCTAACCTTTTGTCCCTTCTTACCAGTCTTTGGGACATTTATCTTCATGCCAGCACCTTCATCAAGGGACTTTTCAGATGAAGGAAGAGGAAATGGAACTTAGAGAAGTCCAATTTTATTTGTTAATAAGGAGGAGGTTGAAAGTAATGGTTAAAATTGGATTTTTAAATTATCAGTGGATGTAATTTATTCCATCATGCTGGCACCCTATTTGCCTTCTCTTTATTGCAGGTAATTGAGAATTAGTCACATTCGTTATTTTTAGCACTCCCTGATTTTGTCTGGAAAAGGAAATGAAACTATAAAAACAGGTAAAGAAAAACTATCAAAAATACTTTAAAAATATTTTTAAAATCATAATTTCTGATTCAGTTAGTTATGGACTATTAGGAGGCTTGGAAAATGATAGTTTTAAGATAAGAATTAGGTGAGTTTTGTTTAAATTGATTAGTCACTGCTTTTAGGAAACCAAAACTAGGCAGATTCAATGCAAAAAAGCTACTTGGCACACATCCTGAAGAGTCTGTTGTTGATGGGAAGTGAGAAAGGGTTGCTTATTTCAGTTTTTTTACTACCCCAATGCCTGATTTTCAGGAAGTTTTATTTTTATTTATTTATTTATTTATATTGAGGCATCTATGTATTTATTTTGGGTTTTAGCAAAAGTGCACATGGACTCCTAGGAGAGAGACAGAGGCAGAAGTGGTTTTTGTCAAGTTTTTTTTTTTTAATTTATTTTTCTTATACTTATTTTTCCTCTTTAATCCCGAAATTTCTCCCATTAACATAAATTGTATTTAAGGAAAGATATTCTAAATACATTTTTAAATGTGATATTTTAAGTTTAATTGGAAAAAAATAAAAGAAGAAAAATTTATATTCCTAGTTATCCTCAAAATGGGAAGCAGAGCTCCTAAACCTATTTCTTCGTAAGGATTTAAATTCATGTACAGGCTATTAATTTGAAGGGCATTTGAAGTTTGAATTACAATGCATCAGTCATCCTTGAAACCCAGGCAATTAATATACACAAATACAAAATTCCCTAAACAATATTTTTGTCTACAGTTCATTTATATATGCTTATAGGAATTACTCAGGCTGAACTGCAATTTATCAAAGCCCTGGTAACAAAACAAATCATCCTGTCATATTATACTTAAAGATGTCAGTGTTTAATACTGACTTCTTTTTAGATGCAGGTATGGCATTTGATTATAAATACTTAGTGATGCCAGAGTTCTCAATAGTAAGAGAAATGGTATTTCATTTTAAGAATCATTATACCAGTTAACAAGTATCCACATAATAAATGACTATTTCCTGTGTAAAAGGATCTTCCAACATCCTGAGAAACTTAACACATCTACCAAGTGGAAGTTATTAATATATCACCATAGAGATCAGAATCACCACTTTTAAATGCATACATTTAAAATAATGGCAAAGCTTTATGTCTTCATTGTAGATTTTTCTTTCTTACTTTTTATACAAATGAATTAACCATGCGGCAATCTTCTTTCATTGAAAGTAGGTAGAAAGAACTTCTGAATAACTTAATTTGAAGAGTAATGTCTATTATGCACAGGAATGAACAGGAATTCATAAGCAACTTAGAATCGTGTTTGAGAGAACTAAATGCCAATATTTTGCTCATTCTACTTTTGAATTACTATTTTTAAAACCAAAGATTATTTTTTTATTTTTATACATTCAACAACTATATATCATTACAGCTTGTAAAATGAATTTTCCCATCATGAATACACTGTATATTAGTCCGGTTAAAGGTCTTATTATACATATTATCATAAACAAAATTTTCTATTTTTATCTTCATAATTTTTCTTTTCCTTGTAAATATATATTCATATTGTTTGGAGTACACAGAAAATTTGAAGAGTTCAAGTGGAAAGCCACTAATCTGGATAAAAAAATATAAAAAATAATGTGATTATATTAATAACAAACATTCATAAACAATGACTGGACAATTGTAAAAAGTTAATACTTATATTTAATGTAATAAAGAAATCACTAGATCTTAAAAATGTTTTAAGAATGAAATTTGGAAGAGGTAAAGAATGCTTACTACTAAAGAGTTCTATGGAACAGAAGATCAGAGGTTTTAAATATAGGAAACTTTTACTTACCTTTTAAGATAGCAACAGATAATCAGCTTCCTCCCTTATTACATCACCTTTATTCCTACCTAACTTCTCAGCCTTAGCTTCCTCTAGCACTTCAATGTCATATCTACTCTTAATTCTAAACTTATGTAGAGGAATTGAGTGCTTTTAGAGTCATAGGAAATAGGAACTGATTATAACCTTCCTCTCCCAAATAAAAGAGGCTCTCATTGATGAATATTAGACTCCTTTTTATAGAAAAAGTTCAATAAGCTCAAGTTCAGGACACACATTTTCAGACATAAGTTTGTTTTTGAAGAAAATAGGACAGCATTTTCAAGTGGAAATGTACTGCACAATTGCAAGATGATCCTAATTCCCCAATCTGAAACTCTCATAACACTAACACTCATGACTCTCTAGTGTGTAATTTTTTTGTTATGTCCTGATTTCAACCATTTCTTTCTCTTTGATTTCACAACTCTTCTGAACCTTTGTTGGACATTGATTATTATTTATTCTACTTGGGAATTCTGATTTTCTTTGTACACAAATTCTAACTTTTTTCACAGTACTTCATCTATTTGATTGGCATACTGCTACTTTTTCCTTGGAAATCACAGGATTCTCTGCTATCTGAAGATTCAACAAGGTTGGGACCAGCAGCTGGTATAATTGATTTATTGCTGGACCCCACGTAGTTGACCTGAGGGACCAGAACTCTCTCTCTCTCTCTTCTTGCTATTTTTTTCTTTCACGACTGAAAAGAATAGTGCCTGGCAGAGAGAAGACTCTCAGAAAGTATATATTGGGACCAGCAGTTAGCGTAGTGGCTATGTTGCTGAACTCGCATGTAGTTGACCGAGTTTCAAGTCCCGGACCTGGTGGCTTAAACTCACACTGGGCACGTGTGTGTGTGCGTACCCAAGATCCCGAGAGGAGAATGGAGGAGAAGGGATTGTGGCGTGGCCATCCCCCCGGGGGGGTGATTTCTCCCTTTCTGTCTCTCTGTCTCTCTATCTTTCTGGTGAGCGCTCGTGCCCTATAGCAAAAACCTCTCAAGAAAAAAAAGAAAAAAAGAAAGTATATATTGATGAGGCCAGAAGTTGGCCCCATCAGGATCCATATGAGATGATACTTGTTTCTCCTCCTAGAGCTTCCCTGTACACAATGGACTATACACACATGACCGTGATCTGGGTTGGCTGCAGCTGGGGGTGGATTATGATGTGTGGGCTCTGTTGGGGTACCTGTATTGCTCTCTGTCTCTCTGTGTGTGTATGCATTTCTATCATTAAAGAAATAAATACATAAATTTAGAAAAGGAAAAAAAAGTTCATTGAATAATAGAATGAATATGATAAATGAACATTCATTTAAACTAACTGTTAAACATCTCTAAATGCAAAGCAGTAATAATAAAAATCATCTTGTTTTGTTTCATTAAAAACATGGAATTCAATACACTTTAAATCATTTTAGAAAGACTGTTAAAGGTTAGGATGTTCCCTGCTACAAAAAGTCACCTCTAATAGTCTAGAAATAACTAGTTCATTCTAAAAATATTAAAAATTGGGTGATTGATTTTGAATTGAAATAGATTTTGAATTTTTATTTCTTGAATTCTTCGATCTGCCTATAAGCTGGTGAAAATGAAGAGATTCTTTTGTGCTTTTAATGGCATTTTAATTTAAAGGTGCATTTGTTCTTTGATGACCTTGGAGATAACTTTTGCAATCATCGCAGCTAGACATTCTGTCTGAGGTTTAATTTTTCTTCTGCTGATGTTTACTAGAATGTGCCCTTGACTTTGCACTTTTTCTGAACTGATACTTTTGTTTCTGTCCAGAAATCAGAAATACCATGTGACTATTACATCATACATAATTTTTCCAACAAAACATTTGAAAATAGCTTGAATTCATTTAATACACTTTTATTTTCTGAAGTCTTACAGTACTTACTCAGTACCAGAGTTCTACAGTAACTAACCTTAAGTCAAATGGCAGAGGATATATACTAAACCGTTATTTAAAACTTATCTCTGATATGTTTTCAATATTCAGCAGAAATTTCTTAAACATGCAGCCTTAAAAATGGATTTCCTAAAACCAGAAGATTGAATATTAATATCAAGCATTTTTATAAATCAAATTTTTGTTAACCTGTCATAAAGAAGACTAATGGTGTTCTATATTGTTCACTAGCCCTCTATATGTGTCTATACTAATAATTGCTGCAGGTCTTCTGTTTAGTTTTAATGCATTGTTCTTGTTAAATATCCTTTCTTTCTTTTATTAAACATGGTTTCTGATTAAATGAGATTGTTCATTAACATAGAAGCCTGTGGCATTTCTATTTCATCTTTTTAAAAGTATTATTTATTAATTTTATTTAGTATTATTATTATTTTAAATTTGACTAGAGGGGTGGGGTAGTAAGAAAGTAAGCCTCCAGGTCCAGGACTCGAACTGCAGTTGGCCATGTGTCCCTAACCACCATGCCACTTGCCAACCCTGTCTCATTTTTTTTTTAAAGAGAGGTTTAAAAGTGCATGTGGACTCACAAGAAAGACAGAAAGACAGAGAAACAGAAAAATGAGAAATCTCCCCACAGGAGAATGGCCACACCACAATCCCTACTCCTCTATTCTCCTCTCAGAATCTTGAACATGAATGCACACACGCCTGACTGAATTTAAACTACCAGGTCTGGGACTCAAACCATGGTTGACCATGTGGGAGTCTGGCAACATAACCATTACACTCTCTGTTGTCCCCTTCTTTTATCTTTTAATAAATTCATATAAAATGTACAAAATTAGAAATTCTGAAACTCTTACAATTAGTTTAGGGTCAGTAGTATTTGTGTGCCTTTGGTATCTTGGCTATCCTTATTTTGATATTTTCTAGCTCTGAACCAATGGCATTTTGCTACCCAGGAAACATTTGGAAATGTCTATAGACATTTTGTTGTCACACCTGGAGGGCACAAATGTATCGAGTGAGTAGAAAAAGTAATCTATTGAACAACTTGTAAGACACAGAACAGCTCTTGAAACAGTGAATTACTTGTCTAAAATGTAAATAGTACTAAGATTGAGAAATACTGCTTTAGAGAAGTTAAAGTTTTGGGGTTCAGCAGATTGTATAGTGGTTATACTGGACTCTCACATACTGGACTCCCACATGGCCAACTGCAGTTCAAGTCCCAGACTTGGCAACTTGAAACTCATGCCAGGTGCGTGTGCATGTGTGACCAAAATCCCGAGATGAGAATGGAGGAGAAGGGATTGTGGTGTGGTCATCCTTCTTCCTTGGGGGGTGGTGGTGGTGGTGGTGGTGGTGGTGGTGATTTCTCACTTTCTGTCTCTCTGTCTCTCTGGTGAGTGCATGTACCCTTAGCAAAAATCTCTCTCTCTCAATAAAAAAAAGAATAAAATTAAGTTTTAAAATTTAGTTTATTCCTAAAACCATAGATGAATAGATGCATACTTAATATGAGCATATAAAGTTCTTCAAGAAAAGAAAGTTATTCAAAAATGTTTTATCCCCTGACAAAAACATGAGTAGTTGGAGTAATAAGAAACGGTCAAAGATAAGTACAGAAAAGGTTGTGTAGGTTTCCATAGGCCATTCTAAAAATCTCAGCTTTTAGTTTATATCCAAATAAGAAACTATTGTGTGGAGAGGAAAAACATGATCTGCTTTATGTTTTAGAGGATTTTTTTTTTTTACTTGTGTAAAAGGCAGAATTCTAAAAATGTTCCCCCAGGATTCTTTTTTTCTGATTATTCAATTAAATATTAATCTTGATACTGCTGTGATGGGACTTTGCAAAAATAATTAAGCACATAGCTGTCAGATAGAAAAATCATCATGGATTATCTGGACAAGTCCAATTTAATCACTTAAGACCTTAAAAGCAGAGAGATTTCTCCATTTGAGACCAGTGAGATATGACAGACAAGGGAAGCTGAGGGAAGATTAAATGGTGAAAAAGGTGCTATGTGCTGTTGCTGGCTATAAACATGAAAGAGGGGGCCACAAACCAAGGAATGTAGAGAACTTCTGAAGGTTGAGGAATCTAACCAAAATTCAGCAAGAAAGTGGGGAACCCCACATTTAGGTCACAGCAAAATTAATTCTGTCATGAACATAGATAATCTTTGAAGCATATTTTACTGAGAGCCTCCAAAAAAAAAAAAAAAAAAAGAGGGCTTGATTTTGTCTAAACAGAAAAACACTTATTAGTTACACTGTGCCTGGATTTCTAACTTATGGGAACACTAAGATAATAAATAATTCTTTTAAGACACTATTTTTGTGATCTTTTTGTTTCAGCCGCAGTAGTAAACTGATACAGTTGCCGTGTTGAGACTTACAGATTATAGGAAACCAAGGGTGGAAACAGGGACAACTGAGAAGTCCATTCAATCATCTGGATATGAGTGATGGTGATCTTGAATCAGCAGATGTTGTAATGGTTATGTAGCTGGATTCCCACGAAGTCCGTAATTCAAGTCCTGGACCTGGCAGCTGAAAACTCACACTGGGTGTATGTGCATGTGTGCCCCAAATCCCAAGAGGAGAATAGAGGAGAAGGGATTGCAGTATGGCAGCCCTCCCTGAGCGGCGGTTTCTTTCTTTCTTTCTGTCTCTCTGTCTCTCTGTCTCTCTCTCTGTCTCTCTGGTGAGCAGCCATGCCCTATAGCAAAGATCTCTAAAAAATAAACAAAGAGGGACCAGCAGTTAGTGTAATGGCTATGTCGCTGGACTCCCACATAGTCGACCGCGGTTCGAGTCCCGGACCCGGCGGCTTAAACTCACGCCGGGCACGTGTGCGTGCGTGCCCAGGATCCCGAGAGGAGAATGGGGGAGAAGGGATTGCGGCGTGGCCATCCCCCCTGGGGGGGTGATTTCCTGCTTTCTATCTCTCTGTCTCTCTCTGTCTGTCTGGCGAGCGCACGCACCCTATAGCAAAAACTTCTCCAAAAAAAAAAAGAAAAAAAAAAAGAAATAAACAAAGAAACAAATGTTGATCTGAAACAAGATGGCTCTGGTAGAAAAGATGAAGAGTGCTTGGATTCTGAATATACAAGGGGACCTCAAGAAGTTTATAAAAAATAATATTAAAACAAGAGCTTAATATGGTGTGATTGTTTTTGAAATCTATGCATAGTTTTTCATAATGCACATTTTCCATAAAATTTTGGAAGATTTTCTTGGATGTTGGAGGTAAAACCAATAGACTATGCCAAGGGATTGGATGAGTGGTGTGAAGTCACAGAGAACACAAGGCTAACATTGAAGATTTTGCTTGAGCATCTGAAAGGATATGACTGCCATGTATTAAACTGGACAGCTAAACAGATTTTGGGGTAGGATGGAGTTTAAGATGTTGTTTTTGGTCTTGTTAACTTGATAATTCTTGTTAATTATTCAGTTGAAGACATTGGGTGGGTTATTGAAATGCGAAATTGAGAGAAAGTCTTTTTTTTTTTTTTTTTTTTTTTTTAACGGAGGTTTTTGCTATAGGGCATGTGTGCTCACCAGAGATACAGAAACCAAAAAATCACCTCCGGGAGTTGGGGGGGATGGCCATGCCACAGTCCCTTCTCCATTTTTCTCAAGGGATTTTGGGCATGTACACACATGTGCTCAGCATGGGTTTCAAGTCACTGCGTTTGGGACTTGAACCACCTTTGGCCATGTGGAAGTCCAGTGATGTAACCATTACACCATCTACTGATCCTAGGGAGAAATTCTTGACTGAAGATAAGTTTTTGTTAGTACAATAAGTGATAAAGCCATGAGACAACTAAAGAAGTGTGCAAAATAAAAGGAAAGGTTTAAGGAATGGACTTTGGGACCCTCCAAAATATAGAAAGGGAGATGGAGAGGAACCAGAAGCAATCACTAGGCTGAGAGCAAAAGAATTACAGAGAATAGGGACTATATGCTAGGTTTAGAAAAGAATTTATAAAGAGTTTAAAATTTTGCTCTGGAGACTGGTGCACAGATATTAAATGAATATCAATAAATACAATAATGCCTAGTCTACTCATCTATCAAGTAGAGAAAAAAGTACAAAAATGAATTTTTTTGTAATTTGTGATGACTTTTTTGTGAATTTTTTCTTATTTCTAGCCATTTTACCATGTTAGCATTTGAAATATTGTTTAGGACACTGAATCTATTCCATGAAATCCTAGAAGAAAATTTTCCAAACCTACAGAGGCATTCAAAGATACAGACCCAAGAAATACAAAGGACTCCATATAGAGTCAACACAAGAATAACTTCTCCGAGATGTATTATAGCCATGTTGACCAAAACCACAGACAAAGACAAGATACTAAGTTTGGCAAGAAAGAAACATCAAGTTACCTACAAAGGATAACCCACCGGCTAGCAGCAGACCTCTCGTCGGCAAAAAGGTGAGCAAGGGCAAATGGGAAAATATATTCAAAGTGTTAACTGAAAAACAATTTCAACCAAGAATACTATACCTGGCAAGACTATCCTTCATATGGGAAGAAAAGACAAGAATATTTTCAGATAAACAAAACCTGAAAGACTTTACCAACACCAGAGCTGTTCTCCAAGAAGTTCTAAACAGAGTGTTATTTCAGGAAAACTAAATACAGACACACAGAAATAAGAGTTCAAAACAACTAAGAAATTGATCAGCCTAAAGGTAGGGACTAGACCAAAGTTGAATGTTACCTTCCAGAATTTAAATGGAAAGATCGAACCACAGCAGAAGATAAATTAAGTACATGAGACCGAACCTGGGAAATAGAATTTTATGACTTTTGACTAAAACATTACTGATTTTCTTCTATGCTTTGTTTTTCAGAGTTAAGGATTTTTGTCTTGAGCTGGCTATAGGTTCATGTACCTACTATTTGAACAGAATCCTAACTTCTTTTCTGGTTTTAAGTCTTAAGCAAAATTCTTCTAACACTTTATGATTTTGATTTATTAAATTTAAACTGCCTTTCTTAAAATTAAAAAAATATATTTAAAAATACATATTTAATGACCACAGTAAGCTATATAGCCTCAGCTAGGTGCTATGTTATAGTATATTCATTCTGCTCACAGTTTCATGCCTAAAGTCAGGCAGAAAGTAGTTAGATTAATTAAGATATTTTGTGAATCAATAAAATGTGAGGGAAAAAAGAAGGAATGGAAAGCAACTGTAGATACCAGAGACAGTGTGGGAGGAGGGTGGGAAATGAAAGATGGTGAGAAATAGGGGGAAATACACACAAACACACACTCATGAAACAAGAGATGAAAAATTAGTTCTTACTGATAATGTGTTTTATTAAGCCACTATACAGTATATTGTGGATGGGAAATAGCAGTTTGAATGCTGTGATGATGTTCAGTGAATGAATGTAAAATAAATAAATATAAAATTAGAAAAAAAACACAAACAAAAAAACAGTTCAAAGTATAATCAGTTTAAAAAAAAGCATCTATTAATTTATTTTTCCCTCAATTAGCTGAGATTTTAAGTTCTATTTTATTTCCATTCATGTGACGTTCTTATATTCCTCCTAGTAGGACAAGAACAAAGCTACTAGGGACTAGCAAGGAAAACCATAGGACTTGGGGAAAATGCTAGGCTTTTTTCCTTTAAAAAGGGGGTTACTCATTCTCCCGCTACCTTTTTCTGTTAGCTATCCTTACCAAGGTAAGAAGGACTATTGTCTGTCTTGGAAAGTGAGATTGTATCTGAAACTGTACAGGACCAAGCAGGGAAAATATTTAACCCTTGTGTCTCTTCAACTCTTTCCACTGTCATTGTTAATTTCAGTTCATTCAGGACATTATATTGGAAACTTTCTTAGCTCAGTATTCCTGGCAGCACTATTAAGTTTCATGATTCAAGATGAAATAATTTGCCATCCCTATTGTTTTACCATCTCTTGAATTTACCAGGAATGTCAAATATAAATACTTCTTTCCCATATATTGCCCAATCATTTGTCAATAGTGTCAGTGAACTGCATTCCTCATAAAACTTTATATCTCTAGATTGTAGAGGTCTTCAGTTATTATGAGTAATTTATTTCAATATTATATACTTCATCACTTCCCATACTCCTCTAGTTGAAATATAGATATATTTTTTTTCCTCCTGTTTTAGAATACTACTTTAAGAGGCACTATATACAGAGTTTCATGAAGCATTAGGAACTCACACTTATTATAGTCATATAGACATCTATTTTTATCCTTGTTTATATTACCATGATCATGCAGAGGACTGGGTTGGAGGATTTATGGTGATCAATACTCATGTTGCACTCCTAAAAGAACATGCAATTTAGAGTTAGCGAGAAGTATTTGAGAAATATTTTTGTAACTCATCAGGTGGGGTGACATTAAGTGAGGGTGATTTCTCCAGTGTTATCAAACAACTCATGGAAGAAGTGACTAGGTTGGTGGCAAGGTTGTTATGAGTGGAGTAAGTTGTGAATGAGGCCTACCTCACAGTCATGTTCTGAAGCTACATTTCTTGCTGCTTAAAAATCTCATTGAGCAATTCCCTTCTCCTTAATTCAATATTATCTGTCTCCTTGGTACAGTTTCATATGATCTCACCTATGCCACTGTGCACCACTGTAACCATGTTCTGTATTTAGTGGGTGATTCTCAATTACATTGTAACTGAGCAGCAATGACCAATCTGTAGGCACAGATCTTAGAAGCTCTGGCCAGAATCACCATCGTATTCTGTTCTATTGGTAATTGAATTGAAACTCCCTCATAGTTCAGTGGTCATTGCCACACCTGCACATACTTATGCCAAGCAAATTGACTCATAACAATGCCCACATGTATATACATTCTCTCGCTCTCTCTCTCTTTCACACACAAATAGACACATTCACAGAAATGACTACTCCTATCCACATGTGCCAGTTGGTATATTTCTTGGCATGTTCTTAACCTGAATGCTCTTGAAATATCCTATTTTATTTCTCATGGCCTGTAATTCAAATTATAAAACCAAATATACAAAACCAAACCAACAGAAAACCCTACTTGTCGAAGGGATAGAGGTGTTATCAGGACTTCTTTCTCTTCCTGAATTAAAATTAGACGGGCTATCCCTAGCAGAGCTGATTGACATAGTCTTCTTCTCAGCAAAGCCTTCTTTATATTCTCAGTCTATGAGATTCATAGCATCCTCTGAGCTTTTACCACAATCTCTTCATGCCATTATGAACTTTTCAATGATCTGTGCTGTTTTGGCATGAATAAGCTCCTGAATGTTGGGAAACATGCAACAATATCTAACTAGTAGTGTGTAATAAATATTCCTTGAATGAATCAAGAGATTAACTAAGTAGTGTCTCTTTATTAGGATAGGATAATGCCAAACAGTCAAATATCAACTAATTTTCTCTCCACTGAAGCTCTCCAAATCTCTTTGGCACATTGTTTGATTTCTGCTGAAATTGTTGCCAGAAAACATTTAGTAAACTTTTTTGGAGAGTTTTTTTTTTTTTTTTTTTTTTTTTTTTTTGCTATAGGGTGCATGTGTTCGCCAGAAAGGAAGAGAGAGAGAGACAGAAAGCAAAAAATCACGCTCCAGGAAGTATGGACACACCGCAATCCCTTCTCCTCCATTCTCCTCTCGGGATCTTGGCCATGCACGAACACGTGCTCAGAACATTTAATAAATTTTTAAAAGCTGATTTAGCTAATAATTTTAAGAAAAGTAGACGGCTTGAAAAATAAGAGAAATTTTTGTCTTTTATAGAAGTATAAAATATTTTGCAATAGAAGATTCTCCTTTGGCTATTATAAAGACCAACCAAACCTCTGTAAATCAAGCTAGTCAAAAGCTTATTAAATTTGGTATGCTTGGAAGTTAACCAGACTAATTTATAAGTGTCACTCATCCTTTTGTTAATCCATTTCACTGACAGGCTTCAAAAAGAATGTAGAGCCATTTCATCATCAGGTCACCTGTGGGCCATACTTCGCACTAATTGGAAAGATGGCTCACTATGAGTGAGATATTAAATCATAAAAAAGAACTTCTCATTTTAAGATATTCTTATTTATTTCTTTCTAGTCATACCACGCCAACAGATCATTATATGTCCTATAATACCACCATTTGCCATTTGGTGTAGAAGTTAATTACAATCAAAACATGCACTGAATTAAGGGAAACAGGAATCTCAATTTCATAGGGACTTCCCTTTCATCATTTCAGAAGAATGGAATGTAGATAATTACTGTGATGAAACCCCAAATGAGAGAGAGATTATTATACATTTAAAAGCTCAGTGCAGACATTGTGGACAGCTTTATGATGACTATTTACTAGTTTGAAGATAATGAAAGTTTTCCTTGACTAAAGACTCAATAATTTTAGAGTGTATGTACAAACCTTTAATAAACTTCATTAGTGGAGGTGGGTTACATTCAACCATTGCCTTCTAGTCATGATTCACTTGACTTATTTGGCTGAAAATGAAGAGTACCTGCGAAGAATCTTCCTAGGTAATGATATTTTTGCAAGATATCCATTACTTTAATAAAAACAACTCTCTCTCTCTCCTCTCTCTCTCTTTCTCTCCCTGTACATAAAGAGTTCATTTTCATAAAAAAAAAGAATTGCACAAGTACTCAAAGCTCTCAGGATAGTTGACTTGATTCATTCATTCATGTAAAAATATTTATTGTTTGACTGCTATGTGCTACTCTTCTAAGCATGGGGGCTATAGAAGACACAAAACCCTACCCTCTTGGAGTGTGTATGCAGCTGCAACATAGGTCTATAAAGACAGAGAATCAACTAAAAAGAACAAGTAAATTTGGGGAGTATTAGAAGTGGTAAATGCTATGGATAAGAATTAAGTAGGGTATGGAGACAGGGGAAAACTGAGGTAATGCTTTTTAAAGAAAGTGTTAAGAAAATTTTTTATTAAGAAGGTTACATTTCAGTAAATACCTTGCAATTCACAATGGAGAGAACTGTGATGACATTTGAGTACTGGATTTGTAAATTAATTTAGGTACAATTGACATTTTGTTTATATTGATTCTTTCTGTCCAAGAAATAAAGTTCTTCCATTTTTTGGTATAATACTCCATTTTTTTGAAGTTTTCATAGTTTTCCTTGTAAAGGTCTCTCATCTCTTTGGATAGGTTTTATTCCTAGCTTCCCACCCCCAACTATTTGTAAATGGAAATGCTTCTTTCATTTTTTTCTTCAACCTGGTTATTACTGATGTATAAAAATGCTGTAGATTTTTGTATATTGATTTATTTTCCTTCCACTTTATCAAATTCATTAATCACTTCTAGCAGGTTTTTTTCATGAGTTATTTTGCGTTTTATGTATATAATCTTGTCTTGTGCAAATAGAAACAATTTTACTTTTTATTATTTAAGTACCTTTTATTTTACTCTCTTTTCTGATTGCACCAACTAGTATTTCCAAAACTATGTGAAAAACAAATGTAGAAAGTGGACAGCCTTGTCTTGTACTAAAATAGTTCTTAGTGTACTAGCTCCTGGTTTTTATATAATAGTTAGAATCATCATTTAGTATGATGCTAACTATAGGTTTGTCACATATGGCTTTTATTGTCTTGAGAAAGGTCCTTTCTACACCTATTGTACTGAGAGTCCTAATCATGAAGTGATGTTATATTTTATCAAATACTTTTTCTTCATCAATTGATATGGTTATATGGTTTTATCTTTCCTTCCTTTAATGTGATTGGAATCATAGAAGGTCCCACATAGCCAAAACAATACTGTGAAAAATAAAAGAAGAGTAATGTAGGAGCCATCTCATTACCTGACCTTAACTATATTTGAAAGCTGTGATATTCAAAACATGATATTAGCAAAACAAAACAAACAAACAAACAAACACCTGACACACAGACCAATGGAAGAAAATAAAGAATCCAGTTGTAAATTCCACACAGCCAACTGAATTTTGACAAAGGACACAAGACAAGACTTTGGCTAAAAGAAAGTCTCCTCAGCAAATAGTGCTGGAAGAACTGGATATCCAACTGCATAAAAATAAAACTGAACTCCTCCCTCTCATCAACAAAAATCAACTAAAAACGAATAAATGAACTAAATGTAAAGCCTCAACATATAAAACTACAGATGCAAAACACAAAATGAACACTTCAAGACACTTTAATAGGCAAATATTTTTTACATAATACTGAGAAAACATGCAGTAGTTCCAAAAATAGACAAGTGGAATTATACCAAGTAATAATACTTCTCCACAGCAAAAGGAACAATAAATAGATTGAACAGACAACCACAGAATGGGAGTAACTATTTCCAAACTATGCCTCAGATAAGAGATTGATAACCAGAATATAGGGAACTAAAACACCTCACACACAATAAAACAAAAACAAAATAGACAAATACCCCCCAAGTAATCTAGTTAAGAAATGGGAAACTGTGCTGAACAGATAACCCTCTAAGAAAGACACAGGAATGGGTAAAAAGCATATTAAAGAAAAAAAAAAAAGGTTCAGTACTTCTTATCATAAGGGAAATAAAAATCACAATGAAATACCATTTAACCCCAGTCATAATGGCTATGATTGAACAAATAAAGAATGACAAGTGTTGGTAAGACTATAGTGGAAAGAGAACCCTCCTATGCTGTAAGTGGAAATGTAAATTAGTATAGCCACTGTGGAAAACAATATGGAGTTTCCTTAAAAGCCCACAAATAGAATTATCATACAACCCAGTAATCCCACTCCTTGGTATTTACCCAAAGGAGAGGAAGACAGTCAGAAAGACACTTACACATCCATGTTTATTACAGTAATATTCACAATTGCTAAGAGATGTAATCAACCTAAGGGCCCAAGAAGTGATGACTGGATTGAAAAAATGTGGTACATCTATGCTATAGAATACTACTCACCCATAATGAAAACTGAGACCCTGACATTTGACACAAAGTAGATGTTTACCAAGTATTAATGAAATAATTTACTGTTATAGTAATGAGGGGAGGTTGGCAGCTACTGGAGAAAATGAGTTGATTTCTATTGAGGTAAATATGGCAGTAGCAATATGTATATTTGCACTGCTCTCAACAAGTCCTATAGGAAGATGATTTAGTTTATAATTTCTTTTATTAATGCTTGTTGAAATACTCATTATGCTCAGTAGTCAACTAATTCTTTATTTTTTTAAAAATCTCTTTGTTTCTACAATTTCTGACTTTCACCCCAGTATTTTAAATCTCAGGAAATAACTCTGACTTTACCCTACTGCTGAAACAAGTCATTTGTTTCCTCTACACGTCTCACCTTTCTTAAATCAATCCATAAGTAACATGTTCCTGTTACATATGACAAATCCATATGTCTATTTTTTATGCTACTAATATTTCCAGACCTCCATTCTATTTTACCTGGACTATATTATAAAACTGTTAGCCATGGGGCTGGCAGATGGTGTGTAGTTAAAGTGTTAGGCTGCTACATGGCTCATTGCAATTTGAGTCCCAGACATGGTGACTTGCTTTCTCACTTTTTCTCTTTTCTGTTGTGGTCAAATTAATAATATTAATAATAAATAAAATTAAACAAATAATTCTTTAAAGTGTCAGCCATTTTATATATATATATTTTTTTTTTCTTATTCCTCCACCCACCCCTAAAACCAAAACAAACAAATACAAAAAGAAAAGTATTGAATAAGACTCCACAAAACAATTTTTTAAATGTAAGTTTTGGGTTGAGTGAACTCAAATAAAATAATTATTTTGACCTGTTTAAAATTGTTTGGTACATTTCCATTTGATGCTTTTCAGTTTTTTGTTTAAAGCTTCTTTCCAGTGCTCTTAATTTAGAACTTTCTAGGGTCCTCAATTGTATGTGCAGTAAGTACCAATTATGTTACATAATACCAGTTTAAGACTCAAGGTAAAAAAGGCTCTAACTAGTGTGGGAAATAGATGAAATAGTGCCCAGAAATACAAAGATTTCTGGGAAGAAAAGATTTCCTTTATAATTAAGTTCAGAAGTAGATCCATTTGTTTCTAAAGCTGGATTTTTATGTGAGCTCCTTCAGATTCTTTCTTTCTACAGAATTCAAGCATACAGGAACTTTATTAATGTTAGCTAATTTCTTCAGTGATGTGGAGGTGTTGATGGAAGAAAATTGGTTGGGGAAGAAATGCACTATGAGTAGGAGTGAAGGCTGCATAGGTACACTAGCTAAAGCCTTGTGCATATGGGACCTATGGATCATTCTGTATGACTGAGATGATGGTTTTGCTCAGAAGTTGAAAGGAAGCGAGTGTTACTGAATCATAATGAGAGGGTTTTCTTTCCATAGTAAAAAGTTGGGATTTTATGTTGAAGATTGCAGAAAGAGATTTAAGGACTTTATTACATCAACTGTTGATTTTTAAAATTGTTGGGTTCAAATTTTCTTCAGTTTGAAAACAAAATTCTACAAAGCCTTGCTTGAAAATACAAATCAAGCCAAAAAGCATACGAGGAAATGCTCAACATCCCTCATCATAAGGGAGATGCAGATTAAAACCACAATGAGATACCACCTAACCCCTGTCAGAATGGCAAAGATTAAAAATATAAAAAGTGGTAAGTTGGTGGGGATGTGGTGAGAAGGGAACTCTACTACACTATTGGTGAGACTGTAAACTGGTTCAACCACTGTGGAGAACAATATGGAGGTTCCTCAAAGATCTACAAATAGAACTACCATTTGATCCAGCAATCCCACTCCTGGATATCTACCCAAAGGACAGGAGAATGCTCAGTTGGAAAAGCGCTTGCACATCAATATTTATTGCAGCATTATTCACGATCACTAAGATATGGAACCAACCCAAATATCCACAAACAGATGAATGGATTGAAAAAGTGTTGCACATACACTCTATGGAATACTACTCAGCCATAAAAGAC
This sequence comes from Tupaia tana, assembly GCA_026018925.1. Classification (NCBI taxonomy): domain Eukaryota; kingdom Metazoa; phylum Chordata; class Mammalia; order Scandentia; family Tupaiidae; genus Tupaia; species Tupaia tana. The sequence goes on from JAKSZU010000005.1 coordinate 60,439,729, forward strand.
ATGACTCTGGCATTTGATAGTAAGTGGTCAGATATGGAGGATCTATTGCTGAGTGAAGCAAGCCAGGATATGAAAGAAAGATATTATATGTGTCCACTTAATATATACCGACTATCCACACTTTATGGTAAAGATAGAAATGTTGAAGGGCATAAAAGCAGTTAAAATAGTGATGATAAAACAGTGTGGAGTGGGGCAGAAGAGAATAGTATGGAGAAGGATAGCAAGAGAACAAATAGAGAGGCATGACATTAGTGGGACACAGAAATGATTTATTTTCTGTTGATAATGGCATGTTTAGTATTCTCAACTGGACTGGTCTTAGAAGTATTTCATGTTGGGTAAAGTATTTTTACAAGCAAAATGATAAATAGTGATTGAATGTTTAAAAAGTAATTGGAATAATAATGATAATAATCTGGAAAAAATAATAAAAAGCTTTTGGATGATGTTGATGGGAATTTTAATGTCTTTGTATGGACTGATATGCATGGTATTCCTTCTGGAAAAAGAAATGTCATACACTGTGAAGTTATATGTGATTCAATGTAATCTAAACAAGATTATGATAATAAATAAATTTTAAAAAAGAAAGTACAAATCAAGTTCAATAACATTAAATCAGTAGAGATGAAATATACCTTCAAACTTAATGAAATTAAATGAGGATGAACTTTAGTCAGAATCACACTGTCTCAAATTGCTTCATGCACAACTCCAAAGTATCCATGGAGTTTCATGCAGTGGTGAATATGGAGTAAAAAAGTGTAATTGTCACTTCAAGTGGTAGAAATAAGGATATTTTTAGAAATAGATAACTGCACTGCCAGTTGAAATTCTTGACCAGCCATACCTTAATTTATAAATGTAATATGATGTGGAAAGCTAATTCCTGGAAAAGGATAGATTTTCACATAAGTTAGATTTATTCTTTTAATTTCTAGAGGCCATATGTGCTCACCAGAGAGAAAGGGAGAGGGATAAGGCATTCCCTGAAGAGACATAGTGATGCCATAATCTCTTCTTCATTTCTTCATCCTTCCTAGATCAGAGGCATGCATGCACATCACCTGGCATATTTTTTTGAGACACAAAGAACGAGATATGGACAAGAGTCATATGGAATCTGGTTTCCTTAACCACTAGACGACAGATCCAGAACTAACTTAGATTTACCCCTATATAGGCATCTCCTAAATAGAGAAGACATGAGTAAAAATAAATATATTTAAAATTAAGCATTATTTTTTTAAAAATGCAATTGAAAGATCTGTGATTAGAGATACTTTGAGTATCTATTAAATTATGTGCATATTTCAGAAGCTTGAAAATAAAACAATAATCTTAAAACATACCAAATGGAAGAAAGACATAAAGTACAAAGTTAAAAAGTACATATTAGGACTCAGCAGCTGGTATGGTGGTTATGGCTGGACTCCCATATGGCTGACCATGGTGGAAGTCCCACACCTGGTGGCTTAAAAATCACCGTGGTTGCAAGTGCATGCAAACCCAAAATCTAGGAGGAGAATGGAGGAGAAGGGATTGTGGCATGACCATCTCCCCACTGAGGTGGGGTGATTTGTCGCTTCCTCTCTCACTGTCTGTCTGGTGAGCACACATGTCCTATGGCAAAACCTAAAGGAAAAATATACATCAAGCATCAGACTTTTCTCTGAGGTAATACAGTTTTCAACTTTAAAAATATAATCCAGGCCGGACAGTGGTACAATGGTAATACCAGTATCTGTGCTGTTGAATGCACATAGGAAGGTCCTGGGTTTGCATCTCAGGGTCTCCCCCATATGCTGGACATAATCTTAGCTGAATGAGGCAGGGGACAACTTGCAGTGTGAAGACTGTGTGGTGGTGGGAGGGTGGAAATTCATTTTCTCATTCAGGAAACAAACAAATCGATTAGTATCTAGAGCTTTTCTTTAACTGTAAGAAGAAAAGTAAAAAGTAATCATCTGCGTAAGGTCTTTAAACGTTTCCGTAATTAAAAGATATGTTGAAAAAACTATGAATTAACTTTGAGTATTTGAAATTATTGCGTTGAAATATATTTATTACAGTAAACCTAGGATAGATATTAGGATAATGAAAGACCAGAGATGTTTGAATGACCTAAAGAGAATGAGAAACAACTAAACTGTACTGTTTTATCCCCTGACAGCACACACACCACCCAATGTGTCTTCTGATCTGTATGTGAGTATTAGACGGAAAATAAGCCAAATGGCTGACAATCATAGCTGAGGTGATTTTTCTCAAATCTACGAAACAACGTGATCACAACTTAGCATGAACGACAAGCTAGAGCCAACATAGAATAAGATGAGTGAGAGAGAGGATGTTTCAACTGTGGGAGAGTGTAAAAAGCATTGCTGAGCTGCTCCAAGATTCGCACACATGGAAAATGCTGGAAGCTGCATATGAAAGTGGGAACAACCCGTTTTTATTTCATTATAAAGAAAAATATGCTGATTATTGATCATGAAGTGAATAAGGATTGCAGACTAAGCTGGTACTGCACACTGAAAAAAAGGCAGGGTTGGATTTAAATCCCAACTCAACTTCTTACGTGTTTATCCTTGGATAATTGCTTAATTTTGTTATTACTCCCTATATTTATCTATAAAATTCAAATATTAATTCCTCCTTTGGAGGGAAGTTGTAAAGATGTAATGACATAATGTGTTATTTGTATAATACTAGAAATGGAAGGTGCTGAACACTAACAATGGGTCCTTATATTTTTCATTCCCTTTATACATATTTAAAGCTCAATGTAGATATGTAATAGCTTCCATTTTGTGTGTGTTGTATGTGTGTGTGTATGTGTTTTAAGTTTTTGCTACAGAGAGTGTGCGCTTGCTGGAGAGAGACAGAGACTGTGAGAGGGAACATGAGCGATCACCCCTCAGGGGAGATGATCATGCTGCAATCCCTTTTCTTCTATTCTCCTCTCCTCTCAGGATTTTGAGCATGTACACACAACTGCCTGGCATGATTTTTAAGCCATTGTGTCCAGGACTTGAACCACAGTTGACCATGTAGGAGTCCAGCGTCTTAACTACCGTGCCACCTGCTGGTTCCAAGATTCTGTTACTTAAAGGTCTTAACGTGTCCCACATTTCTATAGTTCCCAGAAGATCTTGGAAAGCAGACTAGCAGGTCTAGTGGGCGGGTAAAATGCCACTCAGAATTACTATTATTATTATTATTTTTGGAGAGGTTTTTGCTATAGGGCGCGTGCACTCGCTAGACAGACAGAGAGAGACAGAGAGATAGAAAGCGAGAAATCACCCCCCAGGGGGGATGGCCACGCCGCAATCCCTTCTCCTCCATTCTCCTCTCAGGATCTTGGGCACGCACGCGCACACGGCTGGCATGAGTTTTAAGCCACTGGGAGAGAGAATGTGAGAAACTACCTTCCCCCACCCCCAGGGAGATGGAAACTCTGCAATCTCTTCTTTTTCATTCTCCTCTCAGGACTTTGGGTACACATGTACACACATCTGGCATAAATTTCAAGCTGCCAGATCTGGAACTTAAACCACCGTCAGTCATGTGTGAGTCTAGTATTAACCTTCTGGCTCTGTAAATGACTTTGAAGGAGTTAAAAGTTTTATTATCACTCTTCACTATGTTATTTAAAAAAGTATGGGAGGAACCAGCAGTTGGCATAATGGCTATGTTGCTGGACTTCCATGAAGTCGACTATGGTTTGAGTTCCAGACCTGGTGGCTTAAACTCATGCCAGGAGCATGTGCATATGTGCCCAAGATCCCGAGAGGAGAATGAAAGAGAAGGGATTGCAGCATGTCCATCACCCCTAGGAGGTGATTTCTCGCTTTCTGTCTCTCTTTCTGGTGAATGCACATGCCCTATAGCAAAAACCTTCCAAAAAAGTGTGAGGGAGACTGGGTAGTAATGCCACAGTAAAATATGATGCTCTGTGAGGCAAACCAGTATGAGAATGTTACTGAGTCACATCCAGAGGTTTTCCTGCATATGCCAGGTATGTGTGGGACCATGATCCAGGTCACCTGTAGCTGGTGGTATATCACAATGTCAAGATCCTGTTGGTGGTGCTCTCTCTCTCTCACTCTCTCTCGTTCTCTCTCATTGTGTTTTTCACTCATGGAATAAATAAACTTCAAAAATCTGGTGATGATAATGTATATAGTATTATCTTTGACTGGACTAATATACAATGTATTCATTCTGGGAAAATTCATTTTGTATGCTGTGAAGATGTACAGTGATTGTATATATAAAAAGAAAAGAAAAGAAAAAAATTGATTATGAATTTTAGAGCCAAATAAAACTTGCTTGAAACTGTCCTCCTCTATTTTATAGATATAAGTCTCTTAACATGGTACTTAGTGTGTCTGAACCTCAATGTTATTCAGCAGCAAAGTTAAAGTATCAATACATAGCCTGGGGGTTTAATGTAAAATTTCAAGTGAAATACCATCCCCAAATAACCAGCATGATATCTGGCTCTTAAAACTTTACTGAATAAATGAACATTTTCCTTTCTGCTATATTTTGAATTACAAATATATGAAATACAATTACTCTTGAAATACCTTACAAAAGAAAAATAGACAAATCATAGATTTAATTTTCAATAAGGATTTTAGTAAACTAAAATATGTTAAAAAAAAAAAAAACCTCTCTCAAAGTAACGAGTGAAAGAGAAACAGCACTGTGGAAAAAGCAATTTAAGCCCTACACATCATATATTATAAGAAAACAGGACCCCACATGGTCAGCTGCTCAGTTTGTCTCAGACCTAGTGGCATGGGAAACACACTGTACCAAGACGAAGTAGAAGAGATGTAAGTACTGTACAGGAAAAAAAGCTCCAGTTTTATTTCAGTAGTGGAATGAATAAATAGGGCTTGTTTTATTTTATTTTTATATGTTGGATAATTGAAATGCAGTAAATATAAGTTAACCAAATCTAAATATATCTCCACGAAAAACCTCAGAAACAGTGTTAAGTAAAAATTACGTTACAAAATTATATACATAGTATAGAAGTTTGATGTTTTCAATGCTATTTCACATTACACTGCCTTTTTTTTTAATGTAAGGGCATAGTAGGAAAGGTCTACACTAATCTGAGAATCATGATGAATCCTGCTGGGAAAAGAGTCAGATAAAAACCATGGGGTAGACTTATAATTAGATCAAGTACAATATTACATATATAGCAGAAATAATACTCAAGTTGGTATTCTAGTGTGGATATTATTAGCCTGTGTAACAACTCTGCTGATGTTAAAATAACCGTCCTTACTGACAAAATATTCTGACGTATTTGGTTTTAAATGATCCCAATAATATGTGGTATGTTATTATTTTAAAATGTTATTAATGTTAATGGGACCAGTAGATGGCATAATGGCTATGTTGCTGGACTTCCACGTGTTGACTGCCATCAAGTCCTGGACCCAGTGGCTTAAACCTCATTCCAGGCGTGTGTGCGTGCATGCTGAAGGTGAGATGCCAAGAGGAGAATGGAGGAAAAGGATTGCAGCATGGCCATCCTACCTGAGGGGTGATGTTTTGTTTTCTGTCTCTTTGTCTCTCTATGTCTCTCTGGTGAGCACATGCACCCTACAGCAAAAATCTCTTACTGTAAAATACATTAAATAAATAAATAAATAAAATGTTATTAGTATTATCACTGTTCAGCAAGCAAATGAGTTCACAAACTTGTGGGTAGTGGATGAACTTCATTTTGGGAGATACTGATTTATCAGAATCAAATACAGACTTAAATTATTCCACCTGAATACAAATTATTTTATGTATAGTCTAATTTCCCTTGTGCACACTGACACATTACTTCCTATTTAATGTTCTCTGGATATTTACAAAGAAATTTAACTGTTATTTATATGTATTTGTTAGGACACATTTAGGTTGAGACCCCTGTTATGACATGTACAGTTTATATGACCTAAAACATTTTCTTTTGTTAATTGTGAAATTGGTGTGACTGTTATAAATTTCTGAAAAATACATTGTGAAGATTAAATGTGATGACATATATAAAACCAAGTACTATGCTTGGCTCATAGTATAATTTCTCTGTATTATTATTAGCAACGTCATCAACACTTTCACTATTATTATCAAGCCATTCAACAATTTAGAAATAGTTACCTTCTTACTGGTTTATTAGTTCTTTAAGTATCAATGTTTCTTTGCATGGTTATGAATGTCCTTAATTTCACTGTGCTTTATCACATGTTAAACTGATCTCCTGGTCATATTCTATCTTAGCTGAGCCCCGCTTTGATCTGTCATCATCCTCACCTACAATGTCCTTTTCTTTCCATTTGTCTTTTCTAATCTTATCCATCTTCCAAAGCTTGCCTCAAATCTCATCTTGTCTATAGTTTTATTGAATTTATTTAAACTTTCTCAACCAATTTTCATATTGTTTGTATTAGATAATTTAGTGGTTAATTATACTCTGTCTTATATTCTTCACCGATGTTTCATATTCACTACAAAGTAAACCGAAGTTATGGACTGCATCTGTTCTTCCTTTCATCACTCCAATAGAGCTTTCAGCATCATGAGTGAGTATCAGATATATGATACATAGTAATTGTAATAAATAATAATCCACTATATTTTCCCTAGTGTCTGATTGTGGCTATCACTTACCAATTAAAGCCAAGCCTTTCTGCTACAAATCATAGTTTCAAATAAAATTTATTTAACTTAATTCATGTTGCATATGGCCCTACTTGACTTTTGTCTAGATTAAATTCACCCAGAAGAAAATATTTAAGAACTTACTAATTTTATTACAAACATATCTTGAATCTTTATTAATAATTTTATTAGCATAATTAAGTGTGGTCAAGTTGAACTATAGAATATGAATGGTGGTTATTGCTAAAGGTAAGGAAAGGTGGAAGCATCAATAAAATGGCATTGCTTTTCCTTAGTTTCTTTTTGCTTCACTTAGGCCAATTAGCCCTAACCTCAGACTATCAAAAAAAAAAAAAAAAAAAAAAGTTAAATACTTACCCTGAGAAGAGGCCATGTCACAATAAAGTGGCCAAGCTGGTTACTCTACATATTAAAGAGAACTAACTCTTTATTATTTATTTATTTATTTTATTTATTTATTTTTTTGGGAGAGGTTTTTTGCTATAGGGCGCGTGCGCTCGCCAGACAGACAGAGAGAGACATAGAGACAGAAAGCGAGAAATCACCCCCCAGGGTGGATGGCCATGTTGCAATCCCTTCTCCTCCATTCTCCTCTCAGGATCTTGGGCACACAGCTAACTGCTGGTCCCAGTAACTCTTCACATTGTAACAAAATTACCATTGGCCACTAGGCTAGGGGAATTAGATTTTCATATTGGAGATTATTGTGGTTAAAGTCTCTATCATTCAGAGGATGAGTGTTTAGTCTAAAACAAAAAATAAAATTATGTCAGATTATAATTTATAACACTTCTTACAATATGAAGTCTAATAGCTATTTTAAGCTTAAAACATGTTTTAGTAATTACTTTTCTGAACTTCTAGGAGACATCAAATAGTACTAAAACTTGTTCTTTTTGAGATTTTAGAGAATCACGGTTATAAAAAATTTAAGATACTCTTTATATCAATGCCCAGTAGTGAAACATATTTCTAAAAATATATTTAATTTATAATAGATATATTTTTATACATTTCTCAGTCTTCCTTACACATGCAATATTTCTAGTCTTTCCTAAGTCTCATAAGCAATTTCTTTACTACCTTGTAAGGAAGGTGACTCAGAATATGCCCAGTAGTATATTTTACTGAACTACTGGAAACCAAATGATAAAGTTGCAAACGTAGACCCTGTATTCAAAAGAGTAGCTTAGAATAGCTTATAGAATAGAGGTAAATGACAAGCAAAGTCTATTAAGTTATATCCCAAACATACAGGTTTGAAATGCCATGCAATGGAAATCTGTTTATCAACTAATAACTAATAATCATTGTATTACTTCTGATTAATGAACTTGTTTGTGTTCCCACTTGTATCTTTTTTTAAAATTTGCCAGAGGGCATGTGTGCTTACTGGAGAAAGCTGGGGGTTGGAAGATAGTGATAAAGCACTTCCCATGGGGAATGGTCATACTGCAATTTCTTCTCTCCCATCTTTCCCTCCTTCCAGGATTTTGGGCACATGTGCACACATGCTAGGAACATTTCTCAAGCAGCTGAGTCTGGGATTTGAATAGTGAGTCAGCCGTGTGAGGTTCAGCCCCCTTAACCATCAGGCCACAGACAGACCCATAACTTTGAATTTTAAAGTTTGGATAATATTTGTGCCTCCTAGTTCATAATAAAATCTATGTTAATTTATTATTTGTATTATTCACCAATGATTTACTGATGATTAAAATCACAGTGGAATACAAACATGATTAAGATGCATCTGTTGCCTTCAAGAAGTTCATGGATTTTAAGAGAGAGTGAGAGAGTGAGAGAGTGAGAGAGAGAGAGAAAAGGCAATTACAATTGTAATATTTATGTTCGGACCCCCATTCCACTAGGAAGTAAAAACATAATCTTGGTTATTTTTGTGATGTCATTTTCCATGAACTTCTTAAAGCCTTCTTCATAATAAAGAGACAAGAATGGCTTAGCAAATAGGCCATATATTTCTTTGCCTGGAAAGGAAAAGTATGTGTACCCACTACAGAAATGGGAGAACATTTTACTGAAGGATAATACTGCATGCAGCTCACAAAGAAGGCATACACACAAAATTGTTTTCCCTTTTCCTAAGTAAGCTAAGACTGAATGTGAATCTGTAGTATCAAATAAAATCTGATGTAGTAGATGGGAATAGGAAGGAAAAGAGCAGTGTCTTGTAGGACAAGGGATAGGAGCAAGAGTCAACGTTCTGCAGAGGGTGATGTGGACTCAGTAGTGAATGTGAACAAGGCCCGAATGGAAGGATTAATTCTTACATAGGAAATAAAAATGTATTGTCATCATGGATCTCATTTATAATTCCAGATAATAGCGAATGGTCATGAGATGTGGCACCACACCTGCCAGTCATGTGCCAAATGACTACAGCTTGTGGTTCTAGGGTGCTGTGAATCCTGAAAATCTCATCATCAAAGGATGCTTTGTTTCCTCTATTCATCCAGGAAGAGCCAAAGAAATCCATGCAGTTTTAAGCTTGGAGGATCTAGCCATTTAATGAAATAAAGAGGATTTTCTGTAAGCACAGATTCTCTTAGAAAAATGGTAATAGAGGGAACCAGCAGTTAGCGTAATGGCTATGTCGCTGGACTCCCACGTAGTCAACCGCGGTTCGCGTCTCGGACCCGGTGGCTTACAACTCACGCCGGGCGCGTGTGCGTGCGTGCCCAGGATCCCGAGAGGAGAATGGAGGAGAAGGGATTGCGGCGTGACCATCCCCCCTGGGGGGTGATTTCTCGCTTTCTGTCTCTATGTCTCTCTCTGTCTGTCTGGCGAGCGCACGCGCCCTATAACGAAAAAACCTCTCCAAAAAAAAAAAAAAAAAAAAAAAAAAAGAAAAAAAAGAAAAATAGTAATTGAAAAGTGAGCTGCACTCCTGCTTTATTCTGAGTTTCACGACCCTAGCCCTCCCTGGTGCTTTAACTGGGCCATGGATAATTTTCATTTGCCTTTTGAGAAATATACTTTAGTTTTTTTTTTTTTTAAAAAAAAACATTCAAAAGTGGCATAACATTTTAGTTTTCCTCAGATCCACAGGGTAAAATTCTATCTAGCCCTAATAGAACTAAAGGTTGAAACTTAGTGGTTTATAAAACTTGGTAAATTTTCAATGACTGAAGAAGAAAATTCATATGTAAACCAATGCCTTTGTCTATGACTACTAGATAAAAGACTCAGGAGAAGCTGGCTGGTGACATGGTGGTTAAGGCAGCTGGATCCTACGTGACCAACTGTGAGTTTGAGTCTCAGACTTGAAAAACATGCCAGGCATGCCGGTGTCCAAAAATACCAATAGGAGGGAGAGACGAAGGAGGAGGGATTGCCCTATGCAAGGTGATTTCTTGCTTTTTCTCTCTCTGTCTCTCTACCCACTCTGTTTCTCTCTGATGAGTACAGACTACCTGAGTTGGGGAGGGGCACTGAAAAGAGACCCAGAAATGACAATATTAATTTTAAGTCTGCCATTTTCATATGATTAAGTCAGTTAGACATTACTGTTAAATGATTTTTTTCAAAAAAAAAAAAAAAGGTGGATATACTATGGAAGATAAAACTAGATTGTATTGTATTTACTTGAAGATTCAGAGCTGGTGAATTTGATAATGCTAAAATGATATGGCTTGCTGAATGACACCTTTCCCACTTTCCTTTATCACATAGACACATTTAAATGAGTTTATTTTAAAGTATTACATTCACTAGAGGAGATAACTGTATATTTCACGTATAATCTCACCTTCAAAGTTGTAAGCTCTCATGCCCAGTCGCACATGGGTATTACTTTAGTGCAATAATACGGAGGTACAGTTTTTGTAGTAGCTAATAGCTGAAAACAAGACTACACACCAATTCATTAAGTTCATATCCTAGAGTAACGGAGGGTACTTGCTTTATGTTAGGCATTGCTGGCAGAATCTTGGTTCTGCCATTTCTCAGTTTTATTCAGTGTTTTAGAATCTCTAAAGTAGCATATATGGAAATTAAATGACATAATGCATTCAAACGGCTTACTCAGCATCTGGCACACAATGGAGAAATGGTAATTTAAAATTCAGGATTCAGATCAAGGTTTTAAGTTTTTTATAGATGAGAATAGTTAGCTTTCAATTACAGTGATTTTATTTTGTTTTGTTTTTCCAGAATCTTCGTTTTTTCTTCTTAAAAGCTTCATGGTATGACCAATGCTAAGAAGGGACATCAAAGACTGTGCGTGAATGAGGATGTTTGGTTATCATTTTACAAAAGTCACTTTTACACGCCCTCATTCCTCCTCCACACAAATATCTGCCTGGTTTATTTTCATGCTGATATCATTTGATGTTGATAAACTTAGCCTAATACAAAACACAGAAGTAGAAATCTTTATACATTAATTATATTCACATATACTTCTGAAAAACAACTCAAGATATTAACAATTCATTTATTGCATAAGAATGCCCTCTGTACCACAATTCTGTAGTAGAATTTAATTTTGAGTCACTGATACCAAAGTAATATATAATGACACAAAAATACAAAATAATTGTACATCTAAGATATTCTTGGCTTCCAAAATCTAGGAAATGATTCATCATCATTTTACTGTCATTTTTGTTTTGTTTTGTTAGGTTTTTGTCATAGGGTACTTGGGCTTGCCAGAAAGAGACAGTGAGATGAAGAGCAAGAAATCATCCCCCAAAGGAGATGGCTGTTCCTCAATCCCTTTTTGTTTATTCTCTTCCTGGGATTTTGGGTACACACACAAGTGCCCAGCATGACTTTCTTTTCTTTTCTTTTTTTTTTAGAGATTTTTTTTTGTTACTCTGTGTGTGTGTGTGTGTTCACCAGAAAGATCGAAAAAGACAGAGGCACAGAAAGTGAGAAATCATGCAGAGGGAGTAGGGGAGAGTGGGGGGATGGCCACGCCATAATCCTTTCTCCTTCATTCCTCTCATGGGATCTTAGGCACACACAAACGCACATGTGCTTGGTGTGAGTTTCAAGCCTCCGGGTCCAGGATTCAAACTGTGGTTGGCCATGTGGGAGTCCAGCAATGTAACTATTACACCATCTGCTGGCCCCACCCAGCATGATTTTCAAGTTGCTGGGTTCAGAACTAGAACCATGGTAAGCCATGTGGGAGTCCAGTGCCTTGCCCAAGATGTCACCTGCTGGTCCCATAATTTTACTATCTTATGTTAGTAGAATCCATGGTATGTAAAGCTTATATTTTATACATCCATAGTCATGATTTCAGGTGGGACTATATAAGCAAATTCAGCTTGTCTCATTCCATCTTCATATCAGTCAAATGCAGTTGGTTCTCCATCCACATGTAAGAGTCCAAGAGGCAGCTTGAGAGGCAAGAAGACCTGTGAGAGCCTCACAGGGCAGGACATGCCATAACAGACTCAGACTTCTGAGAATCAGAATCTGACAGCTTCAGGGGCTGGCAGGTGGCATGGTGGTTAAGGGTGTTGGACTTCCACATGGCCGACTGTGGTTCAAGTCCTGGGCTCGGTGGCTTTCTCACTTTCCCTCTCTCACTCTGTCCCTCTCTCTAATCAAATTTAAATAAATAAATAAATACAGTTAAATAAAAAATAATTCTTTATAAAAATCTTAAAAAAGAATCTGACAACTTCAGTTCTGATTTATTTTGTATTTATCTTGACACTATTCTTGTTTTTAAGTAAAACATTAACGCATGTTTTAAATATAAAATGAAAACCACATAAAGACATTTACAATAAATTTGGCAGTGCCCTGGTTTCTGTTTCTGGATTTTCTATACAAACTTCCGCCACACTCTATTTCAGATCAGTGTTTGCCAAGAAAAGTCTGTGTCTTTGATTAGTATCCTTAATAAATGTACCATTCCATGTGACTTTCAAATTCTGGGAGGAACTCTAAGAAACTATTCATATCAATCAGAGTGCCTGAGGAAGATGGGAGCAAGAAAAATAAAATGGTTTCAGATGAATTGGAGGAGAGCACTACGACAACATAAGAGACTTCAATTCTCTTCTTAATTATTTGAATCAAGAAACTCGTTTGAATCTAAACTCCCTAACTGTATAAAACATAATAAAATAATCTCTTTTACTATTATCTCCTAAAGCAAAGGACCACTTTGATGGCTTAAAAAATATTTTTTTTCCATAAATGTGCTAGGCACAAATCAGGAAGTGTGAATCTGTTGCTCTATAGATCACAGGATTTTATTTATCTTTGAAGTTAAGTTTGTAATTATTGACCTCCCCTTCTGCCCCATTGATTAATGTTATGATTATCTAAGAACAACAAAGGTTAAAAGTAATTTAACTAAAACAAATGTTAGTAAGCAGATACCACTAAATTTTTTAACTTATTCTCAAATATTAAATAAAAATATTCTCCAAGCAGTTTTATATATCAAGAAATAGGATTATCCACTATAAAGTATAAGAGTGACAGTATTTCAGACTGTATAAATTAAATTGTGTGATTCATGCATTTTCTAAGGATCCGAATGACTTTCAAATGAGCCAGCTACTTTATGTTCTCTAATCCTTCTTAGAAAATAAATGGAAGAAATATGCTGATTCTTCTCTTTACATTAATACTTCCACACAAGGACCTTTTAAATATATGCCCTAATCATTTTATTTCTTTAATTGGATTGCATTATTTCCTAGAATAATCACAGTTTGGTACAAAATATCTTAAATGACCCTTCTTTTCTGAGGTAGCATTAAAGTTTCAGGTCATAGAGCAACTCACAATCATTTTGGTAGTACATTCACTGATTAAAATAATTTATACCAATAAAGTGTTTGTTGATAAGAATAGTGTTTGCTCATAGAATCTGTGAAGAACTGTAAATGTGAGGAAAATCTATGTGTGCTACTTATCATTGAAACACAATATTGTTTAGGGATGATTATTTACATTCATCAATTTTCAATCGTCCAAGAAGTATCTGAATTATTCAGATATAAAGAAATAAAAGTGGTCACATCTTCTTTCAGGGGACATTGAGCTTCTATAGAAATATACCATATAAGATATCAGTGAAGGACATGGAGAGGAAATGCTTGTGTAAAGAGTGAATTTTTAGGTAAAACATATCTTTTTGACCTATATGTCATGAAGAGCAGACCTCTGCTCACAACGGGAAATTCGGGTCAGTTTGTTACCTACACTTGGGAAAGGATTAGGCATGGGAGATCTTTAGTAAGAGGATTGCTTGGTCTCTTTCATCTCAACTGAAAATGTCCTTTAATGTGACAGGTTATATTAGTGTCAGCTTTGAAAGAGCAAAAATTCAGAGCAAGGATGTGTCTACTTATTTCTTTGGATTTTAGGTTAACTGTAAACAGCATTATAATTCTAAGAAACAGACTTTTTGAAAATGTGAATATTAATGAGAAGAAATGAAAAGGTCCAATGCAGAAGTATTATTTTACTTATATAAAAAGACAGTCCCTCAGAAAACCCTTTGACATCTATACACTGATAGGCAAATACAGACATAATGATTTAATTCACTGAATTTCTATAGATTTGTCTGTAAACAACTTACTCCCTGTTTCTTGCTTTGTGTAAATATTTACAGATGAAGTTATAGTCATTTGAAGACTTTTTAAAAATATTATTTATTTTATTTAGTTTCTTCTTATTATTCTTCAGTTTCACCAGAGAGACAGAGAGACAGAGAGAGAGAGAGAGAGAGCTAGAGAGAGAGGGAGAGTGAGAAACCAAACCACCAGGTCTGGGACTCAAAGCGTGGTCAGCCATGTGGGAGTCCAGCACCATAACAACAATGCCATCCTCCAGCCCTGAAGGTAAATTTTTAACCTTTTGGTTAATTACAAATATTTCATGGAACTGCCCCCAATTTGAGAGTTCTAAATATAAAACTTAATAGTATGGATTAAATTGTGGCCACCCAAATTCATATGTTGAAACTGTAATCCCCAATGTGATCGCATTTCGTGATGGGATCTTTGAAAGAATATTAGATTTGGATGAGTTCATGAGTGTAGGGCCCTCATAATGGAATTAGCATCTTTATAATAAGAAAAATTTTGTCTCTGCTTTGGAAAGACACAGTTAAAAGGCAGCTCTCTGTAGATCATCAAGAAGGCCCCCATCAGAACCCGACCATACTACCTCTCTTATACCAGGCTTCCATAGTTCAGAATTGTGAAAAATTCTCATTATTTAAGTTCCCTAGTCAATGATATTTTGTTATGAGATCCCAAGATCACTATGACATTTACACAATTTAATTAAGAGGGATAGAAATTCTATAAAATTCAATTTTAGTATATTAAAACATTGAAAGTAAACTTTTTTCTATAAAAATTATATTAACCACGGAAAGTATTAATATATTTACACAAAATAAATGCATTAAACCTCAGGGACCAGCAAATGGCATAATGGCTACTTTCCTGGACTCCCATGTAGTTGACTGCAGTTTGAGTCCCTGACATGGTGGCTTAAACTCACGCCAGGCGCATGTGTGTGTGTGCATGCCCAAGATCCCGAGGAGAATGGAGGAGAAGGGACTGTGGCATGGCCATCCCCCTTGGAGGGTGATTTCTCACTTTCTGTCTCTCTGTTTTTCTGGCGAGCACATGCGCCCCATAGCACAAACCTCTCCAAATTTTTTTTCAAAACATGCATTAAACCTCAAATAAACAAAGTCTATTAAGTTAGTGCATGAAATTTGAAAATTTTTTATAGACTATAAAATGTACTGCATATCTTTCCTTTTTTTAAAGGTTTTTTCATAGGGCATGCACATTTGCTGGAGAGAGAAACAGTGAGAGACAGAGAGAAAGGGAAAGTAAAAAATCATTACCACCTCCTGCAGGGGGAATGGCCACATTACAGAATCCCTTCTCGATTCTCCTCTTGAGATTCTGGGCGAGCACACACACATGCCTGACTTTCAGACTGGGGTGTCCAGGACTGGGCCCAGACATATGGGTATCTAATTGCCTTAACCACCACACCACTTGCTGGTCTCTTGTACTGCATATCTTTTTCATTTTTTTTGAGAGAAAGATTTTTGCCTTAAGGCAAGTACACTCTCCAGAGAGATAGAGAGAGACAGAGAGACCGAAAGCGAGAAATCACCCCACAGGGATTGATGGCCACAGTAAACTCCCTTTTGCTCCATTCTCTTCTTGGGATTTTGGGCATGCATGCACATGTGCCTGGCATGAGCTTCAAGCCTCTGAAAATGAGACTTGAATTGCAGTTGGCTACATGGGAGTCCAATGCTTTAACCACTACACCACTTGCTAACTCCATGCATATCATTGTTAAAGTAATGATAATTTTATAATCAGATGATATAATCTGAAAAGAGTTTAGAAGTATTTTACCTATTTATGTAAAATATTTATCATGGAAAAAAAGGTATCAGAAATGAAATGCATATAAGATACTACAGAAAATATATACAGAAAAATATCCAATTGATTTAAAAATTTTTTAAAAATTGCACCCACTATAGCATTAATTTTAATTTTACACTTTTATATATTAACTCAGAAGTCTTTATGTTTGAAATGAGTCACAACGCACAATGACAGAAATACTTTTACCTGCCATTCTGTGTCATTTATTTAAAATTACTAAGTGGAATAATGGATGCATGTATCTCTTTTGTTATAATAACAGTAATTACACATACTGAATGCCTATTTTTTAATCCAGAATTTTGCACACATGATCTCATTTATTCATCACATCAATGTTGAAAGCAGCACATTATTATGGTTTTACAGAAGAGGAAAAAAAAAGAAGTAAAAGACCTCATTCTAATTCAGCTGCCTAATGTCTGTATTCCTTCCAGTATAACACCTAGAAATTTTATTAAAGCTTACATTTTTCAAGTCTTCTTAGAATTAATGAGTGAACTTGTCTCCAAAGACTTGGCATATATGCAAAACATCACAAATGTACTCATTATGATAGGAATTTAACAATTATTTAATGCTTAAGAGTATATCAATGAAGTTAAAAAAAATATATAAAGCCACAAGGAACTGAGTACAGTAGGAACATTACCAGGAAACATTTTTTCTGGTATTTAGGGGTTATTTTCTGGCTGGCAACAATGCTCACAGAGAATTTAGAAACTTTTTTTTTTTTTTTTTTTTTGCCCAGGGTTAGAATAAAATTAATGCCTTTGTTCAATTTGGTGTCCCCACTATAACCCGAGCAAGTTTATTTCCTTTCTAAGAATTTGTTCATGCTCTCATATGTTTTACTCCTCTATCTTCGAAAAAAAAAAAAAAAAAAAAAAGGAAAAAAATCTTTATCTATTTACTTCTTCTTTAAGCAAGGTAAAGACAACTTCATCAGCAAGGAATTAACACCCTGATACACCCCCAGGCTCAGCTAGGACTGCGAGGTCATGGGCATACGTGTGCCAGGCATACTCAGGAAAGTCTGCAGATGTGAACCTGGAAATTTCCCATAGAGGTAGTCTCAAGAGCACCATGTTTCACTGTTCTACATACATCTGGCTCTCTTCCTTCATTTCTTCATTTCCTTTAAATGTATCTGTCTTAACACACAATCAGTTGACTGTAAGACAAACGCGTTCTTGACCATCATAGAGCGTAAATAAGTGAATGAATGAATGAACACTCCCTATTATTTCAGTCCACCACAATGTATTCTCTAAATTGTCTCTTCATGCACACTTTTCTCTGCCTATGATCCATGCCTCTCATTGCAGTCAACCATCTTTTATAAACATGTTTCATTCTACCACTGATAATAAAGGGATTCCTCATCATCATGTGTTCTTCCTACTTTCTTTATCCAGCTACATGAGAAGTAAGACAGCAGTCACTTTCCTTAGGAAAGAACTGATGAACCCTAATGGACCAATTTAGCCCCCTCTAATTTCATGCACTCATATCATAATACATAATTCCTTTACAGCGTATTTCATTCAACATTAATTAAATGCATGGTTACAGTTTTAATACCTGTCTTATTCAGTGGTAAACTTCACAAACACAAGACCACGTGTGCTAATCTCTGCATGTCTTCAGTGATCAGCACAATGCAGCAAATGTTCACAGACTGAATAAAGGACCTCTTGGGACCAGCAGTTAGTGTAATGGCTATGTAGCTGGACTCCCACATAGTCGACCGCGGTTTGAGTCTGAGACCCAGTGGCTTAAACTCACGCTGGGCACGTGTGCGTGCGTGCCCAAGATCCCGAGAGGAGAGTGAAGGAGAAGGGATTGCGGCGTGGCTATCCCCTCTGGGGGGTGATTTCTCACTTTCTATCTCTCTGTCTCTCTCTGTCTGTCTGACGAGCGCACGCGCCCTATAGTAAAAATCTCTCCACAAAAAAGAAAAAAAAAAAGGACCTCTTGATTGAGTGGAAAAGAAAACTATCATTATAAGCAGGTTGGTATAACTGGAAGAAATGCAAACATAGTTATTAGGAATAGAAAAGCCCAAAAAGAGAGGGACCCTGTATTTAGAGGAATAGTGTTGTGGTAAGAGAGAATTCTAAAGTCAAATACAGGCTTTATTTCATATCTAATGAAAGATATAATGCAATTGTGATTAATCTATATGTATGTTAACTGCTTCTGTACGATAGGCAGATGTTAATTGTAAACAGCCATGGATGATTTCGTACATGGCATATGGTGAAGTCTAATTGTACAGCTGGTTGATATTGAAATGGAGATTTGGGAAACTAAAAGATAACCAGAAGATATGGTCATATTGGTTGTCATAATTTTTTTAGAACTAAGGCACTGATTCTTTTATCATTTTTTATTTCTTCCACCTCTAGCTTTTGTTTATCATGTCACTAATCATTATAGTTGCTGCATGTAAAGTGAATGCATCTGTGTTTTTACAAATTTCCTATATTGTTTAAAACTGTCTTAGTACAGTTTTGTAGTCTTTGTCCTGTTACAACTAATTGGAATTTTTTTAACCCTCCTGGATTTTTATTATAAAAATCAATGTAGTCACACATATTCAAACTGTGCATGAAAATGTCATCTTTCTCTTTCTTAAGGTAGGATATGTGTGCCCACTTAGAGAAACAATAGCATTTTGATTTTTTTTAATTAGATAAAAAGCATGCAACTTTCAACAAGTTTTATCTAGAAACTCTACTTTTATGTATTCTGATAACAATTCCCCTAAAACTAATTATCTCATTTTAGTCTTACTATGAACTCATGGAAAAGATATCTTTAAATAATACAAGAAAATCAGCATTATTAAATCTTGAGATTACAAAGAAAATTGGAGTGTTTTGTAAAATCTAAAACCAATTGCTATCATATTCAATTGAAATTGCATAATTTCCAACTTAAATTCATACTTCTTAACCTCAAGTGATATAAACCTCAACAATGTGCATCTTATCATAGAATTATATAGCTAATCACAGTTTAAGAGTTTATCCAAAGACTTTTCCACATACTAATCTTTCAATTTCAGTTAAACATTAATTCATGGTAATTTTAAAAAGTGATCGTTTCTCTTTTTAATAAGCGAAAAGAGAACATTCTAAATTAACAATAAATTCATGAAGTCAATTCTTGAAGCAGTACATTTTCATTTATTATCAAGTATTATGCACGGTACATAACTGTGTGCTCTACTTTTATGCAATGGGAAGCATAGTAGGATTTTTTATCCCACCATCACGTCAAACACATGAGAAATGAGTGCACTGCAATGTTATGAAGGCTTCTACAAGAATTTCCTACTTCTGTGATAATCTTACAGAATCACCATTGTATGTTGTCTGTCAACCAATGTTATGTGGCACATGACTGTATCTCAGTATGACAGAGTTGGGTTATATTAAAAGATAAAATATTAAAATCATTTTGTCCTGAAATAATTTTAAGTATTTTAGAAAAAGCATTTCATAAGTCAACATTAGCATATGATTAAAAATGCTTAATATAGTGGCTGGCAGGTGGTGTAGTGGTTAAGGATCCTGGACTCTCACATGGCTGACTGTGGTTTGACTCCTGGAACTGGCAGCTTTCTTTCTCACTTTCTCTCTCTCTCTCTCTCTCTCTCTCTCTCTCTCTTTCTCTCTCTCTCCCTCTCCCTCTCTGGTCAAATTAAAATTAATTAATTAATTAATTAAAAGTTAAATAAAATAATTCTGTAAGAAAATTGATTAATATAATAATAAAAAGGAAACTTCCCTCACCTAATAAAGAGTATGTATATATAAGATAAATACAGAAAGCATAATATTTAGCAGTGAACTATTAAGTTGTTTTTTTTCTTTTTCTTTTAAATGTTAGATAAGAAAGGGATGTTGGGACCAGCAGTTAGTGTAATGGCTATGTCACTGAACTCCCACATAGTCAACCATGGTTTAAGTCCTGGACCCGGTGCCTTAAACTCACGCTGGGCATGTGTGCATGCGTGCCTAAGATCCCGAGAGGACAGTGGAGGAGAAGGGATTGCAGCGTGGCTATCACTCCTGGGGGGTGATTTCTCACTTTTTGTCTCTCTGTCTCTCTCTGTCTCTCTGGTGAGCACACATGCCCTATAGCAAAAACCTCTCCAAAAAAAAAAAAAAGAAAGGATGTTCATCAGTACAAACTTAAAATTGTACTAAAGATTTAGGGAGTAAATGAAAGAAATAATGTCAGGGGTCAGGAGAGAGAAAAAGGAAAGAAGTGATAGAAGAAATAAACTGCTATGATTCACAAATGTTTAAATGATTAAATATATAAAAGACTCAAGACTTATCTACAAACCAATTATATAATTAATCAGTGTTAAATTGCCTGAAGCTGTACTCCATGTTTGGGTAACAAAATTTGACTCAAAGAAATCTACAGATAATATACTGAATTGCAACCCAGTTTTATTTGCATACATATAGTAACCTAACCTAAAAGTATAGCATGGTAACTAAGCAACTGAGCCTCAGTCAATTATAGCCAATTATTTAGCCAATCATGGAGTGAAGGCTTCCAAAATGACCAAATAAGGTAAATGGAGAACTGCAGAACTGCACCCATCAGATAAACTTTGTATATCCTTTCTTTCTCTCTCCCTTCTTTTTTGGGGGAGGGGGTTAATAATAGTTCACCACATTGTATGGAAATCATTTTATTTTTGTTTTTGTTTTCTTTTTAGAGAGATTTTTGCTATAGGGCGTGTGCACTAGCCAGAGAGACAGAGAGACAGAAAGTGAGAAGTCACCCCCTCAGAGGGAATAGCCATGCCATAATTTCTTCTCCTCCAGTCTCTTTTCAGGATCTTTGGCATTCACACAAACATGCCCAGCATGAGTTTCAATCCTCCAGGTCCAGGACTCGAATTGCAGTAGAATATGTGGGAGTCCAGCAACGTAACCATTACACCATCTGCTGGTCCCATGGAGAGCGTTTTGAACAGTTTTGATCCATGTTGATGCCTGATACTAGAACTATTTATTTTTTTAATTGCCAGTGGACATGTGTGCTCCTCAGAGAGAGGCAGAAGAAAGAAAAAGAGAGACAGGGAGAATGCAACCCCTCCATCACAAGGCATGGTCACACTGCAATCCATTCTCCTCCATTCAAGCTGCTACGGGTAGCATTTGAGTTATGGCGGGCATGCAGGATTTGGCTCCCTCAACCACTAGGCCATGTGACCAGACTTAGAAACTTTCTTTATCTTGCTCAGGTAAACTCTATAAATTTAATTTGTCTCATTTATTTTTTACACCAACACAACACAATTTAAAAATGGTGGCAAAATATAAAATCAATATGTAAAAGTAAATTTTATTTAAACACATCAGCAAGAAACAAGAAAATATTAAACAGTGGAATTAAAAAATATGAATTATCTATTAGTAAATCTAATAAAAGACACACAAAGCATTATGAAGCAAATTATAACACTTTAGTAATAGATATTAAAACAAACAGTAAATTGAGAACTCTATCTTGTTAATGGGTTGGAGAACTAAATGTCATTTACATATTGAGATTTCCTAAAGTATAAATTAATGCAAGTATAAAGAAAATGTTTACATGCTTTTTTAGAACTTGACAAGTAGATCCTAAATTTATTTTATAATACATAGGTCCAAGAATACTAAAGAAAATCTTAAGGGACAACAAGAAAAGAGATCTTTATTTCTTTGTCATATATGAAGACATTTGCAATATCAATTAAGAGTGTTGTATTGGCATAAGATAGAAAATCATACTTACAGCGCAGAAAAAAATGTGTATATGAGCACTTGACATTTGACAGAGGTAGCTATTCAGGTTGAAAAAACATTTTGTACTTTTAAAAATAAATGCTGTTGGGACAGTTCTTTTTCTAAAATTGATACAATAAAGTTAAAGACCCTGATATTAAAGAAAAAAATACAAAGCTTCTAGATAATTCTATTAGACATTACTTCATGATTATGTGGCAGGGAAGAATTAAAAGAAGGATTTCCTAAATTAGATGCAAAAGGCACTAGTAAAGGCAATGCATATGCCAAATTTGAGAACATTAAAATTCAGGTCTTCTGTTACTCTAAAGAAATCAACAGAAGAATAAAGAGACGTATATGCAAGAGACAAAAGTCAGTAAAGGACTTCTGCTTCTAGCTTAGATGAAGTAACAGGTACTGAGATTATTCTTTTGCCTTAAATATCTTAAAAAATAAAAATAATCTGTTTTTGTTCTGCTTTTTAATTTGCTGCAGAACATGAGTGCTCACCAGACTGAGAGAAAGAGAAAGAGAGAGAGATTGAGAAAGAGAGAGAAAGAAACCACCTCCCTTGGGAGCGGGGGGATAACCATGCCACAATACCTTCTCCTCCATTATCCTCTCAGAATTTCCGGCATGCACACACATGTGCTTGGTGTGTTTTCCAAATCACCTGGTCTGGGACTCCAATTGTGCATTTGACTATGTGGAATCAAGCCTCCTTTACTGCCACACCACCAGCTGATCCCGAATAAATGTACTTAATTTGTACAGCAGCATTTTTTATATATTGCTCAGGTCAATGATACCAGAGTGAATGAAAACAAATGATGTGAACTCTGTAATTGTCCCAATTTACCGCCTAAAATTTTTAGCATTAGATGCTGAAATGGTGAACCCAAATTATGTGTAATGGATTCCTTGAGTTGAAAGTATGCAACTAGGAATAAAGTGAGGCCAGGTGTATTTGTTTTTTATTACCACAACAAATTACCAGAAATTTAGTGTCTCAAACAATAACACCTCTTTATCACCTGGGTGTGTGTGTGAGTCAGAAATTTAGGCTTAGCTTTTCTCAGTCTTTGCTCAGGGTCTCCCAAGACAGCAATCAAGTTATCACAGGGGCACATTCTCCTCGGAAAATTCAACTGGAGAAAGATCAGCTTCCAAGCTCATTTAGATTGTTCACCTAATTCATTTCCCTGTGGTTCTACCTTCATATCTGCTAATGGTTAGAGTCAATTCTCAGGTCCTAAAGTCAGCTTTAGGCAATTGACAGCAGGGCTGTTTTCCTCCAGCCCTATAGTATAAAATATCTATTCTCTCCAGTAGAATATCTCCAATCTGCAAAAATGGAGTCATATATGACATAATAACCCAGAGTGATATTTCATATTTGCTATATTTTATTGGTTAGGCAGACATCCCAGGCCCAGCCAGTACTCCAGGGGAGGGTATTATACAAATGTGTAAATCAGTGGGGATCTCTTGGAATGTATTCACCATAACAAGGCAGATGGAACTGTCAGGGATGAGTAAGGAAGAGAAAGCTGTACAGAGAGGAGAGAGCTGTACAGAATGAGCATACTTGAGTTCCACAGGAGGTTCATCAGCTGGTTATCGATCAGTACATCCATGAGAAGAAAGTACCTGAAGCTCGGAAATAAACCACCTGCAGGAAAGAGAAAGCACAAGACCTAGAAATCAAACAGGACTAGAAATATGTATGTTTCCTTCAGCCAAAGTGAAAAGACCTCTCGATGAATAGAGAACTGGGTGAAGTAAATAGAGGGAATATTAGTCCCAATTTAGAGACTTCTTGGGCTAGCCCTGATGCTCTGGTGATTAAGGTAACCAGATCTCATGTGCCCAACTGCGCAGTTCAAGTCCCAGACCATGTAAGCTGTCACATGTGCATGTGTGCCCAAAATCCTAAAGGGAGGGAAACATGGGGAAGAAGTGATTATGGCATGATTATTCCCTGTTAAAGATCCTTTTTTCTTTCCTGTTTCTCTCTGGTAAGTGCACATGCCTTCTAGCATAAATAAATAAATAAATAAATAAATAAATAAATAAATAATAGATAGATAGATAGAAGATAGATAGATAGATAAATAGATAGATAGATAGATAGATAGAGGCTTCTCTGGTAGTTCTTAATAAATCCTAAAAGCAAGCCTTAAAAAGATAAACTATTTCCAATAATTGTGTTATAGAACAAGACCCAAAAACATTATTTTTTGGGGGGGTAGTTTTTTTTGCTATAGGGCACATGCACTCGCCAGACAGACAGAGAGAGACATAGAGACAGAAAGCGAGAAATCACTCCCCAGGGGGGATGGCCACACCGCAATCCCTTCTCCTCCATTCTCCTCTCGGGATCTTGGGCACGCACGCACACGCGCCCGGCGTGAGGTTTAAGTCACCGGGTCCGGGACATGAACCACGGTCGACTACGTGGGAGCCCAGCGACATAGCCATTACGCTAACTGCTGGTCCCAATGTTTAAATTTTTTTTTTTTAGATTTATTTTATATATTAAATGACTATACATCACCAAAGCTTATAAAATGAATTTTCCCAGCATGAATACACTGCTCACCAGTACACTTAAAGATATTATAATACACATGATCAACAATACACTATTTCTGTGATAAATACATATAATTCTGTACTGCACAAACATATCTTTCCTTCTTTATTCAGTTTTTATTTCAAAGTACATCATTTCCATGACACTTTTGATCCTTTGATATTTTATTCCATCTGTATTTCAATACCCCAGTCTTGAACAACCCAAACTATTTGAGTTTTTATGTCCTCATCTAGACAGCCAAATAATTTTGGAGAAATTACCATTGAACTGATGAGATCAAATGCACTTGACGTCCCAACCCAATCATTACATGTCTGTTTAAAACTTAACCTCACCCCCCTTACAAGAGCTATTTCAAAGATCCCTAGATTCTTTTAATCTCTTTTCACTTCAAGACTCTTAGCTTCAATAGATGGCATTCCTATTAATAATAGCAATAATACAATAAAACAGAAAAAATTAGAAACAACCTCATCTTTCACCTATCAAAAAAACAATCTTTTCTTTTTTTTGGAGAGGTTTTTGCTATAGGGCACGTGCGCTTGCCAGACAGACAGAGAGAGACAGAGAGAAAGCGAGAAATCACCCCCATGGGGGATGGCCACGCCTCAATCCCTTCTCCGCCATTCTCCTCTCGGGATCTTGGGCATGCATGCACACGTGCCTGATGTGAGTTTTAAGCCACCCGGTCCGGGACGCGAACCGCGGTCAACTATGTGGGAGTCCAGCGACATAACCATTACGCTAACTGCTGGTCCCAAAAAAGCAATCTTGCTTTCTCTTAACAGATGATATATTATTCTCTTCCATTATTATAGCCAATTATCCTTCATTTAGAACTACTTTCTCCAAGCGGTTATGATCTTCTCTGCATTTGTATCAAGAGTTGTTCAGTAATAAATATAAAGACAAAAATAATGCTGAAACCTAACACTTTGGAGATATGCATTCTGAACTAATTTGTAATAATGTGTCAACATTTTGAAATGATCAATTAAAAACCTCTACATAAATATCTCATGTATTTCAAATTAAGAATGATTTGTCATCACAGGGCTCCAAAAATCCCTAGTGAAGCTATGACATAGCTCTTTTTTTTTTTTTTAACATCAAGTATGCTTTATTTTCATCACAGGTATTCTTTTAAATAAGGCACTATTTATATACTGCCAGGCCACAGCTAGAGGATTCTTTGTAGAATCAAATTCTTGTGGGTGTTCTGTATACAAGTAAACTTAATTTCAATAATAAGAACCACAGTAATTGGAGACAATCTGACTCTATTATAAGGTACAAAACTGTCGCAGAGGACACCATATTATACACAGTAAAAATGCTGTAAGTTTTAATTACATTGTACAGGGCCAGGGCACCCTGTTCCTCCCAGACAGCCATGTCAAATGAAAGCCACTACAACGAACTCTTAATTACATGAAACATATCCATTATCTGATTGCCCTTATAAAGTAGACTGAAGATGCAAGGTTTTTCGTCTGGAATTCTGCCTGACCAAGAATTAATTAACTCTATTTTGCCATTCAAGCAGAGAGCACTGGACAAACGGAAGCACAAAAACAAATAAACATAATGTATGCAAACAGTACCGGAAGTGGGGGTGAGGCAGGGACTTAAAAGTAGACATGCTACCTCTAATGTCAAGAAGCAGCTTGCTTTCCTTTGCCAGATATCCTCGTGACCACATAGACGGTAGCTTTAATGGTCATTTTTTTCATTGTTAAATCCAGTAATCTGTGGCAGCACACAATGATAAAGTAGTTCATGGCGTGGGAACACTGAAAAATTCCAATACTGAAGATACGTTCATTGATTAATTATCATATTCTTAATTATATAACTTAAAATTATATTTAAATGAAAATAATCAAGAGGATCCTTCAAGTAAATGATTTCATAACTCATCTTTAATAAATACTATACCTTTTAATTTGATGTAAAATAAAATACAGAATGAACATGCTGCATAAAGAAATACGGATATTAATGAAATCAGGAATGAGAGATATATACTACAAAATATTTGTAAACATTGAGGATAATGTTAAAAATGTCGCTTCCTTCATATTACAATTTAAACATTTTTAAATGTTTTCAATGTAATAGTCTTTTACTATGATTCATTTGTTGATTTTTTTTTTTTTTGGAGAGGTTTTCGCTACAGGGCGCGTGCGCTCGCCAGACAGATAGAGAGAGACAGAAAGATAGAAAGCGAGAAATCACCCCCCAGGGGGGATGGTCACGCTGCAATCCCTTCTCCTCCATTCTCCTCTCGGGATCTTGGGCACGTACGCACATGCGCCCGGCGTGAGTTCTAAGCCACCGGGTCCGGGACGCGAACCGCGGTCGACTATGTGGGAGTCCAGCGACATAGCCATTACGCTAACTGCTGGTTCCCTTGATTTATTTTTTAGGTTTCGTCATAAGTCTGTCATAGGTTTCGTCTCTCTGCCCTTGCCAGAGAGAGCCAGGGAGATGGAAAGTGAGAAATCACTCCCTCCCATCAGGAGTGGCCATACCCTGATCCCTTCTCTATCCCTTCTCCTACGTCCAGCATGAGTTTCAAGCCACTGGGTCTGGGACTCAAACCGTGTTCGGCCGAGTAGGAGTTCAGTACCTTAACTGAACTGAGCTGGCCCGTTAGACATAATATTCTAACAAGAAATGCTATTCAGTTTTTAACTGTATAAACTACCAACAGAAATATATGATATTCTACTGCTTTATTTCATCAGTACTTTAATAACATATTATATATTGACTAAAAACCATTTCATTCTATTTATTATATAAAAATGGTGAAACTATTTCCTAATACTTGTCCTCTTATCTTCTACTGAGAATTCTGAGGCCAAAAAGGCTTAAAATTTGCTTTATTTAATTTCTTTCACATGATGCAGTTTTGAATTTCAGTGTTTAAAAACATGGATTGTTTACCTTAGCTTTTACTGATTAAAAACTCCAGTTGAGATTGCAAAATAATTTTATGGATAATCTCTAATAACAGAGCATTCATCTTTAAAGTATGAAACAAACTCAAATAACTACATTTTTGTGTTTGGGAGGAAAGGACACTAGATTACTTCTAAGAGATGATCTGTTTTAGATATTTTTCTATGCAGTATTGACTTTGTATCTAAACATTTATTGATTACAATATATTATATTCGAGTTGCCCATAGACTCAACTTTATTCAGGTATGATTAATTGACTTGTCACACTGAAGCAGAAAGATCTTGTTTTAGGGCTCAGGAATCGATATGAAAATTAAAAATAAATTATAGAAAATTACAAAGAAAATAACCACAGTAATACTTCTATCACTGAGAATTTGCTACTGTTAACGTCTTTGTATTTTTCCCTTGATTCTTTCTTTCTCTCTTTCTTTCACATTTTTAAACAAAATAATTCTGCTATAAAATTATAAAAGTGACACACGCTAGTCTTTTATAAATTTTTAATTTTTTTCCAGATTTATTGAGGTATAATTAACCAAACTTTCATCTATCTGAAGTACACAATATGACATTCTGGTATAAGTATAATTATAAAATGAGTGCCACAATAAAGTTAATTAATAATAAAATTACCTCATAGTTACCTTAATTTTTATGTGCAGTGAGGAAATTTCATTCTCTTAGCAAATTTTAAGTATATAATTGCTATGGGCTGAATGTGTACCCCCCAAATTCATATGTAGAACCCTAGTTGCCAATGTGACAGTATTAACTGGGACCTTAAAGAGGTGATTAAATTATGAGAGGAGCATTTATAAGTGGAACTAGCAAATCTATAAAAGGACTGGAGGGAGGTAGCATTATCCTCTTTGGCCTTCCATCTCCTCTGTCACTCAGAAGAAAGGCTTCCTCCCATCCAGAGGATGCAGCAACACGTACCGTCTTGAAGCAGTCACCATCATACACTGACCCTGGGAACACCTGGACCTTTGACTTTCCAGCCTCCAGAACTGTGAGAAACAAATTTCTACTGTTTTAAAATGACCCAGTCTGTTATATTTGTTGTAGCAATACAAATGGACTAAGACAAAACACAGTATTATTATTAATAATAACTATAGTCCTATAGTTCTATTTTTAATTTTAGAAAGAATCTCTGTGATATTTTTCATAATGGCTGTACCAATTTATATTTCTACCAACAGTGTACAAGAGTTTCCTCTCCTCTACATCCTTATCCACACTTAACTTTTGTCTTTTTGATAATAGTCATTGTAACAGGTATGACATTGCATAGTGATTTTAATTTGCATTTCCTGATGATTAGTGATTGTAATTTTTCATGTGCCTGCTGATCATTTGTATATCTTTTTTTGAGCTGTATCTATACATTCTTGTCTTAACAATTTAGACAGTGTGTATGGTGCAAACATGTGTTTTAAAAAATCACTCAAGTTCTATTGGTTAGAAAAATGAATTTTTATCATCAGTTGATGTAAGTGGATTTGTTTTCTGTTTGTAGAAAGTTCAATTAATATTACAATATAAACGTATATCATATTATAACTGTACTTATGAAAACTGTCAACATAAATAATAAAAGAAAGATTAAGGTGCACTGAAAAAAATTACAAAATTTTGATTATGACAAAGAATATAAATTTTTTAAAATACACCTCTATCCTTGTGAAACGAGATTTTTAATAAAATCAAGGAGATTGAAGTTATTCTACTTTAAAAATTACATAATACATACAAATAACCCATGGTCATATAAAAGAATTTTCAAGATTATTTAGGAAACACAAATCAAAACCACAATGATAAATGATCACGTATCCACTAGGACAGTTTAAAGAAAACAAAAAGACCTAATAAGTAGAAGAAGAAATGGGATCCCTCATCCATCGCTAATGGCAGTATAAAATAGTGTATCTCCAGAGCGAGAGTTTGGTGAGTCCTTAGTTACTCAAACATTTAAATGTAGAATTTTCATATGGTCCAGCAACTCCAGTTTTATATATTTATGTAAAATAAATACTGATTTAAGAAAATACTTGTATACAAATGCTAATAACAGTATTATGTATAAGAGCCCTGATGTTCCACAACTCAAATGCCAACCAATAATGATAGACAAATAAAATGTATATTTAAAGTATAGAATATTATCTGTCAATAAAAATTAGGTATTTATTGATTCATGCTATAACATGGGAGAACCTTAAAAAAATTGTGTTAAGTAAAAAAATCCAGAAAGAAAATACCATATTTAATTATTCCATTTATATAAAAAATCCAGAATAAGCAAACCTATGAAAACAAGGATTGACTGTTCATGAGTATGGGTTTTTGGGAGGTGAGAAAAATGTTCTAAAATAGACTGTAGGAAAGAAACTTTCTCTCCCCCACACACAATTGCTTTTTTGTTCTTGGAGGTGTCATTGAGGGAAATTTTTTCTTACACCATTTTGATCACATATCAACCAGAAAACGGACCCACAGTATGTCATTTAAGGCCTTTTATTAGTTAAATATGCACCACAAAATTAGCATTTATTATTCACAAAGTAAATCCTAATTTAATGACTGAATAGCATGTATAAATGACTTGTTCCTAATAAATCTTATAATAGTGATATATCATATTGTGTTTTACTTTTAAGTTTTCAAAATCCTAATAGAACCTAATTATCTAATCATGATTAAAATCATATATGTTTGGTAATATAGATGTTTTATGCTATTTTATCTGTGGTCAAAATGAGGCTCCAAGAGACTAAGGAAATTATTTAGGATATGCTGCATCTAGTTAACAGCTGCTGAATGAAGGATTTTGAAATCTCAGCATCATAATTTCCAGCTGTCTTAAGTGAAAATTTTGAAAATATTTTTCTCTCATAACTTCTCCCAGAATATTAATATATTAAGATTTGAAATTTTTTTTTTTTGGAGAGGTTTTTGCTACAGGGCGTGTGTGCTCTCCAGACAGACAGAGAGACAGACAGAGAGACAGAAAGTGAGAAATCACCCCCCGGGGGGATGGCCACGCCACAATCCCTTCTTCTCTCGGGATCTTGGGCATGCACACACATGTGCCCCGTGTGAGTTTTTAAACCACCAGGTCCGGGACGTGAACCGCAGTCGACTACATGGGAGTCCAGCGACATAGCCATTACACTAACTGCTGGTCCCGAAGATTTAAATTTTATCATTGTTTATTTGTTCAAAATTTTGGATAGTAATTGTTAGTAAAATATATGCTAATAGAAAGAATAAAATAATATAATGTCTATTTATAATTTTAAAACTATTTATTTACATTAATAAATAGAATATAATTATTAGAATCTAAAGAAATGGCATTTATATTACTAGTATTGTAGTAATTTAATTTTTTTTATAAAATCTTTCTTCAGGAAAAAATTATTAAAACATAATAGTATTAGTAAATAAAGGAATAATGCATACAATCTAGTATATATTCTAGAATGGAATGGTTTCTTTTTTTTTTTTTTGAGAGTTTTTTTCGCTAGAGGGTGCGTGCGCTCGCTAGACAGACAGAGACAGAAAGCGAGAAATCACCCCCCAGAGAGGATGGTCACGCCGCAATCCCTTCTCCTCCATTCTCCTCTCGGGATCTTGGGCGTGCATGCACATGCG
The DNA here is from genome assembly GCA_026018925.1 of Tupaia tana. Classification (NCBI taxonomy): domain Eukaryota; kingdom Metazoa; phylum Chordata; class Mammalia; order Scandentia; family Tupaiidae; genus Tupaia; species Tupaia tana. Next base: position 60,470,910 of record JAKSZU010000005.1, read on the forward strand.
CCTGGCGTGAGTTTTAAGCCACCGGGTCCGGGACGCGAACCGTGGTGGGCTATGTGGGAGTCCAGCGACATAGCCATGACGCTAACTGCTGGTTCCCTAGAATGGAATGGTTTTTGAAAGCAAATTAGAAAAGAATGTATTTTGAATTTGTCAAAACAAATTATTAGAAAATTTCTGTTTGGATTATCTACAAATATTTATACTAAGTTAAATTCTACTTATTAGATGAAAGTCACCTGGATGGAGAGACTTCACATTAGCTCTATTTCCAAACTATAATTATGTATATCAGTGGCACATCGAAAAAATAAGACAGAAGAAAAAATTCAAAATTATTTGTTAAGTGGGACCAGCAGTTAGCGTAATGGCTATGTCGCTGGTCTCCTATGTAGTCAACCACGGTTCGAGTCCCGGACCTTGTGGCTTAAACTCACACCAGGTGCGTGTGCGTGCACGCCCAAGATCCCAAGAGGAGAATGGAGGAGAAGGATTGCGGTGTGGCCTTCCCCCCTGGGGGATGATTTCTAGCTTTCTGTCTCTGTCTCTCTCTGTTTTTCTGGTGAGCGAACACACCCTATGGCAAACAAAAACAAAAACAAGAAACAAAACATACTGGATGGGCACCAGCCATGGCGTGGTGGTTTAGGCACGGGACTCTCATGAAGCCAATGGAAGTTGGCTACACGGTCTCTCTCTCTCTCTCTCTCTCTCTCTCTCTCTCTCTGGTGGGTGCACATGCCCTATGGCAAAAACTTTTAACAAATGAAAAAAATGCTGCAAATGTGCCTGAAATCCCAAGAAGAAAATGGAGGAAAGCATGGTCATCTCACCGTGGGGGGTGATTTGTCACTTTCTTTCTCTCTATAAAATAAATAAACAAGTAAAAAGAAAAATCAAACAGCATTTAGAAGGAACATTCTAAATTTTTGGAACATAGTAAAAGTGTTGGAGGGAAAAATGGTAAGTTAGTGTTAATGACTCACTTCTTTTCCACAAATGTCTATTAAGCATTTAGTATTTGACAAACATTGTTCTAGGTGCTGCCTTTTATTTTCTTAAATCAATTTTATTGTGTATATTTGAGGTTTACACAATGATGTTATAAGATAGAGAGATGCATATAGCTACCTGTAGAGAGTACAATGATTTCTATAGTGAAGCAGATTGCATATATGCCACTTCTCATTGTTACTTGGCATGTGAGTGCATGTGTCAGATGAGAACAGCTAAAATCTGTTTTTATTTTTAAATTCCTTACCTGTTTTTAAATTTTTTAAGAAATTTCTTTTCTTTTATCTTTTTTTCTTTGTTTCTTTCTTTTTTTTTTTTTTTGTAATTGTCAGAGGACTCATGTGCTCACCTGAAACAGAGATGGAAAGGGAGAAAGCCCAGTGGGGTATGGTTGTATTACAATCCCTTGTTTTCTCCATCCTGTCAGGATTTGAGGCATGGATGCAAAGATGCCTGTAATGTTTTTTCGTCTCTTGGAATGGGACGCTAATTACTGTCGGCCCTATGGGATCTGGCTCCCTTCATGATCTAATTTTAGGTTTGGTTTATGCTTGTTTATCTGGGTCCTTGAGGTGCATTGTTAGAGGCTATTTGAATTATTTATACTTTTTGATATGGGCATCTTTTTGACTACTAATGTCATCTTAGTGCAGCTTTTGCTGTATCAAAGAGGTTTTGGTATTTTTGTTTTCATTTGTTTCAGGATACTTTAAAATTCCCTTCTTAATTCCTTCATGGACCTAATTTCCACATCCGCATATCTGTATAGGTCCCAAAGTTCCTCTTCTTACTATTTCTAGTTTTGTTACATTGTGGTCAGAGAAAGTACTTGGGGACCAACAGATGGTATGAGAGTTAAGGCAGCTGGGTCACACATGGCAGATGTGTGCAGTGGACCTGCTGGTTTGAAGATGCACCAGACGTATGTGCATGCATGCCCAAAGCTCTGAAAGGAAAATGGAGGAGAGGGGATTGTGGCATGGCCATCTCCCTGAAGGTAGGATGATTTCTTACTCCCCTCCACCTCTCTGATGAGCTCATGTACCTGTGAGTGAAAGCTAAAAATAGTAAGAAGAAAAAGAAAATGTGTTTGGTATAAATTCTCAAAATTTGTCGAGATTTGTTTTGTGTCCTTACATATGGTCTATACTAAAGAATGTTCCAGTGTGTGAAGAGAAGGGGGTGTATTCATCAAACTACATAACCAGGTGTTCTACCTTCTCTCCATTCTTGTGTTGTGTGATGAGAACGGGATGTATTCATCAGCTGTTAGATCTAACAGCATTTGCTTTTCTTTAGTTCCTTTCTTTTTCTCTTATTATTTATTTTTGTGGTTTGGTGATTTTCTCTAGTGTTAAGGCTTGCTTTTCTTGTTCATTTGTGTGTATGCCCTGCCAGTGCTGCTTGAAATTGACAGTCATGTACTCTCTTTCAAGATATATATAACTTACTAATTTTGATTTGAAACATAAACTGACTTTTAAAAAATGAAGTAAAAAGGACCACCTGTGGCTTAGTGGTTAAGGGAGTCAGATCCCACATGGCTTACCAAGGTTGAAACCTCAGCCCAGCAGCTCGAAAAACATATAGTGCATACGTATGTGCGTGCCCCAAATTCCAACAGGGTGAAGAAATGAAGAAGGGATTGCAACATGATCATTCCTATTGGAGTGCTTTCTAGCACTCTTTCTCACTCTCTCCCTCTGGCAAGTGCTCACACCCTATGGGAAAATATAAAAAGAAAAAGAAAAAATAAATAAAATGATAGGGTCATGCTCAAGTTGTCTAAGGTCTTAGAGGAAGGAAACTTAGCTTGACTAGGGGTGAGATGACAGGATTTAGAGACTGTTTTCTAGAGAACAAACCCCCTGAGTTGATTTTAAAAGGTGAACAGGAAGATTATACAGCAAAATACAGGGTAGATGAAAGTCAGAAAGGATGCCAGACACAGGACACTGAATGAACAATGAGGCATGAAATAGCAGCTCTAAGTAAGAGAGTACCAGGCGATTAATAGGGAAAGATGATAAAAGGTCCTCAGGACAGGAATGGAAATAAGTAAAGCTATAAATGTAAGGTAAGCATGAGTGAAGATCTTTGTATGTCATGTTATGGAACACAGATATTACTCTATAGGCCAATAATATCCATGGAAAGGAGTTTAAGCGAGTGGATTTTTAGCCAGTTTTATCTAGAGGCTCCATAAAAGATGGGTTTGAGGAATCTGCAAACTTGGTGGCAGGAAGCCATGCAGAACTCATGAGCGCTTGAGCAAGGACAGTGGAGAGTGGAGGAGTGAGATTTTCAGATATTTCACAGTAGATAAAATAGTATCCAAGCGGAAATGATTGTACATGAACTATGCTTCATGGAGTCATGGATGAGCTAAAAAAAAATCCTGGGTTCTAGAAACTCACAAAATACAAGTAGAGAGAAGGTAGAACACCTGGTTCTGTAGTTTGAAGCCTAGTGTCTGGGTTTGGAAAGACACTGAAAGGAGCCTGGGTTTTTATAAGCCATGAGGCCCCCATTGGAAACTTCTGAGCAGAGAAGGCAGTTCTTAGCCCTTAAAGAGGAAGGACCAGTAGGGGGTGTGGGAGTGAGGAGAGACAAAATTGAAAGACCAGTTAAGGGGACATTAGATTAGGTAAAAGATAATACTGTTTCAGCCTAAATTGGCAAGTCTGAAGAAGGTGGATGGTAAAGAAAGATTTGTAGAAAATTGAATGAGCACTACTTGGTGACTAATTTAATGTGGGATGTGAATAGAAAGAAATCAAGGCTATCTATGAGGTCTTTACTTGTGAAAGTGGGTGCATGATGAATCTATTAACCGAGACCAAAAATATCAGAGAAATGTCAGCTCTGAGGGGAAAGATTTTTTAAAAAAAGAAATCTTTCAACATTTTGAGCTTAAGAAATCTCTCTGAGAAAAGTGATTCATATTTTTCACTTAAAGTTCCTCATTTACAGTTCCTTAAATAAATAAATCATAAAATCTTTTCCTTCTAGTTTCATAAGAATATCATCATAACTAGAGTTCTTCCTATAGACACTGTCATCCTTGTCACATTTATTATTCTCTTATAATCCTTTGTGGATATTCTGTCTTAACTAGTTTTTAGTTTCTATTTAAACAAAAGTTAATTAATATGGGTGTAACATTAATGAATAGAAAAATAAAGCAAATTAATATGATTAATTTAATATCAATTTTTGTTTAGAATAAATAATAAAGAATACTTTTATACTTTGCTGAGCATCGTTAAAATATAAACATGTCAATTATAATTGAAAGCATTAGTTCCAATAACAACTACTACATCTAATGGAGTTATTCTCATATTCTACAAGGCAGGTCAATATGCAATGATTTTTTTTTTGATAGTTTTTTGTTATAGGACATGTGTACTTGCCAGAAAGACAGAGAGAGACAAAGAGACAGAAAGTGATAAATCGCTCCCCAGGAGGGATGGCCATGCCACAATCCCTTTTCCTCCATTCTCCTCTCAGGATCTTGGGCATGCATGCACACGCACCCGGCGTGAGTTTAAGCCAAGGGGTCTGGGACTCGAACTGCGGTCTACTATGTGGGAGTCCAGTGACATAGCCGTTAAGCCAACTGCTGGTACCAATATACAATGATATTTGAGTGGAGAGAGATAATTGTAATTCTACTTATACACATTTTTTATGCTACCATATGTAAAGATAAATGGTCACTAGTTAAAGTATTAAAGAATTTAATATCATGCTTTAATATTTACCTATGATATTATAACATTATTCCTTCACAGTCCATGTAAGTAAATATAAATTCCTGAGAGATTTTATGCCCCTATTAACAATGTTTATAATATTTCCATTTTTAGAGGATTATCTTAATGCAATAAGAGCATAATGGCCTTGAGAGAACTAAGATTGGACACATAAACCATCAAAAATACATGCTAATGGACAAAGGATTATGAAAACTAGTTGTAAAATATAACTACAAATGATCAGTAAGTGGTTTCTGGTTTTTACATAGATTTTTGTTCTATATAAAATTATTTGAAGCTATTCAGGCAATAGCAAAAGCATAAAATGCTAAATAGATAATACCACCAGCTTTGTACTAAGAACCATTTTGTATTGGGATAAACTTAGTGCAGAGATAACCTACTAACTCAGCTTAATTTTTCTTCATTAGGAAGAAAATTGAATGAGTTGAGCCATGCTTATGAGAACTGAAGGAAAATTCCATTTCTTTTCCTACTTTTTCGATTACGATTTGGAAGAAATGCTCAAGGGATGAGTCTGACAAAAGATACCCCAGGTAAGATGACACTCCTAGGACCTTATTAGGATAAGCAGCAGGCTCTATAAAGGTAGATGCCAAGGTTTTAAGGTATTCACTGAATAAATGAGTGAGGTTGATGCTTTTCCAGGGATTTCCAAGAGAGATGAAAAATTTATAGGAGAAAAGTATAATCATCTAGAGGATTTAGGCAGCAAAGTGAGACAAATGTAAGATGTAGAGACTGTCAAAATGAAAGGAAAGAATTTTTATTATAGACATACAAGCCTAGTAGGAAGGTAAGAGGAGATGCAAGGGAAGAAAAGGTAAGTAGACAAACTTTCCTTTTAGGAACACATCCTTTCTCCTTGTGTGGATTTTCTTCTCTTGAACTACATTACTGTAATGAAGGCAGTCTCAAAGATAACACATATAAAGGATTAAATGGGCATCTTTTGATGAGCTAAAGAGAAAGATGGTGCCAAAAGTATCTCATGTTCCATGTTCTTGCTGTCTATGGATTTTTCAGCCCTTTCAAACCTGTTCAGGTAACTATCTATATAGTTAAGCTGAAATATTATCTGAGCCAGCAGAAAACACAGGGACTTCAAAAGTTTGGGGAAAAATGGAATTAAAGTGCAAGTTATTTAGTTGCAAAAGTGTTTTGAAATCTATGCATACTATTCTTTGTACTAAAGATTTTCCATGAACTTTTGGAGGACACCCCCCCATATAGATGTATAAATGCATGTCATAAGCCCTCCCCCCCAAAAAAAAAAAAAAAAAAACACAGAAATCCAAAAGTCTGAGGTCAGATTGTGGAACTGTGGTAAAACATGATACTTTAGCACTGACCCTTGTGAGAAATATCCAGGTTTATGTCCGAAAAATTCCTACAGTTTAAAGACACTGTGTCTTATAAAGCAAATGTATGTTTTTTAATTTTTTTTCCAAAGGATACATGAACTCACTGGAAAGAGTGAGAGAGTGAGAGAGAGAAAGAAAGAAAGCAACCCCCATGGAGAACGGTCATGCCACAATCCCTGGCATCCTTTTACATCCACAGGGATTCAAATCTTCATTTGGCTATACAGCTTTCAGAACACAATTTAATACACTAATGACTGCACCACAGATGCTGGACCCATTCTATTTTTTTCATTTCTGCAACTTTTATTTATTTTTTGTTGGATATATTTATTAGTTTGTTTAGTGATTGTGGCATGACCATTCCCAATGAGGGTCGCTTTCTCCTCTTTCTTTCTCTTTTCACCCTTTCCAGTGAGTGCTCTTACCCTCTGACAAATTAAAAAAAAAAAAAAAAAAAGACTTAAAGCAAACCAAATTTCCTTTATAATGCATATTGTCTCAAAATCTGGGAATTTTTAGATATGAGCCTACCTAGACATTTCTTACATGGATCAGTGCCACAGTGCTTTTATATTTTTAAGAGGCAAACCTTGTTAGAAGAAGCTTATGATTTTGAAGTTTTGGGAGGCTATTTTATAATACATATATAGCTAATACACACACACACACACACACACACACACACATAAATAATATATCCTTTCTCTCTTTAACTACCAAAGTACAAAATTGAAATAGTCTATTTTACCTTTTCCTTTTATGTGGCTAATTTTACTTCTCCTAGGCTATAGACATTTTGGTTCTCTGCTTTTGTCTTTTAGAAAACCCTCTTTTTAGTGAGGTGTCAGATACTACCTCTGAGACCCTCTCTCTTTTGTGACCATAAGTGGGAAGCTCAAGGGTTCTAGACTGAGAGAGACTTTATAGCCAAACAGTACTGCTCTTCACTTTCTTGTTTCTGCTTTCTCATTGCTTTGGGAAATCTCTCTCTCTCTCTCTCTTTTTTTTTTTTTTCTATTAGGCCAGGGAAACTACAAGTTTAAATATCTTATCTAGGATTTGACTGTTTCATTTATGGATGCTGTTAGGGACACTTAATATGTAATTTTGCTGGAAATGGAAAACCCTCACAGTTCACCTTTGTAGCGTCGCAGGCTACAATTGTCTACCTTTTATTTTACTTATTATTGGCCTTTGATCTCATCCTACACCCTGAGGTTAGCAAACTTTTCTATTTTATGCAGCATAATATTTCCAGAAAATAGCCTTGTGCCTGGTAGTTAGTAAATAGAATACACTTTACTGAGTGTCTGAATATATAATTTTATGAACTTGTTTTTTACTTTATAATTATTTCTCCTAACAAAAAATTCCTCATTAGAACAATTTTCATTGCCACATAAAAATTATACCAGAATAGTTTAATCCTTTCTCATATTGTCACACAATTAAGTCGTTCTTCATTTTTCAGTATTCTAAATTACTGAGATGAAAATTATGGTGTATAATGATTTTTTCATATTATGTTAGTTCTTCAGATATTTTCCCCTAAGTGCAATTATCAGGTCAAAATACTTGAAATCATTTTTAAAGCTCTTTATATGTGTTGTAAAATTGCGTTCTAGAAATAATTACAACTCCCACTTACAGTATGTGTGTGTGACGGATATAATAGGATCTGCTTCATCATTCTCTCTCAAGCATTTGAGACCGCTGTGTAAATTTTATATTGTGTTTATTAACAGACATTTCTTTTACTGGCAATGGTAGGTTCTACAGATGCTAATGAGAAAAGTATGTCCTCAAATTTGAAAATGGAGGGAACCCACATCATCTTATATTCTCTGTATTTAACAAACATATATTTCACACCATTTACCATTTCAGACATTGTCAGTGGAGTATGTTATCATGTGAAAAAAATCAGAATAAAGGACACTAATCACATAGACTCGATAATATTGGCATTAACATTTGTTGAAAATTTACTGTGTTCTATGTATCCTCATTCACTTTAAAATGTATAATTCTACTTCTTTAAAACATTGGAATGGGAGGCACTTCCCCACTACTGCCACTTTCTGTCTTGCAGAATCATCTGTTTTTGTGATTGTTGGGCTTTTCTTGCTTTCTTACTCTCCTGGCCCCAGGGAGGAGAGGGTGACTTATGTGTTTGGTCAAGTTGGATTTGCTGCTGCTTTCTCAGGAGCGAGGTGCTAGCATGCAGCATACGACCTGCTGTGTTCCTTGCTGTAGTCTGAGATCTGGCAGGCAAAGTGGGGGGCAGCTCCCTGATTCAGGGGGATTCACGTAAGGATCTCCCTTCACTTGCTCATACAGATAAGTAAATAATCATAAAGATGAGCTGTATTAATAGTAAGAGAGTTATTTTGGTGTCTAAGTTATTTTATTTCTCTGCTAATTTAGAGTCCAGTTAGGAAACTGTGTTATTTTTTGGATCCTTCTCATGTCACCAAAAAGAAATTCTAATGATAGCCTTGTTTTAGAGTATAAAAAACCTTGTTTATTGTGATTCAATACCTGAGAAACAAAATATTTGGGAAAGCCCAAGTTTGCGATCAGGTTCTGCTTAGCTGCAAAGCCTCTGTATATAAGCAGTTCACTCAAAGATTGAGCAAATAAATGAACTGAATTGGAGTGAAATTGTGGATGTTTGCAAAGTTTTTGAAATAAAAAAAAATTGTTCAGCCTAAGGTCATTGAAATGTATTTGATGCAATTACAAATTATGAACATTCACTGAAGTCCCTATTGTGTGTTTAAGTAAGAAGAAACAGACATTTTTAATTAGCCTTGGTAGCAACTTCTATGATATAAATCATATAGGTTATATCCATAGGAATGAGACAGCACTGAGTAAGTTCTTAGTTTTTCTCTTGATTTGTTTTGATCACAAAATGAGGTCTTAGAGTGAAAAAAAAAATTTGCCTTGGGAACATTATGTTCTTCAGGACACCAGGAAATTACTTCTGCTTAATGTCTTAGGTGAATGCTCTTATTTTTTTTGCAATGAATAGTATTTGTGTAAATATTAATTGCAATGTACTATTCTAAATATATTTATGATGCCCACCCACATATTTCATTTTGCATGCAGATATCAAAGAGAATATTTCCTGGTCCCTTCTAGCTCAAAAATTCTGTAAGTCTGTTTATGACAATCTTTGACTGACTACAATTTTACTTGTACTTTAAAAAATATCTTATCAAGACACATTTCTTGATCAACCACAAGAGATTTTCTTTGGAAGATGTCCTTTTAGGATGTGAGGCTCAAATGTTAATTTAAATGTGTCATCTACTTCTACTTCTTTAAAACATTGGAATGGGGGGCACTTCCATACTACTGCCACTTTCTGTCTTGCAGAATCATCTATTTTTGTGATTCTTGGGCTTTTTGACATTGTAACACATAATTGAAAATTTCACACATTAAAAATATTCTTTTTAGTTATTATCTGTCCTTTCTCTTAATGCTACAACCCATTCTCAACTACTTAATTTAAAAAGTTAGATCAGAAATGAAAGGCTGAAGTTCTAAAGCAATGTTTTATTTTATTTTGTTGTAATTAGCAGTTTTATTGAAGCATGGTTAATATACAAAAGTTTATACATAGTTCATGTATGCAATTTGATGACTTTAACTTATGCTTACAGCAATAATATAAGCATTAAAATCAGGGTAAATGTAGACATCACCTTCATCACATTTCTGACAAGTTATCTGTAAAAATATTACATTCAATTTTATAATACGTTCATTAATAGTCTCCTATTTCATATTTTCTCAATTTCATATCTTCTGCAGAAGAGTTTCCTAAAACAATATTTTCACAGCTTAGTAAATTTTATAAAGTAAACTGGTGTAGTGGGAAAATATATAGACTTTATAGTCAGGAACAGTTAGGTTCAAACTCCACACTTTTTAGACGTGTGATCTTGAAAAAGCTGGTTAACTTTGTTAATCTCCTCTTTATACTCTTACAGTAGTGATGATTGTACTTAAATTTGCAAAGGTTAAGTTTGTTGAAGGATTTTAAACACTCTATGTCGAATATCTGGCCTTTAGTTATTGTATAATAAATTTAAGATATTTTTATTCATGCATTCTCATATGGATAGAGATATTTGAAGATACATACATATGTCTTTTGAAGGCCTTGACGTGTGATAGACTTCAGAACCTCTCATCAGAAATAATCTTAGTCAAGAGGAAGTGATAGAGAATCTTTATACACCTTGAATTTTCTGCAATAATATGAAGTTATCTTCTAGTATGTGACTTTACTTATCTCCTGGGCACCGAAGTTTTTCTCTGAAAGGAAAGATGTTTACACCATTTAGATAAATGCCTTGAGGTTTCTTAAGCTAATCTAGTCTTCCTCTTTTGTATTTTTTCTTTACTAATAGTATTAGACAGTTTTCTACTTGACAATGATTTATGCATTTCAATTTTTCAGATTTCCTGCTGCTGGTGATTGTATGCCCCCAGACATTTGCACGTAGATTTCTGCAGTCTCAGAAAATACATCAAGACACTAGGTGTATTCTTGCAAATGGACATAGACTCTGACCTAAGAAAGTTTTTATTTCTTTTAAGCATATTGAAGTGCTACAATTGTATGTTCTTAAGAAATTATAAAGAAATAAAATGATCTCCCTGTGAGATATTTTAAACTTCTCCATTAGTATAAGCAGTTGTACTTCGTTTTCAATTGTCTAGTTACAATACTTTCTTCAGAATATTTCAAATATCACCTAGACTCTTCAGCATCAAAAATGTGATATAGCATGTTTAGTTTAACAGTTTCTTTTCATTTCTGCATGGGCAAACAGTGTATTTTAATGAACTTAATAAATAATTCAGTTGTTTGGTATTCACTTATCCCTTTAAAGTATTTTAATTTATTCCTATTTTCTTCTCAACTATTGTTTAAATTGTCTGTCTTCATCAATTCTCATTATTAACATTCCCACAGGAATTCAGTGTCACAAATGTTGTTATATATTCGATTTCTAAAGTCTTCCTTTATGAATCCTATAAATTATTTACTTCTAAAAAAATAAAAGACCTGATATTGTACAAATATGCAAAGATGTTCTATATTATTATTTTTAATTCTATAAAAGTTCTTTATTTTTAAATATTAGCTGTATTATCACTTTCTTGGAATTATTTCTATTAAAAATTGAATCGATGCCTAAAAACATCATTAGTATACAGCACAGAGAATGTTCACAAATATAAAAAGTAAAAAATAAAAAAAAAACCCACAACTGTTAGTCTTGAAGCTCCCTGTTAGTACTTCCTACTTCTCCCCCCTATCGTCAACAGCATAAACCCGTACTGAAATTTGTACTGCCTTGTCAGGAAAGTCGTGATGTGTTTTTGCATAGAAAAACATAGAAAACTATATCATGACTTTCCCAATGACCTAATATTTATCAACTTTCTCTACTTTAAAATTTTAATACAAATCTTTTATTTCCCAAAACAATTTGTTTAGATTGATTTTGAACTTTGAACTAAAGAATCATACTATATGTAATTCTTTATAATTGCTTTATCTTTGCTCAATAATATTTTCCTTAGAATTATGTATGCTGCTGCATGTAGTACATACCATGATCCTGGCTTGGGATTTTCACTGTAATAGGAAGTTCTACTGTGTTAATATACCACAGCATATTTATCATTGTAATGGGATTATCGCTTACATTATTTTCCACTGGTACTGAATTTGTGTCGCTTATGCTTTTTGCTATCACAACCAATGCTGACATGAACATTCCCTTGTATGATATGCCATGTACAGGTCTGTTCTGTCTGTATGTACCCAATCTTTCTCTCATTTCAAGCTTAATATTGTGGTCTCACTTTTAAGCAGCTAAGCCTTACTAATCCATGCGAGGTTGACTAAAGGAGAGCATAATCAGTCCTTGTTTCTAGATGTTTATATAGGATTTGCTGGCACAGCATTACAGCTCAATTAGAGGAGTGGTGCAGAGCAGTGGGAAAAATCCTTCTAGTGGGCAAACCACGTAGGAATACAGCTATATGTAAATTTTGCCTAAAAAGAAAGCTAGCAGAAGTCTAAATCAATGAACAAATATTGGCTAAAAATTTGGATTTCCAGTAAGTCAAGGTTTTACCTGTCTGGATTTTAATGTTTTTAGTCACATTATAAATAGGACTGATGGAGGAGAGGGGAAAGAAGAGAGGGACAGAGATTTAGTTAAGAAAGTAGATCTCATAGTTATGGAGGCTAAAAAGTTTCAAGAGGGTTGGTCATAAAGCTGGACACCCAGGAGAGCCAATGGTAGTTCCAAGTCCAAAGATCTGAGAACCAGGAAAACCTCATATAAATTCCAGTCCAAGACTGAGGCCAAAGGCAAGAGAGGACTAATATCCTAGCTCAAAGTGATTCAAGCAGAAAGCAAATTCTCTTTTTCTCAGCTTTTTGTTCTATATAGGCCTTCAAAGGACAGGATGAAACTCACCCTCACTGGGGAAGATCATCATCCACATTTTTTGATCTACACATTCAATTGATAATATTGTTTCTGGATGTTTCATCCAGAAACATCCTCACAGGCACTCCTAGAATAAAGTTTAAGCAAATATCTGGGCACTCTGTGGCCCGGTCAAATGGACATGCAAAATTAGCTATCACATGAAGATTTTTTTCCTCTTGAGTGGTAGTGTCTTATTTTCATGCATACTTTTTAATTTGAGACAATGAGCTCATATTTCTTGACATCTAATCTGTGAAAATTAATTGCATTTTGAGGTTGTGATCTTTCCTAAAGCATTTTCAGTTTGTTTTAGTTAGAAACCTGGGAACCTATCAACCTACCTATCAGCTTCAAATTAAATTCTGAGTCATAGTTTATATTGACCATGCAGCTAGGATTTATTTTAGATGAAAACTATGTGGAGACCTGTTTGAATTCCAAATTCTCGGGGTGGAAGGTCTTCCCTACCAGCAAGCACCAAGACTTGAGAAAGGCAATCTCTCTTTTTCTCTCAGAGATAAATGGCACTATTTTATTTTTAGTTTACTCTTAACGCTAAAAATGAACCCTTTTCAGTAGCAGGGATATTTGTAAAACGTCTCTTATTAAAATACCTCCAGTGGGTTTTTATCTTTTTTCTACCACATCATGCAAGTTATAGAAGCTGAAAGCCAAGATCATCTGGTTGTCATAAATGCATTCAGCATATATGTAGGCTTTAATGACTAGCTCATCCTGAGGTTTCTTCTTTTGGTATGTTTTGACTCTTGAAGATTTCTTACTTTGCTGGCAAATCATTGATTCATCCCAATGATATGTCAAAAAGTGGTCAGACAGCATAGAAGGGTTTCTTGGCATATTGGGCCCAACACACTGTCAGAAACAGAATCTTTTCAATTATTTTTAAATTTAGGATAACATATAAGGGACCAGCAGATGGCATAATGGTTGCATGGCTGGACTCCCACATGGCCAACCGTAGTTCAAATCCCAGAGGCTTGAAACTCATGCTGGGTGCACGTGCATGCATGCCAAAAATCCCGAGAGAAGGATGGAGGAGAAGTGATTGCAGCCTTGCCACCCCCCATGAAGAGTGATTTTTTTATTTTCTGTCTCTCCAATGAACACACAGACTCTATAGCAAAAATCACTATGTATTAGAAACAAACAAAAGAACTACATGCAACAAAAATGTATAAGATAACGTGACAAAGCCACCTTAGAGTGCCATAAAATTTAATGTATTTGTAAATAGTTAGTGAAAAAATGTGAACAGGACCGTGCATTATTATTGACTTGTAAAAACCACTGCACTGAAAAAGAAGTATTCCCTAAATAAGTGACACTAATTTATATCTTAACCCTATCATTGAATATTGGTTTATATTTTAGCTTATAATTTCTAATAAAAAATCTTAAAGATTAAGCATTGCCAGAAGTAAGCCCTTGAAAGTGTTATTTGCTTTATCAAAACAATCACAGATATGTCCAGTAAAAGTTTCTATGTCACTAAATGTTGTTAAAGATAAATCTATATACATAACAGATTTCTATTCTCTTGTCACTGATTTTAGAAGAACTACTAATTTGGAATTCAGGAATATGTGAGATAAGTATTCATCAATATTTCTTTTGCAACGCTTCCTTTCTAAACTACTTGGAAAGAAGGGGTCAGCCAGTGGTATGGTAGTTAAGGTGCTATATTTCACATGGTCAACCACAGTTCAAGTCCTCGACCTTGAGGCCTGAAAATCATTCTAGGCACATGTGCATGCATGCCCAAAATCCCAAGAGGAAAATAGAGGAGAAGAGACTGTGGCATAGCCATTCCTTCAGAGTATAATTTCTCACTTTCTCTCTCATTCTCTTTCTCCAGTAAGCACATGCATCTTATGGCAAAAACCTACTAAAAATTAAAACAGAAATTAGAGAAAAGTATCCCAAAAAATATGTCTCTATTGCTTTATATCAATAAAAAGAAATATTGAGACTAGCAGTTAGTGTAATGGCTATATCGTTGGACTCCCATGGAGGCGCCCGCAGTTTGAGTCCCAAACCTGGTGGTTTAAAGTCATGCTGGCGCGTGTGCATGTGGGCCCAAGATCCCGAGAGGAAAACGTAGGACAAGGGATTGCAACATGGCCATCCCACCTTGGGGGTGACTTCTCGCTTTCTGTCTCTCTGTCTCTCTCTGTTTTCTGGCAAGCGCGCACACCCTATAGCTAAAATCTCTCCCCCCAAAAAAAACATTTAAAAAAGAAATATTAATAAAATGTCCCCTAACTTAACAGATTTTCAATAAAATTTAATTGTATAAGTAGATTTTCTTTTTAATTCTAGTGATAAAATATTTACTTCTTTTCCCCTTAGGGCATTTGTACTCTCCAGAGAGAGAGTCAGAGAAAGTAAAAGAGAAAATGAGAAATCACCCTCCCCCAGGGAGAATGGTCACACTTCAATCCCTTCACTTCCATTCTCTTCCCAGGATCTTGGGCACAAATGCACATGCACCCGCCATGATTTGTCAGACCACCGGTCTGGGACTTGAACTGCGGTTGACCATGTGGGAGTCCATCGATGTAACTGCTACACCATCTGCTGGCCCAATAAAATATTTCAAATAAAACAATTCTGTAGCATAGACAGACTAATTTTTTTCACTATTACTCCTGATAGCACAAAATTTCATCATGGATCAAAGGGTGTCGGAGAAAACACAATGCTAAGCAGCCATGCAGAGCCAGGTCCTATTGATGCAAGGATGCAGAGGTGCAGGGGTGATCTGACTCAGCACCTGCTGGGGGACAAAGGTTGTTATCCACGGCTAATGAAGAATTAGAGATGTAGATGTAGGTTGGCAAGCTGAGTTTATTAAGAGAGAAAAGGAAGAACAGTGCTCCCAAGCAGAGAGTGGGTCCTGAATGAGTTGCTAACTAGGAACGAAGGTAAGGGGATTTGGTGTGGGTCAGAGGGGCTTTGTCCATGCATGTTCTCTAGTGGATGGATTCCTTTTGTCTTGAAGGTCATATGTTGGTTTGGTCTGGTTATTTTCCTGCTCATTTTGGAGTGGGTACAAAGGTCAGTAAACTCTCTTTGGCTAAAAGCTTTGGGTCAAAAAGATCATTATCTTCGTTCTGGAATGTGGTAGGACCAGGGAAAAAGTCTTTGTTTTAAGTCAATCTAAGTCAGGAGCTGCTGCAAACTGTTTCTGTGAGTGAACAGTTCAGCGACAGCTGAGCTATAGTGTCTTCAAGTCAAAACTTAGCCATTTTGTGAATTTACGTTGGGCCTATCCCTCAACTATATTCATAGAGTTTCTGTCTCCCACCTTACATGGGTTTTTATAAACAAGGGATTGCAGCCTCTCCATTCCCCTGGGAGATAATTTCACACTTTCCTTCTTATTGTCTCTGTCTCTCTCAGGGGAGCATACACACCCTATAGCCAAAACCTCTTAAAAAGCCCAAAAAATACAAAAACAAAGTAGTGGTTAATGGTCAAAAGAATTCTTATATCATTTAGGTTCATGGTATGAGTGCCCTTTGTCTTTCTTTAGGTATCATCCATACTGACTAGTCTTGCATTTGTTAGGTAAGGGGTAAGATTGCCCTTTGGACCCAAGCATGGTCTTCTTAGACTGGATAATTGGAGGGAGGGGGGCTGTGATTTTCCTTGCACTTAAACTCATTGGCCTTTCATTTTCATTGGGTCTGAGAATGTAAAATTCCAAACTCAGTAATTATGGTGTCTTGGGTTTTGCCCTTTAATTGTTTTGTTTGTGTGTCTCAAGAGTATAGTGGCAATATGAACCAGAGGGACAGAGAGCAGGAAGGAAAGTTACTTTCCCATCAGGTTACAGTGGGCTGACTGATTTCAGATAGGCTACCTAGTTTGGGGGTCTCCCTGTCTTGGTCTGTACTCCATTTTGACTCCCTGTTTTCCTTAATTACCTAGCCTGAATAGCCTCTACCTCAATATTAAACTCACCTGAGCCCAAAAGACGACCAAACCAATTAGTGGGAAAATAAATGTTTGATTGTGAGGTTGTGTAAGCTATTGATACACTGTTATTCTAATTGTTGGGAACATGAATATAAATAATTATTTTTCGCCTTATAGGATATTCATTTAATAAATAGTGTTGACTTAGAAGAAAATAATGTTGATAGAGTAAAATGATATTAATAATAGAGGCATGCATTGGAGTTGAATAGATCATATGGATTTTGTTACTTTTCTTTTTTTTTTTTTTTTTTTGGTGTTGTTTAATAATATTTGAGTATAATAGGAAGGGCTACCCAGAGAGAAAAAATCTTCATGAGTAAGTCAAACTCCAACAACATAGACTGAGGGAAAAAAGGGTGTAGAGCAATGGAAGGAATTTAAAATCATAGAGTTATAAAATTGGCTATGTATTAGCAATATAATTTTTATTTTTCTGGATTTTAGTGAGTATATTAAGTGACTATACATGGTATAAAATACATATGGTTAGACAGAAGTTAGCTCAAAAGGGTCTTATTTGCTCTCTTCCATAGATTGTGGATTTAATTATTAAGTAATACGGAATCAAAAAAGGAATTCATGGGAGGAGAAGGTGCATGATTTGTGGATGAGAAATTAAGGACAACAGAACAGAAGGCATGGTGTTCAAATATGTCAAGACAAAAAAGAATAAGAATGAAAAGATGAGTTGAAGAGATATAAAAGAAATAGAAATGTAAATCTTGATGAACAGTTGGTTGTGGGAGATAAAGTGAATACATAATGTAGGATGATTTAAGTAACTGGGCAAATGTCATTGACAGCAATAACAAATTTAAGAATAGGCTTTGGTGGAAAGATAATGAATTCTGTTATATACATACCCATTTGGGTGTATCTTTAAGATATTCAGATGGAGAATTTCAAATTCAATAAGCAAATTAAGCAAATGATAATTAGGTGTGATCGTGAGAGATGTTTCAGTTGATATAAGGGTTTGAGAGCTAGTTATCTATATATGGAAACAAATGAAAAAACCTCTGATTATGGGTTACATATTAAGAGAGTGTATATTAGAAAAGGCCAACGTACTCACAAGTTCAAGAAAAGAAGGAAGATATTTTGTGATAATTAGCTCCTTCTGCCATACTTGTTAAAAGTGGTGAGTTTATTCTTATGCATTCTCTGCTCTGTTTTAAATGAGAGAAACATTGTTTATATATTGAAGGGAAATACCTGGAAAAGACAGAAAATATGAAAGTGTGAGAGCAAGAATATAGTTTAGAAAGCAAGTGTCTAAGGAGAAGAGACAAACGGATCTAAAGAAGTATAAGAGAAAACAACCTTCACTAAGAGAGAAAACTTTTGTTTACACTACTGGAAAAGGAGAAAATGATGCTATAAATATAAGTAAGTTAGTGCAGGATGAGTGGAATTATATATCTTCAGTTTTCTCTCTGAGGTATAATGTTGAGTCATTTGCTGACATAGAGCAAGATGTTATACAAGCCTTTTATTTTTTTAGAGATTTTTTTCCTTTAGGGTGCATATGCTTGCTGGAGAGACAGAAAGACAGAAAGTGAGAAATCAACCCCCAGAGGGGATGACTATGCCACAATTCCTTCTTCTCCATTCTTTTCTCAGAGTTTGGGGAATGCATGCATACATGCCCAGCCTGTATGGGCATGTATCAAGACACTGAGTCCGGGGCTAAAACTGTGATCAACCATGTGGGAGCCTAGTGCCTGCTTTTAGCATCTGCATAAATGTGTAAGTATTTGCATCAGTTCATCAGTTAGCATAATCTGCTTTTCAGACAAGTAGAAAACAGAATAAACAATTTATCAACATGCTAAATTCATTTAAGTTGTTCTGTAAGGGTAGAGGAGAACAAATCATACACGTATCAAAGGAAAACACAATTTGGAATTTTGAACAAGGCTCCTCTATGGTTTCAATTCTTTCTAATTTGAAAACTACAGTCATGAGAACTGAGGAGAATTTAATAAATAAGATTTCTCACTTATGTATTCAGTTCATTTTCAATTAGAATCAGGTAAAGAGTCGACTAGGGTGGAAAGAGATGTTTAAGACTGCTCAACTTGAACAACAGATATCTATGCATATGCAATTCATCACGATTGTTTTGGTGATTGAATTAATAATCAGTAAATGGTAATAATATTCAGCTATTGAACTAAGATTATAGAAGTTTTGAAGAGGGATCCTTCTAAAGAATTTTCACCAGAGAAACTATTTCTAACTGAATGAAAATCAAGGAGTTTTTTTCAGAGGTGTATAATAGTATGATAAGTGGTGATAAAAAAGAATGAAGATTTTACATTAAAAAACATAATAGCTACGATTTTCAGGACCAATAGATAGCATAATTGTTACGCGTGGACTCCCATTCATTTGGCCATGGTTTGATTTCTGGACCCAGCAGCCTAAAATTCATGCCAGGCATGTGTGCATATGTGCCCAGGATCCTGAGAGGAGAATGGAGAAGGGACTGCAGGGTGGTTATCCCCTCTGGGGGTTATTTCTCGCTTTCTGTCTCTCTGTCCTTCTGGCCAATGCCTGTTCCTTATAGCAAAAGTCCCTCTTAAAAACAAAACAAAACAAAACAAAACAAAAAACTACAATTTTTAAAACTCTTCTATATATCAGAAAAGAAGTTATGTTACATAAGCATAGATCAAGAAAGATATATATTAATCCAGATAATTGACTAGAACTCAATTGTATATGCCAGTGAGGATAAATCATTTTAAAAACTCCTGATTTAGAAGGAATATCATCTATTATTGTCATGAGATCCCTAAATTAAAAATCCTTATTGGCATTGAGGGTGAAATTTTAAATAGTAGGTTTTTCATAATATAATTAGAGAAAAAGAGAAAGAGGGAGAAAAAGAACTGGAAATTTGTGCCAGTAAGGTGGTATGGTGATTAAGGTAGCTAGATCCCACATGGTCAACTGTGCAATTCCATTCCTGGACCAGGAGGTTGAGAATACACTGGACACGTGTTTATATGTGCCCAAAATCCTGAGAGGAGAATGGAAAAGGGATTGTGGCATGCTTATCCTTCCGGGAAAGGGGGTGCTTTTTTTCTCTCTCTCCCCCCTCTCTCTCGCAAACATGCAAACCATATAGCAAAAAAAAAAAAAAAAAAAAAAAAAAAAAAAAAAAAAAAAAAAAAAAAAAAAAAAAAAAAAAAAGACAAAAAACAAAACTGAAAATTCACAAAAGTATTGGAAAAACATGAAAATAAAGGCAAGAAATGGAGAAAGCACTAAGAAAAAGACTTTCACTAGTCAGTATAGCAATGATAGAAGGACTAGTTGAAATGAGAAAGATTAAATTTACATCCTATTTCTAGAAAACTTGAACCTTAGTCATTTCATGATTTCAAACTTGAATTTTTATGATTTGACTGTTGGAGAAAATAATACTTGTCCTATTTGATTTTTCCAAGGACAGCTGCTAAGGTTATGGATCAGTCATAAATGGTTAATAAACTTTTCTCTTCACTCTGTATGGTTCATAAGACTTCTCTAAAAACAATTCAAACTAAGCGTTTGCTTCATCTGCACATCTGTAAGATCTAAACAATCTTTGACTTGAAGAAAAAAATAGCAATTTTATCAACTTGAATAAGATTTCTTCAGATAGTTCTGATAGTATATAAAAATAATATGACATTTTTAATAAAAGGAATAATTCTATTCTCCCGTGGTTTTTCTACGTTTAGATGTTTTCTCAAACGAGGTAAACATTTATGAAGGCTGGCTTTCACTCACAATAAACTAATCCTTTAGATACATTTGTTTCTTATGTTCACAGCAGCTCAACTTTCTTCCAGCACATGATAGCTGTCTGAGTTCTTACCTTCTCTGCATATCTAGCTGTGAACAGTGCTTCTTATTTGTTTGACTCTGTTATATCTATTGACAAGGCAGCTGTGCTCCAACCCTGATTATCTTGAAGTCTATATCCTGACCTGCTTTTCCTATCGAGATACTTCACCAATTTATCTTATTTTGTATAAAAAACAGTAAGTACAATCACTGATCTAGACATAGTGTGTTAGAAAAAGCATAACTCTGAGAAATCTAACAGAAGTATGAATCCTTAGATGAATTACTTAGTACATATACAAGTAACGATGCAATATAAAGTTTGGGTGAATAATTGAAGTATTTTAACAATCAATTAGTAAATATCTTATTATGCCTTATTCAAGGGAAGGAGAACGTTGATAGCTGACATTTTCATTTATTTTGTTCCTTAGTCATTGTGTGTGTGTGTGTGTGTGTGTGTGTGTGTGTGTTTGTGCGTCTATATATGGACATGTTATGCTCTGTATGTGATGGTGATCCCATGGGAGCATATAGGCTATACCATAGGGTCTCGGTGTGTTGTGGTCTATACCATCTAAGTTTGTGTAAGTGCACTAAATGATAATCACACAATAATAATTTAAGGACACATTTCTCAGAATGTATTTTAGTTGTTACTTGATGCAGGATTATATGCACACAGAAATATGTGTGTATATGTGCATATGTCTGCCTACTACAGTTTATACATATATCTGTGTATATACACACACTCTCATACTTATATTTGTGTATTTGTGTATATGTATTCTTTTTTTCTTTTTTGGAGAGGTTTTTGCTATAGGGTATGTGCGCTTGTGAGACAGACAAAGAGAGACAGAGAGACAGAAAGCGAGAAATCATCCCCTGGGGGGGATGGCTTCCCCACAATCCATTCTCCTCTATTCTCTTCTCTGGATCTTGGGCACACACGCACATGCGCCCGGCGGGAGTTTTAAGCCACCGGGTCCAGGACTCGAACCGTGGTTGACTACATGTGAGTCCAGTGACATAGCCATTACGTTAACTGCTGGTCCCATGTGTATATGCATTCTTGCTGACCATATTATTTCCAAACTATCATGTTGGAACATTGTTAAAACTTACCAGCACATCATTTAGTAATTTCAAGAATCAGTTCATGGAATATTTGTAACACAAACAATATTTACCTAATCATACTGAAAGAATCTGTTTTCAATAGAAGTTTACTTTTTACAATCAGCCTTCACTAGTATCAGTAGTCTTGTCAGCTTCTCTCCTCGTTCCAAGTGTCTCTGCATGGCCAAGCAGCTAGGTAGGTCATTTGTCACAGAACATAAAAGAAACAATTCACCACTTTTGAAGTGGAGAATCCAAAGCTACCAGCCTGTCAGTAATTCTTGCTATAATTCCATCTTTGCATAATCAGGGAGATTAGCTGCCAGCAGTCTGTTCATGTGCAAAAGTACAGCAGCATCTTGGAGTTAGTTTTCCATGTATGCCCATAAATTTTTATGAGGGTGTATGTTCTGATCAGCAAAACATGTTGAGAGAAAAAAAAATCCTCCTTAAAAATAAACAACGTATTTCACTTTTTAATAAAGACAAAATAATAAGAGGCTATTTATTTTAAAGGACATCTTTTTAATGAAGGATTTTGTTCCAATTCAAGGCCATGTTCTGGATTTTAAAAGAACTGGCACTAGTAGATCCAGTGCAGATGTACAACTGGGCCTGTTTGACTTCCTAGACAAACTCTGCTAGTTCATAAAAGCAGCTTACCACCTTTCATGCTTCATGTTTCACTTGAATATATCTGATATAAAAAAGTTTCCCTTTCAAATAATTTAAATATATATATATATATGTGTGTGTGTGTGTGTGTGTGTGTGTAAAACCAAGATAAATATGCCTGCTTTAAGATTAATATTTATGTCATTTTTTTAAATTGAAAGATATATAACAAAACTAAGGAAGTCCTTAGAGAAATCTGAAATAAATAACAGTATACCCTCAATTTATTAGAATAATATATAACCTATGATTCTTTTTTTAATCTCAGTGCCAAATCCCATACATAACCTCTCAGCTGTAATGTAGCTCACATATATCAATCACACGAATCAAATAAAAAAATTCAATACACAAAACTGATAGAAATTTTTAAAAATAAAAACATCAGGCCTTTAAAACTGCATTTTCCACATAATCTATGTTCCTACTTCTATTGAAGCTGCTTATAGTGGAAACTTAATTGGTTTTAATAAAGACATTTTTCATGAACTCGTTTCCCAATATATTTTTAAATCAATTTTTTTTCTGGAATAGAACAATAACTCATATAAAAATAGAAATAAAAAGAATGAGAGTTACCACTCTTTTATGTTTATACTATCTCAAACAAACTTTTCACTACTAGTAAACCCTCAGAGATATTGTGGATTTCATTATGGATCATCACAATGAATGAATATCCCAATAAAGCAAGTTGCATACAATTTTTTGGTTTCCTACTGAATATAAAACATGTGTTTATATAATGCTGCAGTTTAAATACAATATCATTATGCAATAATGACATGACATTATGTCTAAAAATAGGTATATCTTAATTTAAAAATGCTATTTTACTAAAAAACGGTAGCAATCATCTGAACCTGAGATGATTCATAATGTTTTTTTTTTTTTTTTTTTTTTTTTTTTTTTTTTTGAGAGGTTTTCGCTATAGGGCTCATGCTCTCGCCAGACAGACAGAGAGAGACATAGAGACAGAAAGCGAGAAATCACCCCCCAGGGGGATGGTTATGCTGCAATCCCTTCTCCTCCATTCTCCTCTCAGGATCTTGGGCACGCACGCACACGCACCTGGCGTGAGTTTTAAGCCACCGGGTCTGGGATGCGAACCGCGGTCGACTACGTGGGAGTCCAACGACATAGCCATTACACTAACTGCTGGGTCCCATTCATTATCTTTTTATTGGTGAAGGATCTTGCCTCAATATTGGTAGCAGATGACCAGGCTGATGGTTGCTGAAGGTTGAGATGACTGGTAATTTATTTATTTATTTATTTTTTGGAGAGGTTTTTGCTATAGGGCGCGTGCGCTCGCCAGACAGACAGAGAGAGACAGAGAGACAGAAAGCGAGAAATCACCCCCCAGGGGGGATGGCCACGCCGCAATCCCTTTTCCTCCATTCTCCTCTCGGGATCTTGGGCACGCATGCGCACGCGCCCAGCATGTTAAAATAAGACAATAAGCATGTAAAACTGTCTGATAGTAATTCACTCACAGTAGAACTGTTTTCAAAATTGGAATGAATTCTCTCAAACTTTGTTTCTGCTTAATCTACTAAATTTATGTGGTATTTGAAATCCTTTTGTTTTTTAAGAGAGATTTTTGCTATATATCCTGTGTGCTTGCCAGAGAGACAGAGAGAGAGACAGACAGACAGAAAGCAAGAAATCATCCCCGCCCCCCATGGGGGATGGTCATGCCACAATCCCTTCTCCCATTCCCCTTTCGGGATTTGGGGCATGCATGCACATGCACCTAGTGTGAGTTTTCAGTCACTGGTTTTGGGACTCAAATCGCAGTTGACTAAAGGGGAGTCCAGTGACATAACTATTAAGCCATCTTCTGGTTCCCCTTTGTTAGTATTTCAACAGTGTTCACAGCACCTTCACAAGGAGTAGATTCCATCTCATGACACCATTTTGTTTGTTCATCCATAAGAAGCAATTCCTCATCTACTAAATTCTTATCATCAGATTGTAGCAATTCAGTCACATCTTCAGGATTTATTTCTAATTTTGTTCTCTTGCTATTTGCACCACATCTGTGCTTTCTCCACTGAAGTCTTGAATGCCTCAAATTTACCCATTAGGACTGGAATCAACTTCCAGGTTCTTATTAATGTATAATTATTGCTATCTTGACCTTCTGTGAACACAAAGGTTTTGTTTTTTTTTTTTTTTTTTTTTTTTTTTTTGGAGAGGTTTTTGCTATAGGGCACATGCACTCACCAGAAAGACAGAGACAGAGAGACAGAAAGCGAGAAATCATGCCCCTGGGGCCACAATCCCTTCTCCTCCATTCTCCTCTCGGGATCTGGGCGTGCACACACGCACATGCACCTGGCATGAGTTTAAGCCACTGGGTCCAGGACTCGAACCGTGGTTGACTCCATGGGAGTCCAGCGACATAGCCATTATGCCAACCGCTGGTCTCGAACACAAAATTTTAAAAATAATTCTTCAGAGGACATATGCACTCACTGGAAAGAGAGATGGAGAAGGAGAGGAAGAAAGAAAGAAAGCAGACTTCCATGCAGGATGGCCACACTGAAATCCCAAGTTACCATCTCATTAGCTTCTTAAAAGAATGTCAGGCTAACCTTTGAAGCTTTGAAGCTGAGTATTGACTTCTTTCTTTCTTTCCTTTTCTTTTTTTTTTTTTTTAGAGGTTTTTGTTGCTATAGGGCATGTGTGCTCACCAGACAGACAGAGAGACAGAAAGCGAGAAACCACACCCCAGTGGGTATGGCCATGCCACAGTCCCTTCTCCTCCATTCTCCTCTCGGGATCTTAGGCACACACGCACACGCCCGATGTGAGTTTTAAGCCATCAGGTCCGGGACGTGAACCGTGGTCGACTACATGGGAGTCCAGTGACATAGCCATTACGCTAACTGCTGGTCCCAGTATTGACTTCTTTCTAATCATAAAAATCCTGTATGGCAGTTTCTTCTGTGTTGTCTATGTTGTAAGTCTATTGTTTTGTGTAGCTGGTGAAGACCAACTACCTTAGCTAGATCATCTGCAGAACCTTCTACTTTATGTTCTAGAAATGGCTTCTTTCCTTATAACTCATGAACCTTTGCTAGCTTCAAATTTTTCTTTAGTACTTTCTCATATTTCCCAGCCTTTGTAGATAGTGAAGGCCTTGCTCTGGATAGGACTTTAGCCTGAGACGAGCATGGCTAGTTTGATCTTCTATCCAGACCACTAAAACTTTCTCTATATTAGTACGAAGGCTATTTTACCTTCTTATCGTTCATGAGTTCCCTGGAGTAACACTTTTGATTATCTTCAAAACTTTTTCTTTGCATTCACAACTTGGCTAACTTTTTGATGTAAAAGGTCTAACTTTTGGTCTATCTTAGCTTTCAACATGCCTTTCTCACTAAACTTAATCACTTTTAGCTTTTTGTTTTAAGTAAGAAGCATGAAACTCTTCCTTTCCCTTGAATACGTAGAGGCATCATAGTGTTTTTAATTGGCCTAATTTTAATATTGTTATGTCTTGCAAATTGGAATGCCTGAGGAGAGAGAGAGAGAGAGAGTGAGAAATGGACAGTCAGTGGAGCCATCAAGCACATGCAACGTTTATTGATTAAGTTTGCCGTGGATGCAGTTACATGGATGCAGTGCATGGTGCTCTAAACAGTTATAATAGTAACATCAAAGACCACTGATCACAGGTCACCATGATAAATATAATAACAATGTAAAAGTTTGAAATACTGAAAGAATTACTAAAATGTGACATGGGGACACAAAGTTAGCACATGCTGTTGGGAAAATAATATTAATGGACCGTCTAGACACATGGTTGTCACAAACCTTTAATTTGCACAAAACAGATTATCTACAAAGCACAATAAAGTGATCACAATAAATGGATATGTCTATACTTTGGAAGTATTTTTTAAATTAATTAGTTAGAAGATGTCCCAAGGAGGTTTTCCATGCTGTAATATTCCTCCCAGCTCTGCAGTCCACCAGGAGTATAGGTATGTCCATAGGTCCCTAGGGTAGCATGTTCAGGTAGAACCTGGATATTAACCAGGTGCCTTCCCACATGGCTTACAACATAGCTCAGCAGTGCCCCAACTACTTGTGCCATCATGGTAGGACCGGGAAGTTTTGTTTTGTTTTGTTTTTAATATATTTCTCCTAGTCTTAATGAGGGTGCAGACAAAGTCATCTTTGCTTTTGTGTTTGAATTATAATGGCTCCATCCCTATTTTCTCATAACATTAAAAACTCGACCAAGAATCAGCATTTCAGAGACATTCCCAAGAAGACAGCTTACGTGAAGATATGGTCATCATGCCATTTGCTGTATTTATGTAGTAATCTGATTTTCTTCCTCTCCTACTCAGACCTGCCTTGTCTGCATCTTATTCTTCCAGACTACATACAGAACCTAGTCTTTGCCACTTTCAACAATGACTCCTAACACAAAGACATCAATGTCTTTGTCACAAGACTCATCTACCACTGTTTCTAAAACCACAGACACAAGAGCTGTGCTAGACACTGTACTGGGCAAAATGAAAATCTTTTATGTTTGATCAACTCTTTGTCCCCAGAGTTTCACAAAGTCTTTTATAACCAGGAGTTCCATTAGCTTTTGTCTATAAAAGCTGCATAGCTCAGAATCTCAAAGTGTCTTATGAAGAAAATATATTGTCATATTTTAACATTGACCCCTAACTATTGGGGATTAAGTTAAAAAAGAAGAAAGTAAGAAAGAAGAAAAAGGAATTCCAACCTAGTTCCAAAAATAAGCTGAGTAGCATACAGATGTCTAGCCACCTCTTTTATCACTTCCTTATTTTTTTCCAGCAGCTTCTGATGGAAAAAAGCATATCTATATGGTGACATATGCCAAAATATAGCATGGATAAGGGGCATCAGCATGCACATTACATAAACACAGTGTAGCTAGAGAAAATAATGTTTATGCTGTGGTTTGAATATGCCCTCCCTCCTGTTCATGCATTCAACCATTGTAATGAGATTAAGAGGTGAACATTTAATCTGAAGGATATTAGTGATTGGATAGAGTGGGATCTCCATGATTGAGTTTCCTTTTTTTTAAGAATTATTTATTTTATTTATTAAAATTAAATTATTTTGAATTTGCTATAGGGCATGTGTACTCACCAGAGAGAGACAGAGAGAGAGAGAAATTGAAAAACCAACTACTAGATTTGAGACATGAACCATGGTTGGCCATGTGGGAGTCCAGCACCTTAAACACCACACCACTTACTAGCCCCTTCATGATTGAGTTCTGATGAGTATTTAAAGAAAGGAAGTGAGGCAAACAAAGACACACAGATAAAGACCATGGTCTGATTAAGATCTTGCCCTCTGCCATATGTAACCCTGAAATTTCAAACCATGAGCTGAATAAACCTATGTTTCTTTATAAAGTCTCCAATCTGAGGTACTACTATTAGCAATGCAATAACATAGTAAGACAGTTATATGTATGCAAAGAAACTTCTTTTTATACATAACTGAAAAATGTAGTAGTCTAACAAAGCCAATGACTATTTTCTAGAAACAGTATGCCTTTATCAAGCATGTGATTAGTTTATGGTATAAAGAACTATACAATATTATAGTGTTATATTGCTATATATAGTGAATAAGTACCTATGACAATTTCTCTTTATCTTGCTTAATTGGATTTAAGAGCCAAGAATTTCCTATGACTTTTTCATGAGAAGGTTGAATAATTTCTACCAAAGATACAGACAGGTAAGTGGGACCAGTGGATGACATAATGATTATTATGTTGCTGGACTCCCACATAGTTGACAGCAGTTTGAGTCCCAGACCCCCACATAGTTGACAGCAGTTTGAGTCCCAGACCTGGAGGTTTAAAACTCATGCCAGGTGCATGTGTGTGCATGCGCAAAATCCTAAGAGGAGACTGGAGGAGAAGAGACTGTGGCATGATCATTCCCTTTGGGAGTTAGATTTCTTGTTTTCTGTCTCTCTGTCCCTCTGGCAAGCACAGATGCCCTATCACAAAAATCTCTCTTAAAAAAAAAAAAAAAAAGATAGAGGTAGGATTCTTTTTTTTTTTTTTTTTTTTTTTTTTTTGAGAGGTTTTTGCTATAGGGTGCATGTGCTCGCCAGACAGAGAGAGACAGAGAGATAGAAAGTGAGAAATCACCCCCCCCAGAGGGGATGGCCACGCTGCAATCCCTTCTCCTCCATTCTCCTCCCGGGATCTTGGTCATGCATGCACATGCGCCCGGCGTGAGTTTAAGCCACCGGGTCCGGGACTCGAACCGTGCAGTCAACTACGTGAGAGTCCAGTGACATAGCCATTATGCTAACTGCTGGTCCCAAGATAGACATAGGATTCTTGAACCCATTTTATCTTACCACTGATCATGTGGCTATCCTTTTAAATTGTTTTTAAAATGAATTGATCAGTTTATTATACCTGAAACTGCTTCTAAAGGTAACTTCTAAAGTTACCTAAACTGCTTCTAAAGGGTCTAGAAAGAATTGTCACTGTCTGACCCACTAAAGAGAAAACAGCACTTTTTGTTGAGATAGTGGGATACCATCCAAATTATACCTGTAGAAAACCAGATGTGAGACTGAAGATCAGAAGAGGACAAGAATTGAGATCAGCAGAGAACATTCCCAGTAAAAGACAATAAATTAGGCCTGTAATATATTGACTAGCCCCATAGCAGGGAAAGAGCAGACTTCCTTCCTTCAAGCTAAGGGTTGAATCAGGCCAGACCTTCTTGTATCTATTGGTACATACTACAATTCAATTTTGTATCATTTTCTTGAGGTAGAAATTAGTTTACCATAATCATTATTTTACCTTTATACTTTGTCAAGTTGTTGAAAAAGAGTCTAGTATTTTTTCCTATTTGGAACTTTAACTTCAACTGAATTGATGGTCATTGGCATATGGGACTGAGTAAAGATGTGTAGTGACTAAATGTAATTAAAAAAGATCAATAGGAGGTTTGAAGATATAATGGTAGGGAGGACAATTACAGTTACCAAAGACTGTGTAGGAAGGTGGTGATTAGTAAGGGTTGGTGGGAGGACCTCCGGGAAAAAAACGAGGTATATGGTAATACCTTTGACTTGATTGACATGCACTGTATGTATGCTTTGCAATGCCATATCATATGCTCTAAATATGTATAATGATTACATATAAATAAGAAGTCATACAGTAAAATAAAAAATAAATTTGAGCTTTTCTGGTATTTCTGAGGTTCTACACGGATATTAAAGAACCACAGGCTTATATATTCATTCAAAAATTTTAACTGTGTCCTTATAAATTCTAATATTATGTTTTTAAAACATGCATACAATTATGAGCATCATCTGATGCCTCAGTGTGTTACTTTAAGCCTTGCTTTGATTCAGGGTCTTTTTCAGCCTTTGGCTTTGCTTCTTGCCTTTGATCCTATGACTCCCTTTTTAGTAAGATTGTAAAACCTGGACCCAAAGGTGCACTATACTAAAAGAAGTTTAAATTTCACAGCTTCCTTGGTATACTGTAAAAAAAGTGTCCAAATTTTTACAGAGATTGTAATAAGAGAGCGAATTTATCATATGAGATCTGGTCATCTATTCTCAAACTATGTTCACAAATTGATCTATAGACACTCACACCAATAGGCTGTGACAGATGTATTTGTGTGGGGCGCTCTAGCTTTAATGAAGAGCTCTGGGATGGGTATTCTTTGCAGGTTTCCAATGATGATGGAAATGTAACCATTGAACTGGTGTCTCTGAATTTCATGTGGATAAAGGAATCCTGGTGTTAGGAGGCCAAGTGGCAGAACTTAATCATAAGATGAGGTGAGATACATTATATTTGACTGAGAGCCAAAGCAGAAACCAGGTGGTCTGGCTGATTAATTTTTTGTCATTTGCCATGTGATCATGTCCCCAGGACTGAAATAAATGTACAACCTACTAAATAGAGTATGACTTAATGGGTATAATTGGAAAGCCCTTATTTAGTTGGTCAAAATTCTGACTTGAATCCCTACAACAGTCATTGCTCTTCAGCAGAATTCACACTTTTTCAGAGATTTTACAGTCTCTGATAGGTCTTGACTCCAGACTATCTCACAACTATCCTCTCTATCACCTTACGGCATTTTACCAGTTTTATTGTGCAAAGTGTGAATAAACATACTTAGCAAAATCTTCACATTAGTTCTCTTACTCATGTAATGAGAACGAATGTTAGAGGAGAGGACAAATGAAAGAAGAAATGCCTCTATCTACCAATAGCTCAAACTGCTATGGTTTAAATGTGTCTTCCTAAAATTCACATACTGTGATTGAATTCTGTCATGAAGGTTATTAGAGGAGACTTAATCTGACAACAGTGTTGAAAAATGGAGCCTTTAGCAAGTGATTGGTCAGCAGGGTGGAGCCTCTTTGATTAAGTGCTGGTGGGTTTATAAAGAGAGGGAAATCAGAGACAGAAACACAGACACAGACACACTTGCTCCTTCCTTTCAACATATTACCTACTCCAAGAAGACTCTCACAAGGTGCAACCCCTGCTCCTTGGAACTCCAAAGCATGAACTGAATAAGGCTCTGTTCTCTTAAATTTCCCAGACTCAAGTTGTATCTGTTCTTAGAAGCAGAAATGGATTAGAACATAAACCAAAAGCCATACCATAATTCTGGAGGAATTGCAGTGATTAGACTGGATTACCAAGAATTTGAAAAACACCTATGAGATCTGTGCAGAGAGCAGATGGATCCTGTAGAACAACAGTCTATCATCACAACTGAACATTGAATACAATTATGGCTGCTGTACTAGGGTTGGGTATGTCACTAGAACAGATCAGTACATCCCCTGGCACATGGTAAGCAGTTATTGGTTTGACAAATGATTTCAATGTATTCCTGCTAGCAGAGACCATCAGGTGCAGTTTGTTTTCAGCTGACTAAGACAGCAGTGTCCATCTACTCTTCTATCTATGGGTTTTATTAACTCTCCAGCTCAGTAGACAAGGTCTATTCCACAGATAATCCTGTGGATTCATTTCATTGGTGAAATTATATTTATACTCAAGAACCGTGCAGACTCTGAGATTTTTACCCTACTTATTAGATACAAATTAGTCTGTGAGTGTTTCCTGAATGCTGGAAGAAGACATGATCCTCTGGGGCCAGAAAGATAAGGGACTTTATTACTCAAAGAAAGACAGTATCTGAAGCTCCATGTCAGTTTGCATCAATTCCCTGTCTTATCCCAAGCCCTCTGTAACACAGGCCCTGTAGTATATATATATATATATATATATATATATATATATATATATATATATATATATTATACACACACACACACACATATATACACACATGGCTACAATAAGGAAGGAAAAAACCCAAGTTGAATTTGGGGAATTCACCACTTATTTATTTATTTATTTGAAGAGGTTTTTGCTATAGGGCATGTGCACTCATCAGACATACAGAGACAGAGAGACAGAAAGCAAGAAATCACCCCCCAGGGGGGATGGCCATGCCACAATCTCTTCTCCTCTATTCTCCTCTTGGGATCTTGGGCACACACGCACACGCTCCCAGCGTGAGTTTTAAGCCACCGGGTCTGGGAAGCAAACCACAGTCGACTACTTGGAAGTCCAGTGACGTAGCCACTGCGCTAACTGCTGGTCCTGGGAATTCACCACTTTAAAGCAAGGAGTAACAACCCTGCTCTTTTCAGGGAATGAGATGCTATTTGATCCTTCCAGACTGATCATTGCGAATGCAATTCTAAAAAATGGCCTGGGACAAAAAATTCCAGACCATACATTCTTAGTATATTCAGCAGGAAGGTAAAGGGGCACACTCAAAGCCTATGGTGGGTTCCTTCTCTTAGCACCAATTAGATCTGGTGATCCGGAATAAGTAATAAGTCTAGACATCATGGTGAAAAACGTGTGCCAGAGGTAAAAATAATTCTCACAAAAAGCCAAGACTATACTACCTATGTGAAATTCCTAGGGATTTGGAGTTCTGAAAGATCACTATTGGAGAAAAGGTAGATTATTCTCTGTGGATATATTTGTTCTCTTTTTTAGAGAAACAGCCTCTGGTTTGCTATTGGGGCACAGTAAAACAATGACTAACAATTACGTGATCTGCTCTGCCCCTCATAATCTACGAGCATTAACTGATTTATAAGCAGTGAAGTTCAGCATTTTGCACAGAAGCAATCCACCATCGAATAATGTTGTTTACCGGAAATTATATTCAACTTCATCATGAAGGCATACATTATGTGACTATCTGGCTATGTTTGCTGATCTTGCTAGGTTGCCTCCATTCTCTCAATCTGTTGTTATAATCTCATAGGAGGTTCCCTATGAAAATTTGACTACCAAAAAAAAAAAAAAAAAAAAAAAGCCTGGTTAACTAATGGTTCTATATCAAAATGTAGGAACTAAATGAAAATAAATGATTATAAAAAGAAATGTTAATTATTGAATTTGCATGTATGAATAATCCCCACATAATCTCTACACATGAATTCATGTTTTTAAATTCCTGTGTTGAAGCTTAATCCCCATTGAGGATATATTAAGAGGTGAAGACTTTGGGAAGTGACTAGGTCATGAGCGCTCTACCCTCATCAATGGATTAATGTTTCACAGAAGGGCTAGAGGGAACTAGCCTAGGCCTTTTTACCCTTCTGCCTCTTGCCAGGTGACAGTGCCACTATGAGAAGACATCATTGGTGGAATAATCATTTGCAGACATCATACCTTCTTGTGCCTTGATCTTGAACTTCCCAGCTTCCAGAACTATGAAAAATAAATTCCCATTGTGTATAAATTACTCAGTTTCAGGTATTTTATTATGGTGGCACAAATAAAGTCAGACAGCAATACACATGACTGTTAATTTTGCAAGAAATGAGAATGTTCAGAGGTATAGCTCTACATTGATTTATAAAGAGTAATTATTGGGACCAGCAGTTGGCATAATGGCTATGTTGCTGGATTCCCATGTGGTCGACCACAGTTCGAGTCCTAGACCCAGCAGCTTAAAGTCATGCTGGGTGCATGTGCATGTGTGCCCAAGATCCTGAGAGAAGAATGTAGAAGAAGAGATTGCGGTGTGGCCATCCCTTTCGTGATTTGATTTCTCACTTTCGATCTCTCTGTCCCTTTCTGTCTTTCTGGTGAGTGCACGTACCCTATAGCAAAAACGTCTCAAAAAAAAAAAAAAAAAAAAAAAAAGAGTCATTCTTTTGCAAAATGATCAGTCTTTCTGTTCTTTTTCTTTCTTTTTGTTTTTAAGTTTGTTTACTTATGTATTCCATGAGAGAGAGACAAACAGACTGAAGGAGAGAGAGAGAGACACTCTCAACAGGGTCCTCATGCTGTGATCTACCTCAGTCCCAGCTGGCCCAGATCATAGCCACACATACATGCCTGTGTGCTCACAGAGGTCCCAGGATGTGAACCTAGGATGTTTCTCATGTGGGTCAAGTTGCAGTATGGCTGCAGCACAACCTAGCCCTGATTAGAGACTTCCCTTTTCCTTCCTGCTTGTCTACCTGCCTTTTTTTTCTTTCTTTCTCTTTCTTTCTTTCTTTCTTTCTTTTCTTTCTTTCTTTCTTTCTTTCTTTCTTTCTTTCTTTCTTTCTTTCTTTCTTTCTTTCTTTCTCTCTCCCTTCCTTCCTTCCTTCCTTCCTTCCTTCCTTCCTTCCTTCCTTCCTTCCTTCCTCTCTTCTTTATTTCTTTCTTACTTTTTCTCTTTCTTTCTCTTTGTTTTCTCTCTTTCTTTTAAAGAGTTTTTTGCCTTAGGGCATGTGTGCTAACTGGAGAGAGACAGAGACAGAGAGAGTGAGAGAGAAAGTGTGAAATCATCCTCCCAGAGATTTTGGCCACACCACAATTCTTTTGTGTGTATGTGACAGAAAAGATGATTTATCGTACATGTATTACACTTGTCCACAAGTAACAGCACTAGTCCCAGAATGTCACAGGTCCAGGGAAAAGGACCACAGGGGCTGTTTTGTTAGGAGCAACGTGAGTCTCTCAGAGGTCTTGGTGATCCACTGGCCACGGAAGGCCTAGATCCAGAGACAGAGTCGACAGTATCTAGCAGTCCAACTTGTGCCAGAGCCATGAGCCTCCAACATTCCGTTTCCGCTGCAGTGGCCTCCATGGGTGCACAAGCTGCTTGCTTGGATCTCTGTTTCATCTTTTTTCTTCTACGCTTCAGCTGTCAATTCACTTCTTCTTTCACTTGGCTCTCATGGCTTGGAGGTTTCCAAGAAAATGGTGCTAAAGCCAATAGAGCAAACTTTCTCCTCCATTCTCTTCCTAGTATGTTGGGCATGCATGCACAGGAACCTGGCATGATTTTCAAGCCACTGGGTCCAAGACTTGAACCACTGTAAGAAATATATGAGCTTAGTGATGTAATTGCTATGCCATCTGCTGTCTACCTCATCAGAGACTTTCAAGTAACAGATCTAGAGGGGCCAGCTGATGGTCTAGCGGTTATGTTGCTGGACTACCACGAAACAAACTGATTTAAAAAAAAAAAAAAAAAAAAAAAAGACTGATCATTTTACAAAAGAATTACTCTTTATAAATCAGTGTAGAGCTATACCTCTGAACATTCTCATTCCTTGCAAAATGAACAGTCATGTGTATTGCTGTCTTACTTCATTTATACCACCATAATAAAATACCTGAAACTGAGTAATTTATACACAACAGGAATTTATTTTTCATAGTTCTGGAAGCTGGGAAGTTCAAGATCAAGGTACCAGAAGGTTTGCTGTCTGTGAATGATTATTCCACCAAGATGTCTTCTCATAGTGGCACTGTCACCTGGCAGAAGGCAGAAGGGTAAAAAGGCCCAGGCTAGTTCCCTCTAGCCTTTCTGTGAAACATTAATCCATTGATGAGGGTAGAGCTCTCATGACCTAGTCACTTCCCAAAAGTCTTCACCTCTTAATATCTCCTCAATGGGGATTAAGCTTCAACACGCACATTTTCAAAACGTGAATTCATGTATTGGGATTAAGTGGCTTAAAGTTCACTCCAGGCCTGTATTTTGTGTGTGCACTCAGTAATTTGTGTGTGTACCCCAAATCCTGAGAGAATGGCAAAGGGGTTGCAGTGTGGCCATCCACTGAGGGGTGATTTCCCACTGTCTCTGTTTCTCTCTCTTGTAAGTGTATGCACCCTAAGGCAAAAACCTCTAAAAAAATCAAGTAACAGATCTAGAAAATTTATGCAAAGAGGTCTAGAATAAAGGCATACGAGGAGATTTTTCCAAGTGGGCAAAGAATAGAAAAGAAAGGTATTTGTATTTCATATGAATGCTCACCACAAAATAACCTCAGGCAAGAGAAATTTTTTTAGTTTTGTGGATAAAGTGACTATTTTTCCAGATATTAGTCAGCCTTTCTTTTTACAAATGAAATGATGATAGGAGCAGGGCATTCATGATCCATAAGA
The DNA here is from genome assembly GCA_026018925.1 of Tupaia tana. Classification (NCBI taxonomy): domain Eukaryota; kingdom Metazoa; phylum Chordata; class Mammalia; order Scandentia; family Tupaiidae; genus Tupaia; species Tupaia tana. Next base: position 60,506,764 of record JAKSZU010000005.1, read on the forward strand.
TCTGTAAATGAACACACATTGTAAAGTCTTTTCTGGCAACAGCCACTGGTAAGTGTTTAACCTACTCTGAAATAGCACCACTCCTTGGGGGCTCAATCTGCCATCTTGTGGCAAATTGATTACACTGAATCATACCCTTCATGGAAAAAGACAGTGCTTTATTATTACTGATAAACACTTGGTATAAAGTTTTTAATTCCCTGTCCATGATGCTTTGGGCAGTACCAAATCCAAATAATTATAGAATGCCTTAAACATCATGGTATTCCATGCAGCACAACTTTTGATTAAACATTTATTTTATAGAAAATGAACTGTGGCAATTGGATCACAGTCATAAAATTTACTGGTCTTACCATGTTTTATATCATCCCAAGACAGTTGGTCTGATTGAATAGTAAAATTATATTTCCAAGACTCAGGTATGACACTACTTGTTTGGTGATATTTTGAGAGTTTGAATAATTCCCCTAGGATGCAATATGTTCTGAAATCTGTGACCCACATATAGTTCTATTTCTTCTTTCCAAGTATTCTTAGGTCTGGGAACCAAGGATAGAAATGGAAATGGTTTTTCTTTATTATGACTCAGTAATCTGTTAACATAAATTTTGCTTTCAATGATTGTGAATTGGGGCCATTCTGATCTAGGCATCTTACCTTACAAGACAGAATTATCTCAACCAAGTATTACAGGAATACTTTCATCAAATTAGAAGTTGCAGTTGCTACTTAGCCACTTTTGGTTTTGCAAGTTAGCAAATAAATGGACAAAGAGGGGAGCCATTGTTCTCACTCTGGCGGATGATTCCAATTCTAGTAAAATTGTGTTACAACCAAGTCATGGCTTAGGAAGAACATATTTACAATGCACATGACAGTTTAGGGTCCAGAACTTCTTCTATGCGTGACATAGGCCTAGAAAACTGAAACTGAGTTCAAGAAAGACTGCTGGAACCAGCAGGTGGTGCAGTGCTTAAGGTTCTGTACTCTCATGTGGTCAACCACGGTTCTAGTCCCAGACCCAGCATCTTGAAACTCACACCAAGCACTGTGTGTGAATGCTCAAAATCAGAAGAGGAGATTGGAGGAGAAGGGATGCAGCATGGCCATCCCTCTTGGGGGGTGATTTCATGCTTTTTGTCTCTCTCTTAAAAAAAAAGACTGCTGATGATCCAGCCCATTCAGAAGAAAAAGGTTGAGTAATTCTATGAGGGAAGAAATCGCAACCAACGAAGTGTTTGCTTACAGAAAAGATAATGTGGAATGTGTAATACATAAAGATAGTTATAGAAAGCATTTATGTGTACATGAGCAGTTACAGAGCTGAGGATTACAATGCCATGCTTATAAATAGTTTTCTTCTTCTGATATGAAAATATTTGCAAATACGTAAATTACTTATTTCTTTTTGTTCTCCCATTCACCTATAATTTAACATAAAATATTTTACTCTTCTATCTCATTATTTTAGTTACACACTATTAAAGGGTTAGTGAGATTCAACTAGAAATGAACCTTGTCAAGTTGCATAGACAAACTGTATATTCTTATTAAATAAGAATCAAGATGCTTTTTGTTATGTGAGGAATACTTGAGTAATTTTATATGGAATAATGTCTTCGGTGTTATCTTTAATGGGAAGTTAAACATGGTTAAAAGAAATGTGCATGGATGCCAAATTGGCCAGACTTCAGCACGGTGGATTCTTACTGTTGCACTTTAGCGGCATTGGAACTTACCTTCCCTTTGCAGTATAGCTGATGGGGCAGGGTGGGGGGGGGGGGGGAGGGCGGGGAGATGGACATTAAAAATTTGTGCAATATTTGTAAGAAAAGAATGAGTGGAAACCATTTTTATGTAGTGAGTTTGTTCAGAGTGCTGGTGCCTGTGGTAGATCATACATTTGTCTGTCTTCTATTAACTCAGAATGTTGGACAGCATCCATGCCTACAGCTCTACCAGATCCTATGGTATCTCCTTTTTCAACCTCTACATACATGAACTGGGTGCATGTTTAATCCTGTGGTGAGCAAAGAAGTGTGCATGCTTCTTCTATAGGTCATGCATATTTTCAAGTTTAGATGTGGTGAAGGACAGAGTCGGGTTTTATTTTGTCTTTGTCTGTTCCAGTTTATTCTTGTTCTCCTTCAGGTTTTACGCTAAATCTACTAAGTTTATGGTATTTTGCTATAGCAGCCTGAATGAAGTAGTATTTCTCAAGAGTGAAGGAATACTATGTCATGTGGGTTCACATTGCTACTCCATGTCTTTTGTTACAGAAGTCTGAATTTTTTGGTTGGACTAGGAGGTAGAGAGGCTACTCAGAAGTCTTGCACTATGGAAGTCCAGGTCTAATTCTCCTTCCATCCCTAGTTACAGCTATCTAAAGATATTCCTGATCTCTCGAAGGAGGAAATAATTTATAATTTATAGCTCTAAAGAATAAGGGGGACACTATATCTAAGGAGTCCACATTGGGAGAGCACTGGTGTCAGTTAAATGAGCTCTAGGCTGTAATTGTTTGGTAGTTGGCTCAGGCATGAAAAGGAGGTGGAGGGTGGCCTGGAGTGTGAGAGCTTGAAGAAGGAGGTTGTTGTGGACTCTGGTTGGTTACTTAGCTCTCAAAGCATGCTCTTAGATGGGTAATTGAATATCTCTCATATTTGCCTAATTCTAGGACAGGTGATCTCTCCCAGATCAGAGATGTCCTAGATGCCAGAGCATCAGAATATAGAAAATAAAAGAAATAATATAGTACTGCCAATGTAAATGGCTAATTAAAAAAATTATCCTTACCAATGATAAGAGAATAGATTTTTTTTAACTCAGAAATACCATAGTTTAAGAACTAGACATAGTTCTTATTAAATGCATGATGAAAAAAGTATTTTATATTGTCAACTGAAAGTTGTGGAAAAACAGAGTACAGACTAGTGTCTGGGCCTTTTCATTTTATTTAAAAAGAAAATTGCACTGGAGTGTTTATAGTCAGTATTCTTCTCATGTGTTTTGAGTGGGGTAATTGTAGATGTGAAATGAGTGTCAGAAAAGGCCTTGCAGTCTTTGTACTTTTAAGTGCTTGTGGATTTCACTGTAATTTAAGGTCATGTAAACAGAGAAAAAAACTCACAGCTTTGAAATTGCTGAGCTATTCATCAAGGAAACATTATTGGGGCCAAATTTTTTAGTTGAAATAAGAAGTAGAGAGGCTCTTCAGACGCCCTGTACTACAAAAGTCCAGATCTCATTCTCCTTTCCTCCCTAGTCACAGCTACCTAAAGATTTTCCTCAAAAGAGGAACTCTAATTTATAAAACAAAAAATTAACTAGTGTTAGGATGAAAGTGGGTATCTCATGCAAATGTATTTAACACTTGCCTTGTTAAACTCAAGTGACCGATCTTTTTTGTGTTGTCGTAATAGAATACTTGGAATGTGGTAGTTGATAAAGACAATGAATTTATTTCTTCACTATTGGAAAATACAGTATCAAAGTGAAGCATTTGAAAACTTTTAGTGCTATATCATTTCATGGCAGATGGGAAAGGGGGATAAGCTCATTTTCATTATAAATCTACATGAATGATAATTTACCCATTCCCAAAATATTATAAATCTACTTATGAAGATGAGCCGTTACAACATAATGACTTTTTGTTGTTTTTGTTAGTGGGTATGAGCAATAGCCAGAGAGACAGAGAGACAGGGAAAGGAGAAACACCCCAGCCATGGGGAGTGGTCACATTAAATAATCCATTCTTCTCCTTTTCTTCCTTCTTATAGGTTTGGGGAACATGTACCTAGAGTATTTCTCAAGCCTCCAAATCTGGCAGTTGATCCATGTGGTCAGTCACTTGGAATTTGTTCGCCTGATCCACCAGGTCTCAGAGTAGACCTGTAATAAACTCCTATTAGACTCTGTCTCTCAACACTGTTACATTGGGGAATAAGTTCCCAGAATGTGAAATTTGGAGGAAACATTCAAACCAGGGCAACCACTAGTACAAAAGAGCACTTTTCTTATGATTTAAATAGAATAATACATTCCACATATTATCTGGAGAACTATGAAACAAAACTGAGAAAATCATAGTATTTTAGAAGCTATTCCTTTATTTAGGCATTTACTCATTTATTCAACAAATAGTCACTGATTACCAACTGTGGGCCAGGTGCTACTCTATTTGTTAGGAATTTAATACTGAGAATAATAACCAAGGTCCTTATGCAGGTGGAATTTATAATGTCATAAAAATAAACAATTAAAAAAACAGTTAAACAAATACTTTCATATTAGTGATGAAGGAAGTAAACAGGGCGGTAAATAGTAAATGAAGAAGATAAATTTTGGTAGAGTGGAGAGATAAAACCTCTCAGAGAGGGTAACAGTTGCACTGAGGACCGAAGTTAGATCTGAGGCCAAATTACTGGGAGAGTTAGGTAGGAACCTCAGTTTAAACAGAGTATTTTAAGCACACAGTACGATTTCATTGAATGGTTTTAAACAGGATATAAGAAAATCTAACCTTTTGACAAATTAAGAAATAGTGTTTTACTAGGCTGGCTCAAGTTATTATTATGCCTGTCTTTCTAAATAATTTTAATTAAGTACAATATATGAAACTATTGGCTTAGGATTGATTAAATATATATATATATATATATATATATATATACACACACACACACACACACACACACACACACATATATATATATATATATAACAACTTTTATTCAAGTATCTTTTCTTGAATGCAAACTTGAATGGCAGAGAAAAGATTTTTATGCAGTGTGTATTGGACCTACATCTTTTTCCAAGATACCCATTCTAAACCCAGCAGTAATTTTGTTAAACAAGTTATGTATCTTATAAATACAAGCAATAAAAACTGATTCAGTTCAACTCTAAGAATAAAGAAACACATTACAACACAGCAAGAGGTAGGACAGGCTCAAGTCAAATACATGTGGATTCTGTTACTCTTGGCCTCCATTGACCAACTTATATTGTGGTTACAAAAGGACAACTAGCAGTCACAGAGGCAACGAGCTTCCTTGTTCATACCTAATAAGATAGAAGAAATATCTATCCCTTACGGATGCAAGAAAACTGTTCCGTTTCCTGATTTTGTTACTTATGGATGCTAATGGCCAGTTTATCATGTAATAATCCCTAACCTTTGAATTCCTGATATAATTACATAAAATACAGTAGGATTTTGCTGATTATTTTAATTTCATTTAAGAGACACCTCCCGGGACCAGCAGTTAGTGTAATGGCTATGTCGCTGGACTCCCACTTAGTCGACCGTGGTTCGCGTCCCGGACCAGGTGGCTTAAAACTCACGCCAGGCGCATGTGCGTGCGTGCCCAAGATCCCAAGAGGAGAATGGAGGAGAAGAGATTGCAGCGTGGCCATCCCCCCTGGGGGTGATTTCTCGCTTTCTGTCTCTCTGTCTCTCTCTGTCTGTCTGGCAAGCGCACGCGCCCTATGGCTAAAACCTCTCCAAAAAAAAAAAAGAGACACCTCCCTAGAGCTGGGCATGCTGTAAGATTTTCTTGCATCAAGATGAGGTGAGTTCCATCTACTTTAGTCACCTCCCATTATACTCACCACCCAAAAAGATCAGTGCCCTCCTCCCGAAATGGTTTATTGCCTGTTGATGATAACATGTATAGTATTCTCAACTGTACTGGTTTGAGGTATATTTTATATTGGGTAAATTCTTTTTACAAGTCAAATGATGTACAGTGATTGAATGTTAAAAAAAAAGAATTTAAAAAGTAAAAGTAAATAAATAAATAAAAAAGAAAGAAAATACTGAAAGTTGAAATAAAAAAAAGAATGGATGGAAACAAATGGATTGAAAGAAAATAAATGCACAGATTTGATGTTCAAAAAAAATCAGTATCCACGAACAAGGAAAAATGGGAGTTAAATTTTGATTTGGCAACCGGGAACCAGCAGTTAGCGTAATGGCTATGTCGCTGGACTCCCACGTAGTCGACTGCGGTTCGCGTCCCGGACCAGGTGGCTTAAAACTCACGCCGGGCGCGTGTGCGTGTGTGCCCAAGATCCCGAAAGGAGAATGGAGGAGAAGGGATTGCGGCGTGACCATCCCCCCTGGGGGGTGATTTCTCACTTTCTGTCTCTATGTCTCTCTCTGTCTGTCTGGCGAGTGCACGCGCCCTATAGCAAAAACCTCTCCAAAAAAAAAAAAAATTTTTTTTTGATTTGGCAACCAGCATGTTTAGTACTGAGTTATGAAGAATTTATTATATTACATTTTGTTTTATTTTTAAAGAATTATCTATGTATTTAATTATATTTATCAGTATTATTTTTTAATTTGCTAGAGGATACATGCACTCTCCAGACACACACACACACACACACACATACACAGAGAGAGAGAGAGAGAGAGAGAGAGAGAGAGAGAGAGAGGAAAAGTGAGAAAGCAAGCTGCTAGGTCTAGGACTTGAACCATGGTTGGCCATGTAGGAGTCTAGCACCTTCAGTACCACACCACCTACGAGCCTCTTGAGGAATGTTTTTAAACTATACATGAATTCAAAGTACATGGATTATATGCCTAATGTCTAAGTATAAGTACATAGGGCTAACCAGAGTATAAAGATGTTCAATTGAAGGAAAGTCTAGTAGAAAAATGTAGACTTTAAAGTAAAGGAATTGGTATTTGAGAAACCTAGGAATATATCTGTTGTTTATCTTCGAAAGCTGGGAATATATCTGTTATCTCCCTTTGGATCACTCCACCCAGATATAACTGAAGATACAGGAAAGTTTGAACCTTAAGAAAATTATTTTTCTTACACCATTTTTTTTATACGTATATTAGTAAGAATCTGGAAGTTTCATTTCTTTTTCTTTAGTAATACCTATAAATATTGCATTAAAGTATGGACTTTAGAGTTAAATAATATAGGTTCAAAATTGATTCAACCTACTATTTAATAGCTATGTCACTATGGTTAAGTAAAAGACTAAATCTTTCAGCCTTTGAAATGTTTATAAACTCATAAATGCTATATAATCGTTATAAATAATCTTGTAATTTTGGATTTCTTTATAGTTGTGATATACTGTGGGGACATTTCTCACAATTCCTTATTCTGAAATACTTGGATGTTAGAAGATGATAGGATTCTTTTCATAGATGCATCATTAAGAAGTGATTTTATAATTATAACTACATTAAAATATACCTTCCTATTTATATATTTTATGATTGCTCATAGATACATTAGATTATATGCTTAAGGAACTAATGATTCTACAAAGGCCTGCAACATCTGTGGGTAAATTCAGTTTCTGAAAAGAAATGGTCCAATTGGGTTACCATTGTCTTTTTGTTTGCTTGTTTTTTGCTATAGGGTGTGTACATTTGCTGAAGAGAGGGCAAGAGAGAGAAAAAGATAAAAAAGAGAGAAAAAGTGAGAAATCATTCCCCGGGGGGATCACTCTACAATCCCTTCTCCTTCATTTTCTTCTTGGGATTTGGAGCACACACACACACACACACAAACCCGCTAGGTATGTGGATTGCCACTGTTTTAAAGTGTTGTTGTAACTACTTTTAAGTGTGTCTCTGTGCTTTATGGTATTTATACTATTGTACATTACAGTTTTATTTAGACTTTTTCTAGTTCCCTTTCTTTCGTTCTTTGCTCTTTTTCTATTTTTTTTTCAATGATGAGAGTTAATTCTGTTCTGTTAGTTATACTTCAAAGCCTCGGGCTCTTATGACATGACACACCACTCCTGATGTTAACAGTAAATAGCTTTATAGTTCTTAGCCACAGAAAATTTTAAGACAGCACATTTAACAGGATATTACTTAAAAGCTTTTGTTAATATTAAGCTGCTAACAATTTTCCAGTATCTCCCTACGTCTTTTCAGGATCAAGATTCACTGAAAGCAACCCCACCATGCCAGCACAGCGGTATGCTCAGCTCATCAAAAGCATCAAGAATTTTTTGAAATTCTTTCTTGAAGAATTTATTTTTGTTTTATTTGCATTAAGAAATCATTCTCAATGTCCTTACCAAAGCTGATTTTTTTGTACTTCATGATCTGGGAATAAATATCAAGAAGACTAAAGCTTATTTTTCCCTTGTACATTAAGGTGGTTAAGAAAACTTTTTTAAAAAATTTAAACTTTTTCATATATTTAATCTGCTTTTAGAAAGCCATTTTGAGAAAGATGAAAGTCCCTATCCATATAGACAGTAGTTTTCTCTCCACATTCCATGTGAATCTGTTACTGGAAATCTCTCTCAGTTATTGGGGAACAGTGTAAGTAGTCTCTATCTGCGAATAAAAGAAATTAACTAATGGTGTGGGGTCTCAAAGTACTCAGAGTAGATTTTCTGTTCTCTGCCTTTAAAGTAATTCAACCAATGATAATGATATTAAAATTTTCCTTACTGTCTTATTTATTTATTCACTCACTTAGCAAATATTCATTGATTTTTTTCACACTCTACAAATCAAATATTAGCTACTAAAGACAAAATAATGAAAAAAAACATTCATATGAGTCTATACACTAGTGGAAGGGTGGCAAAATAGAAAGAAACAATTTTCTATAAATTTGATAGTGGAGAAATTTATCTGGTTCTCTTATTTGAAAATGTAGCTAATGGAAGAGTAGTGATTAGTTTAAAAGAAAAGAAAGGAGAATTTTTTTGCTGTCAATACAAAGGGACATAAGGAATTGAAGACAATTTGGGGAGTCTGCCGGAAAAGATACATATGAACACGAGAAGCATGGCAGGGAAGTTGTAGAGTTAGGCCTAAGCCAGGCCATGCATAGCCTTTAGTTTCTTGTTAAGACATTTTCTATCTATTGTAAAAAGAATGGCAAGCCACTGAAGAGCTCCATAAAAGAAGGTGACATAGCCAGATTACATTTTGAGTAGTCACTCTAGTTGTGTTTCTGAACTATAGCTATTTGCGTCTAGATGCTAAATGCATTTATTTATGTATTTTTATATATTTAATAGTCTCTTGTTTATTTCTTTTTCTTGGACATAGTAGAGGACTTCAGAAACTTTGTGGAAAAAGGAACTTAAAATATGAGTTTATTTTGGTACATAAACTTCAAAATCCTTGCACAGTTTTTCATAATATGCGTTTCCATGTGCTATTTTTTCCCCCATAGGGCACATGCACTTGCCAGAAAGGGAGAGAGAGACAGATAAAGAGAGAGAAAGTGAGAAATCCTCCCAGAGGGCATGGCCACTCTGCAATCTCTTCTCCTCCTCTTGGGATTATGGGTATGCGTGCATACCTGCTTAAACTGTGGTCAGTCATGTGGGAGTATAGCTTCTTAACCGCATGCAACCTGCTAGTCTCTCAATTATCTTCTTTAAAGACTGGTTCTAGAAATGTATGTGTTTATTTCTTTCTTTTTCTTTTATTTTTCCAGATTATATCAATTTGCCTTTTTTCCCCCCAGATAACATCAATTTGCCATTTGGCTGAAAGCTCTACTTTCAGAAGTTGAAAACATCACAAATTTTAGTCATGGGATGTTAAGATTGATTCAGTCAAAAAGAACCTCATGTACTTTTCTAGGAACAAAACTGGCTCTACATGATGTTGCTTCGACATTTGATTAATTGCCATTTTTTTTTTCCTTTTGGCTGTTACTGATATTTGAAACATTTTACAAATTTGTTCTTTGTAATAACATCCTGTCCATCAGCTAGTTTCAATGCCTAGATTTGTGTATGCGACTCCTACTGAAATCAATGTCAGTTCTGGGAATCAATCCAAGAACAGCCTTGGCTCCCAGTCTACAGTGGTCTGTAGAGGTGACTTCATCTACTCTTTCAATTTTATAGACGTAGGCTGTTATTAGAACTTATTTACTAAAAATATAAATATGCCTAAAATCTAATGAAATGTGATTGGTTATTTTTTCATGTTTATCACATTTAGAATGTTAAATATATTAAAGAACTTCATTCTTACTCTCTTTTCCCACAATATAAATCTCTATCTATGTGAATTTTTGTATTCAAATATATAGCATGAAATATTTTAGAAAGGGAAAATAGAATGCCTTATTTGACATTTCTTCCATTTTCAGAGGTCCTACCACCTGTCAAAATTCACATAAACCATACCTTTATTTTTTAAAATTGATTAATGAATTAATCAATTTTTTTCTTTTCTGTACCTGCCTTTTATCAATAACCACACAGAAAAACACACATTTACTTGCAAAACTGTATCTCTTATGAGAATGGCCTTTTCTTTCATTTTATATTTTTTCTTCAACTTTGTGTTCCCAAATTTTAATAGACTTTAAGCTCTGAGTGAATTCTTATTGAAGGCATAAAGGAAGTTTGGGATGTCAATAAAGGAAAGTTCACAGCGTCCTTGCAGAAATAAATGTGTCCACACTTTTTAAATTACCACATTTAAATATCACTTTAGAACAATGAGCATAATGAATATAAAAGCAGATATACAGATAGGTCATAAGATGGTATATAGATAGATGGTAAGGTATAAGAAACACTTGACAGATGTGAAAAACTTTCTATGTTTCAGCAAGGAAAAGATCACTATAATTAAGAAATCCATATGCTTTCTATTTTGTTATCATTATTAAAAATAAGTTTAAAGTATAAGGTTTTTTATAATATATAGTTGGTCATATTAAAATATGATCCCTGAATTTGAGAGAATTTTCAAAAAATTAATGGGAAAATGCATATTAACAGAAAACTCTGTATAGACTACAAAAATTTTGAGCACCAAAATAAACTTTTTTTAAAAAAGAGAGTTTTGCTATACATTTCTGTGTGCACTTGTTGGGGAGACAGAGAGAGACAGAGACAAAAGCAAGAAATCACTCCCCCGCCCTCGGGGGGAATGGCTGCACCACAATTCCTTCTTCTCCATTCTCCTCTCAGGATCTGGAATATGCATATAAGTGCGCCCAACATGAGTTTTAAGTCAATGAGTTTGAGACTCAAACTGCAGTTGATTATGTAGGAGTCCAAGGACGTAACTATTATGCCATCCACTAGTCCCATAAACTTGCATTGTAATTCCAATTTTCCATGAACTTTCTGAAGTCTCCTAATATAACTAAAACGAAAACTTTAAGGATTAATAGTTTGCATTCTCATGTATTATATTCGCTGATATTTTCTATTTCATCACGTTTCATAACAAAACACTGCCTGTGATCTGTAAAGGGTCACATTGTACAACTGAAAAACAGCCATCTAACAGGAACCATATGAAAGTCCTATCAATCTTGTTGTCTTGGTTAGTTTCCCTTTCCACCTAATGGCCCTTTTTGGAAACCAGTCCCTTTATATTGTCTTGAGCAAAATTGTATGGTCACTTGTGTTCTTCTATCTGGTACAAATCACTATAGTTATATAAGATATGGTATTATTTTAGCTCCCTTAGTTAGTTTTTAAACTATAGTTTAAAGAAGTTTACTTATAAGGACTTGTGCTATTTTGCTAGTGATAATCAATAAATGCACACCTAACAAGAAATTTACAACCAATTAAAAATGGCGCATTATCTGGAGAAAATAGCTGTAAAGCACATTATTGGTCTAAGTAGCCTTGAAGCACAGAGGGAATTTGAAATATGGAGTTTGAATTACATAAGAGTGTGCTAAAATTTCTGTTTACTTTTTTGGATAATTATACGATAGTTATGTAAAAAGATATTCTTTTTCTTAAAACATACATATCTAAATATGGGATAAGTGTGTAGAAGGTGCAATTTTCTTTCAAACTGCAAGTGATTAAAAAATGTGAATGAGGATGTGTGAATGTAGGAAAAGAGAAACATAAAATAAAGACATGCAAAAGGTTAACATTGAATCTATTTAAAGATTAAGTGGAGTTCTTTGTGATATTCATGCAACTTTAACACATTTTTAAAATGATATAAAATACAAAGATAGAAAAAGAAATATACTTCTGAAGCAGGATGTGGAAGCAGTGGTAATGCACTATGAGACTGACTAACCTTGTAGGGTTCATGGATCATGGCCCTTGATTATCCCTGAGTAAGCCAAGCATGAATGGCATGTCCTGTGATCCAGAGATGGCTGAGATTGAGGATGGCTCATGGCATGAAGGACCTGTTCGGAGTGCCTCTCTCTTTCTCTAGAACAGAGAAAAATAATAATAATAATGATAATGATAATAATAATAATAAGGCAATTTTAAAATGCACTTGTAAAAAAACCCTACATTTCACAGAAGAAATTATAATAGTAATTAAAAATATGTTTTAAACAAGTAATAATAAAATGGGTGCTTTGGAATATAGTTTAAAAAGTCGTGGTGGTTGAGGCGCTGGACACTCCCACATGGCTGACCATGGTTCGAGTCCTGAATCTGGTGGCTTGCTTTCTCACTTCCTCTTTCTCTCACTCTCACCCTCTGTTTCTCTCTGGTCAAATTAAAAAAATAATAATAATAAGTAATAATATAAAAAAAGTCATTGAGGGAGATTTTTAACTTTAAATGCATAGCCTTATAATGTCATCTCTAGAAAGAAAAAGAACAGCCACCTCCACTCCCCAAACACATACAATTCAAAAAAATGAAACAATAAAGAGCAGAAATTAATATTTATTAGAACAAAATTATACAATTGAGAGAACCAACAAAGCCAAAATTTGGTTCTTTTTTTAAATTTTTATTTATTCATTCATTTATTTTAATATGACCAGAGAGAGAGACACAGAGAGAGAGAGAGAGTTAAAGTGAGAAAGCAAGCCACCAGGTCCAAAACTCGAACCGTGGTCAGCCATGTGGGAGTGTCCAGCGCCTTAACCACCATATCACCTGCTGGTCCCAAAATTTGGTTCTTTGAAAAGTTAAGTAAATTAGAAACTTCTGCCCAAATTAATGTAGTTTAAAAGAAAGGGAAACAATAAGAAAGTTGGAGGACCAGGAATTGGTGTAATGATTATGTCCCTGGACTCCCACATAGTTTACCATGGTTCGAGTCCTGGACCAAGCAGCTTAAAACTCACGCCGGTTACGTGTGCGTGTATGATCATAATTCCAAGAGGATAATGGAGGAGAAGGGATTGCGGATATGGCCATTACCCCAGAGGGTGATTTCCTGCTTTCTGTCTCTCTGTCTTCTGGTGAGTGCACATGCCCTATAGCAAAAATCTCTCTCTAAAAAAAAAGTTGGAAATTAAGATGTTACAGACTTAGTTATATATTAAGAGCACATTATAAACACCTTTATGATAAATGATTAAGCATTAATATAAAATTAATAAATTATTTGAAATATATAATATACCAAATCTAAATGGAAAAGAAAAAGAAAATATAAAACAGCATGTTCTCATAAAAAATTTAATAACAGTTTTAAAATATTGAGACAATGTACATTCCAGATCAAATGATTAAAAGCAAATATTTTCCTAAGCATTATTTATAGAAGTTTTATTAAAATTTTATAGAAGTATTATTTAAAATTTTCTGGAGAGAATCTAGAAGAGATAATTCTCTATTTAGGAGGCTGGCAAAAGTTGCTTTTCAAAGTCTGGCAAACATACAATAATGGAAAATTACAGGTTGAGCATGTGTATGAACAGAAATACATATATCATAAATAAAATATTAGAGGAATGAATTCAGCTACATTAAAAAAATCCTATATAATGAAAAACATGGTTCTTCAAAAAAATTCCAATAAACTTTCTCAACATGATGAAGATTATCTACAAATTACCTACAGTATTAGAAACGTGAAATCATTCCTTTGAGATCAGGAGTTATTAAAATTGTCTACGATCACCATTTCTAATTAACATTGTACAAATGGAATTAAATAAATAAGTAATTCTCTTAAAAAAAAAAAAAAAAGGGAAACCAGCAGGTGACATGGTGGTTAAAGGCGCTGAATTCCCATATGGCCGACAATAGTTCAAGTCCTGGACCTGGTGGCTTGATTTCTCACTTTCCCTTTCTCTCTGTCTCTAGCTGGTCAAATTAAATAATAATAATAATAACAACAAATGGAATTAAATAAATAAGTAATTCTATTAAAAAATTGTATGGAGGTCTTTGTCTGGACCCTGAGGTAAGAAAGAAAGTTGAAGAAGGACAGATACTGTTATAGGTTGTAGTGACATGATTTTGTATATAGCAAATTCAACAAAAAATAGTAGAATAAGGATGCTTTGCAGAGTTTCTGGAACTAAAATAAATAATAAATAACCAATTATATTTCTATCATATATAATATTGATATATAATAATGTATGCCTATTAATAAATTTAACAAACACATGAAAGAAATTCTATGAGAAAAGTAGAAATTTTGTTGAGAGATATTAAACATTTAAATATATTGATGGAGAAAATATATCATGACCTTGGATTAGAAAACTCAGTTATGTTGAGAGATCCCCAATTTGAATTATAGGTTAGTTGCAATCTAAATACAAATTTCAACAGTTTTATATATCTATATATGTTAGTTAGTACTGGTGATAGTAGACAATTTTAATCATTCCAAATCTCAAAAAAATGATTTCAAGTTTCTAATGCTATAGATAATTTGCATATATATGTGAATATACATACACATATGGATATACACTTGTATGAAGGGGGTAATTATGTATTAAAGATTATTCTAAAATATGTACATTGTAAAGGGTAGAAATGAATCTAGGTACTTTGGAAGAAACAAAATCAAAAATAAAAATGAGAAAGTTTGCTCTGGCACACAAAGAAATTTATTGTAAAACTATAGTACTGAGAATAGTATGCTATTAGTGCAAGGGTACACAGAGAATGGAGAATTTAGAAACTGACATACACGTACCTGGACAAGTGATACATACCAGAGGAAGCACTGCAGAGTGGGGAAAAAACTGCTTTCCCAGAGGTGTGCTGGAACAATGCTCTAATCAGATGAAATATAAAATATCACTCCTATCTTGCACCATTCACATACACACACACACACACACATATACACACACACACACACACACATATGGCGTATTCAAGTTATTAAAATGAAAGTCAGGACAATAAACGTGTTAAAAGTTATTAATATATCAGAAATAATTCATGAACTCACAGAAAGATTTTTTAATTTTTTTTTTAATTTTTTTATGTTTTTGCTATAGGACTTGTGTGCTGACTGGAGAGAGACAAAGAGAAGGAAAGTGAGAAATCACTCCCCCCATGATATGGCCATGCTGCAATCCCTTTTCCTTCATTTTCATCTTGTGATGTGGGGTATGCATAAACATACACCTGGCAAGACCTTCAAGCTACGAGGTCTGGGATTTGATCCATGGTTGGCCATGTGGGAATTCGATATCCCAACCACCACATCACCTGTTGGCAAAAAGATTTTCTTAAACAAGACATGTAAGGTATTAACAATAAAGTAAAGATGGGTAAAAGAGGTTATACTACAATTAAAACTTCTGTTTCTACATGAATACATTAAGAGTAGACTGAAAATAACAAGATACAAAGTAGATTAAATCGTTTGTGACATATGACTTTGAATTAATATTCATGGACTGGCCCAGTGGCCTAGTGGTTAAGGGTTCTAGACTCTACCTTGTCAACTGAACAGTTCGAATCCTGATTCATGCAGTTTGAAAAACATGCTGGGCATGTCTGTGTGCATACCCAAATTATCACAGAACAGAAAAATGGAGAAGGAATTGTAGCATGATCTCGACCCACTTTGGGGTGCCTTCTCCTACTCTCTCTCTCTCTCTTTTTCTCTCTCTCTGTCTCTCGATTTCTTTCTTAGGCAAAGACATGAGTCCTCTGGCAATTTAAACAATTAGATTCATAATATGTAAAACAATTATATAAATTAATAATAAAACATTAAAGATCCTAATAAAAGTTATCAAAAGTATTGGATAGTCAATTCATACAAAAATTTAAATGAGCAATTCACATATGAAAAGTAAGTGGGAAGATAAATAAATGCAAATCACATTCACAATTAAATACAAAACATTATGTACCCATGAAACTGGCAAAACAAAAATCAGAAGTCTGATCATTTTAAGTTTTGACATGGATATTTAGAAATGGGAGCATGTTTTTTCTGTAAATTCTGCTACAGAAAATTGTTGATCTTGTCAGCAAAATTTTTATTTTACATAGTATAGGAAGTGGGAATGAAGGTGATTTGTTCCTTTAAGAAAGAGTTTCCAGAGAGCTCTTCTGAACATTTGCTCCAAAAGGGATTGTTGTTGAATGTGTGGTTTTTGTACAGGAATATGCATATTTTGTGTGTGTGTGTGTTTGTCCAGTCACTTTCTTTTTTTATTAATTAATTAATTTATTTTTCATTTCATTCTCTTTTATACATCCAATCACATTATTATTTGTCTTACAAAATGGATATTTCAACAGGTGAACATTTCTCCCTAATACAGTTGATGAAACTACAAAATATCTTCAACAGATAATACCACATTTCTTTGTGACATTAATACTTTGCCTCCCTATTTTTCTTCTAAATGTCCTTCAAGGCTATTTTGTTAATTCTTCCAAATTTGTAATAGTAGAAAATGCAATTCAGCAAGGCAGAATGGGCAAGAACTACTCTTGCTTTCTTTTCAGTCTCCCTGTTCTCTGTTACCCACCCAGTTTACCAACAGCCTCATCACAATCAGGCCAATAGCTTAGGCTGTCCATGCACGTGTAAGATAACACATCTTCACATTCAGCCAACAGAATGTGGTGAAAAACACTGGCATTTAGATTTGATTTTAAGTTTTCAAATAGTTACATTTAGATTTTTATTGGGACAAATTAATCTGCTGAGACCTCAATCTTTTATTAATAAAAAGCAGATACCTGTCATACCTATTTCAAAGAGGAAGCAACAGAGCAAATTCTGAAGTAAAATAAGATGAATCTGAATATTGACTATGCCACTAGCTATTTATACATTCTTGGGCATATCAGCAAAATTTTCTAAGCCTCATCTTTCTCACCTGACAAAGTGAAAATAAATACATACACGACAGAATTTTTATGAAGATTAAGTGAGTTAATGGAGGGAAACTGTGTAACACAAAGCCTCACTCTAATGAATCTTTAAAACAAACCTGATTTAATGTATCTATCTCCATTTATGATTGTATTAAATTTAAACTAAGGAGCAGTGAGAAAGTATTTGAACTTAATATGCACTTTTAAAAATATGGCATAATCTCAAATAATTACTTGCCTTAGAAGAGTACTTTTCCTTATACTTAGAGAATGCATCTTTCTGTATATAGTTGTTAATATCAACAGTAGTATCTGAAAAAAGCAGAGTGCAGAAGTCATACTAAAATTTAAATTTTTCTTTACTTTGTATTTAATATTAGGGCAAACATTTATTTCTGACCTATTTTAACTCAATACTGTTATTAAAATGTTTTAAAGGGTTGATAATATAAACTACAAGATGAATAGACTGACTTCCAGCTGTCTTCATTTTATTTTATGTTATCTTTCTGTATAACAGAAACTTCTGGCTTCATAAACTTCTCTGCCATGAGCAACAAGAGGCTTTAAATAAATAAATTACTCTTTATAGTAACTTAAATAATTGTTTTTTTCTTCAAAGTTGACAATGACAAATTAAGAATACACTATGACCTGAACAATTAATATCTTATATTAATTATTCCTTTTCAATAATGTGATTGATTATAATGAAGGTTAAAATATATGAGATTTGAAGCTCTTCTTTTATTATGCAGTGCAAAATTAATAAAATTTATATTTTATAAAATTGTTCATGCAATTGAACAACACTTATTTGTGCTCAAACACCAATTACAAAGATGTTAGATGGATTTTAATATTCATGAACAGAGCTTAAATATCTATTCAAGCACACTGAGAAAACACGAGTAGCTAAGAATTTTTAAGAATTATATATTACATTCTTTTAGTGAGCTTATGCTACACACCTATAGTAAAATATGCAATGTATTGTTTTCTGAGTGGAAGAATTAAAAGGAAAGATATGAAACTCATAAAAGCTAGGCTAATATTTTTTTAGGTTATTTGAAAGTTACTTTATTTTTTCAAGTTTTCTTTTTTTTCTTTATGAATATAGAGAGTATATGTGCATGCTTGAGAAGGAGAGAGAAGCACTCCCAGTAAGGTCTCATCACACTGCAAGTCCTTTTCCCAGCTTTCCAGATTCCAGCTTTTCAGGATATTGGGCCCGTCCAGTGTGTTTCATGTCAATCGAGCCAGAGGTCTGAATCCATGGCTTCCAGCACTGCAGTGTGAAGACTATGATTGTGCCATCCGGCCAGGTTAATTAGGCTAATAAAATGTATTTAAAGCACCTTCATTACTTAAAGAATGTCTATAGTGATTTCTTTAAGTAATGAAAAATTATCTCGTAATTAATTGCACTTTTCTAATTGAATATTAGATTTTCTTAAAAGCATTGTCATATTTATAAATGACATAAACTAGAAATATACTAAGATTAAGTTTTTAATGTGTATTGTTTATAGTTCTTTCTTGGTGTTCTTTTGACAATTAACTTATTTAATATATTAAATATCACAGTATAAGAGGATCTGGGATCAAATATCTATGAGTAACATTTAAACATAAACATTCTTTCTAAACATCTAAAATTTGTTTAGAAAGAATATGGTTATGCTAGCAATAATGAGGTAAAGGCTAATTATATTTTGTGACAAAAGAAATGAAATGAGTTCAGAGAGAGATAGGAATTTGAAAAAAAAAACTATATTTCTTATTTTAAACTAATTTAATCTATTCATTAAAAATAGGGCAAATTTTGATGTATGCTATAAGAAAATAATTTATATTGGGAAAACATATGGCCATGATATGTATGCTTGATAAAAAAAATTAACACATCAGCCTGTCACATTAAAGGATTTGTATTGGGTCCACTCACTGTAGCACAATGCTACCAAAAGATCCCTGTAAAAAATGGAAACCATAAGCACATCCACTTATTTGGATCCTGGGGTCAGCCTGAAAACACTCCAGATTGCACCTAGGCCTCCAGGATCTTGATGAACTGATAAATGGAGAGAGAATATTGTACTGTGATGAGGCCCGTCGAGAGTGATTTCTCTCTTTCAAGAGCGTGTGCTATAATTTAGAAAGAAGAAAAGAATGACAAAGAGGAGAAAAAGAAGGAAATAGAAAGAAAATTAAAAAAATAATAAATAAAATGACTGATCCTTAGAAATAATATGAGACTGGGACCAAGCAGATGGTGTAGCAGCTATGTCGCTGGACTCCCGTATGTCTGACAGTGGTTTGAGTCCTGAATCTGGTTGCTTAAAAAATCATGCTGGGTGGGGACAGCAGGGTGTATAACTGTATACACAGGACCCCTCCTTCCTGCCTCAGTTCCCTTTTCTTCACTGTTGATATCCTGAGACTGTACTTGTCAAATACAACACTAGCAAAAAATCAATTAATTAAAGAAAAAAATCATGCTGGGCACATGTGCGTGCGTGCCCACGATCCCGGGAGGAGAATAGAGAAGGGACTGAGGTACAGCCATCCCCCAGAGGATAATTTCTCACTTTCTCTTTCACTGTATCTGTCTCTTTCTCTCCAGTGAGCACATGCACCCAAGGCAAAAACCTCTCAACAACAACAATAATAATAATAAAATACAATGTCAGAAAAAAATTGATCAGACAATTAGACACTCTTAAATACTACGCAAAAGTAAATAAACTTGATAAAATAAGCAATATATCCCCACTGAAGCATTAGAATAGTTTTAGAATTATTGTGTTATTCTACTTGGTAAAATGAATTTCAGACTATGTAGACATATTCAAAAAGTTCAAACATTTTCTGTTGCCTTAAAACGCGGTACAGTTTCATTATAAAATAATTGTAGTAATAATAACAAAATTATAATTTTGGTGATCATTTATTGTTCATGGAATTTTTGACACTGTTCTGCAAGTTCTTCATGCATCAACTTGTTTATTCCTAGCAAAAATTCTGTTTACAGATGCAAATATAGTCCTTTAAGCCATATTCTTTATTCATAATCTCCAGTGAAAACATGGATTTTAAAAATAATTCTTATAACTTGACAAAACAGAAAAAACATCGAAAAATCAAATTTTTATATTTTCTCTCATAAATTAAATTTACTTACCAAATATTTTCATATTCATTGCTAAAAGATTACACTTATAGTAATGATAACTTTATCTTAACTATATGTATTTACTAAACAAATTCTACTACGGGCTATATGACAGAGAGCTACCTGTCATGGATACAAAAATATCAACAATTTTAAATATTTGTTTCTGTGGTTAAAAAAAAACAGCATGATTTATTTTGAAGTTGAATAAAAAAGCCTTTTAAGTTATTTACCATAAAATATCTGGACAAATTCTGTAAGGATCTCAATGCCACCATTCACTCCCAGCCTCAGTCAGTCACCATATCATAGACACAGTCATGCCTGGCATACTCAGGGAGATTTTCTTTTCTTTCTTTTTTTTTTTTTTTTTTTTTTGGGAGAGGTTTTCGCTATAGGGCACGTGCGCTTGCCAGACATATAGAGAGAGACAGAGAGACAGAAAGCGAGAAATCACCCCCCAGGGAGATGGTCACGCCGCAATCCCTTCTCCTCCATTCTCCTCTCGGGATCTTGGGCACGCATGCACACGCACCCGGCATGAGTTTTAAGCCACCGGGTCCGGGACACGAACGGTCGACTACATGGGAGTCCAGCGACATAGCCATTACAACAACTGCTGGTTCCCAGTCAGGGAGATTTTCAAATATAATGTAGGAACTTTTCCATACGGGTCTGCTCTGCAAAGTGACACGTTTTACAACTGTGTCAAATCCAGTCCCCTAAATGCTGGATACTTACTATTCAAGCATTGTACTTCTGATTATAACATAATACTATCTTTGATTAGTATCTTAGCATAAAATATACCTTAAGATCAAGATCATGATTAACCTAAATGAATGGTAGACTTCTTGAATATTTATTAATATTATAACTGAATTCTTGTTACCACTGATTAAATCATCTTTAGTTTTCTTCATAGAATGACTGATAAAGAACATGCAGTAGCAGGGGACTAGCAGATGGCATAACAGTTAAGTCGCTGGTCTATCAATTAGTCAACCACAAGTCCTTGATCCGGTGACTTAAAACTCATGCCAAGCACATTTCATGCATGCCCAAGGCTCTGAGAGAATAGAAGAGAAGGGAGTGTAGTGTGGTCATTCCCCTTGGGCTGATTTCTTGCTTTCTGTCTCTCTGTGTCTCTAGTGAAAGCATGCACCCTATGGCAAAAATCTCTCTTAAAACAAAGGAAGAAAAAAGCATGCATTATAAACAGATAAAGCTATTTATTCTTAAATTATTGCTAATTTGTACTTGCAGAATTGATCTTGTCTTCAACCTAAGGTTTCCTTGCAGGGTTCTTTTAGAACTCCTTGTTTATTTACTCAGATTACTGAATAAATATAATCAATAATTTCATTAGCCAGGTACACAATAATAAATTTGCATTTGCCCAGTGAGAAGTGTCAATTACAGTTGAAAGACTTTATCAGTGCAGAGACAAGAGAGTTTCTGAAAAAATTTCAGAGAGATGTGTTAAAGGCAAGAGACCATAATGACAGGTCCTATGAACAATTTGGATCTCAATAAATATTTTTTATTAGTTCAATTCTATTAACTCAGTCATATAACTTCTGAAGCATATAGCATGTGATTTGTTTATTTTAAGTTTAACGTGTGTGTTTTCTTTAGTCTTGAGCTACCAGGTCATTCTTTCTTTATTTAATTTGAAGCATTTATTTACTCATGCCAACAATAAATGTATGTTGGGAAGAGTATATGGCAGGTAGTCTTTTCTTCTATACCCTGGGTATACATGCATCAAGCGATTTAAAGAAAAAAACTCTGTCTTGCGGAACTTAATTCATCATCTACTGTCAGTTTTCCCAGCTACAGGCCACTGTGCTCATTCCAAGGGAAAAAAGGAAAAAATAGCCTATGGTCCAGAACCTCAGTTTAGTTGAGGAGCTAAAAAATCCAAAAATAAAAATAGTTTAAGTGACAGAGATCTACCAGAAACGAACATAATAAAGCAGACTTTCAGATAACTTTTTATGTGACCTAAAGAGAACTATATTCATCTTAGTGTTTGACTGTAGTAAAGAAAAAACGAAAAGATAGAATAAGAAATTAAGTGACTGCTATACTGCAAAGTGGGATGGATACTTGTGCAGGGAAAGTGAGCTACAGTGAAGACAGTTAATAAAATGATGGCAAGTAAATGAAGTAGGTTTTATTATATATACACAGACACACACACACACTAATAATTTTTTCTAAAATTTCAGACCAAGATTATTGACAAACTGAAGATGTTTGTTAATGTTATATTATACTTGAATGCCATTTTTACTATTATTAAAGCAATTTTCCAAGATTTTTCAGACTACAAGAAGTTCCATAGCTTAAGAGAGGCTGGTATGATTGATAAACATGTAGTAAGAGTATCAATTAAGCCTTAAATGCAAGTAACAAAACTTCCTCAAAAGCTATTTCAGGGACCAGCAGTTAGTGTAATGGCTATGTCGCTGGACTCCCACGTAGTCGACCGCGGTTCGAGTCCCGGACCCGGCGGCTTAAACTCACGCCGGGCGCGTGTGCGTGCGTGCCCAAGATCCCGAGAGGAGAATGGAGGAGAAGGGATTGCGGCGTGGCCATCCCCCCTGGGGGGTGATTTCCTGCTTTCTATCTCTCTGTCTCTCTCTGTCTGTCTGGCGAGCGCACGCGCCCTATAGCAAAAACCTCTCCAAAAAAAAAAAGAAAAGAAAAAAAAAAAAAAAGCTATTTCAATTCCAGCAATAGATATTTTTAAAGGGCATGAAAGGAAGGGAAATGATAAGCTTAGCCAAAGAAAAAATTAATATAAAATTGCAGCATTCTTCAAGATGACATTTGTAGTTCTAAAATTGGTAAGTTGAGACAACTGAATAATAAGGGCCATGAATAGCAGTGCATCCCTGGGATGATGTGCATTATGGCTAATGGCAATGTTGCTTAAAGTGGGTTTTTTAGATATGAAGAAAGCTTTGACTCAGACTTTGATAGCGAGTATAAAGAAAACAATGATATATAATTCTATGCATAAAGGCGTGAAACTAAAATGATAAAAATCTTTGTATATGTGTGCACATACATCACAGTGTTTGGAAAGCAGTTATTTCTCAAGATATATAGGCTTTAACAATCATAGAATTACAGAATTTTAGTCCATATCTAATAGAGCGTGATGCCAAAAAGTCATTAGAGAATTTTTGCTGAATTGCATAGGTTTATAATTTTAGATTATTAATATAACTAAGCAGTCAAGTATTCTTCAGATATCATTCATTTCAAAGATGCTCTTTAGAACTCTAGCCACATCTTTTTTTCCATTTTGTGAGCTCTGTGTACAATGAAGGTAATCCGTAAATAATAAATGACACATAATTACAGTATCATAAATTCAGCAGTGAGTGACTGAGCTTTACTGGATTATACTGAAATAGTAGTATTTTCACACAAAATGCACCAGGGGAGAAATCCTTGTTTTAATACCTTTTTTTATTTAAAGAAAAATAATCATTTTTCTAAACATGTTTTAGAGTATTTCTCATAATTTATAGATAAGTGGAAATTCAGTGTTGGAGAGTAAGCATAGCATCTAAGACACGGTGAAATTTAGGTCAGAATTGACACCAATATATTAGCAATAGAGAGAAATAATTATTGAAGCGTTTCTTATATTTTGATAATATGAATTGAAGTTTTGAAGCATATAAAGAGAATCATGGTGTGAAATCACAGTTTATACTATTCACAGCTGTTTTCGAATGGCTACCAGGCTTTAACTCATTAAAGGAGATAGACTTTACATTGTATATCTGATTATAACATTTAGTATGTCTTTTATAACATTGATCACATTTTGCCTTTAATGAGACTGTAGATTCTCAAAGCCCTCAGAGTAAAAGTCAATGTTCTCACTAAGACCTATAATTGAGATCTTTAAAATGGAGCATGTGAACCAAGAAAATAAAAATATAATATGCTAAAAACTTAACAAATATTACTTATTGAATTTAAGGTCACATAAATCGAATACATCCTGTGTTCATAGGTTGGAAGACTTAATATTGTTAAATGTCAATAATACTCAAAACGAATCTACAGATTCAAAGCAATCCAAATCCAAATCCCGAATTTTTTCACAAACAGAAAAATCCATCCTAGAATTCACATGGAACCTCAAAGGACAAGGAGTGGCTAAAATGGTCTTAAAGCAGATGAACAAAGCTGGAGTTTCATATTCTGATTTCAAAACTTACTGATAGGTGTAGTACTGGCATAGATAAAACAGTGTGTTACTGGCATAAAGACAGACATGCTAGCCAGTGGAATAGAGTAAAAAGCACACAAATAAACTCCATCATAGGTAGTCAAGTGCTTTTGACTATGATGCCATGAGCATTTAATAAGGAAGGAAAAGTTTTTTTTTTTCAATAAACAGTATCAGAAAAACTAAACATCCTTGTGTAAAAGGTTGAAGTTGGAACTTTACCTTCTATCATGTATAAAACTCAACTCAAAATGGACCAAAGACCTATTCATAAGAGATAAAAGTATAAAACCCTGTGAGGAAAACATGGAAGAAAAACTTATGACAGTGGATGTTATAATGATTAAAAAACGGGCAATAGGTCTGTACAGAAAACTCTCAAAAGTAATATAAAGAAGTACTTAAAAAAATGCTCAGGGGACCAGCAGTTAGTGTAATGGTTATGTCGCTGGACTCCCACGTAGTCGACTGCGGTTCGAGTCCTGGACCCGGTGGCTTAAACTCACGCCGGGCGCGTGTGCGTGCGTGCCCAAGATCCTGAGAGGAGAATTGAGGAGAAGGGATTGCGGCGTAGCCATCCCCCCTGGGGGGTGATTTCCTGCTTTCTATCTCTCTGTCTCTCTATGTCTGTCTGGCAAGCGCACGTGCCCTATAGCAAAAAAACCTCTCAAAAAAAAAAAAAAAAAATGCTCAGGGCCAGCAGGTGTTAAGGAGGTTAAGGTGGCTGGATCCCACAAGGTTGTTGGTGCAATTGGAGTCAGATCTGGAGATTGGAAAAACACGCTGGGTGTGTTTGCCCAAAATCCTAAGAAGAGAATGGATAAGTGATTACAGAATGGCCACCCTTCCTGGGGATTGCTTTCTCACTTTCTCTCTTTATGTCTCTGTCTCTCTCTGCCAAGTGCATATGCCCTATTGCAAAACTAAAAACAAACAAACAAACAAACAAACAAAAAACACTCAGCATCACTAATCATCAGAAAAGTGAAAACTAAAATCACAAAGAGATATCACCTCACCAAGTTACAATAGGATGGATATTATCAAACACACAAAGCATAGTAAATGCTACCAGACTGTGGAGAAGGAGGAACTCCTGTGCACTGTTGGTGGGAAGGTAAATTAGTACAGCCCTTATGAAAAACAGTATGGTGGGTTTTCAAAAAACTAAAAATAGAACTTTCTTACATTCCCTCTTTCCAAACCTCATTTAGTACTCTCCTGCTTGCTCACAGCACCTTGGTTCCTTTAATGTACTTAGAGCATAACGTGAACCTTAGGGCATTCTTGTTTTTCTTTTACTGCATGGAGTGCTCTTTCCTCAATACCAGCATGACTTTCCCCTGATTTCTGTACTCTTAATAAGATCTCTGTCTTCTGACATTTTTTCTTTAATTGCCTTATCAAAAATAACTCCCTGTCACTTCCACCTTCCACTGCTCTCTATCCTGTTACCCTGCTTTATCTTTACATCATTTACCACTGGCAAAAGTAATTTACACACATGCACACTGTTTCCTTCCAGTAGATTATAAATTGTTTGTTCATAGTTTTATTGCCAGCACCTGATATTTCACAGTTGCACAAGACATATGTGTTTAATAATAGTAAAAAGAAAAGAAAAAGAGAAAGAAAGAACACAATAGAGAGGAGGAAAAAAGAAAAAGAAAAAAAAAATTACATGAATCTTTTTTCTTAATTGTAAACTCTATATGAAAAATATACCTTATATCGTTGATTCAATGTTCCATGCTTTCTAGAAACTCTAAGCCTCACTTACACTTCTGATCCATTAAACAAGTTTTGGTCACGTGACAGAATTCATATCACATCGCATTATGTCACATCTGAGATCTCTAATTCACTTTCCTAATAGAATTTTTTTTTTCACTAGAAATCCTGCTCTCTGTCTCTGTTGAAACTGTAAGTAATGAAGATCTATCTTTATCCCTCCTGTAGAACTACTCAAACCTCTAAGTATCCAAGCATTTACCTCAGCCGTTAGTGTTCATACTCCTCTTTTTCTCCCTTGCAGTATATACAGTGTATATCTTTTCAATTTTCACTACATTGCTTGCTGTTTCTAATAGTTTGTGTGCTAATGGTTTCATATAATTTTTTTTTCTTTAGAGAAATTTTTGCTATAGAGCACATGATGCACTCTTTGGAGAGACAGAGAGAGAGAGAAAGTGAGAGATCACCACCCCAGGGGGGGGGGGGTGTTCATGCTGCAATCCCTTCTCCACTTTTCTCTCAGGATTTTGTGCACACATGCACATGTGCCCAGAGTGTATTTTAAGCCACCGGATCCAGGACTTGAACCACAATTGACTACGTGGGAATCCAAGATGTAACAATTAAGCCACCTGATGGTCCTATAAGTTGTTTTTGATTTTTCAAATATTTTGAGAGTGAGAGGTAGTCAAGGATTTAGCCTTCCATTCCTCTGTTATGGGACGTATAATAGAATAAACTGAAGACATTAAGTTTTGTGCCTTCATTCAAAGAGAACTTACCACAACACTTACCACATCGGTGTCTAACAGTTTCATTTCACCTACTCTATTGAAAAATATCCTTTGTCCTCGATCATTCAGTATCATTCAACATAGTCTATTAATCTCTTCCTGTATCTAAGTTTTCCAGTGGTTGCATTAGCCTAATCTTTACTCGATTTATCATATGTGTTATCCAGTGCCTACTATTCAGTTCATGTTGTGGAACCTCATTGAATGGCATCAAAGGATGGGATATGTTGATGTTTATTGGAAATAATTTATAAAATTCACTGTTTCCTTGTTATTTTTCCACTCACTAATTGAAGATAATCCATATGATATAGAATTTTGACTTCTTTCTAATGTACAAAATACATTATATGGTTATACAATGAAGCAACAAATTCCTCAGCTTAACAACCTATTATAATTATATTTACATCTCTTGTACTGATATATACCTTTAGTCTTCTCATGTTCATTAATTACTTGTTATGTACATTGCACTCAGTGTCTCCTTTACCTTAGTATGAGGACAATGGAATTTTATTCTATTGAATAGAGACACAAGACAAAAAGTCTTGGCAAGAATTCAGAGATAAGACAATTCTTGTACACTGTTAGTAGAAATATATATTAGGACAGGCACTGTGGAAATAAGTATGCAAATTTCTCAAAAATTAAAAATAGAACTACCAAATAATCTATCAATTCCATTACTGGATATATATCTAGAGGAAATAAAATCAGTAGGTTGAAAAGGTATTTGGGGTCCCATGTTTACTCTAGCACTGTTTACGATAGCTAAGATATAATTGACCTGCGTCCGTCACGAGGTAAATGAATAGGAACCAGCAGTTGGCATAATAGCTATGTCGCTGGACTCTCGTGTAGTCGACCACGTTTTGAGTCCCAGACCCATTGGCTTAAATTCACGCCGGGCACGTATGCATGCATGCCCGAGATCCCGAGAGGATCTTGGGATAAATGAATAAAAGCACTGTGAAATAATTAAAGTATTTATACACACACACACACACACACACACATATATATGCATATATAAAGTATTTTATATATATACATATATATGTATATATACACACATATATGTATATATGTGTATGTGTGTGTGTGTGTATATATATATATATATATATATATATATAGTGAGAGATAATAGAATATTCAGCTTTTAAAAAGAAGTAAATCCATTATAGAAAGACAAATAGTACATTATCTCACTTACATATTGAAAATTAATAAAACTTGCACTCATAGAAACAGAAACAGAAAATAGAATGGTGGTTATAAGGGACTAGGGAGGGGGGCTTAGTGGGGAATGAGGGGAGGATTGGAATATGTTGATTAAAAATTCCTAAATTTGATTCTCTGAGAAGAATCCACATGGATACTGGGAACCAGATATTTCAGGCACAGGAGAAATGAAGATTTTCTACTCATAATTCAGCCTCCAGCAAGCAAAGCTAGTGTGGCAGGAGAGTTGAGCCATTCTCTGAGAAGAATCCACATGGATACTGGGAACTAGATATTTCAGGCACAGGAGAAATGAAGATTTTCTACTCATAATTCAGCCTCCAGCAAGCAAAGCTAGTGTGGTAGGGAGCCCCTCTGGCCTTCTATCCCTGTCCCTGTGTCTCTGAGGTCTCTGTGTCTCTCTGCTCCTGTCTCCTCATTTTTTTTTGGTAATTTTTCCTTTTTACGATTTTTTTAAAGGTAGAATTTCTCTCTGGCTCTCAGCTCCATCTTTTGTTTTGTTAATATGCCCTTCTGCTCCTTTCTCCCAGGCAGGAGAGTTGAGCCATTCTCTGAGAAGAATCCACATGGATACTGGGAACTAGATATTTCGCACGGCGCGCTTTGCGCGCCGCACGGTTTTCTATTTTGTGATTTTTTTCTTTAAAAAAAAAAAAGAAAAGCAATTATAATTTTTTATTTTTTTGTCTTTTTTCTCTCTTTTTGTTGTTGTTTCTCTCTCTCTTTTTCATTTTCCTTTTTCTTGTCTCTCCACCCAATATCTACTGAATCTGCTGCACCAGCTATCACTACAGAACGGCAATCCGATTCTAGAACACCTCTGTCTGCTTACTCCTGAACATTGAGGCTTAACTTCAAGAATTTGAAAGAAACACGCCATTCATCAGATGACAAGAAATCACCGTCGGATCACGAGAAATATGGGAAAACGAGAAAATACCTCTCCTCCAATGGAAAAGAGTAACCCTCCTTCATCCACAAGCAGTTCGGTGAAAGTCATGGAAATGTCTGATAAGGAATTTAGAGCATTCGTAATGTCGAAGCTAACAGAGATGGAAGAAAAGAGAGATAATGAACTGCTAAAGAGAAAGGAGAAAGAAGTTGCCGAGTTCCAGGAGATGAGGAAATTCTTGCAAGATCTAAAAGAGGAATTACACACTTTACAAAAGACTCAAACGGAACTGCTAGAGATCAAGTCTATAATACAAGAAGTCAAAATCTCCCTTGAAAGTATTAAAAGCAGACTAGATCATTCAGAAAATAGAATCTCAGATGTAGAAGCGAAAATGGCTGGCTTAGAAAAGTCCACCACGAAGACTGAGAAAATGGCTCAAAAATTTGAGAATGATATGCGAGAAGTACTGGATACCATCAAACGTCCAAATATCCGGATAATTGGCATTCCAGAAGGTGAAGAGACCCATAAGGGCATTGATAATCTATTCCATGAAATCCTGCAAGAAAACTTTCCAAACCTAGAGAGGCATTCGAAGATCCAGTCCCAGGAAATACAAAGGACCCCAAATAGAATCAACCCAAGAAGATCTTCTCCAAGACACATTATAGCCAGGTTGA
Organism: Tupaia tana; assembly: GCA_026018925.1. Classification (NCBI taxonomy): domain Eukaryota; kingdom Metazoa; phylum Chordata; class Mammalia; order Scandentia; family Tupaiidae; genus Tupaia; species Tupaia tana. Next base: position 60,536,582 of record JAKSZU010000005.1, read on the forward strand.
CCAAAACCGCAGACAAAGACAAGATACTAAGATTGGCAAGAGAGAAACATCAAGTTACCTACAAAGGACATCCCATCAGGCTAACAGCAGATCTCTCATCGGAAACAATGCGAGCGAGGAGAGAATGGGAAAATATATTCAAAGTGTTATGAGAGAAGCAATTTCAGCCAAGAATACTGTACCCGGCAAGATTATCTTTCAGGTGGGAAGAAAAGACAAGAACATTCTCAGATAAACAAAACCGGAAAGAATTTACCAGCACCAGACCAGATCTCCAAGAAGTTCTCAAGGGTGTGCTGTATCAAGAAAATTAAACACAGACACACGGAAATAAGAGTCCAAAAACTATGAAAGTAGCCAACTTAATCAGAGGGACAAGTCTGAATTTGAATATTATATCCCAGAATTTAATCAGGAAAATTGAACCAGAACAGAAGATAAAAGTACATGAGACTGATAGGTTCATGCACCTTCCATTTGAACAGAATCCTAACTTGTTTCCTGGCTTTAAGCAAAGTTCCTTGGCATTTCTTTGAGTTAAGTTATAACTGGTTTTCTTAGTAGTAATGAGTGAACTCACCATTGAAAGTAGTTAGATTATGTAGGAAATTGTGTGATCAATGCAACGTGGGTGGGAAGGGAATGAAGGACAATTGTAGACACCGGAGGTGGTGTGAGAGGAGGGTGGGAAGGGACAGAGGGTCAGAAAGAGGGGTGGAAGTAATTCTAGGAACTAGTAATGGAAAATTTTTTTGTAATGTTCATGATTGTATCACTATGCAGTGTGTACTGGATGGGAGATTGCATTTTGTATGCTGTGATGAAGCTTAGGGAAGGAATGTAAATTGAGTTACAAAAAAAAAAAGTTTCAGGAAAAAAATATATATATATTCAATGACTGCAGTAGGATATGTAGCCACAGCTAGGTGCTACTTTATAGGATGCGTAAAGTAAGACTTGTGTTCATGGAAATGTGGGTATCACCTGTGTTTGCTATGAGGGTATTTGGATTGATTAGGGTCTTTGGCGATTCAATAAAATGTGAGGAGAAAACTGTATAGAAAGCAAACATAGATACCAGAGACTGTGGGAGGAGAGTGGGAGATGGCAGAGGGTAAGAGATAGAGAATCTAGGATGGGGGGAAAAAAGCAAAACATACAGAAGACAAGAAATGGAAGATCATTTGCTGACAATAACATGCTTGTTGATGTGCTTGATTGAGACAATATATAGTGTAATTTGGATGGAAAATCTCATTTTGTATGCTGTAATGATGTTCAGAGAATGAATGCAAATAAATAAAAAATTAAAATTAAAAAAAAAAATTCCTAAATTTCAGTTTGACAGGGGAAATAAACTCAATAAATCTATTGCGTAACATGGTGATTAGAGTTTAAAAAAAAGATAAATATGTGAGGTAATGCATATATTAATTAGCTCAATTGAGCCATTCCACATATATGCGTATCTTTAAATGTTGTACACAATACACATATACAAATATATTTATAAATTAAAAATAATAAAAAGTAAAAAAAAATCAAGACAAAAGTAAGGTAGGAAGGAAGAGAGGGAGGAACAGAGATGAAGGAAATCAGATCAGAGCAGGATAAAATAACATTACTGTGTTTCACAGAAGTAAGGATAAATATTTTTTGCTCTGTTTAAATACATAGATTTGCTATTCATCCTTTATTTTAAGGACCTTAAAGGAGTTCATTATTAAATTTTTTTGGGGGGGGAGAGGTTTTCGCTATAGTGCGCGTGTGCTTGCCAGACAGACAGAGAGAGACAGAGAGATAGGAAGCGAGAAGTCACCCCCAGGGGGGATGGTCACGCCGCAATCCCTTCTCCTCCATTCTCCTCTCGGGATCTTGGGCACGCACGCACACGCGCCCGGCGTGAGTTTTAAGCCACTGGGTCCAGGACGCGAACCGCGGTCGACTAAGTGGGAGTCCAGCGGCATAGCCATTACGCTAACTGCTGGTTCCCATTAAATTTTTTTATAAAGCAGTGATTCTGTTTTTTTAAGAAAGTTGTTTTATTTTTTTTTTCTGGAGGGTCTGTGTGTTCACTGGAGAGACATAGAGAAACAGAAAGCAAGAAATCACCCCCTCCCCCTCGCGGAGGATGACCACACCACAATCCCTTCTCCTCTATTCTCTTGGGATTTGGGGCATGCACACACATGTGCCCAGTATGAATTTTAAGTCACTGGGTCTGGAACTCAAATCACGGTCTACCACATGGGAGTCAGTGACATAACCATTATGCTGTCTGCTGGCCCCAAAGCAGTGATTATTAACACTAGATGCATTTTAAAATATCTTGGAAAGATTTTTAGATTTATCAGTGCTGAGGACCCACATGCAGAGTTTCTGCTTTAATTGGTCTAGGCTGGAGTGCCACTAAAGTTGTTTGTTTAAAGTGCTGCCCCGGTGATCTTAATGCAGAATCAGGATTTATACACGTTCTTCTTAAAGTCTCTTCAACTTCATCCTAAACGGTGTGTTGCTTATTTATCATGTTATCTATTCATAATTCAGATAGAATTTCCATGTAGTGTTGTAGTATCAGTTTCTTTGATCTGGATCTGTGAATATTTCAAAAGCAGAGATCACATTTGCTCTTTACTGGGTATCTGGCCTCTAACAGAGTATCTGAACTATTGAGGAACCTCACTGAACAAGGATCAAAGAATGTGATGTGTGGACATATATTAGAGGTAGTTTATAAAAATCAGTACAAATAATAAGGTAGTAATATTATAAACAATGTTTCAGAGAAGTTAATTTTAGGTAGAAAAACACTTGCTTATATCGCTTTAATATTTTTGCTTTTTAACTTGCTCCAGTTTGCCTCACTGAATTAAGAATATTAGCCTTAAGGTTTATTTTCTTTATAAAAGTAAGGAGATTGTATCATTAAATCAAATTTTCTTCTAACTTAAGGAGGAACTAACATTCATTCAGATGGCTGATAGCTTTCCCTTGTCAATTAGCTGCTATTATTGGAAAGTTAATCTTATTAAGAGATTAGTTGATAAGCTTTGAACTCTTATCTATGGTAGAAAAAATACAAGCTAATTGCAGATCAACAGCATTTTAAAGCAAATATGGAAATAGTTTGTACATAATTTAGAAAATTCAGAAAATGCAGACACTCATCAGCCTGAATGAATAAGACTCATTGCCTATTATGAGAGCATGACCAAAACTTAATGGTTTATCCCAGATGGAAAAGGACTCTGATTGATCAGATTGAACTAGAAATGAGAATCTGAGCTCTTCCTGTGAGTGGCTAAAACACGGGCAATGCCAACACTCAAACTCCACCCTTTATTATAGGAGAAATTTCATGCCGTGTCTCAGGTACCTGCGTTGGCAATCTGTTTCTTACTGTACTAATAGACCTGCTCAGGATTTCAAGATGTTAGTCCTGGAGCCAGCAGTGGTCTAGTGGTTAATGAGCTGGACTCCCACGTGGTTGATCATGTTTCAAGTCCTGGACCAGTGGTTTGAAACTCACAATGGGTGCATGTGTGTGAGTGCCGAAAATCCTACGAGGAGATTGGAGGAGAAAGGATTGTGGTGAGGCCATCCCCCTGGCAGGTGATTTCTTGCTTTCTCTCTCTCTGCTGAGTGCACATGCCCTATAGCAAAAATCTCTCTCAAGGAAAAAGAAAATAAGATGTTAGGCCTTGTCATGCCTTGAAAATGCTATGAGAAATAAAAAGTGTGTTGAATTAAATTGATATTGCTATAAAGATTTATCCTTTAAAATTGTTTATGTTATAAAAATATGTTGTGAAAAATGCAAGAATGAGTATGTAATCAATCCAATATACTACACGTTCTTTATAGGTCTGGTGTGTGCAAGGTTCTATTTACTCAAGTAAAATGAAACACAGGTTTTACATAATAACATCATTCAAGGAATCTTAGAATAAGGGGCTAATCTGTAGACTTCAGCCAGAAAATTAAAAATTACCCCAGAAAAACACAAGTTTTAGAACAGCAGAGAACATGTGGACCCAAAAATATCTTTAATACAAATGTGCACATTTTTTGAAATCTATGAATTGCGGAGTAATAGGATGGGCACTGCTGACGAACATGTCCTTCTCTTTGACATCAATATCTGAGGGCAAAGACTCTCTCCAAAACAAAACACAAGTGTACTTTTAAATTTCACAACAGAACAACCTGCATTTAAACCAAAGATGTTATTAACTCGAAGGTTCATGGACTCTATACACTGAATCACAATCTCTAGCAGTGGAACTCTGAAATCTGCATTTTTATAGCTCCCTTGGAGGATTCTTCTGTATATTAAATTTAGAAACTCTCCATATAGTTTGGGGTGGCAGATAGGACTTTTGAACGTGAACTAGGAGATCTGCATTGTAATATCAGTTCATTCAATAACTAGATCACTAGCAAAGCAAATTCTATGTCATACTTACCTTTGTTATTCCCATTTATTGCTTGTAAATAGCATTTAGTAATGTTTGTTGAGCTGAAGTTTATCAAACATTAGTTAAATCTCTTAATGTTTTAAATCGCATTCTGTAACTGGTCTATTCCAGACTGCATAAATTTAATGCATCTTCTAGCTCTAATACAGTGATCCTAGATCTTTTTATAAAGGATTAGATTCAGCTTCAAAAAAAGTAACAGCTACCTCCTGATTCTGACCTAGTGAAGGATAATAATGACAAATGTCAGAGCCTTTACTTACCCGAATACCTGTCCTCTAGAGTTTAGGGAAATCAGAGAACTTGATTTAAACCAGAAAGTAATTTAAAGCACATCAAATAGACATTGCTGAGTTGGGGCTTACCTGAGCATCCAGATTATAATGAGAATAGAATAGTCTAGATTATGTCAACTCCTAAATGGATCATCCAGAGATGCAAAGAAGCTTTAGCAGAAAAATTTTGACTGTAGAACAGTGATTCATGACAAGAAAAAACAAAGTAACCTGAAAACTCTGAAAAGCCAGAGTCACAGTTAAATCACCATGTTAGCACACAGCAGGTGAGATTTATCTGACCTTTTCTGCCTCTTAATTTGGGAGAAATCTGAAGTAAGCTACCTATGAAAGACAGAAGAACCCAGATCCGTTTTCCCATGATAGGCAGCACTATTTCAGGTGATCCTCAGCCAGAAGTGAGGTAAAGATTTACCTTCAAATGAAGTGAGAATTTTTTTTTTCTTTTTTTTTTAGAGAGATTTTTGTTGTAGGGCATGTGTGCTAGCCAGAGAGACAGGTAAACAGAAAGTGAGAAATCACTCCCCAGGGGGAATGACTGTGCCATAATCCTTTCTCTTCTCAGGATCTTGAATACTCATGCATACCTGCCCAGCATGTTTTTAAGCCAACAGGTTCGAAACTTGAACCACAGTCAACAATGTGGGAGTCCAGCAACATAACCGTTAATGCTATTTGCTGGTCCCGAAGTTAGAAATTTTACTATTAGAAGTAAATAGTTGTTGTACTTTGAAGGTTAGTTTTTTTAGGCATTAAAGAGACAGATTTTTGTTTGTTTTTGAGAGGATTTTGCTATAGGGCGTGTGCACTGGCCGGAGAGATAGAGAGATAAAAAGCGAGAAATCACCCCTGCCTGCAGGAGGGATGGCCACACCGCAATTCTTTCTCCTTTATTCTCCTCTCGGGATCTTGGGCACACACACACGCACACACGCCTGGCGTGTGCCAGGTCCAGGACTCGAACCATGGTCAACTACATGGGAGTCCAGCAACATAGCTATTATACCAACTACTGGCCCCAAGATTACAGGTTTTATCCTGGATTTTAACTATTGTGAAAAGGAAAAAGCAGACTTACAGAGTACAGTTGAACAACTCAAGAAATAAAACAACACTGGGATTTTAATATATATATATATATATATATATATATATATATAACTTTGTAGTTCCAAATTCATCCATTTTATTCTAAAAATTAAACTACAAAGATATGATAAATTTTAATTAGAATGTGAAAATCACTCTTCCTGAGCTCTGGGTGACAAAAAAGAAAAGATGTATGACTTGCTCCCAATCTCAGAGAGATTCTATTCTATATTTGCAGGATGATATGTCAATAATTACACTTCAGGAATGAGCAGATGGCATAGTAGTTATGCTACTTGACTCTCACATGGGCAATTGCAGATCATGTCCCAGACCAGTGGTTTAAAAATCATGCCAGGTGCATGTGTGTGCATGCCTAAGATTCCAAAAGGAGAATGGAGAACGGCTTGCAGCATGACTTCTCACTTTCCCTCTCATCGTCTCTACCTCTATTTCCCTGATGAGCACAGACACCCTAAGACAAAAACCTCTAAAAACAATGTTTATACTTGAAATCATAATAAAATAAATATAATTAATATAAAGCAAAATATACATTTTATCTGAAAGATTTGTCAAGCTTTTATAAATACAGGGCACTATCAAGGTCTTTTGGAGAATGAGTTTATTTTATTTTATTTTATATTATATTTTATTTTATATTATATTTTTATACTTTAAATGGGGAAACAAAATAACAGCTTGATGAGAATAGCATAGCAGTGAAAAATACAAGATGTCTAGAAAAGAAGAATAAAAAAGTATGTAATTTGAGTATGATGGAGAAGAGACTATCAAAAGAATATCTTGGAAAGGTATTTTTGAATAAAAATGTAAAGCTTTTTTAATAAAAATTGTACCTAAACCTGTTGAAAGTTAAATGTAATTTGGGAGCTAAAGTGAGAGAAGACATAATTTTATGAAGTTGTGGGGACATTTTCATTTTGCAAGAGGGAAGAATATACATTTTATTTAAAAATCTGTACTGTATTTATAGATTCTAAACTCAATGAAATTCTAGAGCAAAATAAAATTCCAATATACTCAAGTCTACTCTAAGTGAATGTCAATAAAATTAAAGTCCCTTTTGGAAAGAGTAGTATAAATAAAAGAAAAATATTGTCTTCAAAACCAAATTATTGGTCATCTATATAAAGATAAATGTGAATCTAAGTGTTGAATGTGAAGATAAGGTCTATGAAATTGAAGACATTCAGAAAAGTAAAATTAGAGTATTTAAGATATTTGCTTATCATTAAGAAAGGTTACATAGAAACCTTCAGTCTGAAAATGAAAAAACAGTTATGAATACCTCTGTAAAAAAAAGGAGAACAATTTGAAACAAATCGATTGATTATACAGTTTATGGTAATGTCTTTCATTTGACCAATATGCAGTGTATTTATGGTGGGAAAATTCATTTGGTATGTTGTAATGATACGAAGCAATTAAGTGTATAAAAAATGGTAAATAAAATTAAATAAATAAATTTTTAAAAAAGAAGAGAACAAGAAAAGGCTTTACCACATTGCATTCTGAGTGAGAAACTGCATTTCTCATTAAATACAAGGAGATTTCAAAAAGTTTGTGGGAAATGAAATTAAAGTATGAACTTATTTTAATTATCTAAAGTCCTTTCATAGTTTTTTTCATAATATGCATTTTCATGAACTTTCTTTTTCTTTTCTTTTTTTGGAGAGGTTTTCGCTATCAGGCTCCTTGCGCTCGCCAGAGAGAGACAAGGAGACAGAAAGCGAGAAATCATCCCCCCCAGGGGGCATGACCACGTTGCAATCCCTTCTCCTCCATTCTCCTCTTGGAATCTTGGGCACGCACGCACACACACCCAGCGTGAGTTTAAGCCACCGGTCCAGGACTCAAACCGTGGTCCAGGACTCAAACCGTGGTCAACTACATGGGAGTCAAGCGACACAGCCATTATGCTATTTGATGGTCATTTTCATGAATTTTTGAAGATCCCTCATGTAAGGAAATACTAGTTAAAATAAACATTGAAATGGATAAAAAAGGATTGCAATTTTTGCAAAACGTTGGAATACAGATGGATATGGACACACATCTTTACCATTAGGTAGTGTAGGTATTAGCTAGGGTTTGCTGGGAAGTGATTTGCTAGCAGAGAAATAGCAGAGCCCAATACCCTGACCTTTCTTTATTGGATAGCCCTGGGAGGGCAGATGGGTTGCACATACATACCATGGCTGTAGCCCCAACAGAGGGGGCCCTAGGACATTAAGATCTATTTATAGGTACAGCAAATGGTCTTTTAGAAAGGAAGAATTTCAAAAGAGAATAGTTTAGTCTTCTGCTGAGATAACTCAGACCTTCTCAGCCACCAACTCTAATAAATTATCCAAAGTGGAAATGAAAAGTTATCTGCTGATAATGTTTTTGACTTGATGAATATGCACTCTGTTCATGTTGAGAAAAATCATGCTGTACACTGTAGCGGTGTACAGGGATTAAATGTAAATTTAAAATAATAATTAATAAAAGTGAAAAATAAATAAATTACCGAAAATGGGAAGAAAATGATCTTCCAAATTTAGTAAATATAAATAAAGGTTTTAAGTTCTCAAGAGAAGAATGGAGAAGTGTTTGCAGCATGGCCATCCACCTGGGGAGTGATTTCTCACTTTCCCTCTCTGTATCTCTCTGTTGGTAAGCACATGTACCCTATGGCAAAAACCTACAAAAAATATATAAAAATTAAAATATAGATTTCCTTCTTATACTTGAGCTTCAGATTTTTAAAAAAAAATAAGTTTTTATATAAATATGTCTAACATCTTCTGAGATATACATTCAAAAAATAGTTATTTATCTGGAATGCAGGTACAATTGAGTGTTCACATTTAATCTATCAATCCTACACTAATTTTTCTCTTTTTCCAGTGATAGTAACACGTGCTTTGTGGGTGGGTGCATAAGTGATTATTATATGTAAGTGTCTCAAGGAAAGGCAGACACTATTTCTTTTTTTAAGTTTCTTTATTTCTTATGAGAAACCAGAGACAAACATCCTCAATAGGGTCCTCATACCTCAGTTTACCCCCAGCTTCAGCCAAGCTGGATCACTGGTATACATTCATTTACCCAACATGTACAGGGAGACCTCAGGACTTAAATCTGAGATCTTCCCCAATGGGTCCAGCATTGCTGAGTGTTGTGTTATGACTGTACCAGCTGCCCCATGATACCACATCTTTTCTCTACATCATTCATTGTTTTGTCTTCTATTGTCTTCTTGCAGTCATACCATGTGATGTCAGGTTTCCTAAGGATTCCCAAGGAGAAGTCAAAGTAGAGTGATTGAGGCCATATTCTCTAAAACTGCAGTTTGGTGTTTTGTCTTCATTTTGCTATCCTTGAGAAGTTGCTTCAACGTCCTCAAGTTTCTCACTTGTAAAAAAGATTTGGGGAACCAGCAGTTAGCGTAATGGCTATGTCGCTGGACTCCCATGTAGTCGACTGCGGTTCACGTCCTGGACCCGGTGGCTTAAAACTCACGCCGGGCGCGTGTGCGTGCGTGCCCAAGATTCCGAGAGGAGAATGGAGGAGAAGGGATTGTGGCATGACCATCCCCCCTGGGGGGTGATTTCTCGCTTTCTGTCTCTATGTCTCTCTCTCTGTCTGGCGAGCGCACGCACCCTATAGCGAAAAACCTCTCCAAAAAAAAAAAAAAAAAAAAGATTTGTAAAATATTTGACATAAATACTACTATGAGTAAATAATAAAATTTCATAAAATGTATTGACTGATAACCATCATTAACAATAGATATTATTAACATGATCTATCCTAGAAATATATTTTTCCAGTTTATAAAAACTAAAAAATACTTTATAAAGATTGAAATATATAAATTTAAAAACTAAGGCCAGGAAATAATATTTCACATATTAGGTGTAATAAACCCAAAATGTATTTCCCCAAATTTAAAAGGTTCAAGGAGAAGAAATTCATGTTGGAATCGAAATGGAGGGGCAGCCATGGTATTACACACTGGACACTGAGGCTCAGAAGGCTGAGAACACATGGGTCAGGGTCCTATTAGTGGTCCACCCTACAAAGCTAGGGTCTATTGGTACATACCTGTCTCCCAGCTGCTTGGGAGGCAGAGGCAGGAGGCTCACAACACAGTGAGACTGTTAAAAAAAATAATAAAATATAAAAAAGACAAAACACACCAAACACACGCACACATAAAAATGGAATACCAAAAAAAAAATCACATATATTGTAAAACTTACATATTACTAAACATAATATGGTCTTCTGATTATGAGTCCATGTAGGATATAAAATACTAAACTGTATGTCCTTTCATATTTTCACAAATATAGTCAAAGGTAGGATTGTCCAATCATAAATACCACTTAAATGAGAGAACTCATTTCTCCCTTTGTCATTCTTCCACTAACGTCCTCAGTAATTCTTTAAATATAAGACTTTAAAGACCCTGCACTAAATTATTATTTGAATTAAAAGCTTCCTTCATACAAGACATAAGCTAAAACAGGTAGTGTTGAGGTTTCGGGTATGCTGTGAAATTCGTTAACATTTATATAAATATTTTCATTGCTGTAGCAGTAATGGCTTCCCATTGAAGATATGAATGCACTTGGGGATTCCTGCTGCAGATCATAAACCACTCAAGTGCTGTGGCCATCTTCTGAATTATGGTATTAGGGTCATTTGATGATCATCTATTATCCTATATATCATAATCTTACGTTTCTAGGCTTTGAGTATATAATTGAAATAATATGTTGGCGTTATATTATTAGAGTCTTGAATCTATAAGTTATCCACTCTTCAGAGTTTAGAGGAAATTTATTAGTATATGTCTGACTAAATTGATGGAATTCATAAATACAGCTTACATAAATATCATTTTTAAAGCTATGAATTTTTTTTAGTACAGCATACCCAACTCCTTTTTATCATCCAATTTTGAAGAAATGTCTTTTTTTCAAGGATTAAATAACTGAGCTGTGAAATTAGTTGTTGTTGACTATATATATCAGATGAAAGTAGAATGGGAGGGGGCCAAAAAAAAGTAACTCTTCCTTGTGCCTTCAGTGAGCCAAGTTCCAGGGAAATGCTTAGTGAAAAACAATAAATTAAAATGAGTGGAAGGAAGTGCTTTTTATGCAACTCATAATTAACCCTTGGAACCCTGCCATTATATTTTATGAAGGCAAATAACTTAGCAAGATTCAACAAGAAATTAGATACTATATCTGAATAAGAATGTCACTTGCAGTTAATCTGCCTCCAGTGCAAATTATAGAGGTTATCAGTGATTATGTTTATATTTTAAATGATCATAAGCTAAAGTCGGAGGAATAATGCTCTTGGAGATGCAGCATCAGAGGCTGAGCTAAGTGTTTTGGAGGTCAGATGGATTATGGACTCACCAAGTTCTTAGTTCTTAGAAATTTTGTTCTTCTGAAATAGATAGTAGTGTTATAAAAAATACACAAGATTGAGCAGATTAAGTATTATGCATATTTTTTTTTCCTTTCTGGATCTAAGCAGTAGATTTCCCTTTAATCCTCCCTTTAATCCCATGTTTAATCGTATATTTTATTACAATACCAGTATTTTTACTGTGCCTCCCAACTTTGGTTATTGAAGGCAGTAAAGAGAGAGAGCTGAAAGATTCTTTGGAAAGTTTTCGACATTAAGTGGAAAGTTCACCATCTCATCATCTCAGGCATTAAATTAAATACTAGACAAGTGACGTTTTTACTTAGCATGGTTGGTGTAGTATGGTGGCCATTTATGTACCATTTTATCTCAGGAAATTAAGCTGCTTTGAAAGAATAGGCTATCCAAGAAAGCCACACAAAAATAGTACATCATAAATTTTTAAGGGCTTAATTAACTCATATTTTACAAAAAAAAAAAATTAGACACCTCTGAGTGGTGTGTTTGAAGAAAATCTGAGCACATTATATTAGTCAAAGACAAAAAAGGAACTTAAATTGATTGTTTTTTTGTTTTGTTTTGTTTTGCCATCACTGGTCTGTTGTGGTATTGGCTCTTATTTTTATTTTTTAAATTCATTTTAGTCTGTGCTTTGACATGTGGTTTTACTTGTACCATGACAAGGAATAGAAGGTGATGGTGTAGAAAAAAAATCAATACATAGCACAGTTGTGCTATAATGAGAAACTGTCAGTTTGTGTCATTTGAACATCATGTGTCTAGGTTGAAATCAGCTCTGTATCATCTTGGCCATTTTTTTTTTCTACAGGGAAAGGATTATATTAGGTCATCAGGAAAGTCATGACATGTTTTTGCATAGAAAAACATAAAAAATATGTCAGGACTTTCCCAACAACCCAATATTTTTAATTATTATTAAGCTTGTCTTTGTTTAACTTCCTTAAGAGAGCTAATTATGAAGAAAATAATGTTTCTTTCTGCCAGAATAAATTTAATATCAAAGTATGATTAAATTGTATCAACAGCATTGTTTAAAAAGTAGTATTTAGAAGCACAGTTATTATTCATTTATATTAGGCTACTTTTTTCTGTTTTTGTTTTTGTTTTCTTTTTTTTTTTTTTTTTTTAGAGAGAGAGAGAGAGATTTTTGCTATAGGGCACATGTGCTTGTCAGAGATACAGAAAGTGAGAAATCACCCCACGGGGGGAATGGACATCCCACAGTCCCTTCTCCTCCATCCTCCTCTAAGGATTTTGAGCACACATGCACACGTGTCTGGCATGAGTTTGAAGTCTTTGGGTCCAACACTCGCAATGCAGTCTACTATGTGGGAGTCCAGTGATGTAACCATTATGCTGTCTACTGGTCCCAAGGCTGCTTTTTTTCTATTTATGTTTCTCTGAATATCTCTGCTTATAGAATACAATATACAAGGGACCAGCAGTTAGTGTAATGGCTATGTCGCTGGACTCTCATGTAGTTGACGGTGGTTTGAGTCCTGGACCCGGCGGCTTGAACTCACGCTGGGCGCATGTGCGTGCATGCCCAAGATCCCAAGATCCCGAGAGGAGAATGGAGGAAAAGGTATTGCGGCATGGCCATCCCCCTGGGGGGTGATTTCTCACTTTCTATCTCTCTGTCTCTCTCTGTCAGTCTGGCAAGCACATGCACCCTATAGCGAAAACCTCTCCAAAAAAAAAAAAAAAAAAGAATACAATATACAAGACTGGTGAAGTTAAACTAATAAATAGTGAAACTTCTTTGTGTTAAACCATAATTTAGATGGTTATAGTACTAAATAAATATCTTACAGTATAATTTTTAGTGTTTTATTTTAGCTAGAATAGCACAAGTCTTCTCAATTGTCGAACTCCTCAAATACAGTATAGTTATCTGTTTAAGAAAAGATCAATTTAGCTCTCTTTTTAATTTGCAAAGGTAATGTGAATATTTTGTTTATATAATTTACTTGGAAGTTTAGTCTTCTAACCTGTTCCAATAATCACTACTGTAGTAAATTTATTACAGTAAATTATTACTTCAGCCTAGAAAGTTTGTTATGGAACTTAAATTCAAGCTATCTTAAAAAACTGCACTGGTATTACTATGAATATATTAATGCATGTGGAATATGAATGCTTTGATGCAGAATACATCAGCAGCAGCCACATTTTCCTTTTTTACAAATTTGCATTTACAAAGAACCTTTCTTTTTAAAAAGTAATTATTTATTTAATATTATCTATTATTACGATTTTTTTTCTTTTTTGGAGAGGTTTTTGCTATAGGGCGTGTGCACTCGCCAGACAGACAGAGAGACAGAAAGCGAGAAATCACCCCCCGGGGGGATGGCTACGCCGCAATCCCTTCTCCTCCATTCTCCTCTCGGGATCTTGGGCACGCACGCACACACACCTGGCGTGAGTTTTAAGCCACCGGGTCCAGGACACGAACCGCAATCGACTACATGAGAGTCCAGCGACATAGTCATTACGCTAACTGCTGGTCCCTATTATTACGAAATTTTAAACTTGACCAGAGAAAGAGGGAGGCTGAGAAAGCAAAAGCTGCCAGGTCTAGGTCTTAAACCGTGTTCAGCCATGTGGGAGTTCAGAGCCTTACCCTCCACTCCACCTGCTGGCCCTGCCTTCCATCATTATTTCCCCTGGGTAGGAGAACTTTTATTGGCAACTTGGTCAAACGTAAATGCATTAAGATTATAGAGATGAAATATTCAATAAAATCACTATGACCTCAGAATTTTTATGTATACTTAACAACTTTACTATTAATAGAAACTTTACTATTAACTATATTTTGATTTTTGTCCCTTTTTAGAAATTATGCCAGAAAGTGGATTTTTTTTTTTTTAATTAAAGAAGAAAAGGCCAGAATAGCCCTCTTCATTAAATCAGCTGTGTTCAAGTTTCTAAGTCTAGCTGATAGAGCATTCCAGATAAAGGAAAAGGACAGGAATGAAGGAAATGTGAAGAAAGCTTGATTAAATGGGTCAGGACCTTGCTCAGTATTTTATAGTCACATGTATTTATACAGTCAAGGTTAACACAAAGGCAGTTAAAATCTAGGTTCATTTACTTTCTCAGTAAAATTGAGATAATAAGATGCATCTTTATTTATTGGAAAGAGTTTTCTGATATACACAGAAAATCAGCTTTTCTGCAGTAAGATGCCTGGAGGTACCACCTTGTAGTTCAGTGCATATTCTTTGATTTTATACTCACTGCACTTACTGAATCATATTTTGCCCTTCATTTTCTATATGATCTTGGGGAAAATACTTATACTTTCAAACCTCTAATAATTCAGCTGTGAAAGGAGAATACTAATGAAACTTGTTTCATTTGACAAAATGTTATAGGATTAAATGAGATAATGTAGGTAAAGCACTGAGCATATTTCCTGACAAATAAAATTCTAGATTTTTATCAAAATAAGTAACTAGTTTTTAAGTTCTTAAATATAACTCTGTGCCTGAAATAATATTATAGTAATTATTAGAACTAGAATTCAATTCAGAGGGCTTAAGTTTATTTTAATTAAATGTGTTTACCTGATTTTTGTATGAGAATTAAAAATTCAGAGCAATGGAATTTATCAATATTTTATAGCTTGTAAATTTTTTGTTTCTCATTTAAGAAAATATTCCTGGGACCAGCAGATGGCGCAATAGTTAAGTTGCTGGACTCACATAGTTGACCATGGTTCGCGTCCTGGAGCTGGCAGCTTCAAACTCATGCCAGTTGTGTTTGTGTGAGTGCCCCAAATCCTGAGAAGAATGTAATAGAAGGGACTGAAGGGTGGCCATCCCCCCTGGGAGGGAATTTCTCACTTCCTGTCTCTGTCTCTGTCTCTTCAGCAAGTGCACACACCTGGTAGCAAAAATCTCTCTCTAAAAATAAAAAATAAAATAAAACATTCCTGATTGAGAGATTAAAAGAGATTACTCTCTATTTTTTTTTAACTACTTCTACAGATTTTCTTGACACATGTGAGTGTTTAACCCACCTGGGATTTTTAGCGTTCTTTAGGGAAGAGATCCAATTTATTTTATTTTACATATGGAAAATACTTTTTTTTTAATTCCATATAGTGAATTTTCTATTTCTTTTCTGTATGTTTTTTCTTGAAGCCTGATATTACAACTCATGGGTCTCCTGATCTATATTCAAAATTCTATCTTTTGGGGCCAGCCTGGGGTATGGTATGAAGGCAGCTAGATCCCACATAGCCAACTGTGCAGTTTCAATCCTGGACCTGATTTCTTGAAAAACACAGAGAGCACATATGTATGCATTCCCTAAATCTCAAGAGAAGAACAGAGAAGGGAGTATTTGGGGCCATCCCTACTGGAGGGTTCATTCTCATTTTTCCTCTCTCTCTCTCTCTCTCTCTCTCTCTGTGTGTGTGTGTGTCACTCTTCAGCAAGAGCATGCACCACATGACAAACTTAAAAACAAAAGAAATTAAATTTTCTCCTCTATCCTTAACCCTTTATCTATAGTTCTTTCTACTTCCTTACTTTTTCAGTACCTTTAAAGACTGGTGATCTGTTGTATCTTAATTGAGAACCTGAGTGCATTGGGTTGTGAATTAATTTTGCTATACTAATAAATAGTTCCAATTTTTAGGGATATATATATCTTTGCACGGGTTACACTGTAACTGCTCCTCAGATATTCCTCTGCTTTTATGTCAATTCATTTCTGAATACAGGTTGAAAAAGGAGAAACTCCCATTTAGGTAACATTGGCAGGATCAGGAAATGGCTTTTAAAGCCTCTGCTTAGATGTGAACTGCATCACAGCTACTCATATTCATTTGCCAAAGCATGTCACATGGCTAAGCACCATGTTAACTGTACAGAGAAATATACTTCTCCAACATGAGAATCAGCAAAGAAAAGATAATATGTGATTCTGCTTTTAGAAGGTTTACAAAGTAATCAACCTGGGACCAGCAGTTAGCATAATGACTATGTCATTGGACTCCCACATAGTTGACTGCAGTTTGCGTCCCGGACCTGGTGGCTTAAACTCACGCCGGGCGCTTGTGCGTGCGTGCTCAAGATCCCGAGAGGAGAATGGAGGAGAAGGGATTGCGGTGTGGCCATCCCTCCTGGGGGGTGATTTCTCGCTTTCTATCTCTCTGTCTCTCTCTGTCTGTCTGGCGAGCACATGCGCCCTATAGCAAAAACCTCTCTGAAAAAAAAAAAAAAGAAAAAAAAAGTAATCAACCTACCAGAATTTATTTTACCATATATATTTGCTAATTGTACACATTTTTTATTTTTTATATATTTTAGTATCTTTACAATAAAATCATAAATTAATAATCTATACATTCCAGGTGAAAAAAATACCACTGAATGTAGTAACAAATACAAATCGTTTTGGCAAATTGATGTGAGTAGATGTGATACAGTTCACATCCAGTATGTCGCTAGGAAAGACATGCTGACTACATTCAGAATCTACCTTGGAACTACTGATGGTGTGACATTTGAAACATAACACAGGGCATTTTCCATAAATAAAGAATACTTGGCCTATCGACTAAAGGAGCTCACAGAGGGCCAACTAAGACGAAAACAAAGAAAGAAAAGGAAGGTTCTTATTTATTCGCTTTTTAAAATTTGTTTTATACATTTAATCACTGTACATCACTGCAGCTTGCAAAATGAATTCACCCAGCATGAACAAATTCCACACCAGTCCAGTCAAAGATACCATACGCATTATCATTAAAAGACAATAGCCCATTTTTGTGTCCCTCAAATGTCTTGCCTTTCTATTTTTCTCCTTGATTCCTTTCCTCTTACTCTCAAGGAAGGTTTTTAAACAAAGGAGGAATTGATTGAATGAGTGTACTTTTATATATATATATATATATATATATATATATATATATATATACACATACATATATATATATATTTATTTATTTAGTGTAGGGCATGTGCACTTGCTGGAGAGTCAGAGAGAGACAGAGAGACAGAAAACAAGAAATTACCCCCCTCCTATCAGGGAGGACAGCCATGCCACATTATCTTCTCCTCCATTCTCCTCTTGTGATTTTGGGCATGCATGCATACACATCCAGTGTGAGTTTTAAGCTGCTGAGTACCAGACTCAAACTGCGGTTGACTACATGGGAGTTCAGTGATGTAGCCATTCTCCATTTAGTTATTACTGGTCCCTTGATTGCAGTCATTAAAGTGGTACAGTGAACCTGGAGTTTAAAATTAAAAGATTCACCCACTCTTTCTTTATCTTGAATTTATTTTCATAGTTTGTACTAATTTCCTCTCCACTCCCCCTAAGATCTTCACTCACTACTCCAGACACACTGACATTTACATACTTTTTCTGAACAACCACCTCTTTTGCTCTAGTTCATGCTGCCTTGGACTTTCCTTCATCTTTTCTTATGCCAGCAGTTAATCAATCCATTCTTTGTGCTTCCTTGGCTTTCACACATGTCATACCATTCATTACCCATGGTTTTCTGTTTCTGTATTTTTTTCTTAGCATCAAAACTAATCCCTGTAAGTCTTGCATGTAGGATAAACTCATAGAGTATATGATTAGTGAGTGATTTGTCTTCCTCACATTTTTGAGGACTCCCCTCCTGCTTTTTGGCTGACACTTATCCCATCATTCAATCTAGTAGTTTAAAGTAATGATATAGTATCTTTTCTGTAAGGATAACATAAGGGAATATACATAATTCTGGTAAATTGCCACAGCAAAGAGATTTTAGACATGGAATCATAAAGTTGTTTTAAATGTTGGCAGTTTGAATGATTTTGATAGCCCAAGTCTTCTCTATCAAGAAAGCAACTGGGCTCGCCCCATATCATATGTGCCTAGCACCCTGATGAGATGAAGAAATGGAGGGAAAACAATAACAGACTGAGGCAGAATTGAAAAAAGCAATCTTGTTTACAATAGCCAGAATGAGTATAAGATGCCTATGAATAAGCCAAACCAAAGAAGTTAAACACCCTCCCTAGGAAAAGTTATGAAAAACTAAAAAAAAATTGAAAATGACACAAAAAAGTTGAAAGGCATTCCATGTTTTCTGGATTCGAAGAATTAATATAATCAAAATGGAAATTCTACCCAAAATAATCTATAAAATTAATACAATCCCAATCAGATTACCAAAGATAATCTTCACAGATTTAGAAAAAAAAGATCATAGAATTTGTCTAGTATCATAAAAGATCCCACATTGCCAATCCAATTCTGTGCCAGAGAAGTGGATTAGGAGGCACCTCACTCCCTGACCTCAAAATATACAATCAAAACAGCATGGTACTGGCACAAAATAGGCATGTGATCCAATGAAACAGAAGAGACTCCAGAAATAAATCCCAAAACATACAGCCAACAGAATTTCTTTTTTTTTTTTTTTTTTTTTTTTTTTTTTTTTGACATTTTTGCTATAGGGAACATGCACTCAACCAGATAGAGATAGAAAAAGGGAATTTACTCCCCAAGGGGATGGCCAAACACAATCCTTCTCTTTCATTCTCATCTCAGGATTTTGGGCATGCATGCACACATACCCAGCTTGAATTTTGCCATAGGGCGGGCGCCACCACGCCCAGACCCAGCTTGAATTTTAAGCCACCAGGTCTGGAATTCAAACTGTGGTCAGCCGTGTGGGAGTTCAGTGACACAACCATTATCCAATCTGCTGGTCCCACTGTCAACTGATTTTTGTCAAAGGGCTAATGATGCTGGAAAATTTGGGTATCCACCTGCAGAAAAATGAAACTGGATCCTTATCTCTTGCCATTAAAAAAAAAAATCAACTCAAAATAGATCAAAGGTCTAAACGTAAGACCTTAAACTGCAAAACTACTGATGGATAACACAGGGGGAACTCTTGGAGACATCAAAGTAAGCAAAGACTTTTAAAATAAGGTCACTAAAGCAAAGGCAATGAATTGGCAACCCTCAGAATAGAATATATTTGCAAATCATGCCTCAGATAAGGGACTGATAGCCAGTATATACAGGGAACTCAAGCAGCTTACACACATACACAAAACAAAAACAAAAACAAACAAACAAAAACACCCTATTAAAAGATGGACAAATAAGCTGAAAGGACAACTCTCTATAGAATATATACAAACCATCAAAAAGCATATAAAAAATTCTCCCTTATCATAAGAGAGATGCAAATCAAAAATCACAGTTCTAACCTTAGTCAGAATGGCTAAGGTTGAAAAAATAATGATAAGCACTGGCAAGGCTGTGGAGAAAAGCGAACTCTCTTACACTGCAGGTGGGAATGTAAATTAGTACAGTCACTGTGAAGAGCAATATGGAGATTCCTCAAAGACTTACATGTATAATTACCATATGATCCAGCAGTTCCACTCCTGGGTATCTACCTAAAGGGTAGGAATACACTCATTTGGAAAAGTAGTTGCACATACATATTTACTGTGGCATTAATCACAATTACTAAGACATGGAACAACCCAAATGCCCATGAACAGATGAGTAGATTGAAAAAGTGTGGCTCGTATTCTCTATGGAATACTACCTGCCATAAAAAGCAAACAGCCCCTGGCGTTTTATAGGAAAGTGGATTAATATGGACAGTTTACTGCTAAGTGAAGCAAGCTAGACTATGAAGGAGAGGTACTGTATGTCCCTACTCAATATATACCAATAGTCTTCACTCTATGGCAAAAACTGAAAGATTGGGAGATATAAAAGCATGGAGAACAATTTTGGATACTTGGAGACAGTGTAGGACGAGTGTGGGAAATGGAGGAAGGTGAGAGGAAAGGAATCAAAGAGAAAAAAAAAGAAAACATTTAAGGAACAAAATAATGGGAAATTATCTGTTGATGATAACATGTATGATAATATCTTTAACTGGACAAATAAATAGTGTATTTAAGAAAATTTATTTTTCATACTGTAATGATATACAGTGATTGAATATATAAAAATGGACATTAAAATAGTTTATAAATTTTTAGAATTCATAGACATTGTAGTAATCTGTTTTCATTTTAGCTTACTTCTTTCATCCTCTTCTTAAAATTATATACTAATTAATTTGGTTTTGCCTGACCAATATATAAACTGTTCCAATTTAGGAGAAAACTTATACAAATATTTGTAGGCAGTAGAATCCTTTTTTCCCTTCTGGTAGTTGACAAGAGCCAGTCATTCTGTCTCTTCAAATGACCCATACCTTGATAATGCACACAATTTTGTGTTAGTATTAATGAAAGGGGTCCAACATGGACTGGCCCCCAAACTGAGACAGAACTTTGTAACTGAAGAATGAAATAACCAATTCCATGAGAGCACTTAACAGGAGTTTATTAGATGGTAACTTAAAGACTGGAATGAGTCAGTGAAGAGTGGCCCAGGAACATGTACAGCTGCACTCTACACTGCTTTAAGGCAAGCTGGAGATTTTAAAATGAAAGCAAAGGGGCGAAACAATAGAAGCAAACCTAGGGGAAACAAGTTACCTTATTTGGTGATATGAATTACCATAGTTCTCAAAATCATTAATTGTTTCCTAATAAAAGTCAGCTGGGGCCGGCAGGTGGCCTGGTGATTAAGGCAACTGGACTCCCACATGGCCAACAGTGGTTTGAATCCCAGACCTGGTGGGTTGCTTTATCATGGTCTCTCTCTTTCTTTCCCTCCCCGTTTCGCTCTCTGTATCTCTCTAGTCAAAAAAAAAAAAAAAAATAAATAATAATAACAAATACAATTAATAAAATAATTCTTTGAAAAAAAAAATAAAACCCAGCTGCATTATTGTAGGACATGGTTGTTTATCTTAAACAGCACAGAAGGGGCAGGAGAGATTGGGGGTGGACTGAAAGATGGTAGTCCTTAAAAAATGGAGTCAGTTTGGTTTATTCTCAATGGGATAACCCATAGATTTGGGGATATAAATTTCCATGATTTAAATAAATCTATCAAAATACATAGATTTATTTGAAGAATCGTCTATCTGATTCATTTGTCTGTTTTAAATTGGATTATTTGTTTTCGATTGCCATTACACTTAAAAACTATCAGTGAACAGTCAGTCTTGGAGCCCTCTCTGCAAATATCTATGGAAAGACTGAGAAAATGTCAGTCTTTTACTTACTTTTATTACTGTCAAGAAAATGAGTCAGTTTGCCGCATTACATGGATGCTGGTAGAAGACATAGGACTTCTGGGTTAGGGAGAGATGTTAGTTTATTAATGGCAATAGGGTAGTTTGTTGCTCATGGTAATAGCAGAAGACAGTCCTAGTATTTTTGTAGCAGATTCTCGAGTCCCATTTTTGACAGCGTTATATAGAGAGGGCTAAATGACACACACCTACTCAGTTTGATGCACAACAGAATACGGAGTCTGGGAATCTGAGTCTGCTATGGATAATAACATACCTGTCATGTGCTCCAGAGGGAGGCATTATCTAACTCTGCCTTGTAAGATGGTTCATTATACAAGCATTCTTGAGAAGGTAATCTAGGACAAAGGACAGTCAGTGACTTGCTCATAAGACCTATAAAAAAAGTGATAGAAGTGTTGAAAATGCATTGTTTCCCAGCCCTAGTGCTATGCAAGTCATCCTATGTTACGAGACTAAGTATTCATACCTCAGAAAGTCACACTTAGTATATAAAAAAATTAAAGCTTAAATAGAATAGCTTACATATTTATTTATGCTTCATTTATTTATTTCTTCCATGGGTGAGAGATACAAAGACCACCCACAACAGGATCTATTTTTGTTTAATTAAATTAATTAATTAATTTATTTATTTATTATCTTTAAATTTATTTATTTACATTCTTTCACTGTACATCATTACAGCATACAAAATGAAATTTTTCCATCCAGAATACCCCATATATTGGCTCAATCAAGTGTGTCAACATATGTGTTATTGTCAACAAATAATTTCCCATTTCTTCTTTCCTGTATATTTTGCTTTTTTTTCCCCATCCTTGATTCCCTATCTCTCACCCTCTGCCATCTCCCACTCTCCTCTCACACTGTCTCTGGTATCCAGGGTTGCTTTCTATGCCTTTTTCCCCCCACATTTTATTGATTCACTAAAGATCTTAATTAATCTAAATATTTTTAATAGCAAGCACAGCTGATATACACATATCCATGAACACAAGTCTGATTTAGGCATAAATCTTAGTGAGTAGAATGAACATACTATAAAGTAGTGCCTAGCTGAGGCTACATAGCTTACTGCAGTCCTCAAATAGGCATTTTTAATGCACGTTATCAAAAAAATGTGGGGTGAAAAATAATGGGAGACAACTGTAGACCCCAGAGATAGTGTGAGAAAAGGGTGGGAAAGGGCAGAAGGTCAGAAATAGGGGTTATATATATATATATATATATATATATATATATATATATATGAAACTAGAATTGGAATTATTGATGATAACATACATAACTAAGCCACTGTGCAGTACATTCTGAATGAGAAATCACATTTTGTATGATGTAACAATACTTATGGAATGAATGTAAATTAATTACATTTTTAAAAATTTTCAGAAAAAAAACAAAAACCTAAAACTGTTTTTCTTGAAATCAACAGGATCAATCCATCCCCAGCCTCAGTCTATCCTGGATTATTGGCATACACATGCCTAGTATACTCAGGAGATCTCTGGATGTGAACCAGAGTTTAAAAAAGAAAATACAATGTCATTTCACATGCTTCTTAGGTTTTTCCATATCAGCCTTACTGAGTTAAATAACAGCTTACCCAGCCATTGAAACACAGGCAGAAGGGTATGCTGCATGATACTGGAGTCATGGGAGAAAGCATGGTGTTGGGATTTCTGGCTGACCTGCACATGATAGGCATTCCTGTGATCCTGATTGGCTGGAAAGCTTGTTGGGGGTGTGGAGAATCTTGAGGCATGGTGACTCTTCAAGGGTGTCTCTCTTGCTCACTGTCTTTTTCTAATACTTAAAAAAAACCCAAAAAACAAAAAACTCAATAACAGCAGAAAACACTGGTCTCCAAGAAATACAATTGAAGCAAAGTTAGAAATATTAAATTCTAAAAATACCATTTTATTTATTTTTTTACTTTTGTTACTTGGGAGAAAAATATTTTAGAGTACTAAGAGATTCTCAGAGATTATTAAGTCCATTCTCATTGTTCTGTGCATTCAAAAAATGAATAGCAAATCTTATTCATTGACATTTTCAACATCAGAGGTGGTACCACGGTAGTCCTAAGTCAGTAACCAGTTAGAGAGAACATGGGTGAAAGCAGGGGCCTGCTTATATAGAGCTAGGAAAAAGAGGGAGGACAAAACCCTCCAAGACTAGCTCTCCTTAGGAAGGAAGATATAAATATCCTAAACTCATCATTAGGTGGAGCTTTAAATGACTGACCTGTCCAAATATACACTCTATTGTGTTATTTATGACTGCTAGTATCTCTCTATATTCTGTCCTAGTAGATCCTAGTGATTTATTTGTGGTACTAGTTTGAGTGCAAATATGTAGTACCCCATAACTGTTTATGTCACCTTGATTTGGGCTGTGATATTTTAAACTGCCATTGAATAACTAAGTAGTTTTTAAAAAGCTGAATAGGGAAATTCTCTTTAAATGTTGAACTGAGACATTTCAGGTAATGTCTTTTTTTTCTTCCCCTCAGAAATTTTCCCTCCAGCAAGCAGATGCATTTAAAACTATTTCTTTGACCTTAAGACTACTCAAAACACACTAGCAACTGATCAATACTTTTATGTTGTTGATATAATGATGTTAGTGTTTCTTCAGCTGAAAAGCCAATTATTTAGCCACTCTTTTCATCACAAGGCAAAATGTCCCCTCCTGGCTCAGCTGAAATAGTTGAGTAATTACTTTTTCATATTTCTAGATTCTTGACGTCTTGCTTGACATTTCTTTACTTTTACCAGTAAAACTCCATGTATGTGCACAAGGAAAAGTACAAGCAAGTGGATTCATATACATATTCTATGCCATTGATATGAATAAAAAGTATTGCTTTTGTTTGTCTAAATTCATAAAAGAGACAATAGAGTAATGGTTTGTAATGATGCTATGGACATGTACATGCTGTACCTACACAATTATGTTTGACAGTGTATTACTTCATGTCCACAAATGTAAGTTTATTTATTTGTTTGTTTATTGGCTTATTTAGATTTCCCCCTACCATGTACTTTGAGAACATAGGCCACACCTGCTATTATTAGTGCCCACCTAAAATTTTGCCTCAACATTGCACTCCATCTACCATGAACAATTAATAAATTAGGTTGACTTTTACTTCAAAATATATTATTGCACCAGTTTTTCTCAAAATATTTTTATATACTGAAAAGTATCCTTATTCAAGCCTCTGAGGAACAAGTTTACCTAAGTCTTTACATTTGATTAGTCTTCAGTGAAGAACATAGCACTTTCACTGACTCATTTTTTATTTTAATTTATTTTATATGCTTAATCAGTATATGTCACTTAGCTTGTAAAGTGAATTTACCCCATATAAATACACTTCACACCAGTCTAGTTGAGGATTCTATACATGTTATCATCAACAGCTAATAATCACTTCATATGTTCCAAAATGTCTTGCCTCTCAATTTTTCACTGTAATTTCTTTCCTCACACTCTCCTCCTTCTCCCACCCTCTTTCTAGACTGTCTCCAGTATTCATAACCATTTTCCATGCTTCTATATCATCGAATCTTTCAGTTTCTACCATAGAATACAATCAGTGTATGTTAAGTGAGGATATATAATGTCTCCCATTGACTAATTTTTAAGCTTCAGTACACAAAGATGTTTCAGGAACATCGCCAGAAATGTGTAGCAATTTCAGGCCAGCAGAGTTTTTTCAAGATTCCACACCAATACTCAAAAATGATTGGTTTTATTGTTTAGGAATTACATCTCAGACCACCACTTACCACTATATATCTATATCGAATTTTCTTCCAAGGTTAGTTTTAGTTATTTCCCTCTTTGAACCTCAAATTCTGGTTCATTGCTGTTATTTGTCAAGATCAAAATGATCTTGTGCATTTCACAGCTTCAGTTGTAATGTAACCTTAGGGGCTGTTGGTAAAGAAACAAATTAGAATTTTCCTCCTCATCAATCCCCCAGTGTAAAATTAATAGCTTCAGTGCATTACTTAGAAAGAGAAGGCAAGGGTCAATTTATTTGTATTCAGTTTAACCTCTTCAGGCTGTTGACATTGGAACTGCTAATAGCAAACCGTTAAGAACTATTAAGTTCTCATTAGTGATACCCTTGGATCACAGCCAAGTGGTACCATACGTCATTAATAGTAAATATTAAAGAATATTTATGAATAGAAGAGAAAGGCATGCCTGCATTATTTAGAAGAAGAAAATAGAAGAGTAGAACTTAATTGGTATCAAAACCGGGTCAGAGACTAATTATGATTTCGGTTCCATGTAACTTTACCTTCTAATTTCTCAACTTAGTAATTGTTTCTGGCAATGCTGTGACTTGAAGAATAAAGTGCTTTCAGAAATTTGAGCAGCTCAGAATCATTATTAAACTCAGGCTGTCTACACAATTAATAATTCAATGTAATTTTATCTATGGTAGTTTTCAGAATGGTCTGTTATGAGATGAGGTAGTATTTATTTGCCAGGGCATAATATCTGGAAAAGAATAGAACTCATATGTCAACTAATTCATTCTTACTTTGGAAGTCTATATATGGGTTGTAATGTGACATGCTGATAATTAATAATTTAATTTTGTATGAATTTCTTATATACCATTGATGCATTAAGTGCAGTAAAAAAACTCATCTTGTTGATGCTGTTGCAAATATCTGTAAAATGTGCAGACAAAACTTGTGTCTAATTCTGGGCACCACAAGAAAAGCTTTGGCTCATGCCTTAAAGCCAGCAGGATTCATTGGTGAGATTTATGTGTACATTTTAAAAAATATCTTAAAATGAATTATTAATTGAATTATATCAACAATATTGACAAAAATAATTTATGGCATACAAAGACATTAACTGGCCATTTGAATAAGGGGCAAGCACCCTAAATTTTATTTGCTCTTCCACTGATCTAAGGACTATTTATTATACTTTAAAAAACTAGTTAGGCTTGATATTTTTCAAAGTGGAACATTTGTTCTCATATTTGTTTTTACATTGTCCAATATTTTCTCTGCAAATTTAGAATAGTGTGTCTACCTTATTTGTGAGGAAAATTATATATATATATATATATATATATATATATATATATATATATAGAAAGTGGTAGATTTTTTTAGGCAGTATTTAAAACTGGAAAGAGAACATTAACTCCCAGAATTCAAATTTACTGGGAAATAATATTTTGTAGAAAGACTGAAATTCAACAAACCTAATTTTTTATTTAAATTCATTATTAGATTTATTTAAACCTAATGCCTGCTTTTAACTGTGTAACCATATGCACATCAATTTATTCATTTTAATTTTCTTATCTATAAAGTTCAATTAATAAATTCTTGTTCATTGTCTTATGGTATGAGTGTAAAAGTCCAGTATATTACAAAGATTCCAGCTTTGGTGTTTGGCAGATTAAAATCTCATCGACATTGGGAAAGTCATTTATTCTCTCTGGTTCTGTGTTTCTTCATCTGCAAATGTTATGAGAGTTAAATATAAAATATTTAAAACACCTGTATACAGTAGGTATTTAGCTAGTGGGTCTATTTCCTAATCTCGGTACACAAAACTTTGTAGGAAGATTAGTAACCTATTGTATGTTAGTTTCACTATAATATTAATGAAAGGAAAGATGTTGTACACATAACAGTGATATACACATTTCTATAAAACTATATTATTTTGATATTACACTGAATCAAAAAGTTAAGACAAATCAAACTTCATGATGAAAGGTTATTTTGTCAAACATCTGGCCATTTATCAGGGATTATACTTTTTAGAGGTTTTTGCCTTAAGATATGTGTGCTTGCCAGAGATAGAGATAGATAGAGACAGTGAGAGGGAAAGTGAGAAATCACCTCCTTAGGGGATGGCCATGCTACAATCCCTTCTCCTCCATTCTGATCCTGGGATCTTGGGCATGCACACACATATGCCCAGCATGATTTTCAAACCACTGGGTCCATGACTCAAATTGCGTTTGGCCATGTGGGAGTTCACTAACATAAGTGTTAATGCCATCTGTTAATCCCTAGGAGTTCTAATCTTAATTAAGAATTTTACCCTATAAGCATTTGTTAGATATTAGAAATTAATTATATATAGATATTATTTCCAGTAAATTTTAGGATTGTCAAAAAAATCTGTTTTATGCCATATATACCAGACATGTTAGTAGCAGTTTTGGATCCCAAGTGCCTAAGAAAAATTAATTCATTAAGAGTAATTACAAGGACCAGAAGACGACATAGTGGTTACTTCGCTGGACTCCCATATGACAGACCGTGGTTTGAGTACTGGGCATGGTGGCTTCAAAATTACATAGGGCACGTATGTGTGCATGCCCAAAATCCCAGGAGACGAATGGAGGAGAAGGGATTGCAGTGTGGCCAGCCCCCCCGCCCCCCCACCATGGGGGATGATTTCTCACTTTCTCACTGTGTTCTTTCTCTCTCCCTGGCAAGCGCATGTCGCCCCATAAATAAATAAATAAATAAATAAATAAATAAATAAATAAATAAATGCAAATAGATTTTTTAAAAAATATCTTTGAATTCTGAGTTACAAGACCTCCAGCCAGGCCCATTGGAGCTGAGTCAAAAAATGAATGGAGAGACCAACAGATGGTGTAATGACTATTTTGCTGGACACCCACATAGTTGACTAAGGTTCAAGTCTCAGACTTCGTAGCTTGAAACTCATGCCAGGCATGGGTGCATGCATCCCCAAAATCCTGAGAGGAGAATAGAGAAGAAGGGATTCTGGCATGGCCATACCCTATGGGGTGATTTCTCGCTTTCTGTTGCTCTCTCTTTTTCTCTGGTGTGCGCACACACTCTGTAGGAAAAAATCTCTCTTAAAATAATAAAATAAATAAGCAAACAAAAACTCCTAAAAAATGGGTGGAGCATAGAGAAATTGAGGATAGTGTTGACTTCAGAAGCATGGAAATTAAAAAATGGAAAGATGTTTCCTTTGGAGATAAAAAAAAAGGAGTGTGTTAATGAAAAAAGTTTTAGCACCAGAGAAGAAGGACAATATGTAAATTCTCATGTATGTCATTTTGATGGTTTAAGATTATTTGAGAATGTCTATCCTCATGATTTAGAATATATATACAATATTATGCTAGATGAAATGGGAATGCGATACATATTATTCAAGCATTTATACATTTAAAAGTTATAAAATCTCATATAAGATTGGAGGAGATGACAGTAGTTACTTATTTAATCCATGTGCAATTTTGAATCTTTTTAAAAAAATTATTTTAGACATTTATCACTTTACATAACTCAGCTTATAAATCAAATTTACCCCACATGAATACACTTCATACTAGCCCAGTTGAGGATACAAAACACATTATCAACAGATAATAATTCATTTTTGTGTCCCATAAATATCTTGCCTCTCTATTTTCCTCCTTAATTTCTTTCCTTATCATCTTATTCTTTTCCCACCCTCTTCCCACATTGTCTCCATTATCTATAACCATTTTCAGTGCTTCTATGTCCTCTAATTGTTCAATATCCACCATTAAGTGTGGACAGTTGGTATATGTTAAGCGGAGACAGTCAATGTCTCTCCTTCATAGCTTGACTTGCTTTACACAGCAGTAAATCTTCCATATTCATTCACTTTCTATCAAATGTCAGGGTCTTGTTTTTTATAGTGGAGTAGTAATCCACAGAGTAAATGTATCACACTTACCTAATCCATTCATCTGTTTGTGGACATTTGAGTTAGTTCCACATCTTAGCCGGTGTGAATAATGCTGCAAGAAACATAGATGTTCAAGCACTTTTCCAGCTGAGTGTTCTCCTATCCTTTGAGTAGATACCCAGGAGTGGAATTGCTGGATCATATGGTAGTTCTATTTGTAGGTCTTTGAGGAACCTCATATAGTCAGTCTACAAATTTTTCCTTGGCTGAAATCTTTTGACATCAATATTTATTTTTATTTATTCTGCCAGTTTTATATCACATTTTTTCAGTTGAACCAGGATTTCTGTGACTTGGACTTTGGATCATTTAGTTCAATTTAAATTGACAACTTACAAAGGTAGCAGGGTCCTTGTAGAAAGACCAGTAGCCAACCACTTTGCAAAAATAAATAAATAAATAAATAAATAAATAAATAAATATGAATGGAAACATGGAATCTGCTCATTACTAAAATAAAAAGTAAGTTAAATAATAGTAATCATTATCAAAAATTTTTGGCATCATATTTCTGGTTAATTTACGTCCACCTAAAACTCATCTCTCCAGAACACACAAGGAAAATTTTGGTAACCAAATATACAAAAACAAGTAACAATCTCACAGGATCATTGACAATTTTTATCAAAAGATGAAAATGACAGCAGAAATATTTCATTGTATTATTTGCTTCATAGACAAAGAGCTGTTTGTCTACAGTATGTGTGACATATACTTTTGGCAAAGAAAAAAAATATACATAGTAACTTCCAAGAGGATTTTTAAAAATTATAACCATTCTTAATGTTCTAAGAAGCTGTTTTGTGCCAATTTGAACCTTATAAAAAGCAATACATACTTGAAACTCTTAAAAAAATGTATATTTTTGGGGACCAACACATGGCGTAATGGTTATGTCACTGGGCTCCCATATGGCTGAATACGATTTGAATCCTGAACCCAGAGTCTTGAAACTCCCGCAGTCTTGTGTGTGTGCATGCCCAAAATCCTGAGAGGAGAATGGAGGGGGAGTGATTGTGGAGTGGCCATCCCCCCTGGGAAGTGATATCTCGCTTTCTGACTCTGTCTATTTCTGTCTCTCTGGTAAACACACACACCCTTTAGCAAAAATCTCTCAAAAAATGTATAATTCTTAATTGTCTGTAATAGGAATATGGACAAGAAATTGGTGTTTCTCTCCCCACATTTTCATTAAAAATGAACAACAGAGTTTTGGTTTGGGATTTTTATTTGTTTATTTCCTTTTTGGTTTTGACCTAAAATGTTTAGGCATTTTGAAAAACATAATTACTGGAGATAAAAAAAAAAATGTCCACAAATAGAGGATAGTAAAATAAATTTTTAAGCTGAATTTAATAGTCACAAATAAATAAAGTTAGATATTAGCTTGAGGTACTATGTCCAGACTTAGGAATATCCACATACTATGAATTTTTTTTTTGTATTTTTTTATATTTCAGGAAATCACAAATTAAAAACTGATGCTGGTATAAAGTCTACAGAAAGTATAAGTGCTGGAGAATTAAGAAAGAGAAAAAAAGAAGATTTGGAAGTAACCAATTGTTCATTTCTATTTAATTTAGTAATAAGCACTTCAAAAGTGTATTAGATTCATAACATCACAACTTCTGAAGCATAGACTCTTCTTGATTTGTAAGGACTTGCTATTCATTCCCAGAGAAATCAGCATTTTCTGAATTGTTTTGGTTATGTGCATCTCTCCATACTCTATGCTTAGGTTGCCTCATCAAGACTGAATACTTGGGACCAGGAAATGGCATAAAGGTTGTGTCACTGGACTTCTCCATGGTCAACCATGGTTCAAGTCCCAGACCTGGAGGTTGAAAGCTCACTCTGGGTGTGTGCATGCTCAAAATCCCAAGAGGAGAATGGAAGAGAAGGCATAACAGCATGGCCATGTCCGCCAGGGGGATGCTTTCTGTTTCTCTGTCCCTCTCTGTTTCTCCAGTCCCATGCCCTATAGCAAAAGTCTCTCTGGGGAAAAAAAAAAAAAAAAAAAAAAAAAGAACCAAATGCTCTATGTGAACTTTAACTCTGGTAATGACATAAAGAGCTATTTAACCATGATTTCATGAAATTTAGGTAGGCCCTCTGAGTTCTCCTAAGAATAGAGAAAGAATCAAGTCTTTTTTAAATTGGTTATTCCTTGCTCATCTTTATGTAAATATGTTACTTTCAATATATTTTCCAAGCGATCATAGCATGGGAAGAGCTCTTACTAATGTTTCCAGGATAGATAGATATAACAAGAAAAATGACAGAACAAATTCTATAATAAAATGAAGAGAAATTGAGTGTGCATTTAATGGTTACAAAATTAAAAATGCTAAATATTTTATAACAAAAAAGACAAATTTTAAACAAGAGTCAAAACACATTAGATATGCTTCTAAGAGCTACATCCTACACCATCACTATAATAAATTTATGATTGCATTTAATTAATTTTACATAGCTATGCTATTTCTTTTACCGTTGGGTATGCCCAAAATATAAATAATATTGATAGATTATAAAAGTTCTTTAATATATGATAAATTGTAATATGTATTGTAAATGGAATTATTTACAAATAATTTCACTTGAAATTTTCATGACAAATTTTCTACAATGCAGTTTTCAATAAAGAAACAAGTTATTTCAGAGTAAATAACGTAGCTGCTGATTTTAAATGAATTCATAAACTCCTTGAAAGTTGCTAAAGTGCAAAGTTTGGTTGATAACTCAAGAAAGAAACCTATTAAATATACAAGTTCGGTTTCACTTTTGTGGATTGTTTCCCATGTGATTAGATATCCTCGAAAATGTTTTTTCAACAAGATTGTATTTGACATTTCTCATAGATATTATATTTATGAAGTGTGTCCGTATATGTGTGTGAACATGTAGAGATAAGGAGATATTGGTATGTGGAGATAGATATGCACAAGATCTCTATCTCTATATCTATCTCTCTAGATATGTGATAGATAGATGTGGAGATACATTTGCATAAGATATATAGGGTCATCAGGAAAGTCATGATGCATCGTTGTATAGAAAAACATATCATGACTTTCCTGATGATCTACTTTATCTTTATATATCCGTAGATACCAACATTTCAGATATAGATCTCTATCTATACTGTCTGTGAGTTGTCATCTGAGACTTCAGCTATGTCTACATGTAGTTCTCTACACTGTTTTGCCATATGACTCAGGCTCTGAAAGTAGGCAGCTGGTAGCAAGAGTGAGTGATCTAAGAGATGATAAGTGGACACTATTAGAAATAAAAACTGTTGTATCTTTGGTTTCACTACTGGGCAATACACTCACAGTACTTGCTTCGAGGTAAGAAAACCCATCACCAATTTTAATTCTTCATAATATTTTGTTTTATAAATCATGTCAGTAATATAATATAGCCTTGCTTTTTTAAAAAATAAATAAATAAAATGTTCTCTATTTTTTTTAACCAGATCCACTGTGTACGTGTAATAAATCATTTTATCTTGATAATTTAATTTGTATAAGAAGTAAAACTTACAAATTAAATCCTTTATGAGAAAGACCTAGGGAAAAGTCAAATCTATAAATAATAAATAACAATCAATCTATATCTATTAATAGAGAAATCTATTATGCTATTCTATTAATAGACCTATTAATCTATGATTGAAACTAACTGTTAAAAATTTTAAATGAATAGATTATATTGATATAAATATATTGCATTATGATTCTCTAGTAGACACATACAGATTATCATAGTAATTAATAAAGATCTTTCAACTTAAATGCTTAGTGACTTTTTAATTATTATGATCTCATTGGCCTGTGACTGTTTGCTATGATTTTAGCAGTAAAAGTTAGGGAAATTTCATTAATTCCTTCTGTGTTTGAACATAGTACACCATATTATCCACAAATTGATAACTTCTGAAGGATACTTTAGAAGTAGGTCAAGGTCAAAAATTTTTAAAAACTATCAACATTTAGAAGAAATGATTTCTGAAAATCAGAGCTTTTTCCCTCTCTCATTTTGACATTTGTTTATTACTATTTTCTATTACAGTTCTCTTTGAAGCATGATCATTTTAACACTTTAACTATCTACTTCATGCAACAATTAAAATATATCATTGTAATCAAAATGTTTGCTTGGTTAATATAATCATAGATTATTTTATCAGAAAATGCTAAAAAGGGAAATTATTTTAATATTATATTACCTTTTCTGGTAAAAATGTACAGATCTTATGGTTAACATTTTAAGTACATATATAGCTAAATTGTGGGTTTAAAGTAAATATAAAAATATTACTTTTAATAAATTAATAAAAATGAATATAATACGTATAGAAAGTGCTGATAATTAGATATAAGATCTCAAATCCTCTATTTAGATATAATATCTACTAAGATAAATATAAAACAAAATAGTAATAATTTCTGATGTCTGCCATGCGTCATACTTCTTTTCTTATAAAATGGCCATCTATGTAGCAAATTGGAAAAGTTTTGAACTGACTCTAAATTACAATAGTGACATGAATTAATTTAAAGAGCTTCCTTTGAACAATTTTTCTGAAATAGTAATTATCATTGTCTGTGAGTAAAACTATTGATAACTTCTGTAAGAAGAACATGTGCAAATTCAAAGTTATAGTCTTCATAGAGTATTGATATTTTTTCTACTTTATTATCTTAAAATATTAATGATGGTCTCATTTCATAATCATATATTCTTAGGACTAGAACAGATCCTTAGATTTCCTTTAGAATAAATCCTGGTCCAGGCATAATTAAGTTTCAATTATTGTCAAATTAATATAAAAAATTCTTAAAAAGCCTTAGAGATAAAACCTTCCAAACATCTCTTTGAAGCCATGACTTTTCAAGTTCTGTACTATTAATAACTACATAATTTAGGTGCCAAATTCTTTGTTAAGAAATTATACCATTGATCACATTGCATTCATTGCAAAAATTTGAGAATTAAAATGTCAACAACTGATGAGGCCAACAGGTTGAGTAATGGTTAAGGCACAGGACTCCCAAGTGATTGACTGTGTTTCAAGTCCCATACCCAGAGGCTTGAAACTCATGCTGGGTGCTTGTGTGTGTTTGCCCAAAATCCTGAGAGAAGAAGGGAGGAGAAGGGATTGTAGCACTTCCCACCTGGGAAGTGATTTCTCACTTTCCCTTTCTGTCTGTCCCACGAGCACACACATCTTATATCAAAAATCTCTCTCAAAAAAAAAAAAAAAAAAAAAAAAAAAAAAGGAAAAAAATTAAAGGAGCCAACTGTGGAGTTTCAAAAAATTTACCCTACTTCCAATCTAATAAATTATCATACCATATTTGCAAGGATGATTATAGGTCCACCACAAGACTACTGGGTCAGGGATAAAGGGACGTTTACTACTCATAGCAATAGTAAGATATAGGGTGATAACATTTTGCAACATTTTCCAAAGCTCTAATCTCCATAGTGCAATACCAAGAGCCAGAGGACACATGCTTACGTGATAGTTGCATTATCAGGGAGAAACCCTATACTTAAAGTCCCAAAGCATGTCTGTTCTATTCTCTGGAGGCAGACTATACTCATCTGGAAACTCTAAAGCAATGGAATCAATAATAAATACATAGATGGATAATAGGTAAGCAGAGATTTATTATGGGAATTGGCTCATACAAATATGGAGGCTTGGTCCAGCAGGTGGCATAGTGGTTAAGGTGCTGGACTCCCACCTGGCTGACCATGGTTGGAGTCCCAGACCCAGAAGGTTAAAACTCACATGGGGTTTGTGTGCATGTGTGCCCCAAATCCTGAGAGGATAATGGAGAAGAAGGAATTGTAGTGTTTCCATCCTCCCCGGGGGGTGATTTCTCACTTTCCCTCTCTCTGTCTTTCCAGTGAGTGCATAACACCCTTTAGCAAAAATCTCTCAAAACAAAACAAATATGGATGCCATAA
The DNA here is from genome assembly GCA_026018925.1 of Tupaia tana. Lineage (NCBI taxonomy): Eukaryota > Metazoa > Chordata > Mammalia > Scandentia > Tupaiidae > Tupaia > Tupaia tana. The sequence goes on from JAKSZU010000005.1 coordinate 60,571,873, forward strand.
CTACCAATAGAAATTGTCTGCAAGCAGGAAGAATAAGAAAGTCAATGGTATGATTTAACACAAATCCAAACCCTGAGAACTCCAGGACTACTGGTGTAAGACCTGGAGTTTGGAGGCCTAAGAATCAGGATCTCTGATGTTAAAGGCTAGAAGATGGAGGTCCCAGCTAAAGAGAGGGAGAAGGAATTTATACTTTGTGTATGTTTTTGTTATATTCAGGTTCTCAATAGATTGGATGATGTCCACACCCATTAGTGAAGGTTGGTCTTCTATACTCAGTTTACTTTTTCCATGTCTATTCTCTTCTTTTTTTTTTTTTTTTTTTTTTTTTGCTATAGGGCGCGTGCGCTCGCCAGACAGACAGAGAGAGACAGAGAGATAGAAAGCAGGAAATCACCCCCCAGGGGGGATGGCCACGCCGCAATCCCTTCTCCTCCATTCTCCTCTCGGGATCTTGGGCACGTACGCACACGCGCCCGGCGTGAGTTTAAGCCACCGGGTCCGGGACTCGAACCGCGGTCGACTACGTGGGAGTCCAGCGACATAGCCATTACGCTAACTGCTGGTCCCAATGTCTATTCTCTTCTGAAAAGATCCCCACAGGCACACTCAGAAATAATGTTTTATCAGCTATCTGGGCTACATTCTGCCCAGTAAAGTAGACTCATAAAATTAACTATCACAGTAATCTTTATTAGACTGAACAGAAAGAATGCCTTTCCTTTGTTTGGGAAGGAGGGGAGACATTACCTCCATATTTCAAAACTATAAACTAGTATATTCTTTTTGCAAAAAGGATACAATATTTCTTTTCCTTTTTCTTTTATTTAGAACAAAATCTTGACATGTTGTGATCCTTTTGCCTCAGTCTACCTGAATCATGGGATTATAGGAACACACTACCACACCTAAGGAGACAATATCTCTGTCTTCCAATGTTCTTTGCTATATGAACATCCTTAAAATAATAGTGTAAAAAGTAATCAGTGCTTTGCATTGTTAGATTAACCAAAATACATAAAACCATGGGGAGTTATATCTCAAAAGTAAAACACACAGCATAGGTTCACCAAACCAAACATAAGACAGAAATACATATTAGGGAAAAACATAGTGGACGTTCATTCATAATGCCTCAATTAAATGTCAAATTGGGTAGCTTTTAATAATTTTTTTCTTATTATTATAGAATATCCAAATAGTAAGTTTTAGGCAAATAGTACAGTGGCTTTTGACTTTTTACACAGCATATGAAACATGAACAAATGGTACCTATTTGCTGCAAATTTATGCTAGGCATTATGGTAGTACCTAAAATTACTTTCCCTGAAATGCTTTATTGTTTCTTTGGGGAGATATAATGTTCATATATGATGCGAACTGGAGAACAACTTATGGTGGTATATATTGAAATGCTAGATTATTGACGTAGAATTAATATCCTATTGATTTTGTTCATAAACCATTTTAACACATATTGCCTCATTTTCTATCCTTACTTCATTTGTATTACCATATTTTATTGATTTTACAATTGAGAACTTTTATCATCTCTGAAATAACCAGAAATATTATAGTAAATGACATCTTACAAATAAAATAGCTGTACCTGCTGAGTGGTACAGGCAATCGTAGAGCATTCCTCATCATTTAAAATATATCATTCATGTTTGGAGAAAAAAATGAAGTTTGGAAATGTATCCTTTCCCAGGACACAACAGCCAACAAATATTAAGGCAGAATCTGAGTTTAGGTCTTTTTATGTTAAAACTATGTAATCTAATAACAAGCACTTTCTGCCTCTTGGTCTAACACCTCACAATATTCCATTGTTGATGACACTGAAAGTTTGAGAAGAAATAGCATTCACTCAGATTAGCTTAATACCAAAAGGACCACAACATAGCCTATGGGAAAATGAAAATATTACCTTTTGCCTGTGGCCATCTGAATTCTGTCTTAGTACACAGGTATTCTTTTTTTATATGAGCATCATCAACATTTAATCTTAATCTGTTAAATATTTTTCAGTTTGGGGGCCAGCTAGCAGCGTAGTGGTTATGTCACTGGACTTTCACATGGCCTACTGTGATTCAAGTCCCATACCCAGTGGATTAAATTCCACCAGGCACGTATGCGTGCACGTATTCTCCCAAGATCCGGAGAGGAGAATGGAGGGGAAGGGATTGTGGCGTGGCCATCTCCCCTGGGGGGTGATTTCTCACTTTCTGTCTCTCTGTCTCTGCCTTTCTGGCAAGTGCACATGCTCTATAGCAAAAACCTCTCCAAAAAAAAAAAAATATATATATATATGTATGTATGTATGTGTGTGTGTGTATATATATATATATATATATATATATATATATATATAAAACCATAGAACCTAAGTAAACTAGAGAACAACTAGAAATACTAAATTATTAAAATACTATATTATTAGTATAGAATTAATATTCCATCAATTTAGTTTATAAATCATTTTAACACATATTGTCTCGCTTTATAGCCATACCTCCTTTGTATTACCATATTATATTGATTTTACAATTTAAAATTTTTATTATCGCTGAAACAACAACAAATATTATATTTAATGACATATCACAAATAAAATAGCTGTACTATCTAAATGATACAGACAATAATAGAGCATTTTTCATCATTTGAAATATATCATTTACATTTGGAGGAAAAAAATGAAGTTTAGAAATGTGTATTTTCCAGGACAAATGGCATCTTCTACTCACTACTCTCAAAAATAAATACCATCGTAACTTATTACAACCACTTCCTTACAAAATTAACTGGAAAGAGAATGTCCATAGCTACTTCAATTTCTCAAAAGGATCTGTATCCCCCAAAAGTTAACCAACATTTTTCTGGAAGTTTAATCTATTTTTTTAATTATTTTATTTTACTTTATTTATCCATTTATTTATTTATTTTAATTTGACCAGAGAGGGACAGAGTGAGTGAGAGAGAGAGAGAGAAACTGAGAAAGCAAGACACCAGGTCTAGGACTTGAACTGCAGTCAGCCATGTGGGAGTCCAGCTCCCTTAACCACCACACTACCTGCTGGCCCCTAGAAGTGTAATCTTCATGCTACTATATGGAACTGTTTAAAAACATGAATGTGGAATATCCTAGGATAAATTAATTTTAACAGTATATATAGTATTTTGTATTATTTACTACAAAAATGTGGCAAATAAGAAGGGAAGGATCTAAAGAAATAAAATTTATTAATTACCTACTTGTATCAAGCATTACATTTATGTCATTTCTAGATTAATGATCAACTAATAATTTATTTAGAAACCTATGAATATAATATATTTTCAAATATTATGGAAGTTTATTTATTTTCTTCTTAGAAGTTTTCACCTTAGGGTGCTTAAACTTGCTGTAAAGAGAGACAGAGATAGTGAGAGAAAAAGTGAAAAATCTGTCCAACCTCTTGTAATGGCACACCACAATCCATTCTCCTCCTGGGATCTTGGACATGCCCACACAGGTTCCTGGTGTGTTTCAAGTCACTGGGTCTGGGACTTGAACCATGGTCAGACATGTGGGTGTCCAACTACACAACCACTACGCCGCTGGACCTGAAAGTTTTTTTTTTTTAATAGATAAATGGCAGTTTTTACTATTCATGTTGTATTTCATATTCCCAAGGAAGTATTTTATATACTTTATAGAAGAGGGGCAATAACAGAGACATCTGGACTGCTCAGGGCATGACCTAATTCATATCTGTCCTCTTATGTACCATCTAACCTTTACTGTCTACATAAGAACTTTGACAAGAACAATAATAAAATTACAAAGTGTTAATCACTGTGTATTTTTATAATTAAAATTCAGTATCATTTATGTACTCGGGGTCTCTGGGATGTATGTGTTGGCCACACTGAGGGGGTCTGTGGGATGCAGTGGAGTATATTATGGTTTAAAGTGGGTTGTGCTGGGTCTTAAAGTGGGTTGTGCAATGGGTTTCAGTAAGAATTGCTCTAGTTTTCAGTTGGGATTGTGTTTGAGTGGTGTGTGCTGTTGGTCTCAGTTATGTACTCTGAGTCTCTGTGATGTGTGTGGTGGTCTCACGGTGGTGTGCTGTGGGTTGCAGTGTGGTATATTGTGTTTTAAAGTGGGGTTAGTGTGTCTTAAAGTGGGTTGTGGCTGTGGGTCTTAACAAGGTTTGCTGGAGTTCTCAGTGGGGTTTGTGTTTGAATAGGGTGTGCTGTTGGTCTCATTTATATACTCTGGGTCTTTGGGATGTGTAAGAAATTTTTAAAAAGTATAATTCGGTAACTTGCAATTACAAGGGTTTATTTTTCATACTTGGTGCTTGCCTACCTTGAGTAGATGGTGGCCCTTCTCCATAGGTACTGTAGTCAGCAGCTAAAGTGGGTGAAATGGCTATATTCAGATTTCTCTTATTCCTTCTACCCATCATATAATATGACATCCCAATGCATTTAATCACCTGTCAGGTGATTAGGGCTTGGAATATAGTATACATTAAAACATTTTGTCAATATTGGTGTTATTGAATTGTAGTAGATCTTACTATTAAATAAAGCATACAATGATATATTTTCTAGCACTGTTATATAGAGACTGAAAATTTTTTTTGAGAGGTTTTTGCTATAGGGTGCGTGCGCTCACCAGACAGACAGAGAGAGACAGAGAGACAGAAAGCGAGAAATCACCCTCCAGCGGGCATGGCCATGCCGCAATCTCTTCTACTCCATTCTCCTCTCAGGATCTTGGGCACGCACACACACACGCCCGGCGTGAGTTTAAGCCACCAGGTCCGGGACGCAAACCATGGTCAATTACGTGGGAGTCCAGCGACATAGGCATTACACAAATTGCTGGTCTTGAGACTGAAATTTTTTGAAATACTTTTGTTTTCCTTTCTGCATGCTAATATTGTCTCATAATATATTTTGTGGGAAATGGTAGAATTTCAGACTGTATAAAACATGTTTTCTAAAAATATGATATAATTTCATGTCCATTTATCTGTGATAACATATTTTCTTGAATACACATAACAGGGAATGATATTTTAATGTGGATAAGGTTAAGAATTGAAAAAGTAAAATAAAATTCACAATTTTATAACCTATGTATACAACCCTGCTTGATACATGTTACCCATCATAGGCATTTTCTCACTCATTTTAGCTTGGATTTTTAGAATTGTGAAGAAAGGTACTGCTCATATTTACAGATAGTGTTTATCTGAATGAAGTCAGAAAAATGTGATTTTTAGAAATTACCTAGTGACCAAGCTTAATCTGGGGGGAACTCATAATGTATGTGCATGTAGCAAATTTAACTCATCCACTAGATCTGGTTAAATGAGATTGAAAGCTTCAATAATTAGGTTAGCTTATGAATTATTACACATGATTTTATTAGGAGTAAACTAGATTTTTTAAAGAAGGATGCATGTTCTAGTTCTCCTTGAGGCTCATCCATCTTCTAGAGCATTACAAGTTTCTGGTAATATGATTGGTGGAATCAGCTCACATGAATTTATCCTGTCATATTAAATTTGAGAAAACTCTCTAATAAAACCGTCTAGAAAAGACATTTCCTATAGAAAGAATAAGTCGTCTTGTCATTTGTTTCTCTAACTCTCTCATGTGTTCTCCCTTTTCTCAAAGGAAGTGTGACAAGGTTGTCAAAGTGATAATCCAAAAATAATGAGGAGTGGTCCCACTGGGGCAGGGGGTTTATAATCACCTACTATGTACATGGCATGAATGAAGCAAGGGGTATTACTGCTTTTTGATATAATTCCATAAAGGAAGGTAATCGCTAGTTCCCCGTGTTGTGTGATTATAGAAATGTCAGTACAGTTTTAAGGTTTTATAGAGCCCATGGGTTTTAAACTTAAATTGGCTCCAGCAAGAATAGAAAAGATTTAAAGACAAGCCAGGAAATAGTCATTTAATGTGGTAATCAAGCAGAATTCTTCTAAAACTGAACAGTATGAAAAACATTTATGCCATTTCCAGTTTAGTGACTAACCAATAATTCACAAAAGGAACCTACTAAAATTAGATATTTCCCAAATTTTATGTGTTTTTTTCCCCTGAATAATCTGATAGATGGTGGCTTTTACAGTTCGTGCTGCATTTCAGATTTCCAAGGCAGTATGTTAGAAACTTTATGGAAAGGAGTCACCAATTAGGAGCATCAAGATTGCTCTGAGAATGACCTGAGCAGTTTTTTACCTGTGCTCCCCTCTTTAATGAGAGTATTGATATCTAAACCTGACTCTACCTAGACACAAACTTTGCCAAGAAGAATAATTAAATTACAAATTGCTAATCACTTTGTATCTTTTTGCAATTGAACTTCAATATCAGTGTTGATCTTGTTTACTCTATGCAACACTTTGAGAATTTAGAAGATGGTCTTATTGCCTTATAATAATCTTACAATTTCTTCCAATAGAGAGCTCTTTAATCAGGGTTCATGGATTTGGAGGTAATCTATATATCAAGGAATGATCATGGTCCTTAGATGGTGAGAAGGAAGACAGGGACAAAGTGTGAAGAGGCATTCTGTCATAAGACTACTGATTTTTAACCCCCTCATAAAATACTTTGTTATTGGAATATTTACATGCATCTAATTTAAATGCAACAACAATAAGGAACGGTTCTAGCAAAATAAAACACACTGATTATTTTCTCTATATGTTAGGCACTCTGTAACACATGTTCTCAGTTGTGTAGAATAAGTTTTATACTGGAATGTAACTAAATGTAACTAAATATGATGACTATTGGGATAAAAATAATGTATAATGCCTACAGTAAGTTTATTTTAATCATTTCAGGCAATGGTGGCTTGAGCAGCTGAGGCAAAGGGATGGAAGTCCGAATAGAAATCTTGTTCTGGAGGAAGCAAGGACGGGAAGGACAAGAAGAAGTCCCGTGATAGCTAGAGTTGGGAAAGAGAAGAAAGCGAATGGGCCAGATACTACAAAAGTGGGCACATGAGACACGGCAAGTTCAGGGAGCTGAGCTCTTTTTTGTGTGTTTGCTTATTTTAATCAGGAGACCACTCATACAATAACTGCAAAACTGCATTCATCCACTCATGGGGGGAAAGCCCTCATGGTCTAATCACTTCTTAAAATCTAATCCTCTTCTTAAATCACTCATTGCTCTTCATCTTGCCCGTTATACAAATTAAGGTCTTACCTGGTCTGCATGGCCCTGGTTCACCCACCACAGCATGCTTTTTTAAATTTTTACCTTATGCTATTGTATTCCTTTTTCACCTCACCTTCATTATTTCCTCAGAGACACTGAGTTCAGCTCTTGCAGGGCCATAAAACCATAAGGTTTTTTTCCAGTTTTTACTCCTTGAACATGGGCTACTCAATAATGTTCGCATTGGCAACTCTTTATTTTAATTTATTTTTCAACATAGCAGTCACCTACTTGGTATCTGCAACCTCAATCATTTTCTCTTCTCTGTTTTCTTATGATACCTCATCTCCATTCCATCTCACACCTGATATCATCTCAGGATAATTTTCCTCATTTTATTATTATTATTATTATTACTATTATTATTATTTAGTTTCTATTTCTTTAGGTACAACTTATGGTAAAGTAAAAGAAAGAATTAATGAATCTATCATACAATGAATGAGGAACAAATTGTGAATAAGAGGATGTGTTGGACTTTGAGTCTTACAGCCTGGTACTAACATTAATCTAGTTGCTTAACCTATGTTTCATTTTCTTTATATTTTAACACAGAGACTATCAGAAAGCAAACACTGGTAAATGTTGATAGTGATCAAAGACTTAGTAGCAAATCTGAAGGAGCAGTATTATAGAAGCTAGGAGCGGAGAATTTTGTTCATTTGTTTTGTTTTGTTTGTTTTCTGGGTTTTTTTTAAACAAATAATAAGTCATTTTATGCTATCATGTCAAGAAAGATATGGAATGAGGAAGATCACCTGCACAGAGTAAAGGACAATAAAAGAAAAACGGAATTTTTTTCCTGGGGGTTTTATTTCTAAAAGATTGCAGAAAATGATTGGATCTTGGGTGGGAAGCACTAATTACTCTGGCCAATTCATTTGATACTGGAAGAGCAGTCATTCTGAGAAAAGAAACAGCAGCCTAGTTTTTTCAGTGGACTAAACCTTTGTCTGAGTTCAGAGGCTTTTTACTAAATTTTTAGGTTAACATTTGAAGACTGAATCTTCCATGATTCAGTCTTCCATAATCTAGTCTGCCTCCCCTCTGTTTTTATTTTTTAATTTTTTTTCAGATTCAATTGTTTGTCTCTTATTTATTGGCTAAACATCTCATATTTTGGAAATTTAGTTTTTGGTATTATGTATGTAGTGCAAGCCCCTTATTATAGGTACTTCAATAGTTACATAGGTGTTCATATTCAAGAGCTACATTAATGAAGAAGTATATAAAGACTCTCTTAAAACTTCTTATAGTCTCCATTCTGTTGAAGTTCTTATTTAAGTTAGATTACAGAAAAATTGTGTATGTGCCATAAAATCTTCTCTTCTTCTAAAAATAATCTATCTTGACTATTTGTGGAGGGTTGGAGATATTAATTTTTTTTTCTTTTTTGTTTTGTTTTGTTTTTTTTTTTTGGAGAGGTTTTTGTTATAGGGGGTGTGTGCTTGTCAGGAAGACAGAAAGGGGCAGAGAGACAGAAAGGTAGAAATCACCCCCCAGGAGGGATGGCCACGCCAGAATCCTTTCTCCTCCATTCTCCTCCCGGGATCTTGGGCACACATGCACATGCGCCCAACGTGAGTTTAAGCCACTGGGTCCAGGACTCGAACCGTGGTCGACTACATGGAAGTCCAGCGACATAACCATTATGCCAACTGCTAGTCCCTGGATATATCTATTTAGTAAGTTTTACTACGTTTTTCACAAAGTATTTAATAACTCCATTGGCAAATATGATATCATCTACCATACCATAAAAGTTACAAAAGGTATTGTAACTGGGAAAAGTGTGTATGAAATAGGGTTTCTGTAGTGATTCTTTCAGCTTTGATCTTTGAAAGTTATGAATTCAGTTACTGGGAATTGTTCTGGAAACCTCTGATGTATGCAGAAATGTAAATCAAAGAGGATTTTCTGGAGATATTTATCTTAGTCATGCTGAGTAAATTATCTCACCTTTCAAGGATAAAAACACATATCAGAATCTTCTATATATAGCAACATATTTATAAGAAAACTGTGCATAGTTCTTATTCAACTTTATGGATTTACTCATTCCAAATATATACATTTTAGTTCATAGTTTAATATATTTTCCAGATACTTTTAAATGTGTATCATTTGACTTGGTGAACCAAATTGTTGTCATAATCTGATACCTAAAAGGGACAGAACAGGAAAATAGGACACTTTACCAAATGTAGTCTTTATCGTCTTTCTTATTATTGAAGTTTTAGTCAATATTTAAGTACTAATTTAGATAAATTTATTTTTAAAAATTAATGCACATAATTTACTTGTATTATCAGAAAAGCAACACTTCCATATATATATGTCATATATTTTTTCATGTTTTCAGTCAGAACTTAATTGTATTTACCAAATGCCAGATGTCTAGTAATAACAATTTCTCTGGAATTTCAATGCATTTTATTAATTTAATTTTAATTGTTTTGATTCATATTTGCTTAATTTGTATGCTACTTGATACTCTAAGAAAATTGGTTAAGCATAAATAAATACAAAAAAGATTCAGAGAATAATAATAAACTTTAAAGAGAAAACAGAATTAATAAATTTTAAAGTATTTTGAACGTCATTCTTAGAGAATGGGAAAAATTTTATTTTTATTTTTTAATTTGTTGCAGGGTACCCACACTCACTATAGAAAGATAGACAGAATGAGAGAGAGAGAGAGAGAGAGAGAGAGAGAGAGAGAGAGAGAGAGAAACCAAGCTGCCAGGTCCAGATGCACAGTCATCAGCCATATGGGAGTCCAACACTTTAACCACTACACCACCTGCAAATCCCAAAAATGAATAATTTCTTACCTTGAACAGAAGGCACTGGTTCTGTGAAAATGTTTGGTTTTTCCTTTTTTAGGAAAATAAGCTCATATATTTATGTTATCTCAAATTTGTATTTATAATTTAAATCTTCAACCTCCTACTTTTCTTCCTAAGTCCAATGGCATGTTCTTTCAGGAAAGTCTAAAGTAAGCAATGAGCTACCTTAATGGAATGATGACAAATAAAGAAATCCAGATTTCTGGTTATGTTATTAAATATAATCATTACAGTAATAATTTAATAAAAAATCACCAATACTAGATGATATATATTTAGAGCAATAATTTATTTTGATAAATAAAAATACAAGAAGGAATAGTATTTTATTATAGATCTTCTGTCATTTTATTTAACTTATAGTAATTAAAAAATTATAAAAAAAATTTCAAGTAATCTTTTTGTAAAATAAATAATGCACAATCATAATGACACAGTTATAACAAAAAACTCTGCAATGCAGAAGTCATGTGAAAAGGTCCTGGATTTGCATTCCAAGATCTCTCTGTGTACACCAGGTGTACGTGCTCCAGTAATCCTGGCTGGTTGAACCTGGGGGGTGGATTGTGGCATGAGACCCTGTTGGGGGTGTTTTCATCTCCCTCTCTCTTTTCTTCAACTCTCTCTTACAGAAAAATAAATAAAAAATAAACTTCGTAAAAAAGAAATATTCCCTGAGTACATGCACCGTATAGTATTAAGAGACAGATAAGAAATGCACAATTACCTTGATATGTTCTAAATTGAATTGTAGAGGGTGGCAAGTCCTGAACACTCACGTGTGGGTAAGGATACACTCAGGGTCTGTTTAAAAACCTATGACTGGGACTCACTTGTATCAGAGAGACGTTAGAACTCTCTGTACATATGAGACACCCCGTCTGTTCCTAGCTCAAACAGATGCCAGATCTCCTAACTGTTCACCTACCACTGCTGGTACATCTTCCATGTAAAGAGAACGTATGTATGTGACTCTTCTGTGTAATATACTTATATAATACTGAGAAAAATTTGCTAATGAACCACATCAATGTTTCACTGAACACAGCCGCCTGTTGTTGTAATGATGAACAAGCAGAGATTTTCTTCAGAAAACATGAACAACAGGGAACCAGCAGTTAGCGTAATGGTTATGTTGCTGGACTCCCACGTAGGCGACCGCGGTTCGCGTCCTGAACCTGGTGGCTTAAAACTCACGCCGGGCGCGTGTGCGTGTGTGCCCAGGATCTCGAGAGGAAAATGGAGGAGAAGGGATTGCGGCGTGGTCATCCCCCCTGGGGGGTGATTTCTCGCTTTCTGTCTCTCTGTCTCTCTCTGTCTGTCTGGCAAGCGCACGCGCCCTATAGCGAAAACCTCTCCAAAAAAAAAGAAAACATGAACAACAGAAAGAATATCCCTACCAAAAAAAAAAAAAAAAAAAAAAGAAAAAGAAAAAGAAAAACGTGCTGCTGTTACAACACGTGTGGCAATCAGTTCTCTGGAGATTGAGCAATACTGCTTTCTTTCAAAATAGATTGAAACCAACAACAGAAAACACTGTGGATTCTGCTCTCTGTGTAAAGGAGATATCATACTTGTAAATAGACCATCCAGGGAGCATCCCTAGGAATAGATTGCATAATTTTATTTTGTTTCATTTTAATGAACATTTTTATTGAACTTATTTTGTGTGGAGCACTGTTTTTTGTAATCATGCACTGTTCCATCCTGAGAACAGATCTATGAAGAAGTTGCTATTTTCACTCCACTTTATAGACTAAAAAATTGAGGCGTGTAGAATACTTTTAAATGTAGTTATTATGGTGTTCATAAGAGTGCACTGGATATTCCACTGTACAGAGAATACCTTAAACCAGGGACTTAGAAGTCGTTGAAAATCCATCACATTTATTCCAGGGCTGGAACTTACACAGGCTGTTTCAGGACAGTAAGTTAGTTGGCAGGGGACTGAACACAGACCTGGGAGACACATAGTTCCTTTGATGACCATCTTTGACAAAGGACTTCCAAGCACATTGCCAAACTTTCCCAATTCTGTATTATGAACAGCAGTATAAGATGTTTCTTCTCAACCTTTTCTAAGTTCAATTCTGTCTAACTTTTCCACAGGATAAAATATATGAAATGTTTAATTTTACAATTTTTAAAACATGATAAATAATCAAAAACAGGACCAGCTAGAGGCATGGTGGTTAAGGCAGCTGGATCTCAAATGGATGATTATCCATTTCAAACCATACCCAGTGCAGGTGGTAGGGATGGCAGCTGCAGATGCTGGAGACAGTGTGGGAGAGGTGATGGGGGTGAGTGATGGAGGGCGGAGGGGAGGGATTCAGGAAGCAAACAACACACTTAATAGACACAAAAATGAAAAGTCGTCTGTTGATAATGTATATGGTAATATTGTCTTGACTGATGTGCACTGTACTCATGTTGGGAAAAACCATATTGTACACTGTAAAGATGTGCAATGATATAAAAAAAAAAAAAAAGTCAGCACTCTGGCAAAGGGAGAAAGATCTGAAGATATGATAGTGGAAAGGATGAATGTGGATGCCAGAGGCTGCAGGGGAGAGGAGTGGGTGGTGGAGAGTGGGCGTGAGGGGCAAAGGGAAGAAACATTTAACACCAAAAAAATGTAGAGTTCTCTGTTGAAAACTATATATATATATATATATATATATATATATATATATATATATATATGTATATATATATATATATGTATATTGTATACATCATAATGGGGACTTTATGTAAAATGTGAATTTAATTGATCTGAGAAAGAAAAATAAAAGATAAAAAAAAAGAAAGGTTGGTAGCTGCTAAAGAAAAAAAACAAAAAACAAAAAACAAAAAAAAAAACAAACCCATACCCAGTAGTTTGAAAAGCACTCCAGGAGCATATGTGTGTGTACCCAAAATTCTATGAAAAGAATAGAGAAGTATAGTGGCATGGCCATTCCCTGGGAGGTGCTTTCTCACTTTCTCTGTCTCTCTCTGATAAGTGCATGCATCCAATAGCAAATTAGAAAAGAAATAAATAAGGACAAAACAAATTTAAAAATGGAAGAAATTAATCTCGACTATGTTTAATTTCACTTATGAATGTAAGTGCAGAATCCAAATTGAAATACCTGAAAATAATTCTTCATATTATAGAAAAATCAGAAATACATACCAATAGACTTTTTTAAAATTTTTTTTGAGAGATTTTCGCTATAGGGCGCGTGTGCTCTCCAGACAGATAGAGAGAGACATTAGAGACAGAAAGCGAGAAATCACCCCCCCAGGGGGGATGGTCACGTCGCAATCCCTTTCCCCTCCATTCTCCTCTCGGGATCTTGGGTACGCACGCACATGCGCCCGGCGTGAGTTTTAAGCCACTGGGTCCGGGACGCGAACCGCGGTCAACTACGTGGGAGTCCAGCAACATAGCCATTACGCTAACTGCTCGTTCCCAAATAGACTTTTTTTTTAGACTTTTCAAAATATGGTGTCAAGCCACATTACAACGTCTCTTTTTCAAAAATGACATTAAATTGTAAATGTGATGCTACTTTAATATGATTAAACAAAATTATTTCATACTTTTGTCTGATTTTATGTCTTCTTTCTAAATTTTTAAATGAGACCAAGCACTTTTCAAAGATTCTTTAGAAATAACTACTAAAATTGCCAGGCTTATAATACCAAATTTACAAAATTAATATAAAAGCTTAAAGAAAAATAAGTTTTTAATGTAGTTTTTATGTTAAAGTTAGATGTTTTCTAATTAAAGTAAAAAAAAAAAATTCTGGATGATGTCTTGACCAAAAGAATCTGCCCTTGTGTCATCAAAAATTCTAATTTTTCCAAGGTTATACTATTACAACACTTAACATTATTCAATGAGTTCCTATAATTTTTAAGTGTTTTCCCCCTAAGTGAGCAAATATTTTTAAATCTTTTGAAAATTGGAAAATGATTTTTTAAAATATTCAATCAAAACCCAAGATAAAAATAATAGTTACATTTTACTCCATGCCCTTAGTCTATAGTTCATATGAAAATTTATAACATAAAATATACAAAACAGTGAAATTAGTTTTCATTTTATGCTAGCCTTTTAAAAAGTCTCTAAAATTCTAGAATATTTCAACTAAAATGTAGTGACTATAAGAAAAAACTGAGTTTTGACACATATATTATTCTTCTTATAAACATGATTTTAGCTCAAGGTCTTGCCAATGAAGCAATTATTTCTGACTTACACTTGCATTGCAAACTCATATAGCTTTTTGCAAATACAGTTTGTTCAATTGTGTCTTCATACTAGATTGTAGACAATTTGAATAAAGAAAGACTCAAAATTTACTTTTGTATTTGAATAAAAAGGAAACCAGATTTGAAACTGTAATTTGTTCAACAAGAATCTTTATCTATTCTGAATACTATATTTTACTGAAATGCAGATGTCATTGATTATAAAACGTACTATTAAGACAGCAATAACAACATCACTTTCAAGTGTAAAATCCATCCTTATTCCGGTAATGATACACATGCATATTTTTGTATCCTGGTATTACTGAACTATGTTTGAAACCTGAATCTTTCATAAACTTTAAAGATCTTTGAATATCTTCTCCTCAATTCCTACCTCCCATCTTCCATTGGACCCTGAATTATTTAGTTTAATCTTTTTATTTTTAATATGCCAGGAAGCACTTGTATTTGCCAGAGAAAGACAGAGAGGGAAAAGGAGGAAGAATCCCCAAGTAGGGCATAGTCAACCCACAATCACTTCTCTTCCATTTTTCAATCCTGATGGGATTTGGGGCACAGATACACATGTACTTGGCATGTCCCTCAAGCCTCTGGGCCCAGTATTCAAACTATTGAGCAAGCCATGCGGCATCCAGTTCCTTTAATCGCTAGGTCACAGAGATGGACTTATCTTGTCAAATCTTAATTCTACCATTGTGTATTTTCCTGGCATATGGTTAAAGTGTATGTTTCTCTCTCTCTCTCTCCCTCTCTCTCTCTCTCTCTCTCCCTCTCTCTCTCTCTCTCTCGTTAGGTGTATGTCTCTTCAGTCATCTCTTTTCCCTGTATTTTTCTCTTGAGCCAGTTTCTCACTGCTCATCTCTTTTCTAGATCTTTAACTTTCATGATCCAAGCTCTATTCTGTGTTTGGTAGGTACATATTACTGTTCACATACTCAAAATCTAACTTTATTTTCCTATAACTTGATTTAATTTTTATTTTAAGCTTCATTCTACTCTGTAATGAAAATCTTAATCTTGTTAATACAAAGAAAATTCTGCCAAATTTGTTATTTCTGTTTAATATGGGTTTATAACTCAATCGTGATGATTTGAATGTACTTCTGAGGTTGTCTCCTTGCCTTTCCATAATGAAGTTAATTAAATTTTAAGTTTTTCCAGATATACCTGTTGCTAGAGGATTATTGTGAAAATAAGAATCTCTAGATTCTTCAAAATATAAAATGATCTAAAGTTTTATACACAGGCACAAAATTCTAAGTCAAATCAAATTAAATTATAACATTTCCTTTCCATTTTGTCTTCTGGTGCCAGTAACCCACTAACACATGAGCTCTGACCTCACAAGATCTCCAGTGGTGATGGCGAAGACAGAATTGGGCAAATAATTTCATTGCAAGGCCAATCACTTTCTCTCCATCAACTTCAGCATTTCATTAGCTGGTGACAAGAGCTTTCAGGGACTACTCCACTTTGCAGACTCAAGCATGTGGTTGATCTCTAAGTAACACAAACTTCAAATGTCATGCATCTTCACAGTTAGATTTTTACATTTCAGGACCTGGTTTTCTGTTCCTGTCTCAAGTGAACTCAGTAACTGAAGTACAAGTTATCCTTACTCTTGGACTTGAAAATTGAAGGGGTACTCCAATCACGGAGGTAGAGATAATGAATTTACAGCTCTGCCCAACTGCAATACTTATGACACATTAACTTTGCTTTACAAAATTCATGCTCTCTCTTGACTGATTCTGAATTTTATGGTTCAGAGGTTTCAGGGAAGAACTTCTT
The DNA here is from genome assembly GCA_026018925.1 of Tupaia tana. Classification (NCBI taxonomy): domain Eukaryota; kingdom Metazoa; phylum Chordata; class Mammalia; order Scandentia; family Tupaiidae; genus Tupaia; species Tupaia tana. The sequence continues at coordinate 60,588,024 of JAKSZU010000005.1, forward strand.
TGGATAGTACATGTGGACTTTTAGTCGCACATCTCAAACCTAGACTTTTTTGCCTAGAAACAGAAAGTATGATGTATTTCCTCTCTGCTTCTAATCTACTTCTCTCTACATTGAATGGCGGTTCTGGGTCCAGCACTCTGATTTTCACTGGCCATGAGGAAGAAGAAAAAAACATTCAAAATGAATGTCTTGGATAATTATGTTGTCGTATGTCATACCCTATGATGCTTTTATTCCCTGAACTAAGCAGAAACATGGCTTTTCCCAGAGAGCACTGCTGTCCTAAAGTCCACTTTATTCTGTATTTCCCCATCCTCTGTGTGGCTCAGACCAAGCCATGCAGAGTGTCTTCACTCCGCAGTGCTGGGAATAGCTACTATCCAACCTCATGGGAAAGATCCTGCTTTTAAAGATTTACATCATTCATACAATATAATGTTAAAGTGCACACAAATGTAATGGCGTACAATTGATACTACTCTTTCTTTCTCGATATGCTGTAAGAATCAAGAGCTTGCCAGAGACAGCGAGAGAAAGCACCATTCAGGTGGAATGATCACATTACAATCATTTCTTCTCTATTCTCCTCTTGGGATTTTGGGCACATATGTACTGACACGTGGCATATATTTTAAACTACTGGGTCCTGGACTCTAACCACATAGTTGGCAATGTGTTATCCAGTCACCCTAACCACCACCCCACCAGTTCACCCAATATCACTTTTCAAATTGGAAAATAAAGATGGGAATTTGTAAACCCTATAAAACCAGTTACATGACTTTTAAATACTCAATTTAAGGATATAGAAGAACTAAGACTGAAAATTAATCAAACTGGATTGTGATTGGAAACAAATCAAGTTTTCATATTCAGAGTTAACCAGAGGATTTTTTAAAATGAATTTAAAATTGGGACCAGCAGTTAGCATAATGGCTAGCATAATGGCTATGTCGCTGGACTCCCACGTAGTTGACCGTGGTTCAAGTGTCGGACCCAGCTGCTTAAACTCACGGCGGGCGCGTGTGCGTGCGTGCCCAAGATCCCGAGAGGAGAATGGAGGAGAAGGGATTGCGGCGTGGCCATCCCCCTGGGGGTGTCATTTCTCGCTTTCTATCTCTCTGTCTCTCTGTCTTTCTAGTGAGCGCACATGCCCTATAGTGAAAACCTCTCCAAAAAAAAAAAAAAAAAGAATTTAAAATTGACCATAAAAATTATGACGTCAATGTGATTTTTTATAACGTGGATGGTGGAATTAGCTCTCTGAGTAAATATTTAGGAATGTTGAGAAGCAAAATATAGTTTTGTGTTTTCAAATCACAATTACTATTTTGGGATGAAGAGCTTACATTCTATTACACTTTCTTTTTGTTGTTGACAACCTCATAGTCCTCAGAGATTTCCCTAACTTCTCAAGTCTTGTTATCCTTGTGGATTATTTACCCTCCATTCAGGTAATCCAGACAATACTCTAGTATTTTCCTACCTTATCACTAGTATCCTTCTCATTTCCACTGTTTAAATCCCCGATCTATGGTCACATCTTGGACCGTGGGATCAGTCAGAATTGTTTCTAAATAAATTGCTTTGTCTGATCACAACTTTTTATTATTCTCTTGTAATTTTTTTTTTTTAATTTTGCTATAGTACATGTATGTTCACTAGAGAGGCAGAAATGGAGAGAGAAAGAGAAATAGAGAAGATAAAAAAAGCACCTCTAGCAGACAAAATATCACAATTTTCTTTCTTTTTTTGTAGGTTTTTTTTTTTTTTTAATTGGGCACACATGCTAGCCAGAGAGAAAGAAAGAAAGAAAGAGAGAAATCACTCCCCTCCCCCGACCAAGGGGAATAACCATGCTACAATCCTGTCTTCGTTTTCCTCTTGGGATTTTTAGCATACGTGCACACGTGCCTGATGTGTTTGTCAAGCCACCAGGTCTGAGACTCAAACTATGCAGTCGGCCATGGGGAATTTAGACACGTTAATCACCATGCCACTTATATGCCCCATTCTCTTATAATTTAAAGAAATAAATTGATCCATGGGGCCAGCAGTTAGCGTAATGGCTATGTCGCTGGACTCCCACTTAGTCGACCGTGGTTTGAGTCCCGGACCCGGTGGCTTAAACTCACGCCGGGTGTGTGTGCGTGCGTGCCCAAGATCCCGAGAGGAGAATGGAGAAGGGATTGCAGCATGGCCATCCCCTCTGGGGGGTGACTTCTCCCTTTCTCTCTCTCTGTCTCTCTCTGTCTGTCTGGCGAGTGTACGCGCCCTATAGCAAAAACCTCTCCAAAAAAATAAAAAATAAAAAAGAAAGAAAGAAATTGATCCAAATATAACATTTTCTATTCTACAGAATCCTTCATAGCAGCTCTCTTGTCCAAAATTTTTTATTGCCTCCCTAAAATTTTATGTTTTATCCACTTCAATCCCCCTCTTTTTAGTATAGCATCTCATTTCTTAATTTTCCTCACTCTGGTTCAGCAAAATCTCAGTGCTCAATTGGGTTAAAAACTTTCCTTTGGGAAGAAAGATGGCATAATGGTTGCATCTCTGGACTGCCCCATACTCGACCATTGTTCGAGTCTTGGACACAGTGCTTAAAACTCACCCTGGGCATAAAACTCACACTGGGTGCTTAAAACATACACACTCACATATGTCCCCAAAATCCCAAGAGAAGAATGGAGAAGGGATTGGGGCATGACCATCTTTCTGGGAGGTGATTTCTCTCTTTCTGTTTCTCTGTCTCTCTCTTTCTCTCTGATAAGTGCATTTGCCCAATAGCAAAAATCTCTCCAAAAAGAACTCCTTTCTGGCCATATGTGGTGATGCAGCATTACTGCAATGATCCTTGATGCTTAGGCCATAGGGGAAGGTGTTGGATTCATGTCCCTAGGTTTCCCTGTGCCTCTCACCCAAGCTGATAAGGCTGGAGGTAGAATCATGTCATAGAAACTCAGTTAGAAGTCACTCTATCTCTCTCTCTATCTCCCTCTGTCATATAAGACATAATTTTTTAAGAGGTTTTTGCTATAGGGCGTGTGCGCTCACCAGACATACAGAGAGAGACAGAGAAACAGAAAGCGAGAAATCACCCCCCAGGGGGGATGGCCACACCACAATCCCTTCTCCTCTATTCTCCTCTTGACATCTTGGGCACGCACGCACATGCGCCCGGCGTGAGTTTTAAGCCACCGGGTCCAGGACATGAACCGGGTCGACTACGTGGGAGTCCAGCGACATAGCCATTATGCTAACTGCTGGACCCAAGACATAAATTTTAAAAGAAGGTCCTTTTTCTCCACATCTGCATTTATATACATGATCAATTATTTAGATAACAAAAGTTTGGAATTCATGGTCAAAGCCTTCATGGATGCCCCTTCCATAGTTGGGCTCTGTGTTTTTACCTTAAAGCAGTTATTTCACTGCTGCAAATTTCTAAACTCTCCCATCTCCCCATAATTCTCAACAGATGATTTCATCTTCCTACTTCACAAAAATAAGTAATTGCTCCCTTAACTTCCTTCAACCAACTCTACAATTTTATGTACACCCGTTCTTGGCTTTTCCTCTCCGTAAGGCATCTGTCATCCTGTCTACACCACTATCTACCTCTTCTCTCGATAACATGCTCTCCTGAATTATCTTAGACTTAAGCTATTGATTCTTCTCTATTTTCTTTCTTCCTCTCTCCTTTGCTATTGATTCCACTGCATTCACATTTTTTTTTATGGGAGCCAGGAGGAAAAAAAACCTCCTCCATCCATACATCTCCACAAAACTTTGTCCTATATCTTTCCCCTCTCTCAACTTCAGATTTCTAGCAGTGATTTATCTGCCCTTGTTACCTTACTATTAGCTCAAAATTCCACTGCCTTCTGCCTTACTCCTGCCTCGCCACTGAAATTCCACTAGTCTGGGCCACGGTGACCTCTTCGTTGCTGGATCAATCTGAGATTTTATACCATAGAAAGTATTTTCACTTGCCTCATTATTATTTTTGGCTATTATTTCATCCTTATAGTATTATCCATATTTTATAAACAGAAAACTGATATTCTGACAGCTAATTTGGTCAAGATAACAACCTCATAGCTACAGGGGACAAAAATTGATTATGTACGGAAGCCTTCTGACTCAGGATTCTATACTATGCTACAGTAAAACAAGATATCAATTATATTCTCATATTCATTATTCCATGAACATTTATCATTTATTTTTACTTAAGAGCAGACAATTTCATGACCTACATTGATAGCAGAAGCTGTGGTATCTAAGTTATTAATAATTTAAGGTGACCCAGAAATATCTGGGGAGCAGAGGAAACTAATGAGAAAATGTCTCCTTTGAATATTCAAGTAAAAGTAAGGACACTGAACATGTTAGAGACAGACTGCTCCTCCTAATTAATATAAACCAACTCAAGCAAAATATAAAAGGAAATACTGAGGGAGGAAATCTTACCTGTTGTTAGAAACTAGTTTGTTTGACTTAAAAAGCCAAATAGCAAAAATAAGGTCTCTCATATTTCTGATCTGATTTGGGAAGAAACAAAATGCAAGATTATCTCTTTTCATTTATAATACTTTTTCCATTGACGAACTTATACTTTGGTGATTTGAAAATGATAAGGACGTATAGTTACAAACTGTAAGAAGTTTTAGTTTGTGAGTAAACTATAGGAATATGTTAAATGCATGAGAAGTAGATGAAAATAAATTCTCAACGGTGTGTTTCTGGGAAGAGACAGCATTTGAGCTAAGACTTATAGATCCTACATGGTTTCCAGGTACCAAAGGAAAAAAGGGCATCTAAGCAGAGTCTTTAGCATGTGTAAAATGCAGAGACAGAGATATGGTATGTTTGGAGAACTCCAACCCACTCATCCAATGAAGTACTAGTCAAGACTGAAGAACGTATTTTACAAAGAAGCAATTAAATATAGTTTGGAGGAATAAAAAGAGGATTTATTGTTCACATAATAAAAAATCACTAGAGTAGCTGGTTTCAAGCACAGATTAATTGGAATTTAAAAGATGCCATCAGTGGGGCCAGCAGGTGGCATGGTGGTTAAGGAGGCTGGATTCCCACATGGTGGACAGTGGTTCAAGTCTTGGGTCTGGTGGCTTGAAACTCAAACCAGGTGCTTGTGCATGCTCAAAATCTCAGGAGAGAATGGAAGCATGGCCATCGCCTCTGGGGCCTGATTTCTCATTTTCCTTCGCTCGGTCTCCCTCTTTCTCCTCTCTGGGGAAATTCAGGTTTGGCATGTGTATGTGCTTTCCCAAGAACCCAGGAAGTGAATGGAGGAGAAGGGATTGCAGCATGGCTATCTCTTCTGGGTGGTGATTTCTCACTCTCCCTCTCATGTCTCTCTCTCTCTATCTCTCTCTCTCTCTTTCTATCTCTCTTTCTGGCAAGCCCATGTGTTCTAAGGCAAAAACCTCTAAAAAAAGTTACAAAACAAGAGTCCTGGACTTGTAGCTTGAAAAATCACTCTGTGTGTGTACACACATGCCCTAAATTCCAAGATGAGAATGAAAGAAGAGATTGTAGAGTGGACATCACACTCCCCAATCCCCACCTTTAGGGGTGATTTCTCATTTTTTCTCTCTCTGCCTCTTGTGAGCCATGCACCCTATGGCAAAAAAAAAAAAAAAAAAAAAAAAAAAAAAAAAAAAAAAAAAAAAATTCTGAAAACACCACAAGTTTTGTTTTCCATTTCTCTCCTCTTTCTCCCTGTCCTCTACCTTCTTTCTCATCTTTCCTTCTTCCTCTTTTTTCTTTTTCTAGTGTGTTAGCCTGATCCTCAGGCAGGCTTTTACTACAGAGAAACCAAAAGAGTCACTGGAAGCACTACACTAAGATCCCTGTATTCCTGGATGCCCAGTGTGTTTATATTTTACGATTAATCTTATTGTCATGGAATGCAAAGTTCTAAATAATATGACCCCTATTGCTGAATATCATCTGATTTTTGTATTTTCTATTCATCTTTTAGTTATCCACACACTGGGTTAAGAAACTCTGCTCTAGATAAATGGGAGCCTTTGTCAGGAGTATAATAAATTAATGCATGAGGAAAACAAGGTAACTCTAGGGATGATTATCCCTATAGAATAATTGAAAGAATGACACAGGGAGAATGGGAAACTGCTCTGAAGATTTTGAGCATTCAGACAGGTTTTAATAAAGGTACAGAAGGTTTTCTATATTCTATACTGTGTTTCAATCATTATTTAACCAATCATATATTAATAGAAATGCAAAGTTTTTATTTCTATAAATCTGTAATATGTATGCTTGTACCAAGGAGATAGAAGTTATCTTCCTTGATTATATTTTTAGCAATGGAAGTACAGACCTAAAAGCAATACACAGTGTATTTATTTATTTAGAGCTACTTTTGCTATGGGGTACACATGTTTGCTGGAGAGACAGAGAGGTAGAAAGCAAGAAATCATCCCCCGGGAGGGTGGGCACGTGGGAGTCCAGCATCTTAACCAATGTGCCATCTGCTGGCCCCAATACATATTTTTAAATGTGCACATCTTGGCTAATAGCCCTCCAAAAAAACTTTCCTAGTTTTTGCTTGCATTGACAGTCTGTTTGTTTCAATTTTCCAGTAACATGGACTCCCTGATATTTACATATCTCCATAATTGTTAAAGTAATAATAAAATTATCCTGGAAGAGAGTTTCTTCACTTATATGTTCACAAACAAAGTCTACCTATTGCTGTCTTCGCTGTGCATTTATGATTTCATTAGTAGAGAGTGACAAAGATAGTTGGTTCAGCATGTCTACTTTCAATCTTATGACTTAATTACATTTTTAGAATCATTTAATTTTTATTTATTTATTATTTCTTAAAAAACGTAACCAGAGAGAGACAGAGAGGCATAGTAAGAATGCAAGCTGCCAGCTGTAGACCATATGCAGTCTAGGTCCTTAACCACCATGCCACTTGTAGGTCCCAACTTACTGACTTCTAATTGTAAAATGTATCTGCGCATCTACCTGGGCAGTGCGACAGGTGTGAGAGAGAACTGACAAAGCTATATTACAAAACACAATAAGTTACAGTGCAGATCAGAAAGAAGGGAGCCAAATCCAAATGACTCCTATTACTGGCACCATGTCTCAACTGGAACAGCCAGAACAACAAATGAGAAAACCATTTGGATCTAATTACAGAGCAGGAGGCAGGGTAAAGAAAGAAAAAGTCTGTAAACTAATGAACAGATGATGCTGCTGTAGTCCAAACTCCCCATCTCTTTGAGCTTTCCTTCCTGCTTTTTCTCCTGTAACAATACCTGCGGACACTCACTGAAACGTCCTCATCCTTGAGATTATTAAAACATATTCGCAATTGAAACCAGCTGAATAGAATAATACTATAAAATAAATGCTTGGATTGATTCTCTTGGCTTTATTTGTCCCCTACTAAAACATATCCCATTAAATAGCAATTTTGTTTGTAATGTCCTGAACTAAACTCTCGGCCCTAAAGAAGAATTCCAGTTCCACATGTTTAATGTAGTTCTCTGTATGCCACATACTATGGGCTTAATTAAAATTCTTAATAAATTATCTTATAAATTAATTCCTATTTTTTGTTTTATGTTTTCTCCACCCCCATTGAAAGCAAATAAAATTCAAATTCACATTTTACTGCATGAAGGTACAAGAATTAGCCCTGGAAACATTTAAACTCAAGATGTCTTTAATTATTCTTTTAAATAGGGTGGGGAAGGCAAAAGGGAAATGAGAAAGTAGCTAACATTTAAATGATTATTTACCATAGTGCTAGCCACTCACATACGTCATGTCTAGTCCTAAGAATTGCTCAGGGTCATTTTCCATGTACATTTGGGGAAAACGTGGCTAAAAGATATTTAAGTTTCCCAACATTTTCAAACTAGTATCGGGTTGTCAGAAAAATTAATACTTTTTTTCTATGCAAAACACGCATTATGACTTTTCCAACAACTCAATAGTTGGAAGATTCAGGATGTGAATACATATTTTCCTTACCTTTTTGGATGTTTCCACTTCTTTTTTATTTAAACAAGCTCAGCATTTTTTTCATTTTTAAAAAGTCATACAAAATAATAAATGTAGGGAGTGTCTCACCAGCACACTATTCTTCCCTAAGTTAAATGTGCTAGGAATTCCATTTTTATTTACTTCAGGTTTTCTCATCTAGAATATGCTTTTGCTATAGGTTTTTTTTTTTCTTTCTGTATTTTATATTCTTGCTCATTACTAGACAACTATTCTAGTGGCCAGTGAAATAGGATTTGTAGCCTGGAAAATGAAAACCTCATAAACAATGACATATTTTGACCCAATAGCCATTCAAAAAGTTCTGCCACCATTCTCTCACTTTTGTCTTCTTGAGCATTCCTTGCTCTACCAGTGCATAGCTCTTCTGACTATAAAATACTCTTCAGAGCAATACACAGGGTGGGGATGGTGTCTTCAAATATTAATGGAAGTGCAAGGCCATCACATGGTGTAGTGGTTAAGGTACTGGACTTCCACATGGTCGACTGTGATTTGAGTCCCAAACCCTGCAGCTTGAAACCCATGTCGGAAGCATGTACATGTCTGCCCAAGATCCTGAGAGGAGAATGGAGGAGACGGGATTGCAATATGACCACCCCACCTTGAGGGGTGAGGAGTTCTTGCTTTTTTCACTCTGTCTCTCAGGCGAGTACACATACCTTATAGAAAGATTTTTCTCTAAAAAATAATAATGATGAAAATGGATATTATAAAAATTGGAATGGATTTTAATTTATATTGCATGAATAACTTTTACCATAGAACTGAAATCCCCTTTTTCAATGAACTTTTTGAAATCCCCATGTATTCAGATTCAATTTCCCTGATACATAGCTGTCTAAGGTGAAATAATTTTTTTCCCCTAGGGACCAGCAGATGGCATAATGGCTACAGTTCGAGTTCTGGACCCAGTGGCTTAAACTCATACTGGGCACTTGTGTGTGCATGCCCAAGATCCCAAGAGTAGAATAGAAGAGAAGGGGTTGTGGCATGGCCATCCCCCTGGGGGGTGATTTCTCACTTTCTCTCTCTCTGTTTCTCTCTGTCTTTCTGGCGAGTTTAAGCACCCTATAACAAAGAATTCTCTCAAAAAAACTTTTTTTTTTTCCTAAAGTACATACTACTCTATGTTTAGGACTACCTTCTATTTTGCATTTATTCATTCATTCCACAAATTTTTTATGGTCTTTCTGTTATGTACTGAATATTATTCTAGGTTCTGAGACTGCAACTTTAAAAGAAGGATCTGGAGGAAGGTGCAAGGGAAATGCAATGCTCCACAAGGCTGACTCACATGGAAAGGTTCCAGGTTCACATCTACAGACCTCCCTTGACAGGCTTGCAAGAACGCACATATAGGTTCCCATTATCTGGAACTGGCTGACACTGGAGGTGTATCTAGCCATGGAGACCTGAGGGAGTTGTCTATTTCTGGCTCTCATGGGAGAAAGAAAGAAACTTTAAATTAAAAAAAGAGGAGGAGGAACAAGGGGAGGGAGTGAGGGAGAAAAGAAGATAATGATGACAAAATTGTCATGCTCCTCAGACTTATATTTCAGTAACTGTCCTAGACTCAAATTCACAGAACGTTGGAACAAGCATTCTAGTTTCCAACCTAGCTACGTTGTGTACTTTTGATGATGATGATACCAACATTCAAATAATGATGGGAATTAAAGAAGAGCTGATGTATGGTAATTTATCTTTAAACAGTGTTTTAAATGGTGTCCTCCTTTATAGCAATTTGAAAGTAGATGGTAGGGACCAGCAGACAGCCTAAAGGTTACATTGCTGGACTCCCACATAGTACCCCACGGTTCAAGTTCTGAACTTGGTGGATCGAAACTCATGCCAAGCATATGTGCTGCATGTGCGTGCCCAAGATCCAGGGGGGGGAATGAAGGAAAAAGGATTGCAGCATGGCCATTCCCCCCTCTGGGGGTGATTTCTTACTTTCTGTCTCTCTGGTGAGTGCACAAGTGTTATAGAAAAATCTCTCTTTAAAATAAAAAAAAATAAAAGTAAGTAGATTGCAGATGAGGGAAAAATCTCAAATAGGCTGTATAATAAAGTACAAAGTAAAGATGACAAATTAACAAAATAGTGAGAGTCTAAACTGGTGATTTGAGTACTTTTCTATACATTCACATCAACTAGGGAGTCTTATTAAAACCCTGACTCCCATCCTACACTCCATACCAATCGCATTGGAGTGTCCAGGGGTGGAGCCTAAGTGTCGGGTGGTTTTAACTCCCTAGGTTATTTCAACATGCAGACAAAGAATTTGAAAGCCAAAGCCTCATACATATTTTTGTATAGCTTTAATGTATGTACAAATCCCCTGAGGATCTCATTTAATGCAGATTCTAGGTTGGACCCTAGATTCTTCAAATCGAATTCAAAACCAGAAGATGCTATTGCTGCTGCTAATCTACAGCACGCACAGTATATAGTAAGTCCCTGGACAGCAGTTTTCCCCTCATCCAGACTGTAAGAGTTCTGTAACCACCCAGAAACCCTTTTCCAAACAGGTGTCCCTCAAACGGTGTTCAAGATTGAGAAAGCAAGTCAGTGTCTTGGAACCAAAGAAGACTGAAAAAACATTCAGAGAATGTCTTCACTGTGGTAGATTTTTCAGAAAATACTCCCTTCCATGATCTGAATTTTGGTGTGGCTCCCAAATTCTTATGTTGAAACTTAGCCCCCAAGATTTTTCCTGTTTTGATTTAAAATTTATTAGAGACCAGTGTCTCCAAGTTTTGCCCTTAGATAAGAAGTTAGGTTAAAAAAATCTTCCTGTCATTAAAATTGACTGACACATACAATGAAAAAATCATGTATGTGTTTAAGAAATAAATGTCTTTTTGTAAAATGAGAAGCATGGCTTTGTATTTTATCCTTTCAATCAGAAGTGTTCTAATATGAATTTAAACATTTGATTGTACTTGAAAAATTCTATCATTTTACTAGCACGAAATGTATTCTATGATATAGTCCTATGCATTATGTATTGGGTATGCTATAGGAAATGCCCAATAAGAAGTAAGTGCAGGGACCAGAAGATGGCATCATGGTTATGTCACTGAACTCCCACATAGTCAACCACAGTTCGAGTCCTGGATCTGGCAGCTTGAAACTCATGCAGGGTGCAGGTGCATGTGCCCAAGATCCTGAGAAGAGAATGGAGCAGAATGCGGTGTGACCATCCCCTCTGGGGGGTGATTTCTTGCTTTCTGTCTCTTTGTCTCTCTGTCTCTCCAACGATCGCCTATAACATAAACCTCTCTAAAAAAAAAAGAAGTAAGTGCATATCAAATCAAGGATTCTAATGAACTTCATCTTCTACTGAGAATATATTGTAGAAAGTGAGAGAGTTTTGAACTGGAAGTGGAGTTTATAGAAAAGTGGAATAAGAAAGTACTTAAAAAACAAACAAACAAACAAACAAAAACTACCTGAAGTATTTGTTTTTAGAAAATTAGAAATTGTTAGTCACTTCAAATGTTACATCTATTAAGGAGACTCATCCAGGTTATTTTGTCTGCAATAACCTAAAAAGATACATTTTAACTTGTATCTTCTATTTAACAGAGCAACTTTCTACATATGCAATCACAACACATCCACCCACGTTATCTCAATTACAAATCTCAGTCATTTAGTTCATCTCATCCTAAATTGAGTCTGAGATGAATTAGACAATTCAGAGCTATTCATTCCAGCTCCAGTCAACCAAAAAAGTCTTTTATGGAAATAAAAACACCTCTGATTTTCTGTTTTTTTTTTTTTCATTTTTGTTTTTGTATGTTACTTAGTAAAAGTAAAATGAGTAAAGAGTCAAACTGACAGTGTTACAGTGCCTAGAAACAGTATAATTGTAATACATGATTTTATTTTCTATATTTATTGATTACTCTAAAATTTATTTTCTTTACTTAACGAGTTACAATTAATATTTACTTAGCACCTTTATTTTGTAAAAAAAAAAAAAAATCAGACTCTATGGTGAAAGTTACACAAACCAATGTGCTGTTATAAAAAGTGAAGTAAAATCAGCCTTGAATGGATAAATAATGTATGTTTTAAAATAGTGCAGCAGATTTTTTTCTGCTACCTTTGTCACCAATACCACAAATTAAGTAATTTCCAGTCCTTTGGTCATAAGTTTAGCTCCAGACTAGTGAAGCTGGGCCTCTGCTTAGTGTTTTGCAATGCAGACATGAAGGTGTCCCTGGGCAGTCCCTGCAAGGTCCATGGATTAATCCACTTCCAAGTTCATTCAGGATGCTTATAATTCAGTTCCAATCGAGGTTCCTATCTCCTTGCTAACGGTTAACCAAAAAGCTTTTTTTACCTCCTTAAGGCAAGTTTTAAGACCCATATGTCTATTATGTTTGTAAGGTAAGTATGACTTTTTTTTGCCATGTAACATAACATAATCACAAGGTTCCATGCATTTAGGCATAGACATCTTTAGGGGTCTATTCTTCCCACCTTAGTTAGATTATAAGTTGTTTCTGAGAATATTGAGTTTACTTTATGAAAGAGTATGGCAGTTTGTATGATTAAGGAAGGTAAGAAAGGAAGGAAACACTAATAGTGCCTTAGAATTCCTCCAGTTACCAAGAGACAGAAGTTTTGTGCGTTTTCAGAGATTTTTTTTTTCCAATATGCTCTTCCACTAAGGTACTTTAGAAATCATCTTCAACTGGGCTAATTGATATTCCCCACCAAATGGTTTGATTGGAAATGTTGATATATCACAACTCCTTATTATGTCGTGCTTCTAACATACATAGAACATAAAAAGGAATTCTATTCACTTTGCTTGTATTAGAACTTATTGGAAAGACACTTACAGGCCAACTTCTGCTCACACACCCTTCACAGAAACCTGTACATTCATTTGCCAAATACAACTTAAATGACATGGAAGAATGATATGTTCTATAGTGCCTTTGTTAGCGAAATAATCTTTTGTAGGACTAGATTGAGAAATTGAACATATGTAGAATTGTCGTCTCTGCTAAGTTTGAATGTTTAGATGATTCAGTGTAAGTATTTTAGGGACAAGCTAAATATATATTCTTGAAATCCTTCTACTTGGATCGAATTTTAACCACTACTTATAAGAAGATCTGTAAATCAAATAGAACTTTCTACTGTTGAAAAATGATTGAAAGTATCATAAATGGAAAAATGTCTCTACATAAAGCAAAAGTATATTTTCTAGCACCTGGTTTATGGTTAGCATTGCCTGTATTCATTTGATTTTGAAAATGCTTACAATTTTATAATTTAACCACAAAAAATATGAAGGAATCTAGTTTCCTACTTTAATAAGACTGTGGAGTTAGTGGTGGGTAGGGGTACATGGGAGGATGAAGCCTTCCAAAGGAAAAAAATAGAGCCTTGAAATAATTTTATTTATTTTTAGAATTTAAGGAGTGTTATTTTGTTTTTTTCTTCCTTTGTTTGCTTCACTCTACTCTTTAAATTGCTATGTTTTTCCCTCTGAATTGTGTAGATTTATCTTCTTTGATATTTTTTCTTTGTAGTAAATGTATATGCCATGTAACATTAAAATGTTTTCTCTTTATATTTTTCACTAGATATCATATCATTGAAAAATATTGTTACATATGGACTAGCCAAGTGGCTTGGTGGTTAAGGCGCCTGGATCCCACATAGCTGACTGTACAGTTCGATTCCCACACCCAGTGGATTGAAAAACATGCTTAGTTTGTGCACGTGTGTGTGTGCCCCAAATCCTAAGACAATGAGGGAAAAAGGATTGCAGCATGCCTTGCCTCCCAGGAGGGTGTTTACTTACTTGCCCTCTCTTTTGCTATCAATCTCTCTCCAGTGAGCCCCACAGGAACTTAAAAAGGAAAAAGATAAAAATATGTTACTGTTACTACTATTTGAAGAATTTGCATAGCATTCTCACAGTCTGTTTTATACTCCATTAATTCAAAACCTCATGCATCTTTAAGGTGTCAAGAAAGTACCTTAAAACTTAATATAAAATCATGAATTTGAAATGATATAAATATATTTTCAAATTAAAAACCAGCATTATTTTTGAAATATTAGGTCATCTGGAAAGTCAGGACATATTTTTCTATGCAAAAATGCACCATGACTTTCCTGATTACCCAATAAATGGCAGGATTACTTACATCCGTACAGTCAATGAATACAATACTTATATTTTAATTATTCTGAAATGTATACATAAAATCTTTTTGAGGAGAGTATCTGGTTTAAAGTGCCCAATGCATAAGTGAGACAACTTTAAAAAAAAACTATAGGAAAATAGAATTAAAGTACATGTTATTTTAGTGCAAAATTTTTGAAATCCACTTATAGCTTTTCTATGATCCTCTTGAAAATTCCTTATATTCATTTGATTTTTTAAAATGGAAAGTCAAACTTGGAAGTTTAAGGGAATACCAATTTTCTAAATGAGTAAAAAGAAATAACGTTTAAGGATATTTGTTTTGGGGCCAATGAATGAAGTGGTGGTTAAAGACACAGGATTTCCACCTAGTGACTAGGTTCTAGCCCTGTACCCGGTGACTTGAAAATCACTCCAGGCACATGTGTGTACATGCCCCAAAACCTGAAAGGAGAATGGAGAAGTGATTGCAGTGTAAGTCATCCCCAGGGAAAAAGATTCCTCATTTTCCCTCTCTCTGTCTCTGTTTCTCTTTGGTGAGTGCATGTACCTAAGCAAAAACCTTCAACTTGTTTTCTTTTCATTTTCCCATTCAATTCACAGAAAACATTCCACCCCTATTTTGCAATTCATATATATTGTAAAGACTATATTTTCCTAATAGTTTTGGTATTATCCTCTATCGGCTCCCAATATGTGGTCCATATTTCTTTTGTCTACCGTATCCTTTTATCCTTGTCTCTCTCTGTAAGGAATGCTCATATAAGAACCTTAGGTGGAGAGCAGATGGAAGAACATATTTATCCCTATATATGTAGTTCATATTAGTTCCTCTATACTGAGAACAAATCTTCTTAAGGATGAGGAAAACTTGCCACTGTACTCAACACAAATACTTGCTTGTAATAGGCATAGGCTGAGTAAATATGCTTAGTAAATTAGTTGATGATGATGATGACAGTTCATATGCTTGTTGAAGTTTTGAGGTATTATGCCCTAAACTGTAAAGAGAAATAGAACAATCCCAATCGGTAAAGATTATAAAGTTGTTTGAGGATATGAAGTTTTATGATTAATAAGTTCCTAACATTTGTACATCCTGGGTTCACTTTCATTTACCTTACTACATGGTAGCCTGATCTTTCTCTTTGTCTTTTATTTTTAATTTTATTTAAAATAATTTCTGATTTTTTTCTATATAATGGATTCCAAATTGCCTCATGAAAAACTTGTTTTTCTTCTTTCATTTGACTTGCTTTATTTTCTTCCTTTGACCAACATCTCTCTATTCTTATTTTCAACTAAATAATGTTCTTTGTACCCATTCTCAAAGCTGCCTTTCCTATTTCTAATATACATAAACTTTACCTAAGTAAATGTTGGTTCCCTAATTACAAATCAGGTTCATTTGTTCTATTTTTCCATATGGCTCATAAAGCATTTCTTGAGTATGCCCACCTATTTTTAAACTCCTAATGTTTTGACATTTTTAAAAACATTTCTTGAGTATTCTTACCTATTTATTAATCTCCTAATGTTTTGACATTTCTAACTTTTTTTTTCTAGAGAGAGTTTTTTTGGTGTAGGGCACATGTGCTCTCCAGAGAGACAGAGAGAAACAGAGACAGAAAATGAGAAATCACTCATTAGGGAGGATGGCCATGCCACAGTCCCTTCTTCCCCATTCTCCTCTCAGGATTTTGGGCACACACAAAAATACACGTTGTATGAGATTTAAGCTACCAGGTCCCAGGCTGGAACCATGGTCAACTAAGTGGGAGTCCAGCAACATAACCATTATGCCATCTGTTGGTCCCATACTATTATTATATTTGTCAAGTATATGCTTTTATGTTTTTCTCTTTATGGAGTATAAACAATTTCATTTTAAAAATTGTATTTAATCTTTTTTTCTTTAAGAAAATGGAGGGAATATATGAATCTTAAGTAATAATTTTATAATTAGCTTTGTTTGGCCTCAATTTTAGATAAGATTTCATCTCAGATAATTTATTTTAATACATGGTTTATTGTGTTTATGAGTATTGTTTTGGTTAACTTTCAAATGAAAGTAAAAATCAAGGATTTTTTTTAAGAAAAATGTTTAAAGGAAAGGGTCACTCTGTTATTTCCAGTAGGATTTTAAATACTTCTTAAGCCTGCGTTTACTGTACTCTTCTTCAACCTTCTTAGCTATGATTTTTTTTTCTTGGATATTCCATGTTTTAGTTGATTCATCTAGGACATAGGATGAAACTGTCTCCAAAATTCCATGGTTCTACAATTTAAATCATGACTCTGGCCCTCATGATATTGTCAACTCGAAAGGATATGTGAATTCATTGTGGGAAAATAAGGTCAAAATGTCTATGGCATTTATAGTGAAGATAAATATATTGGAGCATATAGGTCTTTCTTTTAAAATACTGCTCATCTAATGGATTTTTATCAGTGTAACAAAAATATCAGTTTAATGAATTTGATGGAAGAATGAGTGAATAGATTGGCAGGACAATCTTATGGCACACTACTTAATTCCATTTGTAATAATAACAGATAATATTTATGGAACATTTTATTTGTGCTAAATATTTTGCATGAATGATCAAATTCAATTTTCAGAATCACATAATGACATAAGAGAAATTCAACATTTCCACACTGAGGAGTCTTAGGAGGGAACATTGATTGGAAAAGAGAAAAAAAAATCTTTTTGAAGCTGAGACTGTATACAGTACTGTTTTTATATCTGCTGTGTATTTGTTTATCTTGGGTCTGAAAATTCTACCAAATGGCATTAGGTATTAATAAATTCTTCATTTAAATAAGTTAAGACTGAAGCTAAGATGTGTTAAATGACTTTCTTCATCCAAAACGATGTTAAATCACAATGCCTGTGTATTTGTTAGTGCTCACGAACTTATCATGTCTTGCATCTTGTTCAGAATTGCCTACAACAGTAATATTCTTCTTTCTTTGTATTCACACAAAACTTGAAATGTACTCTCTATATTGTCACTTGATTTTTTATTGCCTTTTTTATTAAGTTTTCAACATGACCCCTGTGAGTGTATATTTTTGGTACAATCACAGCAAAATAACTGAAAATGCTTTGGATAAAACATTCTTAGTGAGGTTAACTTCATATTGGAATATCCACCACATGGGCATACAATAATGTTTGTTAAATTGAATAGAATCGACATTCATAAAGATGAAATAAACTGAGTAAATTAGTATCTTTATAATTCCATCTGTGTTATAAAACCCAACATTAGAGAAGGGGGCAATGACTCCAATACTTTCATTGCTGATTTAATGTTTATTAAATGAGTTCTCTATACTTTTCACATTTATAAGATAGACCCACATCAAATTATAAAAACTATGTATTTTTTGGTCACCAGATGTGGATTAATTCTTTTGGAATCACACATTTTTTTCAACTATACATTATTATTATTTTTTGAGAGTTCTTTTTTTGTTTTGTTTGGTTTTTGTTTTTGTTTTTGCTATAGGGCACGTGCACTCGCCAGACAGAGAGAGAGAGACAGAGAGACAGAAAGCGAGAAATCACCCCCCAGGGGGGATGGTCACACCGCAATCCCTTCTCCTCCATTCTCCCCTCGGGATCTTGGGCATGCACGCACACGCGCCTGGCGTGAGTTTAAGCCACAGGGTCTGGGACTCGAACTATGGTCGACTATGTGGGAGTCCAGCGACATAGCCATTACGCTAACTGCTGGTCCCTACATTATTTATTTCCTATAATACTTGCTATAATACATATTTTTTGTATTCGATAATTTAAGGCACTATACTGTCCTTTACTTAAATTGCTACTATACTTTCTAACCAGTGTCCAGAATTTTCTTCAACACAATTCTAAACATGGCCGTAGTGATCAATTAAAAACACAACTTCCTGTGGGCTGTCATGTGGTGTTGAGGTTAAGGGTACTGGACTCCTACATGACTAACTGTGGTTCGAGTCCCAGACATGGTTTTCTTTCTCTTTCTCTCTCTGTCCCTTTCTGGTCAAGTTTAAATTAATACATAAAGTTAAATAAAATAATTATTTAACAAGAACAAAAACAAAACATAACTTCTCTTTTCAAAATACTTAAAATTATCATGACCTTTGGGATAAAATTGTAACTTCCAACTGGACCACCTGAGTTTTCTTTCATTATTTATTGTACACTTAGCTTCCCAAGATCATGTTACTAATATCTTCCACTCTCTTCATTCATTCAGACAAGAACTATGTTTGTCCCTGTTGAAGTATAGCATGCTCACTCACACAAGTATGCCTTATACATGGCTCCCTCTCCTTCAATTGTTCTTCCCTCTCTCTGCCCACTTCCCCCTAGCTTACTTTTCCCTTTTTAGGGTCATTGAAGATATAACCTTATCTGAGAAGGGTCCAAAATAGAATCATGTCCTATGGGAAGACTTCTTTGACTGTCCAGGACTAGGTCAAGACCTGTTCATAGGACATTTGAGAAATAGGCATTTACCACATACACTGTTTTGGAATTGATAGTTCTCTTATTTGTCTTCCATACTATAATGTAAGTTCATTAAAAAACACTATCTGGTTTTCAGTTAAATCCTTAGCACTACAGGTCCTAAAATATGCTTGTGATAAATGAACTAAATGACTAATCTTTCCTTTTTATTTTTAAAAAATATTTATTTAATTTTATTTGTTATCATTTTTTTTTTTTAACTTGACCAGAGAGAGAAAGGGAAAGTGAGAAAGCAAGCTACTAGGTTCAGGACTCAAACCTCAATGTGCCATGTGGGAGTCCAGTGCCCCAACTATTATGCCACCTGCCAGTCCCAGCTTTTCTACTCTTTTAAAATCATTGAGATGTTCTTACTTAATGTTCTTAACATTAGTGGATTAAGTGGGTTAAGTCTTCAATCTTCCATTTTTTTATATTCATAAAGGAAGACATTCTATGTTTAAGAATTTATTGGGGAAAAAAGACTACTATTGTAAGAACAATAATATTAAAGTGATATTTAAAAATGATTATAGACTATATGTATGCATATCTTATTTAAGATTGTATGTGTCATTTCTTTTCAAACACAACTAAAAAAATAGTCTTGTGGGTCATTTTTGTTCATGGATAAGGAATTGTTTTAATTGATTTTCGTTCTGCTTTCAGTCTACATACATGCCTGTTGATTATTTTCCTTTCAATAAAACTTTATTGAGTATTCCCATGCAAAAGCACAATGCGAGGCAGAGCTTGTACAAGTTAGCAATATGCTTTTTTGCAGTAATTGCTTTTCTCCAATGAACAAATCTACCTTAGCGGGAAGAAAACACTTGGGTACTTACGTCTCTAACATAAGTGAATTGAGGCTGCTGAATGGATTTGAGCACTGTGTGGACAATGGTGCATTCTCAGTATATCTCTATTGTCTGAGAAAGGTCAGGACCCCACAGAGTTCTCAACTCATTGAGCAGAGTATGGAACCTGAGTCTCCAGAAGACAGGCTTGCTTAATTCATCATTTAACAGTTGTCAATTTAGACATTTTCTGGGAGCACACATGAGAATCTTGTGCAAGATCATCCTTCAACCAAGCTAACCTCATACACCTTCTTAACATTGCTTCTAGTGATGTTATTTCACAGTTAAATCATGCCTGCTACTTTGTAAAACATGCAGAATATCAAGAATTGGAATTTTTTAATACATAACTACTACAACTGGTTTTTCAAAAGCATTTATTTGGGACCAGTGGATCGCATATGGGTTGCATTGCTGAACTCCCATGTCATTGACAGAAGTTCCAGCCCCCGACCTGGTGGCTTAAAATTCACAACGGGTGCCTGTGCATACATACCCAAAATCCCAAGAGAAGAATGGAGGAGAAGGGATTGTGGTATGGCCATCCTCTTGGGGGTGATTTCTTACTTTCTCTCTGTCTCATTCTGGCTCTTCAGTGAGTGCATGCCCTATAGCAAAAATCTCTCTCTTTAAAAAAAAAAAAAAAAAAAAAAAGCATTTATTTTTTTTTTCTTCTTTCCTTTTTTTAACCACCATTGATAAAAGCGTAAGTGCCAAGAGGACTTTTTTTATTTTTTTAAAATAAGGTCAGGAAATCTACTTTAAAGCATCAAATAACATAAATTGCTTTTTCCTCTGTAGCTAAAATTGCTGTGTTGATTTTAAATATCCCAATTCAAGTTAATGAATAATTTTCTCTGTAGTATAAGAATTTATTTGGCAGAGCAAACATCAGAGCAATCTCTTCTTCATTAAATTGGGCAAAGAGAACTTACTGGTTCTCAAACTGTTAAATGGATACTAAGGTTTTAATGAATGGAACATTTATTTTTGTGCCAGCTCAACTAACAACATTGACATGATTAGCATACATTTTGGCAACTGTTCGAGCACAAGGTGTTAGTAAAAAGGGGCTTTTTATCTTTGAGCTTAATTTACTTTAGCTTTCCTTGTTATAAACGTTTTTAATGTGAATGAGATGTTTTTGTAAAGGAAATCCTGTCACAAGAAGTTATTCAGAAATACATCTTTTTATTAATGTTACAGGCATTTCTCATGCTGGAGATGAAGTCCATACCCCAGAACACATGAACCTTCTTCAAATTCAGAAACAAATAAAAGGTTGTTATTTACATGGATGGTAAAATTGTTGCACTATGTAGGTTTTTCTTTTTAATAATGTCATTTGTATATTATGTAGTTCCTGCCTTTAAAAAGGAGAAATAATAAATAAAATATAACGGGTAAAGGTTGATTTTTCTCCATTACTACACAGCAATCATGTATGAAAAGTTTTAATCTTAGTCTCTTAGATCAGGTGCTTCTTATACAAAAAGGATCTCTATTAAAAATATATTTCTTTTTTGTAACAAACACTACTACCTCATATGCTTATTACTCAATTATTCAAACTCTCTAATTGCAGAAAACAGGAAAAATGAATTGATACAAACCTAAAAGGTCTTGGGTGTGTGCATTCAATGTTTCTTTTTCTTTTCTGCAACGTATTTTTATTTTTTAAATTATTGGGAGAACTGCAATACAACAAATAGGGGCTATGGTATAAGTATGTGGTAAAATGAAAGTTCATAATTGATATTAAATCTATAATAAATTAATATGCATGCACACAAGCGTGAGTGCAAATCAAATATATAACATATTTCTTATCAAATATATAGACATATCTTTTTTCTATTATATATGTCTATAACTACACACATATTTAACCATTTACCCAGTGTTTAATTGAGTATTGAATTAGTTTAATATAAACTTTCACATAACAGAACACTAGGTTTATCCACATTTAATCCTAAAAACAAATGAATGCCAACAACAGGCACTTCAGTGAAAGAACAAGCCCGTGTTCAAATATAAAATGGTAAAAATGAGAAAGAATTTATGAAAATATATACTTTTAATTTGCAGACATATAAACACTTTTGGTACAGTACAGATGCACAATGCCAAAAAGTTAAAATAATCCAGTTTAGGCTAACACATTCCTTGTTTATACAGAACATTTTGCTAGAGCTCTCATATAAAATAAAATTTCCAGCTCACACAATGAAGTGAAAGTGATAAATTACTGATGAACCAGCTTTCTGCATCGCAAAAGATTCAGTGAAACCTAAATTATCAAAGAAATCTGCTGCTGGGCTTGCAAATAAACTCTTGGACTTAATCCAAATCCAAAGAAGGAAAGCCAGAAATGGTAGCCAACAACTCTAAACAACAACAAAAGAAGATAAGTACAACTTTAATATAAAACGCCCAACTAAAACAACCAGTTGTATACACTACCTTCTAGAAGAACTCAGTTCTAATGTCATTTTTAGTTACTTATGTGATGGACGACTTTAAGCACCTAAAAATCTAACGTATAACCTAAGGATAAAGTATTACTGACAAGCTGTGAAAGCAGTTAAATGTCATGAACACCTATGAAGCAACTAAGGATTGAAACATTTCTTTGCTTCTGGCTGTTTTTCTTGGGCACAATTTCTAGTTACATTTTCTGTAAAGAATAATATATATATTTTCCTCAATAATCATCGCAAGTGCAATGGTAAAGCAAACAGAAAGCAATATGAGTATACAAACAGTGAAATACTCTTCAGCAGGTCAAATTTGTTACACATGACAATGTTTTTTATCCTTACTAAAAAAGAATTGCACTTCATTTTAATGCCTTCTCTTTCAAACTATACATGATATACTTATGAGGTAATCAACATTCTGTTTATAAGTGCATTTCTTTTCTTTCTTATATATTTAGGGAGAGAGCCAACTTAACTTTCATTTCATTTTGTTCAATGCTAAAAGCAATATATTTAAAATATACTCTTTCATTAATTTCGTGTACAACTGTCCCGTACAATACCTCATGTTAGTTCCCTGCAAAGGAGCAGTTGATGCCCTCTTGTGGTGAAAGGGCTTTTTAGACTTAAAAAAAAATTGCAATGTACCATTTTCTTACCTGACTCCCAGGTTTTATCAATCATCTGCTTGGTGTATGAAAGCTGCAAATCATGTCCAAGCTTTTTGTTTTTAATAACAGTTCTATAGTTGTTAGAACTAATTTTTATTTAAAAATGCTGTACACATTTTATAACCTCTGAATTTGAGTTTAAAAACCTGTAAACAGCTATTTACAATATACTACAAGTTATAAATTAGTCATCCTTCATTGGAATACTCTCAGCACACACTTGTTTAGGTGATGAAGACTATCCAAAGTCAGTTCTGCTCTCTGTGTTATTTGACAGTGGACTATCAAATATTAGAAATATCAATTGGTTTCCTCTCTCTCAAATGCAAGTCAATTTTTCCTTTTAGTGGAATTTGTACTTCCAAATTTTCTTCTTCCCTGTGATGCTTTTTCCCTTTCCTCAAGCAGATGTATATGCCCATCCCTGTTACAAGTGTGATGGAACCCAAGCTTATGACAGACAGCGCCACCAGGGTGGGCACACAGGACACCGATTCTACCTTCCTGTGAGTCGGTTCTATGGAGATTTGTGGTTCTTTCTCCTCTATATTAATTTCTGGCTCCTTCCTCAGAAGACTTTCAATGTAGCTCTCATTACTGACAGTGTCATTGACAAACAGATTCACCATGACGGTGGAATGGAGAGGCTCAGGATAGCCATGATCACTCACTTTCACCAGTAAACGATGGAGTCCATAATCTGTCTGCAGCAGTGCCTCTTCCAAAGTAATGTTGCCAGTTTTAGGGTCGATTCTAAAGGACTCCGGCCTAGGACCTCTTCTCCCTATGATGCTGTATGCAATGACAGCATTCATGCCTGTGTCTTTGTCAACAGCATAGACCTCTGTAACTGGGGAGCCAGGGAGGGTAGAAGGCAGTACCAACAGATAAGACATGTTAGACTGAGGAAATAAAACAAGAGGAGGGTTGTCATTGATATCTAGAAGGAGAATTGTGATTTTTGCAGTAGAGGAGAGGGCAGGCTCACCCCCGTCAACAGCTTCAACCCACAAAGTATAGGAGCTTTGCTGCTCTCTGTCCAAAGAGACTTTAGCTCTCAACATGCCCTTTCCGGTATCTATGACAAAAATATCACTCTGGTTCACCACTGAAAGGGCAACCCATCCATTTCGCCCAGCGTCAGCATCTGTTACACTAATGACTCCAATTTCACCATATCCTGGAAAGTTTTCTGGCACGAAAAAGCTGAAGTCCTTGTTGATAAACCTAGGGCTGTTGTCATTTTTATCCAGCACTGTGAGAGCCACAGTGGCCACGGATTCTCTGGGTGGCTTTCCACAGTCCACAGCTCTGACTGTGTACCTGTACTTCTCTTTCTCCTCTCGGTCCAGCTGAGTAGAAACTGTCAGAATTCCTGTGACGCTGTCCAAGGAAAAATAGGAAGGAGCGTCAGGTCCCAGAAAATATAAAACTTGGCCTCTCTCTCCACTGTCAGCATCTGTAGCATACAGTTTAGTCAAAAAGGCATTGGGTGCATTATTTTCTTCAATGGTGAGTTCTATCAAGGGTTGAAGGAAAACAGGAGCATTATCGTTATCATCTAAAAGTTGTATTTTAATGATTCTCTTGACATGAAATCCTTCAGAGTTCCAGGCCACTACAGCTATTTCATAAAGCTGCTGTAGCTCATAGTCCATAGGTTTTGTGGTCTCTAGCAGATATTCATTGCTGTACGGTTTGTAAGGTGATAACCTAAATGGCCCTTCACCATCCAGGTAGCAGTTAACCTTGTATTTACCTTCTGGATCTCTTATGGTGAAAAACGCAATTGGAGTGTTAACAGGTTCCAGTTCTTTCAGATAAACAACACCATCTATTTCATTTGCTATATAACGAGGGACAATTTCAGGTGGTGTGAAGATGACTTTGATAATGGACACCAGGGCTGTGATTACAGCAGGGATGCAGCCTGGTCCATTAGCAAGGATAGTGAGCTTGTGCGTTTGCAGGACACTCCCCCCAATCTTACTGAAGAGTTTAATGACTCCAGTGGTTTCATCCAGGTGGAATAAATCCTTGGATGCTTGTGGAACTTTCTGGCTATAAGAGTAGGTGATCAGAGCATTGGTCCCCAAGTCTCTATCCACGGCCTGCACAGTTGCAATTGGGGTGCCGACTGTAGCATTCCCATACACAGTGATGTTGATTTGTGAGTCTACGAAGAGAGGGCAATTGTCATTAATGTCACTTATGCCAATGGTGAGGGTGGCACTGCCCAGCAGTGGTGGAGACCCACCATCCTCAGCTATGATGATGCTCACATACTGGTCCTGGGTCTCCCTGTCCAAAGCACCCATGACAATTAGGTAGGGGGTGCGCTCCCCATTCTCATTCTCCTCCACATCCAGGGTGAACATACCATGGTAGTCCAGTAAGCGGTAAGTCTGCACCCCATTAATGCCTATATCTGGGTCCACAGCAGGATGCTCTATGGCCAACCGGGTGTTAACAGGTGCATTTTCTGGTACCCAAACGGAAATCTGGGAAACAGGGAACTGTGGGGCATTGTCATTGATGTCCCTGATGGCGATTTTCACCTTCACAAACCTAAAGTATTCCTGAGGCAGGACCAGTACATCCAGAAGCAAAAGGCAAGAGTCAGAGGAAGGAGAGGAGGAGATGGAAACGCTGCCGCCCCAGGCAGCCCCTCCACCCCCTTCAAGACACAGGGCCTCCCTGTCGATCTCCTGAGTAGAAGTGTGCAGCTCCCCAGAGCGGTTGTCTAGAGTCACGTACTGGCCACTCAGTCCCCGGGAGGCCAGGCTGAAGGACAGAGGGGGACTCCACTCAGCGCCGGTGCGCCCTGGCGGCTGCGGCTGCTGGTCCTGCCTCCCCGCGGCCCGGGGTACCAGCCGCAGGTCCTCGGCCAGGCTGCCGATGAGCACCCCCGCCGGCAGTCCCTCGTTCAGGCTGTACAGAAGCTCCGTGGCCCGGCTGTAGCTCGCGAGGCAGGTGAAGGGTCCCACGAAGAGGAAAAACAGAATCAGATGCTGGAAGGGGGGGAGGGGAGACGGTTCATTACACACACGCGGAAATACAGGGGTCAGAATCAGAATTAGGCACCGGAGTCTCCGGAATCCAAGCTGCCCCATCCCCATTCCCCAAAGCAAAACCTCTGGGCAGAAGCGGCTGAAGCGGAAACTTGCTGCAGAAGACTGGTGGGGGCAACATCGCCTCCAAAAGTTAAATTTTCTGTTCACTTTCTATTCCCCCTGCCTTCCAGCCCGCGCCCCCATCGTCCAGTTAACACTGGGAATCCCAAACCGTAAAGCATCCCGGGACACACACGCCAGGGCAGCGAGGACTCCAACTCAGGGACTGCGCAACACCACGGGAAAACCTCCAGGGTAGGTTTGGGGAAAGGGCTGGCAGAAGGGCTCGCCCGGAGGTGGGCGATTTATTTTTCATTGAAATGAATCTGCCATCAGGGTCCTAGAACATGAAATGAATTAACACCGCTCACTATGAGACCGAAGAAAACAACAACGAGGATAGCAATAATAATAATAATAATAATAATAATAATAATAATGAAAGCATAGTAACCATCCATCCTCACGCCCCCTTCCCCTAAATATTTTAGGTCGAAAGGAATGATTTTCATTTTAGTACGGATCTAAAATCTAATCGAAAGGCTCTGGATCTCCACCCCCTACCAAGCCCTCACTAATCCCCCTCCCTTAGGGGAAAGCGAAGTAAACGAGAAAAATGATTATGCAAAAACAATTTGTCAGTTGCAGTAGACAGTCACAGCCCGGCTCAGGCAGCCGGAAACGGTCTCCCAACCTCTGTATTTGAAGAGGACTGAGCGCACCCCCGACCCCCTCCACCTCATTTGATTACAAAAACTTCCTCACTCGACCCAAGGACTTGCTTGTTCCTTGCTCAAATGAAGACACATTAGCTCAAACTCTCCCCACCCCCCAGCCTCTCAGTGAAGTTTGGATTAAGCAAAAGCTTGGAAAACCATCAAGGAGTGCGAACTGCTGCACAGTACTGCAACTTGTCGGGGTCGCCGGGCCCCTGGACCCCAACTCTTACCGGCAGGTTTCTGTGGCTGGTGCTGCTCCTGGGACGAGGTAGACGCCCCATATCCAGGCGCGGGTGCCAGGTCGCTGAGCGCCAGCTCACTGCCAGGGCCCGCGAGCAGCGCGCATTCCCTCGGCCGCGCATTCCCAGGGAGGCTGCAGTCAGCGCGCTCCTGACGGGAGGGCGGCAGAAGACACTCCCTCTCCGTTCATGCAAATCGCTGGGGGAACTTCAGCCAATAGTCACCGGCTCGTCAATTAAGGACGACAATAAAGGGGGGCAGAAGGGTAGGCTCATGGTTTCCTGCCCCGGATGCAGGTACCTCCAGACCCCCCCCCCCAGAGGAAGCCAGGTGGGGGACTGAAGACAGTCACGAAGAGCCACCGGATCGAGCACCGGAACGAGTGCCTATGAGCCTTCCTCCTAGCCTCCTAGCCGCACCGCTCAGATCCGAAGTCCACAGGTTGCTAGCAAGAGAGGGAGAATTTAAATAAATAAATACGCCTGCATTTGATTTTGAATGTAGGAGAGAGCGGAGGCCGGTGCATCAAGCCCAGGCGTGGCCCCAGTACGCCTGCTTTGCCACCAGTTTCTCTTCCTAGAGACTGGGACACAGCAGTGTTTGCGCAGAACAAGAAAATGCACTTTTCTCAGCGGAGGGAAGAATCTCAACTTCTTTGTATCGCAGCGTGAACCAGAAAAGCAAATATATGAATTCCGTGAAGGCTTAAACACACTTCAACAGTCTTCGCTGTTAGCGATGGCAGAGCTCCTGCCGGTGTCCCCGTCGTAGGTGCAAGTGTGTCCTGGAGTCTGCCAAGTGGTCTTATTTTAGAAGCAGTGGCGGCTTCTGGCGGAGGTTAAGAGCCAAGCGGGAAAGTGGAAACCATTGTGCAGTCTGGAGCAGTTTTGACCTATTCCTTTAAGGGGTGTATGGCAGCGGGGTGAGCATGGGCAGAACTCATTGCAGCTTAGGTCAAAGCTCGGTTGCTGTTCAAATGATTTGTTTCTTTTCTTTTACTCGCCCCATCTCTGGTCCCCAGCCCCTCCTCACCACCACCCCGAATGGAATAATCTGCTGATAACGTGGCCCCATTAAGAAAGGGATCTGGAGGAAGTTGGTCAAAATGCTCCGCTACCCCCTCGACGTTGACACTAAATAGCCATGTGACTTGGAGTCACCTAGCCCCTGGGCTGTTTCCTCACTTACTGTGTCAGGCTGGTGGGCGAGTCCAGTGCATTAAGTCCGTGAAATACTGTGTGCTCTGCGGGGTGCTATATAAGTAGTGAAAAGATCAGTCAGCCTTTCCCTGAGTAGACATTTCTGGTCATCATTAGGCTTCCCAGTATTCCCCACACTGCCCTAAACACAAAACCGCCCCCAAGAATGACCAGTGACTGAGCCCAGAATTGAAAATATCCTTCTCTTGGGTTAGAGGAATAGCTGACTTGACTGTGCCCTCCATAGGAAACACCATAATTTTCTTCAACCAAATGTTAACCAAAATATAAATTGTTTGACTGAGCTAATTGTTTTGCTTCTGACCCTTTCCATTTTCTCATTTCCACTAATCCTAGAGACCGAGTCCTAAATATTGAACAACACACTACAACCAAACACCTGGTATGTAAAAGCTTGTTATCGTGCAAATAGGGTTACACATGCAATTTACAAACAAAACTGTGTAATACAAATCTGGCAGATAACATGAACCTGGCTTTTCAAATCAGCTCCTTTAAGCTCTATACAGTGAAATTGGAGTGCTGATGAAGTGGTGCCCTCCCACCACACACACACACACACACACACACACGCACACATATACACAGGTTGTAAGTCCATCATAAGCCTGTAAACAAACCACTGTCAGGAAAATGTGATATACCTCTCCTCGCTGCTTCAGCTGCCTCTGCCCTACTGCTGAACTTTTACCATAATTGGTCACTATGTATTTAGAAGTCTGTAGTTGAAACCCATCTGACTCCAAAAATCAGTACCAAGCTGCTTCTGAAATGTGTTTAATTTATGTCTTCATGAAATACCCACAGCTTCCACAAGTTGGGGCACACAGCCAGAATTAGGCGATCTGTCAGCGGTCAGAGGACCTGCAATCTGAATTAATTCTACAGGCATCCAGAGAGCAACAGCAGTGGGCTGTGTATCCCCTCACAACTCATGCCCTGTCCAACAGGCGAAGATTGGATGCCTTTTTTATTTCTTGGTAAACATGTAGGGAACTCTTTTTTAAGTTTTTTCTTTATTTGTAAGGATGATGCACAGGAGTTACTGTTTATGAAGATAGTACAACAAATTGATATCCTTTTTTCATAATTATTTTCTCAACTCTTTTTAATATTCTCTGAGCTCCTAACCTCTCTCCACACTGCAGTGGATGCCTTTAGTAAAGACGTGTCTTTTTAAAGTATCCCTTCCAGGTTGTCCCAGCTTGGTCTTTAGTTTTCTTTCTTTCTTTCTTTCTTTTTTTTCTTCTTCTTCTTCTTTTTTTTTTTTTTTTATTTTTGAGAGGTTTTTGCTATAGGGTGCATGCGCTCTCCAGAAAGGGAGAGACAGAGAGACAAAAAGCGAGAAATCACCCCCCAGGGGGCATGGCCAAGCTGCAATCCCTTCTCCTCCATTCTCCTCTCGGGATGTTGGGCACGCATGCACACACGACTGGTGTGAGTTTAAGCCAGCAGTTACAGGACTTGAACCACGGTTGACTACATGGGAGTCCAGTGACATAGCCATTATGCTAACTGCTGATCCCCCAGCTTGGTCTTTTGGCCACATAATCTAGTTGCTCCCTATGGAAAGGGTTGTTACTGCTC
The DNA here is from genome assembly GCA_026018925.1 of Tupaia tana. Taxonomy (NCBI): domain Eukaryota; kingdom Metazoa; phylum Chordata; class Mammalia; order Scandentia; family Tupaiidae; genus Tupaia; species Tupaia tana. The sequence goes on from JAKSZU010000005.1 coordinate 60,617,690, forward strand.
CTCTCCATTGCTAAAGTGAAAAGAAATTTTATCTGCCCATTAAGTCATGGTTTTTCTAAAATGTTTCTAAAAAGCATGAACATAAAATCTATGGCAATTTATGTATAAGTAATTTGAAACACAGAAAGTGTTTAGCTACTTATTATCTTTCCTCTTTGAAGATCTAAGAAGAGATTCCATGAAGTTAGGCTGTAATTGGGCTTATTTATTTATTTTTCAGAGACTAGATAGCCATTCTCTTTCTCATGTGCCCTCATTCTTGGCACTGTGAAAGCATCTCTGAGGCCAGCTGATGGTGCGGTAGTTAAGGGTCCTGGACTCCCATGTGGCCGACTGTAGTTCAAGTCCCTGACCTGGTAGCTTGCTTTATCTCTTTCTCTCTGTCCCTCTCTGGTCAAATTAAAAGTAAGTAAGTAAGTAAATAAATAAATAAATAAATACAGTTAAATAAAATAATTCTTAAAAAAAAGGAGTTGGGGGGCTGACAGGTGCTGTGGTGGTTAAAGGTGCTGGATTCCTACATGGCCCACAGTGGTTTGATTCCTGGACCTAGTGGCTTGCTCTCTTGCCTTCCCTGTCTCTCTCTCCATCTCTGTCTGGTCAAATAAATAATAATAATAATAACAAATGAGATTAAATAAATAAATAATAATTAAAAAAAAAAAAAAAAGAAAGCACTCCCAAACTCCTGGTCCTTATGATACCAGCCCTGTGACTTACCATCTGGTGTCACTTATTTCTTTGTAAAGATAACTTATAGAGCTCCTATGTTCTTAGCCCTTTGAACATAATACGTATGAACTTCTCAGATGTCTCAATTGCTCTAGGCCTGCTTCCCAGGTGTTTTGTAAAACTCATTCTAGAAGAATAGTTAGATTATTTGCTTCCCATGCTTACATTTTCTATAGACAAGGAAAACAACATGATACAATAGATGGTACCTGAGCTGAGCCTGAGGATTTACATTCTATTATCTGGGTTCCTTACTGCTAAATTCCTGCATGATTTTAGACAAGTTATCACACCTCTCTGATTCAGTGTCCTATAAAAATATCCCCACATATTATATGCCCAAACATGTATGAAATGGCTTACCTAATATTTTTTATTAATAGGTGCTGCATGAGGATACACAAGTTAATTTGATTACTACTTACTGCACTATATAACTAAAGATTAATAATATTTTTATTATTTTATTATTAATAATATAAGACCTCTTTTTACAGTTTCATCTCTTTATAAATATGTGAGCGTGTTTGTAAGTATCAAGATGTCCTACTCAAACTATACATTTGGTAAACATAGTCTAAATGTTTAAGCGATTTTGGGACCAGTAGATGACTTAATGTTTATGCCACTTGACTCCCACATAGTCAACTGCAGTTTGAGTCCTGGACCTGCTGGCTTGAAACTCATGCTGGATGTGTGTGCATGCATGCCCAAGATCCAGAGGGGAGAATGGAAGAGAAGGGATTGCGGCATGGCCATGTGCCTTGGGAGATGAATTCTCACTTTCTGTCTGTGTCTCCAGTGAGTGCATACACACTATAGCAAAAATCTGTCTATAAAAACAGAAAAAAATTTTCAAATTACCATATTTTTAGGTAGGTTATATTTGTATTTTTAAATTAATTCTGGTGCTTTAATTTAAAGTATCTTAATAATTTAGTATCCACGAAGTTTCATGTAATTAATATATACATGGATATTTAAACTTACTTTGAATCATAATCCCATATGTGTTCTGGTTAATTCACTATTGGAAGTAAATGCAAATTTAGAATATTATCTTATTTTTAAGACCATTTAATTTTTTTGTCCTGTTAATATAACATGTACAATTAGAAGTCTCTTTTGATGACATAAAATATATGTATGTTTGTATACTTAATGTATATATTATATACATATTTATATAAATACAAGTAGTGTAAAATATGGGAATACTTATAAATATATTATGATATAGCATGATAAATATGTAATACATAAATAATGGCATATATATTCTTTTTCCAATTCGATAATCAAGGTTAAGGGTTGATCACATTTGTAAAAAAATAATGCATGAGAAATGACAAAATGACTAGTTATTGTTCATTACTTTCCAAATATATGACTGTGTTCTTTACATGTTTTTACTTAATCCTTATAGCAGTTTTATAACATAGTTATTGTTCTACTAATTTTAAAGCCACTCATTACATGCTTGTCCGGTGTCTATCATCACTGGACCCTGATCCATGACCTCTAGATTTCTACTATGGTGCATGCTTCTCATCTGCATGGGTGACTCTTTGGTTTATATACACTAAATATATTTCAATTCAACAGACATTTATCACTCAACTGCAATAAAAAAGATATTGAAGGCATAGATTTGGTATATGATACAATTCTGTAGGAAAAGATTCTTGGTTAATTATTACTTTCTACACAGATACATACACACAGACAGAACTTCTATGTTAGGACACCTTAGATTTTTTTTCCCAATTTGTCAACTTAAATTATATGATGTGTATATGCTTGTGAGTATTCTTGAAGGTCTTACAAAGACCTCAGTAATTTTAAGGATCATCAGATTAGCATCCATTTTACATAGTAGTTGACAGTAAAAAAGATTAGCCATAGCTGATTCAAATTCTCAAAATACTCCTTGGCCTTGTCTTTGCTTTTAGAGGTAAATTTAGAAAAACAGCATTTTATACCATCTATTATTAAGATCAAATTCTTGATCTTAAACATTACTTAAAACACTGCTAAATTATTTTATTTCAAATTATTTTATTAACTTTTGAAAATTTACAAGGTTTTTCAAAAGTTGCTAATTTGGAAAAAAAATTTCAAGTATGTCAGACAAACTTGAAAAATATTATTTTTCCTGCATGATTCAGGAATTAATTATGAGATTAATAGGGAATCAGCAAGTTGGCTCTCTTGCTAATAAACGCTGGACAGTTAATTTTGTAAGGAAATAGATGTTTACATTATTTGCATGAAAACAATGCAAATAATGTAATTTACTATAATGAAAATTTATTTGCTAGAGCATTTACTATATTTGCAACTCATAAATAAGACTTTTGTAATCATTAGCCTGGATTAATCACACTTTTTTACTGCTTTGGAAACCTTTACATAAATAGAATTTACATTTCTCCTTTTTCCCTATATAGGGAAAAAAGGCCAATGGTTCTTTTGTGTTTAGAACTCAATTAGCATCCCTTTAACAGGGATAAATATAGCTGGATGAAGTCATTAGAAATCCCAGGCCTGCCTAATTTTAGTTAATGTTTTTCACTTTCTCTCCTTATCCTCAAAATAAATTTTAAAAGTCATTCTTACCTCATTCGAATTTCACTCTTCTTACTCACTTCTGGTAGAGGTGATAATGAGCAGTGAAACCATCAAAAGAAAGGTGTTGGGATTGAGGAGGAGAAAAATGAAGGGCATGTAAAATCCACAAAGTGGATCAGCAATTGCTGAATAATGAACTGTTAACTGAATGCAGTTTATTGAAGATGTATCTTTCTTACTCCCTGGAGTCAGTTCCTGGGAGACTTGAAAGAAGGGAGAGATATGGCCTGTGCAGAGAATAAAGCAATTGTAAACCCTTTAAATTAGCATAGAAATTAGGTCAGGGCACAAACAAACCCACTGCAAGAGAGAAAGAATTTTAAATTTTGTTTTAAGGCACAGATCCTGTATTTCTTCACATACCTTTTCTTCATTCTTACAAACTAGAATGTTACATATGGGGAAGTTTAATGAAAATTTATGCTCGACTAACGTTTTATACAGACCAACAGATTTTTAGTCTGGATTTATAAAATCTCCTTTTATCTGTTTCTGTGGATCTAAGGCAGGATTGTTAAAAACTGTGTGCCTTTCTGATCACAGTGTGTGTAGTAGCTGAAGGCAGTGAATGAGTTTTACAGAGTCTATGAATGGCTTTGTCAATAATGCAAAAAGTCAATATTTTCATGGTGATATAGCTATGATCACTAACATCCTTCTTGATATCATTTGAGGAAGAGAGTAGAGGTTACTGACCTCAATTTCTTTTACTGCTAGCAACTACCAATTATTGAGCACCTAACTTATACCAGGTGCAAAATGGGATTTACCTCTAATTGTCATAAGGTCTCTGCACATTAATGCTAATCTATTTTACAGATGAAGAGCAGAGGCTTTGAGGGGTTAAGTCAGTTGTTCGAGGTCACACAGTCTGGAATAGGCTAAATAAAACCGAATAAGAAAAATTTGAGGTAGTTTATTGTAATATTGGTGAATCTTTTTTCTACATAGTGGGGATAGTTTACATGTCGTGATTAAGCACATATGTGGAATATCGAATAGTGCATATTATCAACAATGCATAGAATCACAGTAATAGACTCACTTAAGAATACCAAACAGCTGGAAAAATTGAATAATTATGGACTTCAGTAAAACATATGTAGGTTATATTTATGAGATAATGATTTTTAAATTATTTGTACTTGAAAAGGATGTGGATTTTGTAACAGAATTTTTATTAACAGTCTGGAATTGTATGTCAATCAAACCGTGAAAATAAATGTGCTTGGGACCAGAAGGTGGTGTAATGGTTACATTGCTGGACTCCCATGTAGTCAACCGTGGTTTGAGTCCCAGACCTGGTGATTTAAAACTCATGCCGGGTGCATGTATGTGTGCCCAGGATTTCAAAAGGAGAACGAAGAAGGGCCACCTTACACAGTGTGGCCACCCCCTGTGTGGGGGTTGATTTCTCTTTTTGTCTCTCTGTCTTTCCAGTGAAAAAACAGATACTCTATGGAAAAAATCTAAGAAAATCAAAATAATTATGTGCTTATTTATTTATTTATTTATTTTAATTACCAGAGGGTCCATGCATTTGCCAGAGAAAGACAGAGAGATAGAGAGAAAGAGAGAGAGAGAAAGATAGAGAAAGCCTTCCTCAATGAGACGTGTTAGGCCACAATCCCTTCTCAATTTATCCATCCTATTGAGATTTTGAATACTCAAGCACATGCACTGGCATGTTTTTCAAGCCACCAGGGTCAGGATTTCTACCTTAGTTAGTTTTGTGGGGTCCAGCTTTCTTAACCACTAGGCTATATAACTGGTTCAATGATGTGCTTTTTGATAATGAAATAATAAAAATCTCAAAAACTCACCATTTCTTCATTGTAGGTAATATTTAAATCTGGTCAAGTTGAATTCAACTTTCTTTAGATACAACATTAAGTGTAGTATTTTTGTGTTTATATGGACTGCTCCTCCTTATAGATAATTTTTTTATTAATTAAATTTAAATAAAATGTCACTAATAGCAATTGGCTTTTAATAACAAATTTTTATTTATAATTTTATTTTAAATATTAATATGTTCCTTTAGAACTTAAAATGAGTCAAACAAATGTAAATAAGCTGAACATTGACAAAATTTGTCATTACCCAGAATTTACATTTATAACTCAAACTCTCATGGACAAAAGAGAAAAGAAAGCTAGAAACAAAAAAGACAAGAAAGAATGATGTGGAAAGCCATATTTTTTAATGGTATTTTTCCCTAAGTGAAAAGGATTGAAAATTCTTTGTGCCATGTTCTCTCCAGGAACAACTTTCCTTATTCTACTTGTGATACATGGTGTGGTCTTATACTTAAAACACACACAACACATTAAAGTAGTAACTGCTATTTCTGTATTCCAATACCTCTTGAAAAAATCTAAATCTGTTAGAATCCTGCCAGAGCTTGTTAAGCTATTCAGGAATGATCATAAAATTCATTTTACACACAATGTACACAAGTCATAAAGCTGCAAAACCCCAGATCTCCTTGCTAGCTGTAGGTGTAAATGCTCTAATATTTCTGTGAGATTTCTGAATCAAAATTGATTCAAGGTGCATGTCCACATAGCCTATGATATTTAAGAGAAGCTCTTTCAGACTAGCCATGGATCTTGTTAATCTTTGTCCTTGCCAAGGCTCTCTGAGGTATTACTCAACAGCCTACAGTTGACCTCCCTAATGCTGTAAACCAAGCAACGGTGAAGTTTTTTGGCAGACTGGACAAATTTTTACTTACCACTTAGAGTTTGCCACAAAATATTAGAAATCTCATGTCTGTTTTGAATTTTACCTCCAATAGATTTCAGAAAACAAATGACATATTCTTTAGGAGTTATTATACACAGAACAGTGATAGTAACATCATAGAAGATTCCAGACTGTTACTGGTGCTTTTGCTTTTGCATTTCTTATTAGTTCTTTGCACATTTATACTCTACTTTCACTGGCTCCTGTGATACTACACTTAATAGTATTTTGTACTACATATATTCACCCTATTTTATCTTTTCTGGTTTTTCTCTTTTAACCATTAAATATATTCCTGCAAAGGTCTTTTCTACTTCCTTCTATAATCACTCACAGGGGAGTCTTTTCATTATAATTTTAGTCATCCACTTTTGAACTAGGCCTCTCAATTCCACTCACAAAGTCTTCAAATTGTATGTATTACAAATTTTTCCTGTCATTAGGAGACAACATCTCGAGTTGAAAAGGCCTTTATCCTCAGATGACATTTAAAAGTCCTCCCCATAAAGGATACCTACTCCCTGTTATATAATAAAATAGCCCATTCTAGGTCAAACAATCTACATATGACAACGTTTCTAGCCTAAAATAGAAACATCCATACTTGTAAGCAAACTAGCTACTGAAAGGTAGTTCAAAAATATATTTATTTACATCCAAACTATTCTGGAGCCCATAACTACTGTTGCCATCTGTTGGTGAAAAGCAGAACTGAGGTACATAGTTTTGCTCTCCATATTAGTACATAGAGGACTGTTCTTGGAACAGATGTACGAGTTTGAAGAAAGCACATAGTGGCAAATATCAGTTTCCTGAGAAAAAATTAAGCTTCCTTCACAGAAAATTCCAGAGAGTGGCATTAGAGTGGAGAGAAGTTAATAGCTAGCAGTTTTTGATCCTTCACAGGACTGTAGTATAAATGTGTGTGTTATAAAAATTCTCACAATAGCCCTATCAGATAGGCATAATTATTTTCAATTTTAAAATGGCAGAATTATACCTTACGGCATTATATACTATGTACCTTTTCTAAGACCGCGTGGCCATAATTTAAGTCCTTACAACTGTTACCTTAATTCAGGCACTGTTACCCTGCGTATACTAGGCAACGCAGTACTATCTTAGGAAAATTTTAGTTTGCAGAAGGACAGGCAATACAGAGAGTATTTTAAACTCTCAGGCTTTAATCCATATTGACCTAGTTTGGTTACCTGTTCTATTTTTTTCTAGGACACTGTTTTTAGTTTGCTTCCTCAGGGCATTGATAGAATCCTTTTTCAATCTTTGAATACTATGGTTTAACTAGTAAGATATATGGTCAACTTAAATTAGCAATATTTACAAATTGTTGCAGATAATCAATGCACAATGAAAATATTACTGTAGGGACCAGCAGTTGATGTAATGGTTATGTCACTGGACTCCCATATAGTCGACCGCGGTTCGAGTCCTGGACCGGTGGCTTAAACTCATGCCGGGCACATGTGCGTGCATGCCCAAGATCCCGAAAGGAGAATGGAGGAGAAGGGATTGTGGTGTGGCCATCCCCCCTGGGGGGGGGGTGATTTCTCGTTTCTGTCTCTCTGTCTCTATCTGTCTTTCTGGTGAGCGCATGCTTCCTATAGCAAAAACCTCTCCAAGGGGAAAAAAAAGAGAAAATATTACCGTTATAATGATCCATATTCATGTGGCATGACTACTTCATTTTTGTTTTTTCTTTCTGAAGCTAGATCTCAGTGGGACACAAGAGAATAAGCAGAGGAGTAGAACTGTGAAGTGAAAACAATGTTTATTCACGGCAGGCTGAGCCTGGAACGACCGGGCAGTGGAAGTGGGATGCTACAGCCATGTGGCTTTGGTTCCATCTCCGCTGCTCTATTCTTCCTTGGGTACTTCCTCTGGGTTGCTCCTTTTTTGCTTAAAAGCTGTCAGGCCTCACCTGATGAACACGTGATTTCCTTTAAAATGGAGAAGCTTTCTCAGGGAAGTGGGAAGCCTCTTGTCTGGAAACTCATCTCTTTCACTGAAGAGCACTTCAATCAAATTAGGGAAGAAGATATTTTTCCTTATTTCCAAAGGTAAGAAGAGGTATTTCACTGTAGCCTGTGGGTGTGGATAAAAGGATAGCATTTTGAACCTGCGATTTTGATCACACAGATCCTGCTTCAATGACCAGTTGTGCAAGTTACCTTGAGTGTTATCTAGAATTTTTTTTCTTTCTTTTTTTTTTTTTTTTGGAGAGGTTTTTGCTATAGTGCGCGTTCGCTTGCCAGACAGAGAGAGAGAGAGAGACAGAGAGACAGAAAGCGAGAAATCACCCCCGCCAGGGGTGATGGCCACGCCACAATCCCTTCTCCTCCATTGTCCTCTCAGGATCTTGGGCACGCATGCACATGCACCCGGCGTGAGTTTAAGCCACCGGGTCCAGGACTCCAAACGTGGTCGACTACGTGGGAGTCCAACGACATAGCCAATACGCCAACTGCTGGTCCCGAGTATTATCTAGAATTTAGAAGACTCAACTTTCCATTTAATAGAGCAGTTGAAATTTTCAGCACCTATCGTTTTCGAGGCATTGTGATAAGAGCATTATACATATTAAATCATTTAATTTCCATAACAATCAGATGAACTAGATGCTATTCTTATCATTTTCTTATTATGGATATAAAGAGACTATGTAACTAGCCCCAGGGTAGATAGTCATGGGTGGAGGAGCAGAAATATGAAATGAGGCAGTTGCCTCTAGAGTCACCGATGTCTTCCTCTGTACTTCATCCCGGGTTACACATACTTACTTGCCCCATAGAGTAGTAGTACACGTTCAAATAGAAAAAGGTATTCATGTGCTTTCCATAGTTTAGGCATGAGTAAAGTTTAACGAATGCTAGCTGTAATGATATTAATTCCATTCTTTCTTTATTCCATCATTCTTTTTCATTCAAGGCGGACTGTGTTTTTTATTTTCAGTACACTATGCAATTTCTCCATTTCTGTACCTCTATCTGTATATTTTTCTTCAATTAAAAATTCCTATATTGGGGACCAGCAGTTAGCGTAATGGCTATGTCGCTGGACTCCCACGTATTCGACTGCGGTTCGTGTTCTGGACCCGGTGACTTAAACTCACGCTGGGTGCATGTGCGTGCATGCCCAAGATCCCGAGAGGAGAATGGAGGAGAAGGGATTGTGACATGGCCATCCCCCCCTGGGGGGTGATTTCTTGCTTTCTGTCTCTCTGTCTCTCTCTGTCTGTCTGGCAAGCGCACGCACCCTATAGCAAAAACCTCTCAAAACAAAAATCTTATATTGTCTCTTAGTGTTTATAAAATACAATTATTCTTTGCAGTCCAGAAAATGTGACTTTCTTCATTCCGTTGTGTTGATGTTTTCATCCACATCAATTTTGATGTCTACAAGTTTTAATTAAACTTAGAAATGTTCATACTACTCTATTTATGTATTATAATATTGTGATCATTTTTATGTCTTTACATATTCTTCTGTATTATTTTTGGAGAGAATAGAATTTACTCGTATAGGTTTGCCATGTGGATATAAACATTTTACTTGTTTTAATATTTTATATAAATATATTTTCAGGGAAGCTTCTTCAATTTACATCTTTATAAATACTCATGATTATTTAGCATATATTACTATACATTGAACATGTGTTTCAGATGGAATGTAAAATTTTAAATTGTCTAGTGTATTTTAAATAACTATATCTCCAGAGGCCAACAGGTGCCATGGTGGTTAAGGTACTGGACTCCTACATGGTGAGCTATAGTTTCAGTCCCAGACCTGGCAGCTTGCTTTCTTACTTTCCCTCTCTCTCTCTCTCTCTGGTAAAATAAAAATTAATGATAATAACAATAATAATAAATAAAGCTAAATAAATAATTTTTAAAAAATAAATAAATGTATTTATCTCCAGATTTTAAAGTAACTTACAATAAATAGAACTGGTAGCAGATGAGGGTACTCATTTCTCTACAGTGGTATCATTACTTCATTATATAATTTTTCAATATATTAGGTCCAGATAGTATATGCTATTACTTTTTTGAGAACATTAATCATTTTTAAAATAAAAAATGTTTTCCATATTTTTCCTTTTTTAAAAGGATAAATAAGTTTTCTTATTACTTTATGAAGTTTGCTACACAATACAGATGATGTATTATCTTTCAAACTCCTGATGAATTTATTAAATATTTGCTCTTTCTTTACTTGCATTTCCTCAGCTAAATAATGTATGGTTAAGGGTAAACACAAATCAGATAGTCAATATTTAGTTGATAAGTTTTAAGAGATTGAAAGTGATAATCTCTTAGAGTTTAAGTATTTATTAAATATTCTTAAAATACCTCTAAATATCACCAGAAGCATAGATGACTCATCTCTAGCTATGCAGCCAGCCTGTTAATGTGGTGGTTAAGTGCTACCCAGGAAATTTAGATCCTGCACAGCTGACCAAGGTTGCAGTTCTGGGCCTGGTGGATTGAAACTATGCTGGACACATGCAAACTGAGCTCCTGATCAGAGGAAGCGTTGGCAGGAAACGGATTGCAACTAGACGAGGTCTCCTGTTTGGGGAAAATGCTTTCTCTGTATTTATTTCTTTCCTACTTTTTCCACCTATATGTTCCCACATAATCTGGCATTTAAAAATTCTAGATATAGAGTATTCTGCCTGTTTATAAAAAGTATCTGCAAAAATCACAATTTATTTATGTTTATAATAGGTATATTAACATAAGTGCTCTTTGATTATAATATCAATATAGAGTTCTGTGATGTAAACACAATTCAATTAGTATTCTTTCACCAGTGTTAGACTTTAATTTGGCTAACTTTGTATAAGGAATAGGTTTTTTTTTCAAATTTTAATATATTGGAAATATATTCTAGGTTTCATCTCCACTAGATGGATCATCTAACACACAGAGACTGTGTATATGTGTGTGTGTTTGTGTGTGTGTGTGTGTGTTTGTGTGTGTTTGTGTGTATGTGTATATATATATATATATAATTTATATGTGTATGTCACACACATATATGTACATCTATATACACACATATATACACTTACATATATACACAAACATATATACATATATACCTGTTTATACATATATATAAACCTATATATACACATATAAATAGAACATTATATATATATATACATATATACCTGTTTATACATATATATAAACCTATATATACACATATAAATAGAACATTATATATATATATATATACACATTATTATGTATGTATAGACACATGTATATGATATCTATAGGTAATAGAAATAATTGAGATTATTTCACTGTCACTCTGGTGGTACCTGATTTTCTAAAAAAAATAATGAGAATAAATAATAGAAAGCTGAAAAAAATGATGAAAAGCAATTTGATGATGATGTGGATATCAATGTCTTTATCTTGCCTTATATGCATGGTAATCATGCTGGAAAAAGAAATGTAATACACTGTAAAGATATATGTGATTCAATGTAATATAAAAATATTATGATAATAAAATTAAATAAAACTTAAAAAATAAAAAGTATATCTTAATTGTTCATTCTCTTTTGATTCTTAAAACTCATACTTCCTCTGTTATTTAAAAACATTACTAGATAAGAAAGAGGACAAAGTCTTCAGAATATTCTACCCCTATTCAGAGGTGATAGAAAGTCTGTTTGCTCAGTCTGCAAAGCAATCTTAATATTTTAGTAAGTCTAAGTATGAATAGACTCTATGGTATCTTAAATAAAGAGCAGGTAGATTTCAGATTTTCTATATATAATTCACATATACTCTGCAAAAGCTAGAAATACAGAAGTTTGAATTTTCTATCTGTATCTTTAATCTGACGAAGAAAAACAAACTAAAAATTCCTAAACACATGTTAGATTTCAGAATAGCTTTTTGTTATTGCCTGCTCAATAGCAAATAATATGAGGATCATAAAGTTTTCAAGAAGATGCTGAATTTCTTGTGGGAATGGATAGAAATGCTCTCTGGTGTGTTAAACTCATTGCAAAGAGTGCTTGCTCGATAAAGGAAGACATTTTATTGCCAAAGGAATTTCAGGTATACGTAAGGTTACAAAATTCTACAGATCTGCTAGAAAGAATAGACACAACAAAGACATAAAAAACTAAGAAGATCAAAAGTCTTGTATTTCGTGGTTAATGATTGGTGTCATTCGATTTGTATTAAATTTTAACTCACTTTTATCAAATATTTTCTTAGTGTTAAGAAAGTATTGAAACCATTGGCAGCAATCTAATGGCATATTTTAAGATTTTAATGAAAGCTTTTACTAAGCCAAAATAGAATTAATTTAGGTAAACCTAGATTTGACTTACATGAACAATTTGCTAAGTTAGGATGAATTTTTTTTATACACATTTAGAGAAGTAAGATGCTTTAAGGTCACTCTCATATTCATTTTATATATGGGGAAACAAGGCTTGGAGAAGTTTATACCAATAAATACCTAACTAGTAGCAAGCCAGGACATAGTAACTCTATTGTCATCCTACTATGTTACTTGTGTATTTTTTATCTTCTAGAATTACAGTTCTGCTACATTCTCAATTATGGATATTATTTTCTCTTTATAATTTAATGTTACTATATCTACTATGCATGTTTTAGATTTCACAAAATACAGAATAACATCCCTGAAGCAAAACAAAATTAAATGTACAAAGACATTTATTTATTTATTTATTTTTAAAAATTTTTTGAGAGATTTTTGCTACAGGGAACATGAGTTCGCCAAAAAGACAGAGAGACTGAGAGACAGAAAGCAAGAAATCACCCCCCAGAGGAGATGGCCACACCACAATCTCTTCTCCTCCATTCTCCTCTCAGGATCTTGGCCACATACACGCTCCTGGTGTGAGTTTAAGCCACTGGGTCTGGGACTCAAACCGCAGTCACTACATAGGGTTCCAGTGACGTAGCCATTACACCAACTGCTGGTTCCAGCATTTATTAATTTGATGTAACAAACTTATTTGTGAGCTAAGGCTAATTTTTCTGTAACCTTATTATTCTATAGATTACAATAGCATTTTAGTTATCTCAAAAATATTTTTTTTGTGTGTGGAATCTCATTATGACACATGGACAGTTGCAAATAATATTGCTTTTTTGTAAAAATATATTGTAATTTCTTTTTTTTTCCCTTTCTTTTAAATTTGCTAGAAAGCATGTGTGCTCCTGGGAGAGACGGAGAGAGCAAAAGGAAGAAACACAGCCCATGGGAGATGGTCATGCTGCAAAACCTTCTCTCCCATTTCTCCCTCCTTTTCAGATTTCATATGTGCATACCACGTATTCCTCTCTAGGCTGAGTGGCCTACTCTGTCAGTGGCTCAGATGCAGATGGCAGCGTGGGGCTCTTCTAAGCCTCCTCCTGCAGCTTCTCCCGGTAATTCTGGTTAAGGTACTGAGCTAGCTCAGAGTTGATATCCTCAGCCAGAGGAGCTGACAAATTCATGGGCAAGGAGTAGAGGCCACTATATGGTGTGTGTGCACTCCAGCAGGGAGAGAGAGAATGAGAAAGCAACTCCCCACCACCACCCTGAAGAAGGAGGAGGGGACAGCCACACCTGCAATCCATTCTCCTCCATTCTCCTCTCAGGATTTTGGGCATGCACACACATGTTCCTGGTAGGTTTTCCAACTACAGGGTTCAGGATTCCAGCCATACAGTTGGTCATGTGCGATCTAGCCACCTTAACTACCATGCCAGTGGGCCTGAAATTTTCTTTCCTTCCTTCTTTTCTTCCTTTTATCTTTCTCTCCTTCTTTTTTTCCCTTTTCCTTCCTTCCTTCCCTCCTTCTTTCCTCTCCCTGGTTGAGGATGGACATTACTCAACCAGATCCCACACTGCAACCTGCTTGTCCCAACAAGCCAGGGCACACGTGCACATGCCTGACATATACAGTTGGCCTAGAGATTGACTCTAGTCATTGCAGAGGATCATTCTACCACTGTGGTTGAACTAACACAAGATTAAATTGCAGATTTAGAGTTCTATAATTTTGATATTTATCCCAATATCTGCTACTAGTACATTCCTCCAGAAAGATTATTAGTAAAATATTATTCCAAAGCAATGAACTACAGTAACGATTGTATCTACTTATAGGAGTCACCCATTAACATATCACAGCAGCTAAAATAGATCAAAAATTTTAATATGATGTTGAGCTTTACCTCCACCAGCCCACAGATTTTTAATCTTTTTTCCATGTGTCTGTTATAAATTACTCTCAGGTTCTGTAGGATGGTGTAGAATCCTGAATTTATTGGAACAAATTGCAGACTTTAATTCTGATTCTATTTTACGGTCATTCTAATCAATGACCTTGATTAGATCATTTACTTTCTTCTTTGCATTAATTTTATATCTTAAAAAATAAGTATATGTTGGATTGGGTAATCTCTAAATTTCTTTACTTAAGTTAATAATTTTCAAACTGCAGGCTGGCCCCATAGCCTTGTGATTGAGGAAGACGGATCCCACATGGTTGAAGACAGTTTAATCCTGGCCCTGGTGGCTTGAAAAATATACCAGGTATGTGGATATGTGTGCTTAAATTCCAAAATGATGGAGGGATGGGGAAAAAGGGATTGTGCATGACCGAGTCTCATGGGAGGGTGCTTTCTCCTACTGTCTTTCTTTTGCATGCACATGTCCTCTGACAATTAAAGAAGTATTCTTAATCTGATAGTTTATTTAAACATTTTATGCTTAAGTGTTGCTTAATGTGAAAAATAGAATAGCTTTTTTTAAATGATACTGCTCTTTTCTACTAATATTGCTCTAGTTAAAAGACAAATGATTGGTAAATTCTCACTGCCATCAGATTATTTGGCCAAACTACTATCATTGCACCTAAATCACAGTCTTCTGTTGGGAACCCACACTGGGTAGTAAGATCAATAAACAGAGCACATCAGTTCTTGTTTTAATCAAACAGCCATGAAAAATCAGATAAACTTTATTAGTAATTGAGAAGACCAAAATTAAGACTTCAGTGATATGGCATGCTTTTGCCTGACAAAGTGGCAAAAATTAAGATGTCTGTCATCAAGTATGGGTGAGGAGTAGAAGTCTTGCACTACTCTTCTGTGAGAGGTACCTCTATGGACCCACCATCTTTGGAAAACAATTTAACATGGTTTAAGGATCAGCTCCTATTTTTTTTTTTAAGAAGGGAATTATGAACATATAATACAGAGCAGCAGATTCACATTCACACTCACATTTATCTGAGAGGAAAGCAGAGGATGGAGTGGAGAAGGAATCAAGAGAAATTCAAGAATAGTGTTTCTTGTGTGAACCACTGCATCTAGCTTTTTAGGGTAGGTCTGGAATTAAACCAGGCCTCCCATGTGACCTCAGCATGCCAAGCAACAGCATCCAGTGTACACAACTGTGGCTGGGCCAGAAAATATGGATTCTTCAAAGAGTGTGGAAAACTGGAATTAAACTGGGAGTTTATTTTGCTGCAAAAAATTTTGAAATCTGTTCATAGTATTCTTTGTAATGCATATTTTGTATGAAGTTTTTAAAGACCCATTGTACATAATACTATAGATGGAATCTTGATGTTTTGCCAAAAATGTATTTCTGAAGATGATATTATAAGAAGTCTTGTAGAGTTTTTTTTTCCCAAAGTCAAAACTATATATATATATGTATATGTGTGTGTGTATGTACACATATATGTGTGTGTATATATGTATGTATATGTGTGTGTGTGTGTGTGTATATCTTACAAGATATGGTTGTTGAATGCCTTAAAGTTAAAGAAATTAGATATCAGTTTTTATTGAAGAGTGGATATGAAGAGTGGATAATGTTCAGAAGCACAGAGAAATCAAAATGATTAAATATCATGTCATATGAGAAATACTTGTAAAAAGTTCATGGAAACATAAAAGAAATCCACTAATTTCTGGAGAATTAATGACGAGAACCAAAACAGGCATTTAATAATTCAGTATATTACAAAGCAAATTGCCAGACACAAAAAAGAAATGGAACAATGTGGTCAAAGACATCCTGGGATGGCAAAGTAAATACCTTTGGGCAGGACAAGTTGTCCAGGGAGGATGACATTTTGATATCTTGCAGTACAGTGGCAGGCTGGGTTAACGACAAGGAAAAAAGTTGTGAAGTGTTGTCTCTCATATTAATATGCTTAAATGATAATTAGTGGGAAGTTGAGAAATTTCTGGATGACTATGATTTTTATCTTGTCTATCTATGGATGATGGGGAAAGGCCACAAGTGGTTTGTTTCCCTCTTTGAGTGTCATGGCCTTTGAGAAGGATTGTAACAGTACTTAAGAATACTCCGTAGTGGGTCAACAGATGACATAGTAGTTACATCACTGGACTCCCACATGGCCAACCATGGTTCAAGTCCCAGACCTGGTTGTTTGACACTCACACCAAGTATGTGTGTGTGAGTGCCCAAGAGCCCAGGAGAATAGAGGAGAAGGAATTGCAGCATGGCCGTCCTCCCTGGGGAGGTGATTTCTTACTTTCCCTCTCACTGTCTCTGTCTCACTCTCTGGCAAATGTACAGGCCCTATGGCAAAAACCTCTCAAAACAAGAATACTTGGAAAAGAGGTGAGAACTAGGAATATGATTACACACACACACAAGGTATACACATAAACCATGGACTTGGTAAAATCACCTACAGATAATGATGGAAAGATGAGAAAAACAATCAAAGACATAATATGAATTATGATAACAGAGTTAGTCACAAGAGGATGAAAAAGAGTAGTCAAGGAGGCTGGATTTCAAAAGTATAAGAGAAAAGATATAAAAAGAATTAAGAATTTCAGTAAGAAATAAAACAATTAATAAGGTTTTTTTTAATGTGTTAAACACTGTGTTGAACTCTTTATTTACTTCAATCTCATGTCATCCTCTAAGCAGTCTTATGAAATATATTTTGTTTTTAATATTACAAATGAGAGGAAGGAAGTAAAGCATATTTAAACTTTTTACTTCCACATGTCTAATTAGCAAGTGTTAGATTCAAACTCTGCTATGACTTACTGCAGCTTACATTCTTAAATGCCTCTCTGCACAGAACAGAACAAGTTGATAATGGGATAATTGGGCCAGCCAGTGGTGTGTTGGTTAGCATTGCTGGATCTCATATGACTGACTGGGTGGTTTGAATCCCAGACTCAGCAGCTTAAGAAGCACACCAGGCACTCGTATATGTCTGTGTGCCCTCATCTCAAGAGGAGAATAGAAAAAAGAATTACTGTGTGATGTTCCCCTTGAGGGGTGCTTTCTCACTTTTCTTCTCCTTTGTCTCTCTCTCTCTCTCTCTCTCTCTCTCTGTCTTTCTGATGAGCACATGCACCCTCTAGCAAATTAGAAAAAATAAGTAATCAAATGGAAATTAGATAGAAATCAAGATTTAAAAATAGACGATTAGATTTTGCAGTGCGAGAAATTTTCAAATATTACAACAGGGAATTCACTAAGTATTAGAAATGACATTAATTATTAATTAATTAATTTATTTCCATTTATGTAAAATATTTTATAAAATGTAATTAGATGCTAAGATGGTTTCAAAGAAATTTATATGGGGACAATGATGCAGGTAGTAATAATTTGAATAATTAGATAAGCTTTGGGCTATAATGGACAAGCTATTTAATATTTTTAACATTGGTTTTCTGTTCTATGGACTGGAAATAATTTTAAAATTATTTCAAAGGAAAAATTAAATAATTTACATAAAATATTGTGACACTGTGAGCAGTGTAAAACAGAAGATCAAATAGAATTAATATGTTGCCTCTTTGTAATGTTGCTTAGTTCAAATGTTGAAGAGTGAGACAAATAGAAACCACATTGCAATATGCTGAAATAGATGAGAATTGCATTAGTAAAGATAATGAATGGAAATTATTTTTCTAAATATTTGACAGTGTAAGTGATTGCATTAGGGAAGTAGTTGAATGAAATGATAATAGTTAAAGAAAGAAAATATTTATAGACTAGAGAGAAACTAATGTGGAAGCAATTGATGAAACAATGCCTCAGATGAAGCCTGATGTAACAAAGTTGAAATCCTTGAAAAAGACTTTTTTGTGTGAATCCCTGATAATTTGTTTCTTTCCTTTCTTTTCAATATTTTTGAGTAAGAGATATTGGTAAGTCTTATGGTAGAAGTGATTATCAGACCAACTTCCAGAGTATCTGAAATGGGCGGGCTCCTTTCCCTCTGGCTAGCAGTATGACTACAGGGAAGTTACTCTATCCCAAGACTTACTCATTTGTATAATAAGGCAGTTGAAATCCCTTCTTGCTCTGCCTTTAGTTTTGACTGTGTCTAAAATGGGTCCTTTTGAAATTTGGCACTTGTCATCTTTTTCTTTGTCCTTAGCACTACATGAATCCCAAAATGTTTGAAAGTTAAAGGAAAAGAAAACAAAAACAAAAAGCAACCAAAATGGCTCACCCATCCAGAGATTGTATGAAAATATTAGAGAGGAAACTTTTAATCCTTTGCCTAGGTGATCCCAGATGTCATACAGAATTTTCTAATTGTGTATGTATCAATTTTAGCACTTTTCCCTCTCTGCTCCCCCTTTTTTAAAACTTTATGATTTTCTTTCTTCTCCAAGCCTGCAAACAAACTTTTTTCTTTTTGCTGTCCTGTATCTTTCTACTAGTCATTGCCTAAGTGAGAACTTGATTCAGATACCAGTGAAATAGATATTATTTTTCAGATAAAAAATAAAGATATGCAATGTATACCATATTTAATGAAATATATCTAATTAATGTAAAACACTGTAAACTAGGGTAAACATCTACCTTTGTGTTTTGATGGTTTACAAACCTATGATTATTATTTTTTCTTTCTTTCTTTTTTTTTTTTTTTTGAGAGGTTTTCGCTATAGGACGCGTGCGCTCGCCAGACAGACAGAGAGACATAGAGACAGAAAGCGAGAAATCACCCCCCAGTGGGGATGGTCACGCCACAATCCCTTCTCCTCTATTTTCCTCTTGGGATCTTGGGCACGCATGCACACTCGCCTGGCGTGTTTTAAGCCACCGGGTCCGGGATGCGAACCGCGGTCGACTACATGGGAGTCCAGCGACATAGCCATTATGCTAACTGCTGGTTCCCTGATTATTTTTTTTTCTGAAGAGAGCAAAAAATTGAGTATCCAAGTTATCATAGTATGTCACTTTTTGTTTTAAGACAGAAGCTCACTGTGTTGTAATCCTCCTTACTCAAGTCTCCTGGAACTGTAGACGTGTGACACCACACCCAGCATTGTTTTAGACAGGGTCTCATTATGTAGGCCAGTCGGGCACTCACAATCCTCCTGTTTCAAGCTTCTAGAGTAGCTAGATTACAGGTGCATTCACCATGACAGGTCTTTATGTTGGACCAGTAATTGAACCCACACTTTTCATATGGTTCCAGCCTGTGGAGCCATGTCTTTGCAATGTGTCCCACTGTGGCTGAGCTATTTCATCCTTAAAAACAAAACATTCAACCTTTTAAATCAACTGTGAAATCAAGAATCATTTTATTTAAAACTCTACTGAACATCTTAAATCTCTCTCTGTCTCTGTTTCTCTCTCTGTTTCTCTCTCTCTCTCTCTCTCTCTCTCTCTATATATATATATATATATATATATATATATATATATATATATATATGAACAACGCCCAGGAAAATTGAAGGTTAAACTGGAAAAATATTTAGGTGTCAGTTCTAGGAGACTATGCCATCCACTTTAGTTTTCAATGATGAGTCATTAATTAATTCATCAAAAATTTTTGTATCTACTACTCTTGAGATTTAAAGATTGACACAGAAGATACAGGCATAAAAATGATGTCAAAATATTCCCTTACTAAAGTGAGGAAATAGACAAAACCTAGTAGTACTAACTTTCATAAATTTGATTAAGGCAGTTATTAAATAATCAAATTAAGTCAGTGTCCTTGTTACTGTCTTTCTTCATACAGAAGACATGTCTAAAACTTCATTTATGCCTTCAAATTCTAAGCACAATTTAGTTTCTTTCTAAATAAAGTTAGTAAATAAACAAATTGCTTTTATTCTGTATGTTCAAGTTAGACAGCTGAGTTATTTCGTGGTTGCACTACTTTACACAATTTTTCCTATACACATTAAATATCAATTTGTTAATGATTATTTTCATTTTTAAAATGTCCTCATCTCTTTTATTAGAGATATTTTTGCCATAGGACATGTGTACTCATCAGGGAGACAGAGACAGATAGAGAGACAGAAAGTGAGAAATTACCTCCCATGGGGTATAGCCACACCATAATCCCTTCTCTTCCATTATCCTCTTGGAATTTTTACACACATACGCACAAGCACCTGGTTTGAGCTTCAGGTCACCAGGTCCAGGACTTGAACAGTAGTCATCTACGTGAGAGCCCAGCATTGTAACCATTCCACCATCAGCTGGTCCCAAATTTGCTCATGTTTTAGAGAGTAGAATTGGGGGCCAGCAGTTAGCATAATGGCTATGTTGCTGGACTCCCATGTAGTCCACTGCAGGTTGAGTCCTGGACCTGGTGGCTTAAACTCATGCCGGCCACATATGTCGGAGAGGAGAAAGGAGGAGAAGGGATTGTGGCATGGCCATCTCTCCTGGGGGGATGATTTCTCACTTTCTGTCTCTCTCTGTCTTTCTGGCGAGCACATGCGCTGTATAGTAAAAACCTCTCAAAACAAACAAAAAAAAAGAATAGAATTGGAATTCTACCAAAAATCTGCTGATGTGTAATTCTTCATTTCCAATCATTTGGAAAATTTGAAAGTTGACATTCTTACATGATTTTGTAAACCTCTTCCAGCTCTAATTCTATGGCTGCTGGTTTTTATACAAACACATACACACATGTCCTCATCCTCAACCCCATACACACCTTTACACATATATGCAGTCATATGTGTATAGATGCATACACAACAAAGGCAATCATATGCATGTACACCCACATTTTGCCTATGGATAAAGTTCTGTGGACGAATAAAATAAAAGCAACACACATTTTCCACTAAGTTACTTTTCACATTTCTAAGGGACATTATAAACCAAATGCTTTCAGACTTATTTAGATTTGGGAAAAAGTTTTAAAGAAGTGTCATTTTAAAGAATAGTTGAAATCACAAGCATTTTAGATCTCCTACACCATTAGCTCTTTTTCCAATTATTTCTAGGAAGGAAGACTTACATAGTCATGATTTCTGTATTGTGCTGGAGTAAGGTCGATGATACAGTGCTAATATGATACAGCCGAAAAGTTTAATACCATAAGTCTTTCACACCATTCTTATCACATTAACACAGGGACTGCACTCCTCTCCTGGCCAGCTTAGTTTCCCCATTGTCTGCAACTATCAAGGATTCATGCATATTTTCAAGTTGTGAAAATAAGCATTTGTTGATTCTGTGTGTGGCTCAAGAATTGAGGCTGACTTTTTTTTCTTCCATTTCTTACATTCTCCCAAGGAAGATTCTATCACAGGCAATGAAGCATGACATCTCAGTGAAAATACAAGGCTTTGCCAGGTACTTTTCAGATGACAAGAGCCGTATTCTCTGAGACTGTTCTGCTTCATCCAGTTGAGTATACGGGGCCAGTGGGCTGTAGGAAGCAACTCTGCCGTGTTGGCAGCAAAAGGATAAGCGTGTATGTTCAGATCATTTTCTGGTTTTGCACTGCCAAGCTTCCTGCTGACTTTCTTGTAGCAGAAGATGTAGCAATTTAACAGTTTACTGTTGATTCCCTGAAGCTGATAATTTTGCATAAACCCTTTGCATAGTCACTAGTTTACTTCATGTGTTTTTCTGTGTGACGCTGTATGATATCCTGATTTCTTTTCACTGAAATAAAAACAGCAGTAAATGAGTATGGATTCTATTATGATTGCTAATTTGTGATTTTTTTTCCTTTTTGTGAAGAGGACAGCACATTCATTCAATACATGTAAAACGGTTCTCAAATTCATTGAAAAAGGAAGATACCATTTTTTTCCTTACAAAAATACATTTTATTTGTTTATTCTAGTTTTCTCAGAGTGTGCGTACTCACTAGAGAGACATGGAGATAAAGCAAGAAATTACCCCTGAGACACAACGACCATGCCACAATTCCTGCTTTTTTTTTTTTTTTTTTTTTTTTTTTGGAGAGGTTTTGGCTATAGGGCGTGTGCACTTGCCAGAGAGACAGAGACATAGAGACAGAAAGCGAGAAATCACCCCCCAGGGGTATGGCCACGCCGCAATTCCTTCTCCTCCATTCTCCTCTCGGGATCTTGGGCACGCATGCACACGCGCCTGGCGTGAGTTTTAAGCCACCGGGTCCGGGACGCGAACCGCGGTCGACTACATGGGAGTCCAGTGACATAGCCATTACGCCAACTGCTGGTTCCCAATTCCTGCTTTTTTATTCTCCCCCTTGAGATTTTGCATACACACACTCATGTGCCTGGTGTGTTCTTCAAGCTGTTGTGTCTGGGAGTCAGACTGTTGTTGGCCACGTGGGAGTCAATTGCCTTAACCTCCATGCCACTTGGACGGCCCAATACATTTTATTTTTGGGTGATATATTTTAGCTCAGCTAGGACGTAGATAAATTATTACATGTTAGTGGATTCAGCATAGCAATAGATGATCCATCCACATTTGCTCAGTGATCACAGGTTTTGAGTGCTGGCCTATACAGTGAGCAGAATAAAAACAATGCATTTAAATTTTACTTATTTAGATCTTTGCATTTTGGTTATATATATTATATAGACTCATATATGCTATTTTTACTGGAAGAAATAAAAAATTTTAATATTTTTCTATCACTTTTATATCTTTAATCTTCAACCAGTCTGAATTTAGTACTTAAGAAGTAAGAACTGCTTTGACTTGTAGTTCTACTTGTTTTTACTATTATTATGATTATGGGTCAACAGTAATTTAATATTTATTATATAATCTTAAAATAAAAAATTATAATTAATGTGTTGTATTCATAATAAAACTTTCTTTCAGGCTCACATAAATATTTATGATATTATCTCCCATAATAACGGTGCAGATATCAGGTGTGTTTTAGATATGACATGATCATGAGTATGATTTTTTTTTTTACTTCTTTTCTTTCTCTTTTTCTTTCTTATCTCTCCTTTTTGTTGTCTCTTTTTTCTTCTTTCTTTCTTACTCTCTCTCTTTTTCTTTCTTCTTTCTTTGGTTTTCTTTCTTATTTCTTTGTTTGCTACAGGATCCTTGTGTTTGCCAGACAGAGGGAGAGATAGAGATAGAGAGAGAGATATGAGGGAGTGGGGTATGTGAAAGGCCCTCCAAGAGAATGGCCACACCACAACTCCTTCTCCATTCTCTTAAGGTTTGAGGCATGCACACACATACACCCAGCCTGTTCTCAAGCCTCTGGGACTCAAAGCTCATAGTTACATAGTTATATGTGGGATACTAGCCACCACACCTTTTTAAAAAAACTTTTTTAACCTGCTAGAGATCTCATGTGCTTATCTGAGGAGAGTGGGGAGCAAACAACAAAACATCCCATGGGAAGGGTCATACTACAATTCTTTCTTCATCTCTCCTTCCTGTTAAGATTTTTGGGCACATACTCACAAGTGTCTGGCATATATCTCAAGTTGCCTGATCTGAGAACCAAACCACACTTGGCTTTTGGGATCTAGTAACTTTAACCACCATACCTTGGACTGGCCCTCTTAAATTTTCTGTTGTGTATTCTCCTCTATACATCAGCACTTTTGTCCCTAGACTTATGGCTCTCATGGTTATGTCAAATAAAAACTGCACTAGACAAAGTTAAGCAGTCAAGAGAAGACTTTATTTAAAGATATCACAATGATGGAGAAAAGCTAGAACTAAGTCTCGACTTAATTATGAAACAAAAAACAAGACAGTTTTAATAGCTAGTGAGGGGTGTATGATAGTTCTTTTATATTTCTTAATTGTCTTTGCCCAAAGGAAAATAAACTTTTTTACAGTTTTATGGCAGGAGGAAGTTTAATAACTTGAAGTGAGAGGACCACAGAAGTTAGGCTCCTCCTCTCCCATGGATATTGAGGAAGAAAGAAGTGTTTTTTACTTGATAACTACATTTCGGAGAGATAGTTCATAGGTCCCACAGAAGACAGTTTTTATAAAACAGAAAAGAGTCTTTTAAAAAGATTCACATTTCAGGACCAGCAGTTAGTGTAATGGCTATGTTGCTGGACTCCCACATAGTTGACCGCGGTTCGCGTCCCGGACCCGGTGGCTTAAAACTCACGCCGGGTGCATGTGAGTGCGTGCCCAAGATCCCGAGAGGAGAACATAGGAGAAGGGATTGTGGCGTGGCCATGCCCCCTGGGGGGGGTGATTTCTCGCTTTCTGTCTCTCTGTCTCTCTCTCTGTCTGTCTGGCGAGCGCATGCGCCCTATAGCAAAAACCTCTCCAAAAAAAAAAAAAAAAAAAAAAAAGATTCACATTTCAAAGGCCATGGATGTGTAAGTTTTCTAAAATAAATGCTCTAAGAAATGAGAAATGAATGTCTCATATGTCTTATATCAGACAGGAGCCTGTCTAAAGTTTGGTAAAGTTGAAGGGAACGTTAACACCATTATTACAATGTGGTTTCCAGTAGCGATTTAAATAACTTGCTTCTTTCTTTAAGTCTCATGAGAAAATAAAACCTATCTACCAGTTATGGATTGCACATTCTCCCTAATAGTATATTTAGTAAACTCAGTCCATGTGCTCAGTCCACAGTAGCATTGATTAACGGAATAGTGTCTTCTCATGATTGACCTATGACTTGCTTCTGAAGCCAATTACTGGGAATAGTGATATCATTATTAGTTGATATTTACTCTGGAGTTGGCAGTGAAAAGACTACTTGAGTTAAATTTGGTTCCATTTGGAAAAATGGAAGGGAAAAATAGATCCTGGATGATTAGGCAAGAATCAATTGTCATTAGGTCATATTTTAAACATTTGCTTTGTTTATATATTATTTTGATTAGATCATATACTCTAAAGTAATGCGGTGACATTTAAAAAGAAAGACTTATTAATAGCCGTAACAATTTAAATATCAAATGCTTCCACTTACATGATGTGTATATAGTAATCAAATTTATACAACTAGAATGTAGAATGATGGCTTCTAGTAATCAGGGGAAGGAAGAAATGGGTAGTTGTTGTTTAATGGGTACAGAGTTTGAGTTTATAAATCAAACTTTGTAAATTTGTTGTACAGCTATGTAAATGTGCTTAACACTAATAAACTGTAGACTTAGAAATTGTTAAATAACTAATTCATTCATTTACTTACTTTTATTTGTTTATTATATTAACAAGAGAAACAGAAAGAGAGAGAAAGTTACAGAGGGAGCGAATCCCCAACAAAGTCTTCAACCAGTCCCAGCTATTAGAAGCACACATGCCCACTATACTAAGGGATGTTTCCAGATGTGAACATAGAACCTTTCCAGGTGGGTCTGCTTCACAGAGCATCACATTTGACCACTACATGACTGTCTGGTGCTCTAGAGAGTAAATTTTATGTACGAATATTTTTGCTACATTTAATTTTCTTATAAAAAGCTAATCATGAGAATATTTGGTTAATTTAGAATAATTTAAATTTGTTTAAATTTAAATTTAAGTAGCCTTTGTTACTGCAATAATTCTGTTTGTAAAATTGTTCTTTTAATTTACATGTTTTGATTTGGCACTTAAGGAAGTATTAAGTCTTACTTTATTATAATAATATGAATTATTACAAAGTTCCTACACTGAAAATAATTTACTCTTATCTAGAAATTTTTAAAATATTAGCCTATTGAATCTGTTGTATTTAAGTTGTTTACTTTTATTACAAAATAAAGAAAATACACACAGGAATTTAAGGCATTAGGGTAATACATATATATATTTTTTTTTCTTTTTTTGGAGAGCTTTTTGCTATAGGGTGTGTGTGCTCGCCAGAAAGCCAGAGAGAGACAGAGAGACAGAAAGCTATAAATCACCCCCCAGGGGGATGACCACACTGCAATCCCTTCTCCTCCATTCTCCTCTCGGGATCTTGGGCACGCACACACACACGCCCGGCATGAGCTTAAGCCACCGGATCCGGGACTTGAACCGCGGTAGACTACATGGGAGTCCAGTGGCATAGCCATTACACTAACTGCTGTTCCCAGGGTAATATATATTAATCATGCAAGTCATTTAGAAAATAGAAAACTTACTTTAATTATACACCTAAAACTATCTCTCTACCACTACTACCCCGCAAGTGTATGAATAATCTTAGCTATACTGTAATGGAATGACTGACTCTTGCTTATGTAAGTAATAACATGGGAAAAGGTTAGGTTATACTAAGAAAGTAATTAAAATTGGGTATGACAAAGAAAGATATAATTTTATGACAAAATATTTTATGGATATAGAATATTGCAGGACAACATTTCATATGTTAATATACCCTGATAAAGTTATTTTCGAGCAAATTAAAATATCCAACTTCCTCAATCATGATATATCCTCTAAAATGAATATGCAATACTTCTCTGTTAAGATGACTTCTGGGGACCAGTATATACATAATGTTTATGTTACTGGACTCCCATGAAGTTAACTGAACCCGATGGCTTAAAACATACCAGGCATGTCTGTGTGCTTGCGCAAAATCCCAAGAGGAGAATGAAGGGGAAGGGACTGCAATGTGGTCATCCCTCCTGGGGAGGGGGGGTGTGAGTTCTCGCTTTTTGTCTCTCGGTCTTTCTCTGTCTCTCTGGTACACACCCAATAGCAAGAAAATCTGTCTCTCTAAAAAAATGAATTCTGATTTATGGGTCATTAGCACATTGAATTGTTTCTTGAATTAAAAAAGACATATACTAGCTTGGTAAGAGTTATTAAAAAAATTAGATGATGAGCATAATTTTTTACTTATATTTTGTTTTCTGGAATATAAACTTACAAATTATTTAAAGACTATTCATAATATTTAGATATACCCTAAATATCCCCATTAATTAAAAAACATAATTAGTAACAATTTGATGTGTTTGATGATATATTTCACACTCCACATTTGCCTAAACAGTAAAAAAGGAATGCTAAAATGTGAAAATTAAGTTAGATATTATGATTCCCCTTAACTATCAATACCACTCAAGTAATTATGCACTTTTAAGCATCTGAAACTTGAGGGATTGTTGAAGTGGAGGTGATGGAGAGCTCTCAATGGCACTTGACTATGATATTTTAATTTTGTAAAATAGTCAATTCATCTGATTCTTAAGTCTTGCATTATGTTTTTCTTCAAGGAAAACAATTAGCTATTTAAAGGGCATAATTGCTGATAAATATGTGGAAAATGTTCAACCTCGGTAATTAAAGAAAAAAGATCTAAAACTAAAAAATAAAGTGGGTTATATACCTAAGGATGTTTAAATATTTACACAAACAATAAGTTTCAAATATACAAATGTTTGGGTATGATTTTATAGTATCTTTGCATATAGAGTTAGTAAGCATTAAGTTACAAATTTATTAGAAGTGAATTCAGTAAGCCTAATTTTTTTTTTTTTTGATTAAGAATATCACTTTATTTTTCTACAGGTAAATTTTCTGTATTTTCAACATTTTCTGCTGAAAATTAAAAGAAAGAAGCAATCTAAAAGTTTAGAACTGGATCACCTCGCCTTTCTCTTCTTATCTCTCCCCAGTTCAAAAGATTTGCATCTTTTATTGGCCAGCATCCTCTTGGATCTGCAGTTCGGTTCAATACACTCAAGTCTTAGTACAATCTTCTTTGTGGTTGTAGCCTTCTTCCTGAAAATTGACTGTCTGCCCACCATAGCCACTCTGCTTCCAGTCGTAGCACCTCTTTCCCTGGGCATACAGAGAATCCTTGCCCTTATACTGGGTCACTTTGTGAGGCTGATGCTTGCCACATTTCTTACAGAAAGTCCTTTGAGTTTTAGGTACATTGACCATCTTGGCAGGACAGCTTTCCTCACGTTGAGAATGAGAAGAAAAATCAGCGTGCAGGATCCTCAGGGCGCTGTTCATGCCTAACAGGAAAGGGAGGAATGTAACGGAAGTAGAAACTGCACTTCAAGTAAGCCTGACTTTGTCTGCTAAGGATTAATTGGATTTTCTATGAGTGAAAAGATGTATAAATGTGGAATTTTGTAATTATGTCTTGTCAATGGAATATTTTTTTATTTCAATAAAGCAGCAGCAATATAATTTCTTCAGACAAGAACTAATAAGAGAAGTGATAGAAAAAACATACATGATAGCAGTGTTTTCTATCTCTACCAAAAATTCTCGGGACCAGGAGCTGCCGTAATGGCTATATCAGGGGACTCCCATGTGGTAGACCACAGTTCAAGTCCCGGACCAAGTGGCTTAAACTCATGCTGGGCTCGTGTGAATGCATACCCAATATCCCGAGAGAAGAATGGAAGGAGAAAGAATTGTGGCGTGGCCATTCTCCAGGGGGTGATTTTTGGCTTTCTGTCTCTCTGTCTCTCTGGCGAGCCACCCTATAGCAAAAATTCCCCCCCCCCCCCCAAAAAAAAAAATAAATAAATTCTGTAATGGGACCAGCAGGTGGCATTGTATTCGAGGTGCTGGACTCAATTTTGGCCTACTGTGGTATGAGTCCTGAACCTGGTGGCTTGCTTTCTCACTTTCCCTTTCTCTCTCTCTCTGGTCAAATTAAAAATAAAATTTAAAAAATGAACAAATAAGCAAAAATAAAAACAATAATAATGAATGAAATAAAATAAATAATTCCTAAATTTTTTTGTAAACTATGTGACAATTATTAAGAAAAAACCCTTAAAAGTAACAGAAATACTAACAAAATAATAGTAATAATCTGCTCAAATTTTATGAACGACAAGAATCTTGTTACTAAAAACCAGGTTTGTAAGTTGTCTTTGCCTTGTGGACCAGTGCCTATCTAGAGCAAACAGCTGAGAAACTAAGCTGTTTTTTTTGGCAGCTTTCTGAGAAAAAGAAGTAAGAACCAAAACCCAGGATTTGCACAAGGTGAAGAGTCTGATAACCCTGATCACTTCAAGCTGGAACATTATTCAGCTACAACTTCATGGTAAAGGGAAACTGGACATTTCATGACCTTGCTAATAATACCATGCCAGATATCTGTCATCTGGGAGGTTCAGCAGCCTTAACATGTTACAATTTTGTACGACTTTTTTTTTTTTTTTACGATTTGTAGTGCCCATAGAATCCCAAATAAAACCTCTCTGAGAAAATGTTCTGTTAAGCCAGGCTTCAAATTATTCCATAAATAAAATTTCTCATAATGTTCAATGACAGTTCCAAATAGTTAGACATATACATAAGACACATTGAATGAAAACCAATAAAATTTTAAATAAAAGAAACACTAGCAAAAAAGCAGGAGATATTGAAATGATCTGACACAGCCTTCAAAATAAGGAGACTTAATATTTGCAAGAAGATTGGGAAAATCTTGAAAATATTTGCAGAGAGCAAGAAACTGTAAAAAGTGAAATGCCAATTTGGGAAATAATCAAATAGAAATTCTAGAAGTAGAAAAATACTGAAATTACAAACTCCAGATAAGATGCAACTAAATAAGATTTATTAAGGACCATTACTGAAGAATGCAAACACAGAGAAAAATAAGGGAAAAACAGAATAAAAAGAGACACAGAGGAGAGTGTAAAAAGTTGTAGTATATATCTCTTACTATGTTCTGTAATCTGTCCATTACAGAGCACAGTAGATTAATAATTTCAATTTAAAAATAAATAACTTGCATTACTGTGCTCAAGGAGTACATATTTCAAAGTCAGAGCAAAAAATTTTTTAAAAATCAATAATGCATAATTCACCACCTAGAGAACTCTACTAAAGGAAATTATAAAAAGCAAGTATTCTAAAGGAAAGTGATTCGACATAGATCTGAGAGATTAAGAAGTAATTAATAAAGAGCTCCTGGTGTAAATCAAGACCAACTGGAAGTATGCAGCACTCCTCTTCTCCACAAAGAATTAAACAACAATTAAATACATACATTTAGAGACAAATATCTAAGCAGCAACATGGGAAGGCTCCCTGCAGAAGCCCCTCAAACAATACCAATACTTCTGACCTTCACCCAGCCCAGCACCCACCATAGGTCCAGCAAGCCGTACCCTAGACATGGTGGTAGCTCTCTGGGGACTGTCAGGCTGCACTCCAAGCTCAGGTTCTTACAAAATGTCAAAGCTTTCTACACGTATAGACTCAAGAGGACAGTATAGAAAGAGAAATAGCACCTGGTTGATGGCTAGATCCAGAAGAAATTCCATTAATGGAAAAGAACAAGTGAGACATTTCAGCAACCCACATTATAGGATTATATGAAACTAAAAACTCTGCAGTAAAGGAAACAATCAACAGAGTGTAAAGACAACTTATAGGATAGGACAAAATATTTACAAGCAATATTTTCAACAAGGCATGAATAACCAGAATATACAAGGAACTCAATCAACTCTTCAGTGGGGGGAGGGGAGAATCAAATAACCCGATTAAAAATGGGCGAGTGACTTGATTTTCAAATAAAAACACACAAACAGCTAAAAAGCATTTAACAAATGCTCAAAAGAGCTACTTATCAAGAAATTTCAAATAAAAACCACAAGATAACATTTAGAATGACTATTATAAAAAAAGCAAAAGCAAAAACAAAACAGAACAAATAATGAGGAGAAAGAGAAACTTTTACAATGTTGGAGGGAATTCAATTAAATTCATTTGGCAAGGATAACAAATGGTATGGTGATACCTCAAAAACTGAACATAGCACTGATGACCAATCAAATCCTTACTTAGTATGTATCTAAAGAAATTAAAATCAGTACATTATAAAGACATTTGCATCCCAATATTATTGTATCACTATTCACAATAACCAAGACATGAGCTATTTCTTATGATTCAAAGCAGTTCCACTATTGTTATTTCATGATCTCCCCTATGGTTTTGCTTTTGAATATAAATTTTTTTTAATAAAATTTTTTGCTATAGGACATGCGTGCTCATTTGAGAGACAGAGAAACAGAAAGTGAGAAATCACCTCACAGGGGAGATGGGTATTCCACAATCTCTTCTCGTCCATTCTCCTATTGAACTTTGGAAATACATGCGCACGAAACAAGCATGAGTTTAAAGCCACCAGGTCTGCGACTTGAACCACGGTCAAGTATATGGGAGTCCAGTGACCAATATGCCATCTGCTGGTCCCTGGATGTAAGATTTTTTAAATTATCCTAAGTTGCATCATCAAATTTATTTGTGGGCTGTGTGTACAAAGTTCTCTCTCTCTCTCTCTATCTCTCTCTTTATTAATGTGTTTTATTTTCTTTTAATT
Organism: Tupaia tana; assembly: GCA_026018925.1. Lineage (NCBI taxonomy): Eukaryota > Metazoa > Chordata > Mammalia > Scandentia > Tupaiidae > Tupaia > Tupaia tana. Next base: position 60,649,347 of record JAKSZU010000005.1, read on the forward strand.
TCCTTTTTACATTCAATCATTATACATCACTTAGTTTGTAAAGTTAATATTCCAACTTGAATACATTTCACACCAGTCCAGTTAGGGATACTATACATATTATCATCAACTGATAATATTCCTTTTCTGTGACCCATAAATGTCTTGCCTCTCTATTTTTCTCCTTATGTGCTTCTTCACACTGTCCTTCTCCTACCTTCTTTCCACACTGTATCTAGTATCTATAATCATTTTCTGAGTTTCTATATCTTCTAATCTTTCAGTTTCAGTCTAAGGTAAGGACAGATGGAGGTAAACTCTTTTAAGAGATGGGGCAGCTAGTTTGGCTGGGCCTTTCTTCCTTGTGGCCTGTCTTCTGGCCTTCTTCACATCATATTATCCTGTGATTTCTACAGAGTGAAAGAAGAAATTGCAATGATTTGAAGGCCTTGTTTAGGAAGGAAATAGTGTAATTTTTTTCACAATTCATTGGTCAAAACATGTCAAGATTAGGCCACATTCATGATGTAGGGAAATTGAGTCAGTCTTCTGATGAAAGAAGAGAATAATCTGTCACATTGTAAAGGGAATGGACAGAGGGGCATGCATTGTTGGAACTAGTATTGCAATCACCACCCACAATAAATCTAATAAACAAATGGCAAATTAAGAAAAACATGAGAATTACAAATAAAAAATAGTCATAGACCACTACTTAGTTCTCAACAATATTTATACAATCATCACAATAATATAAATACTATTTATTAGTTTAAGCAAAGAGAGTATAATAAGTCTGGCAGGGTTAAATACTTAACAGATATCTATGAACAGATAATATATAAAATCAATTAAGTAAAGAGTAGCACAGTATTTATTTTTGAAAAATTGAGGTAAATATGTAAAGAAAGAACTTGAATTAAAAATTGTTGCCTGTGATTTGTAGATATGAAAAGATGTGGAGCATCTATTTTTTATTATGAACCTTTTGTCAATTTTAAAGAAATATGCACAAGAATTATTATGATTACAGTTTTAAGAGAAGTCAAAGCCAAATAAAACCCAAATAAATAAATAAACAATAAATAATTTTGCTATTTTCTGCTTAAAACACCACTGAATTGACCTCACTAGAACAAATTCTTTTAATTTCTAATTAGAATATTTAGAAAGATCAAGAATAAGGCCAAATCCCTCAGCATCCTATAAACTAAGATTTGTAGTCTCACTATACTCCAGTAGGAAGTTCTACTAATTAGAAGACGGAGAAGTCTCCTGTTTTAAGAAAGCATAGCCTATGCCTCTTTAAATAAATAACTCCTCTTCATAAAAGTCTTATCTCTAGCTGAGAATTTGAGAATACTCAGAAATTCCACCTGAAAGATGGGCAGACATGATAGCTACATTCTATCCCGGAAAAGTCAGATACTGACAACCCTCAAACTAACAATGTTCCTGAATCAATTCCCAGACTGCAAGAACATAATCTTTGTGGTTGTGGGTGAAGTGTGGCCTGGAGGAAGTGAGGCTCATCACTGGTGGATTACATCTTGTGAGAGTCCCAACAATCAAAGTGCTCTAGGCTGGTTAAAGCCAGGGGAAAAAAATACAGCCCTGGTAACCATCTAAATGATTTTCCTTTTTTTGTATAGTATTTTGCATTTAATTTGTATAGAATTATGTATTTATAATTTTGTTTTTCATGAATCCCTTCTCATTTGAATGTCAGAACCGAGCATGCAGAAAAAGAATATCCTATTTCAATTCTGGAAAGCAATGGTAAAAGGAAGCCTGCAGGATTCACGGTTTTGAGATGAAAGTTATGCACATGAACAAGTCTGCAAGCTGTAAAATAAGGGGGCACTTTGAGTTAAAGCTATTTTTGTATACAGTGAACTCAACATATTAAAAATTCAAGTTTACATGCTATTTTTATCACATCGATACTGAATACATATAGTAAAAAAGAGTATTAACTATGCTGTTTCATGTTAAGGATGATTATAACTGGATTGTAGAATTCTGGATTTATATTTTGCTTCTCTAATTACTTTTATATTCCATAGTGATCATAAACTAATTTTATAGGAAAAAAAGTGTGTATAATCATACAGCATAATAGCTTACATTCTTGATAAGATAGCTATTTTTCACAGTTGATTTATATAGGAAAGACCCATTTTAATGTAAAAAAAACTAGGACAGTAAATATTCTTATGAAAAATAGGGAAAGATTCACTAAAATAAAAACAAAATACACAACCAACTTAGCAAAAACAGTGTTTTAATGGCAAAAATAACAAAAGAAAAGTCGACAGGTACACAGGATGGGCAAATATCAAAGGGCTCTTCTCCTAGCTCTCAATCTTTTCCTTCTTCCTGCTATTCTTAAATATCACAATTATAACTCTGCTCATATATTTTCTTGATTTGTCTCTGACTTCTATAGTTTATTCTCTCCTTCTAAGATAGATAGTAAATCAGTAATCTATTTCTATGCTCTTTATTTACTAATTATATTCTGACTTTGGAAGCAAAATCTGAAGTCTCCCTGGAGTGATATCCTGAGAGACTTGGAAATAATTTTTTTAATAAAATGAAACTTCTTAGATGCTGACTATAACTGAAAATAATAATTATTATTTAAACATTAAGATATTTATTTGCAATAGTAGCCTTTTATTGCCATAAATAAACTGTGCATTTCTGTGCTTATTGACTTTGGATTTGACCATTTGTTTTATGTTGACCAATGAAATATTAGCAGATATACAGAAAGAAAGTCTGAACTGTGCTGGTATAACTGGGTTTGTTCTTATACCTCAGCCATTGCCATTGAAAGAATGTATCAAAGCTAGCTCATAGATCCAAGGAGGATCAGAGATATAAGAAAACAGAGCTGTAGATGAGCCCTGTTTCAATCAGCCACCACATATGAGCAATAATAATAAACTAATGTCATTTTAAGCCACTCAGGTGGATTGCTCTCCTGATATAGAAATTGTATAAATAGGAAATACTAGAAACTAATTATATATAATGAAATGATATATAAAATATACAGTAGTTTTTATATAGTACACTGCATAGGTGAATGCATAATATGGAATAGTATCATATATGGAATACTATCATATATGAGAGAGCCTCAAAAAGTTCATGACATATACATATTATGATAAAAATGCATGAATTTCAAATTTTTGCACCAAAATAAACTTGTATTTTCATTCCCTTTTCCATGAATTTTTTGTAGTCCCCCCATGTCCTGTGTGTTTGTATATACCATACATAAATATAGTACTATATATACATTTATAGTATTTCCATAGACAGTCTTATGTGAGTCTTATATTTTGTTTTATATGGTATTATATATAGTATTATCTTTAGGATTAGGAAGTGCAAGCGAGAAATCTGTTATATACAAGGATATAGTTAGAGGATGCTTAAAAATTTGTAAACTGGGATGTATATTACATAGCACAGGATAACCAACTATCACAGTTTTCCCAGAATGAGAGATTTCTTGGAGTGTGAGACTTCCTATGCTAAAACTCAGAAAATTATGGGCAAATCAGGATGAATTAATTGCCACCATAAGTGTTGGAATATTTGGGTAAAATTTTTGCCTGTTATAATATCCAATACAGTAAATATACCTAAAGAACTTGTCCACTGTTCTTTAAAATTATATATATATATATATATTATATATATATTATATATATTATATATATATGCCAACTATATATAGAAATTATTATTTTGAGGCTGGTGCATATAATAAGTTTCTGCAGCACATAGAAAAAGAGCTCAGGAAAGAATTTTCTAGTTTGCCAGCAGAAGTGTTGTCTTGGAAACGACAACTTTTTCTCATCTCCAATCTTTCCAGACAGCAAATTTACAAAACCAGGGTGCTGACACTAAGACACAGCCTCAGGATGAAGATCAAGTCAAGGGAATAGCCTGAAAATGTCTTTGTTAAATTCCATAGAAGTAATCAGGTCATCTCTAGTGCATACTTTCAGCAAAGTTCTGCTCAGCAAAAGTGCCATTAATTCTGAACTGAAAGGGACTGATGCTATTTTAAATAGTAAAACACAAACAAATAAATGACTTCTTGGTTTCTAGCTTTCTACTCAAAGAAAGCAGGCTGAAAACCTATTCTGTTGTTAAAAATAATTCACATTACAATATGCTCTTCAGGCATGGCCAAGGAGAATTAGAAAATTGGGGAGAAGTGTTGGACCTACTGGCCTCTAGCTTGAAGGACAGCTTCTCCTGCCCATCCATAGATCCATGAAAATAAATATTTGTTGTTCTCAGACACTTAGAATTGGGTGGTTTGTTATAGTCAGTAATAACAAGCTGATACAAAGGCCTTTGCTTATGCTCAGAAATTCATGTAAAGCTCCATCCCTACTTGGAAGAAATTTTAAAGTTGGTGCAGGTAGCAGATGCTGGCCTTCAGGTACTACATTATCTTCCTCTTCTAGTTGTAAAATGAATACTTAATAATACTGACTTGATGTAAACAATCGAGGGCTAGCACTGCCGAAATTTTAGAAGGTGGGACAATTATACCCTTAGCTTGGTTTTACTGGAACATCTGAAGAATGTCTTTTTCTTGCATAAAATGCTAAAGAAATAAAGATGAAATTTGAAAGTGAAAAAAGAGGTGTAGTATAAATTAAAATAATCTGCTGTTGTCAATCATACAACATAATAGTTTATAATCTCGATAACATAGTTAGCTTTTTTTTTCACAGTAGAGTGTTTCAATAATATGTAAAGCTCCAAATTCTATACAAAGTGTCAATGTTATAAAAAGACGCACAGTATAAAATACAGAAAACTAGGTTACTAATAGAAAAACAAAAAAGAATACATAAGAATAATTACTTATTAAGCAAAATGACTTTATTGTGTTTTGGATGATCAATTGCACATGCTAGTCTGCATTGGTACAACAATACCAATTAAAATTAATAATAATAAATAATAGCATATTAATTATACATACTCTAAAAGTTAATTGAGTATTGATTAGGATTAGATTGTTATAACTTTAAGATGTTAAATATAATCTTGATGGAAGCTAAAATTACTTATATATTTATTTCTAAATTGATTTTTAATTTTTTTTTTTTTTTTGGAGAGGTTTTTGCTATAGGGTGTATAGGGCACGTCCGCTCACCAGAAAGACAAAGAGAGACATAGAGACAGAAAGTAAGAAATCACCCACTGGGGGGATGACCACACTGCAATCCCTTCTCCATTCTCCTCTTGGGATCTTGGGCACATGCACACACATGTGCCTGGCGTGAGTTTAAGCCACCGGGTCTGGAATTCAGACTGTAGTCCACTACATGGGAATTCAATGACATAGCCATTACACTAATTGCTGGTCCCCAAATAACATATTTAAACTATATACAAGTGAAAATGAGAAGGGAAATAAAATACTTCATTATGAAAAATCAGGTAAAGAAAACTGAAGGCCTAAATGGAGGAAATAAACAAAATGGTAAGACATACAGGAAACAAATAGAAAAACAACAAGAGTTTTTTCATATTAGCCATTACTTTAAATATAAATGGATTAAACAATCTGATTAAAAAGCACAGATTGTCATAATGTATACTAAAAACAGGATCCAACTACATGTGTAATATGAGAGACTCACTTTACATTGAAAGATACAAACAAAGTGAAAGCAAACGTATGGAGAAATATCCCATGCAAATAATAATGAAAAGATAACTTCTGTGGCTATATTAATTAATATTAGACAAAACAGACTTCAAATAAAAAGACTATTGGACCAGTGAGCCACAAAGTATTAAGGTGGCTGGATCCCACATAGCCTACCACATGGTTGAAGTCCCAGACCTGACACAAAGGAATGTGTGAACGCATCCACAAAATATCAAAAGGAAAATAGAAGAAATTGGAATGTGACCATCTCCCATGGAAGGTGATTTCTCAATTTCTCTCTCTCTCTTTCTCTCTCTCTGTCTCTCAGGCAAGCACACATGCTCTATGGTAAATTTAAAAAATAATAATAATTAAAAAAAGATTGTGAGAAACAAAAATTACCAAATTACAAATACTTGTTTTTAAAAGTTTATTTTTCTCACAAAGGAGTAGGAAATATAGAGAACCCCCAGTAGGATTTAGTCAGGCCATGATCACCAAACTAGCCTTCTAACCAGCCAGGATTACAAATATGTATGCACACAACTGGAGTGTATCAGGTTGATCTTGGTTCCAAGCAGTTGTCTTCCATGCAGCTCCAGCATTGGAGAGCAGTGACCACCCACCAGCTGCGCTACCACAGCTGTGCCTAATAATCCACAGATAATGTTTATTATTATTTATTTCAGTTTAGCTTCTTTAAAACTTGTTTTACATATATAACATTTTCTCTCTTTAGTTTTCGTAGAAAAAATATTGAACCAAGGGTAAGATACAAAACTTAATGTGATAAAAGTAATGAATATAAGTCTTCTCACTTAAAAAATAATTTTCCACTTTTCTACTCTTATAATACACATGAGACAATCCTTCAAAACCATTTACTGAGTTCTCATTTGGGGCAAAATATTGTGGAAATACATAAATATTTCCTTATATTGTAAAATGCCATTTTAGTAAAAGGAACAGAGAGAAAAAGGAGTGAAAATCGAAATACCAGATTTTAGGAATATGCTCTACAAACATGAATTCCATTTGTAAAAACTCACTAAAATAGCTAAAGAATAAATGGAATGAATAGAATTCAAGAGAACTTCTTGAGCTTCTCAGAAAATAGCTTTGGTTTGTCACAAGTAAAAGCATTTCTGATTTATGCTATTCACTCTTTCCCTAAATGCCTAACAAACAATTACTTTCATTTCTAGGAAGTACATTTTAACTCCAAAAGTCTCTGAAAGCAGAATTTAGTACTAATTGCGTAATTGTCAGAAAACATATACCTTCTCAGCAACCTTCTTCTCAAATCACTTCATTACCACAATCTGGAAAGCCATCAGCCCTCCTTTAGAGGTGAGCTCTGACTCAGAATAGTGAGAATCTTATTCTGAGAAATGAATGCATGGTGTTGCATAGTAGTTCTCTATAACTTATTCATCTTGCATAACTGAACCTTTATCCCCGCTAAGAACTGACTCTTTAGTTCCTGCGTGTTCAATATGTGGAAACCACATTGTACTCTGTTTTTACAATTTTGACTGTTTTAGATATCTCATGCAAAGAGAATCGTACATTATTTATTCTGTGACTGGCTTATTTTACTTAGCATAATGTCCTGAAGGTTTATCCATTGTGTAACACACAGCAGGATTTCCCCTTTTTTCCCCTAAAGCTGTGTAATATTCTACTATGAATATAATATATTTTTTCATTCTTTTATCAGTGGACATTTTGATCATTTTTGCATCTTGGCTATTGTGAATAGCACTAAACATGGAAGTGCAGACATTGCTCTGAGATTATGATTTTAACTCTTTGGATATATACCCAGAAATGGGTTTGCAGGATGATGTGGTAGTTATATTTTTAAATTTTTGAAGTAACTTCCATACTCTTTCATAGCAGCTGCACCATTTTACATTCCTACTAACAGTGTACATGAGTTTTATTTTTTCACATCTTTTTTTTTTTTTTTTTTTTTTTTGGAGAGGTTTTTGCTATAGGGCACGTGCGCTCGCCAGACAGACAGAGAGAGACAGAGAGACAGAAAGCGAGAAATCACCCCCCCGGGGGGATGGCCACTCCGCAATCCCTTCTCATCCATTCTCCTCTCAGGGTCTTGGGCACGCACGCACACACGCCTGGCGTGAGTTTAAGCCACCGGGTCTGGGACGTGAACCGTGGTCGACTACGTGGGAGTCCAGTGACATAGCCATTACGCTAACTGCTGGTCTCTATTTTTTCACATCTTTATTAACAGTTATCTTTTGTTATTTTTCTTTCTTTTAGCAATAAGTGTGAGGTGATATTTCATTGTAGTTTGACTTGCATTTTCCTGATTGTGGGAGGCTGTGCACCAGAGAGTCTGCTGAGGCCATTTTTCATGAGTCTCTTACGATTGCCATCTTAGGCTCAGAGAGCAAACAATTACAAAGGCCATAATTGACTCCCCTTCAAAAATCTCATCTTCAGAACCATACTCTGATTGGCCACTTCCCATAGCAAATCGGTGAGCTTAGAATCTCTCAGATTCCCATATCTGGGCACCTCATGACTGGTCCACAAAGCAACCAATCTTAACCCACCTTTTACTATCCTTCATTCAACCAATCACAGCCCACCAACATGTATATAACTACGATCCTTGGCCCATAATCGCCAGACGACCCTGAAGACCCTGAAGAGCTGTGACACCGCGTCATCTCCGGACGACCTTGAGCTGTGACACCACGTCGTCTCCCGACGACCCTGAGCTGTGACGACACCGCGTCGTCTCCGGATGACCCTGAACACTGTGCTGCCCACAATAAAGAGATGACCCTGAAGAGACACTGCGTCTTCTCTGTGCTGTGACAGTGCGCCCTTTGTCCCGTCTCTCACTCCTTCCCTCAGGAAACCTGTTCGACTGTCCTGCAGGCCGGGACACCTGATGATTAGTAATATTGACAATCTTCTTGTACATCTGTAAGGCTTTTGTATGTCTTCATCAGAGAAATGTCTATTCAAACCCTTTGTACATTTTTCATTGTTATTTTTTTTGTTTGCTATTGAGTTTTATCATGTGTATATTTCAATATTCTCTTTTCAGATATGCAGTTGCAAATATTTTTTCCCACTTTCTAGGCTGCTTTTTTACTTCATTGATTGATTCTTTCACTGTGCAGAAGCTTTTTAGTTTGATGTGGTCCCACTCTCCCTACTTTTGCTTTGGTTGCCTGTGCTTTTGGTGTACAAGAAATCATTGAGAAAACAATTGTCATTTCTATGTTTTCTCCTAGGAGTTTTCCAGGTTCCATTCTTAACTTTATATCTTTATTCCATTTTGAGTTGATTTTTTTGTGTGTAAGATAGGAGCTGAGTTTTATTCTTCTGCATGTGGATATACAGTTCTCTTTGGTAAAAAACTCTTTCCCCCTATTGTATATTCTTGGCACTCTTGTCTCAGATCAGTTAATGATACACATATGAACTTATTTCTGGACTCTCTATTTAGTTTCATTGATGTATTTGTCTGTCTTTAGACTTGTATCATGCTGATTTAATTACTGCTACTTTTTGTAACATACTTTGAAATCAGAAAGTGTAATGCCTCCAGCTTTGGTTTTCTTTCTCAAAATTATTCTGGCTATTCATCATCTTTTGGGTCTTATTCTATTTCTGTAAAAAATGTCATTGGGATTTGTTTAAAATTACTTATTTGTTTAATTCAATTTGTTATTATTATTTCTTTAATTTGACTAGAGAGAGATAAAGTGAAAAGAAAAGCAAGAAAGCAAGCTGCCAGGTCCAGGACTGAAACCACAGTCAGCTATATGGGAATCCATCACCTTTAACCATTATACCACCTGCTGGCCCCTGCCATTGGGATTTTGATAGGGATTGCATTGAACTCATAGATCACTTTGGGAAGAATTGGCATTTTAACAATATTAAGCCTTCCAATACATAAACACAAGATACCCTTTCATTTATTTGTATCTTTGTCAATTTATTTTATTAATGCATTAAAATTTTCGGTATATATTTTCCCCTTTTTAGTTAAACTTATTTCTAGACATTTTACTCTTTTTGATGTTGCTATATTTGATATTTATTAATTTCCTTTTTGCATTTGTTAGTGCATAGAAATATGACAGAATTTTGGTTTGTTGATTTTATTCCTTAACATTTACCAGTTTGTTTATTAGTTCTAAATTTGTGTGTGTGTGGAGGGACAGAGGTTAGAGTTTTCTACATATGATATCATGACATCTGTAGAGATTGTTTTTCTTCTTTCATTTGGATGACTTTTATTTATTTTTCTTTTCCAATTGCTCTGGCTAGAACTTTCAGTACTATGTTGAATAAAAGTGGCAAGAGTCTGGGAAAGTCTCTTAGTTTTTCACCATATAATATGATTTTAGCTAAGGGCTTCTCAGATACTGTCTTTATTATGTTGAAAACTCTTTTTTCTTAGTTCTTCAAGAATTTTTATCATGAAAGATTGTTGAATATTGTCAAATACTTTTCTGGTTTTTTATAATGATCATGTTACTTTTACACTTAGTTTTGCTAATGTGGTATGCAATTTTTAATAGATTTCGACATGTTGGGTTGAGCCATCTTTTATCTGAGGGATAAATCCCATTTGTTCATGATCCTTTCAATGTATTTTTGAATTCTGTTAGCTAGCATTTTGTTGTTGCTGAGGATTTTTGCACCGACAAGTAGTCTTCAAAATGTTCTTTTTTTCCCACCATAGTAAAGTCAGATTCATTTTTTTCAAACTTTGAAAAAAGAATTATTTGATCTTATTTATCATTATTATTGTTATTATTTTAATTTGCTGCAGGACATGTGCACTCACCAGAGAGAGATAGAGAGAGAGAGAGAGAGGAAAAGTGAGAATGCACGCTGCAGGTCCAGAACTTGAACTGTAGTTGGCCATGTGGTAGTTCAACACCCTAATCACCACACCATCTGCTGACCCCACTTTTTTTCTCAAACACTTGAAGTCCCCTCCTTTGCTTATCAGGGATATGTTCTGTAGTTTTTTTTTTTCTTTTACTGACTTTGTCTAGCTTTGGAATAATGTTAATTCTGGTCTAACAATATGAGTTAGAAGCTATTCCCTTTTCTTCAATTTTTTGAAGGACTATACTACTCATAATATAGAAATTGAAAACATTTGAGGAAAAATTTAGTTGGCTGCTCCTACAACTTTAGAGAAGTGTCCTGTCTTAATTTTATATATGTAGTTTCAGTGACTCTGCATTTCATAATTTATGAACATGAAAGCATTTGTCAACTGTGAAGTTCTGTCTAAAACACTGTTTATAATCAAATGCACTCATGAGCAAACGATAATCATCCTACTCCTAAATGGGAGCAGATTAAGCCTTATGTCTGTGAATTTACATTTGTATTTAATTCACAATGTACTCTTCTCCTTGTGTTTTATTCATACCTTCATCAAATAATCTGAACTAAGGTAGAGAAAGCTTTAAAAACATGACAAAATTACATGACTAAAAAATGCCATAGTTAGCATTTGACTTAGATATGTCTGTTTCTTACACACAAATTCCTAAGTATGTTCACCTTGATGAGTACATGGCAGACTTAAGCTGTTCCTGGATATGTCCCCTAGGAATAACGGTCAAAGATTCCATTCTATTGTCAAAACATCCTATCCTTCAAACTTCTTCAGTTCCTTCCCATGTCCGGGTTCGTCTACCACATAGGGTTCTCCTGTGTTAACCTCACTCTTCAAATTTTCTGTCAACCAACCGTATTTTTGATGCCAGACTTTATTGAATTAAGTGACTTAAACATATCATTATGATGACCAACAATTATCCAGTCTCTTTGATCTTCAATGACATCTGATAATCAAGCCTGAAGTCCCACGGAACGCCACATACCTGCGTCTTCAATGGCTGACTCTAACCAGGATATTGGCTGGTGGGTGTCACGAATCTCAAAGCTTTCATACATATTTGACTGTCATGATATATCTTGATAATTAAGCCATTATAAACCTCGTATGTAATTCAGAACTTTTCCGTAAGTTCAGACTTTAAAATTCTCTTATTTTTCTTCACTTACCATAAAAGGGATGATATCCTACTAAACAAATTGACTGATCTGCAGAAAATCTTTAGTTCCCTGAAGTGAAATAAAAATAAGATGGTATGGGCCAAAACAAACAAACAAATAAAAAAAGTTTCATAAGAATTAGTATTAACCTGCTCTTGTCCCTACACCTGCCATTTAACTCCCCTTCTCTGAGCTCATACTTATATCATTTTTAGACATGCTTTTGCAAGCTCCAGAGAACATTTGAATTTCTCACTAAAAATAACAGTAACTCTGGGCCAACAGACGGCGTGGTAGTTCAATTCTGCATCCCATACAGCCAATAATTCCACAGTTTGATTCTGGACTCGATGGACTGAAAAAGGAGGAGAAGGGTTAAAGCACGGTCATCTCTGCTGGGAGGAAGATTACTCACTTTCCCTCTCTCACTGTCTATCTCTTTCTTTGTCTTGTGAGTGCATGTGTCCTATGGCAAAGAAAACCGAAAAGCCAAACGAAAACAAAACAAAACAAAACAAAGAAGAAAAAAAAAAGTCAAAAAACACAGCAACTTTATTTTCTCCCTTCTTAATCTGTCTCAATGTATAAAAATATATTTTTGTTATTTCTTGGTTATTACACCTTTTCTGTTAGACTATAATTTCTGTGTCTTTTATACATTAGACATTAAATAATATCTGCAGCAACAATGCATAAACATAAAGAAACAATTTAGTAGAAGTCAAATTTAATAAAGATTCCAGCTGTTCAGATCAAAATGAGTTGCTTTTAAATTATTGAGCTTGTGATCACTTGACATTTTTAACTAGAGGATGAAGGACCATCTGTCAGTAAAAGGGATGTTCCAGAAGGGTTTACACAAATATTGGAGAGGAAAGTCGATGGCCCTATGGTCCTTTCTGACCTTTATGTTTTGTGACTTACAAATGAACTTTATAATACCACTTGCTTGTTAGTTAGGATCTTTATCATTCTGAAATATCATGGGATGAAATCCATTAATTATTGCACATCAAATGTAGGATCAATAACTAGGTAAAGTGGTGAGATTTATAGATTATTTTCTCTATTTTCCTTTCTTTTCCAGACAAAGATTTGAAGGTTCATAGATTGAAATTTAGAATTCAAGATTCAAGGAGTCATTTTGGCACCTTGAATAGTGTTTCTCAACTCTTCCACTTCTTAAGACATAAGAAATTATGCATATTAACTGATATGCTGAATGATTAGAACCAAAATATATTAAAAAAAATTTCATGTTCCTGATAAAATCACAGCTACCACATTCATAAAATTCTGCAATTTCAACTTATTTTACTTCCATGTCCAATATTATATATGATGCCATATATTATAATATGTAGTATTTTTTTATAAAACAAGCTCTTCAAAATCTACATCCATTCATTCCTAGAAGTTTATCAACTTATAAGAAAAAGTGCTTGCATAGTTAAATACTTGTTTTATATGTATCAGATGCCCTCATAAAAATATTTTCAGCTTCTCACACCAAGGTTATATTTGCACTAATGTCTAATGCTATTTTTAATTTAAATTATGTATTTTTTTGAAAATGCATTTATTATACATGTACACTCAAAACGTAAATTTTTATATTTTTAGTTCAACATTTTCATAGTGCTTACTTAATGAAAGACATTGTTTTAAGCTCTTTACAAACATTAACTCTTTCAGTCCTGATTTAAAAAATAAAAGCCTCTACAATAAAGGAATAATTAATTTTCCATTTTAGAGGAGATGAGACTAAAATAAAGACATGTTCAGTCAACATGTTCAGAGCAAGGCCACAAGTAGCAGAGACAGTGTAGTTGAGGTTTGATCCAAGGCAATCAGGTCCCAGATTCATTCATTTAACCATTATGTGATAACACATAAAATATCCACTATGCAATGAGATGACATTGAAGAGTAAAAGTCTCTTGACTAAATCCTTCTTTTCTTTTATTACTTTTTAAAGGAACACATTTTTAGCTTTTAACGTTAGTAACGATTTCTGGTAGATAACACCGTAACATTAAATAAAGAGCATGTAACTTCATTTACTGATTTTAACAAACCCCTGAGGAAGTTTGAACACACTACTTGTAATTCTCTTTCAACCTCTGTATCCACAGTTCTCTTAATTATGTTTTGGTTATTTTAATTTTTACCTTTGGTTCTTTAAAAATACATCTAAATGTCTAATTTTGACTCATTCATTTGAAATAATTTTCATTTCGATAATGCTTCCTTCTTCATCATCTCTATCTAGGCAAGGATGTTATTTTTCATGTTATCAAAATGTGTATTATTTGTATTCTCATAAAGAAGTATGGCTGATGTAAAGTTCAGAAACAGCCTGTATTCTGATTGCCATGTTCTGATTTAGATTAAAACAAAACAAAAAAACAGCAAACCCCATTGGAATATTTTGCTCTTGGATCATTATTTAACTTAGTACCAAGTACTGTGAAGGACATGTAATTGGATGCCATTATAATTTGGGATCTTTTTATTTTCTTTCCCTATAAATTACTCATAATCATATTACAATTTTCCTTGCTTAACAAAAAATCACACTTTCCTTATACAGCTACAAATTTCTCTAATTTTCTACACTGGGCCTGCGCGTGGCCGCCGGGCCTGTTCATGGCCCCCAGTCCTGTGCATGGCTGCCAGGCCTGCGCCTGCACGTGGCCGCCGGCCACAGGTGGCAAACTGAAGCCGAAAACTAGGACTAAGAACTTGCAACTACAAGCAACAGAAAGAAATTTTAGCTGTCTTAAACCAATTGAGAAATATATTGTATAGGAGGATTTTCTCTGCCTATGGACAGTGAGAAGATAATGGTTACCAGCCCTGCATTACCTCAGGGAAAAACAAGAACTACTCTACCATTCATAAGGAAGCCAGATACCCGAGGATGACTCACGCTGCAGATCCCCACAACACCATTCCCGGTAATCACAAGACGGATGCTGTGCCGCATCAACTGATAATCATCTCTGCTTTCCAGAACCGCTTTCCTGAAACTGTATTCCATGGAGATTCACCTACAATTGCAGAACTCCACGAGACCCACCCTTAATCCAACCCTGAATAGCATCTATGCTCCCTATTGTTAAAAACTTTATGAGATGATAATTGAAAAAAAAAATACTGAAAGAACTGCAAGGTATAATAGCAGGGAAGGCAACTGCAGATACTAGAGACAGTATGGGAGAGGCATTTGGAATGAGTAATTGAGGGCGGAAGGGAGGGATTCAGGGAACAAACAACACACTTAATAGACACAAAAATGAAAAGTTGTCTGTTGATGATAATGTATATGGTAATATCATTGTTTTGACTAATGTGAACTGTATTCATGCTGGGAAAAACCATGTTGTACACAGTAAAGAGGTGCAATGATTAAATGTAAAAATAAAAAAAAAATTTCTCTAATTTTCTATATTTTCTTTACTAAAGAGGTATATGATATTCTTCTGATTCACTCAAATAGATTTCATATATTTATAAAATTCAATTTTTTATTAATTAGCTATTAATTCATTTCATGACAGAGAAAGAGAGAGAAGTATCTTTAACAAGGTCTCACTGTATTGCTATCTTCTCTTCCAGGTTGTAGACACTCAGGATGATGGGCACAGCAAGTGTCAGGTCAACCCAGGATCAGAGCACAGACCTCCCATATGGTACCAGTATAGTACAGTGGAGTTTTAACATCTGTGTCATTGCAACCAGACTGAGATTGTTTAACTTTTTAAGTTAGCGTTCAAACGGAGTTTACAACATGGCAAATTCCTTTAACAATGTGTGTAGGTATTTGCCTAAATCTCAAGAGGAAAATATAAGGTACTACAGCATGGCACCACTGGTGGGTGATTTCTCATTTTCTCTCTCTCTGTTTCTCTCCAGTGAGTGAATGTACCCTATAGCAAAAACAAACAAATAAATAATAAAATGCATATTTAAAAACTATAGGACCAGCCTTAGCCTCATGAATAAGTCAGTTGTATTCCAACATGGTTGACTGTGCAGTGTGAGACTCAGACTGGTGACTTCAGAAATATGCTGGGTGACCAAAACCCTGAAAGGAGGAAGAGATAGAGGAGAAGTGATTGTGGCATGACCATGTCCTAAGGAGGTGCTCTCTTGTTCTCTTTCTCTCTCTTCTGCAAGTGTATGCACCCTCTGGCAATTTTTTTTTTTTTAAGCATAGATTTCAAATTTTCACACCAACATAAGCGTGTACTTTAATTTCATTTTCCTACTACTGTTTTGAAGTACTCTCACACTTACTTGCTAGAATGCTTGTTTGAAATCTTTATATAATTACTCATCCTGTCTTTCTTATACTACATTAATGAATTAAAACAAACTACTATATTAAATGGAGTGATACTAAATAATTTCCTAAAACAAAATAATACATTTTATTACTACATAAATACATATTTTATTTTGAATTTTGGAAAGAGTTTATTATACTGTGAAAATCACTAGAGATAGTCTTTAATTGAAAACAAAATGGGATCAGCTCATGGTGAGGTGGTTAAGGCAGCTTGATTCTACATGGCCAACAGCTTGTTTCTAGTCTTGGACTCAGCACCTTGAAAAATGCTTGGGCACACATTCATGCATACCCAAAATCTTGAAAGGACAATTGGTTATAAGTACTGGAGACTGTAGGATGAGAGCAATAGAGAAGGGTGACAGTGTGAGGAATGAAATTAAGGAAAAAATAGAGAAGAAAGACACTTATGGATCCAGAAATGAATTGTTGTCTGTTGATGATAATGTATATAGCATCTTCAGCTGGACTGGTGTGAGGTGTGTTTATGTTGGGTAAATTCACTTTACAAGCCAAGTGTTGCACAGTGATTGAATGTATAAAATAAATTGAAAATAATGATAGTAATATAAAAATAAATAAATAAATGCAAACATTTAAAAAAAAAGAGAGAGAAAGGAGAAATGGAGAGAACTGATTGCAGTATGACCATCTCCCATGAGAGTGTGGCTTTCTCACTTCCCAACTCTGCTCTCCATTATGTGCACCTTCCCTCTAGCAAAAATAAAAAATAAACAAATAATTCTTATGGAATAGAAAAATCTATTTAATTGAATGTACATTTCTGAAAATTAAAAAATGTTATCTAACTATGAGGCTGAGAGTTTTTAAAGTTTATTCATTTATTGCTTCCATGAGCAAAAGAGACAGCATCTCAAACAAGGTTCCAGTTACCTGATCCAACCCTAGTCTTCAGCCAGCCCCAGATAATGAGCAAGTGTACTCAGGGAAATCTCTATATTTGTACCAGGAACTTTTCTAAAAGGGACTTCCTCACATAGCATAGCAGTTTACAGTGGTGTAGTTTACTGTTGTGCCACTGGCTGGCCCTTGAACCTAAAGTTGTTGCAGACACATAAGACAGTATGTGGGTAAATTAAGAAAGCTTCCATGGCCAGCTAGGGTGGCGTTGAGATAAAACAATACTCTGTAATGCTGAGGCCTCACTAGAAGGTCTAGAGTTCATGTCACAATGTCTTGCTACACATGCCTCTATCCTAGCTAGCTGAGGCTGGGAGTGGATCACAGTATTAGGACCTTGTTAGGGCGCCTGCCTCTCTCTCTCTCTGTCTCTCTCTCTCTCTCCCTGTTTCTCTTTCACTCTGTCTTTGTCACTCACAGAAGGAAAAATAAGCCTTAAAAAAAGATAACTCTTGGACAGACATATAAACACACAATATATATATATATATATATATATATATATATATATATGTATATAAATTATTGTAAAATAAGTTTAAAGTTGCTAGCATGTAAGAAACCAAAAAAAAAAAACACCCAATAATTATTAAGTTGTGAAGTTTAAAGGACTTTTAAAAATTTATAGTTATACAAATAACTTAGAGTTCATAATTTATCTTGAAGAAAATGCATTTCTCTTCTTTGTAGTTTATAGCAAATAATCATAACCATATTCCTATGAAATATTAGTTTCTAATTAAACTCATCAGTACCCAAATACCTATGACAAACATGTCAGATTTTTGATGGCAGATAATTATTTTTTCTGGTATTAAGAAATACTTAAATGAAGAAAGCTTTTATAACTAAGGAATTACTTATAATCACAGATGAAATTACCTATGCTATATTTTTTATTTTGGAGTAATGACTATGTGTTATATCATTTGCATAAATCCTGCAAAGTCTGTGACTAGTGTTAATTTTTTTTTAAATTTTGTTTAACCTTAAAACAGTGTAGTTCTCAAGATGTTACTGGCAGGAACAAAGCACAGTATAAATATATACTTATTCAAAAGAAGAATTCCTGTTTTTTTTTTTTTTTTTTTGTCTTCTGTCTTTTTAAATATTGAAATTATTTGGAAGTGTTTACCATTATTCATCATTTTCCATCTTCACATTTATTTTTATATGTGAACATAGTTATTTTCTGCATGGTATCACATTTTAATTGTAATTAATTGTTTTAAACACTTATCAAACATGTCACTCTACTGTCCAGAATCCTTCCTAGTTCCTCAGGACCTACAGGATTCCAAATCTATCCAACTATGTTTTCACAGGATGAAAGTTCTCTTCAACTGCTGTCTTCAGTCCTTTCTCTATAGCTTTATCTCCCAGTATTTGTTCATCAAATCTTTTGTACTTCAGTCACATTGAGCTACTGTGGGCACCTTTACACCATGCAATTTTCTATTGTCGTGCCTGGCCTCTTATAACCTTAAAAACCTCTTCTATTCTTCAAGATTCAACTCAAAATCCTGTGATTTGTTTTCTTCCTCTGTTCTCTTAAATCCTGTGTCTTTATACCAGTTGGCTTCTATTTCTCTTTATTTTATTAATAGCATATACATATGGTCTGACCTTAACTGAGAATTCCTCTGCATCTTTCCATCTTCTGTTCTTTAGGACAATGCTGCCCTCAGTCAGTGTAGAAAGATGAGTGACATTGAAGTTAAGTGTGCTACATGTTTCACTCTTACCATGATTACCACTGGCAAGTTTGGGTACAAATTATTTAGAATATGTAATGTACGCTCTCACCTCTTTTAAATCTGTGTGTAGGAAGATTCCTTTTATACTGGCCCTTACTTAAGCTTTCTCTTATGTTTGCAAATTTATGAATTTTCAATTACGTAAATATCCTTTATGATTTCCTAACAATTATGTAATCACTAAGTCAGGAGAGACAGGATGAGATGATCATATATATCACACATCATATAAACATATATGCATGTGTATTTATGTATATTATATGGTACATATATTTATACTTATATATTTGTCTTTCTAATAAACTTATGAGGACTAATGGTATTCAGATTAAAAATCTACAGAAAAATAATATTCAGGTAATAGTAACATAGACATACATAGAACTTGACTAGTTGATTTAACCATAATAGAGGCATATTTAAAATAAATTTTAAATATATTTTAAAGATAGAAACAGAGATAGAGGAATAGATAAAACATGTAGATAATTTTTCATAAATATTTTGTTGTTGGAAAAGTTATGATGCATTTTTGTATAAAAAATTAGAAAAACATACAACATGACTTTTCTGACAACCAAACACATTTTAATAATTTCCAAGTGTTAAAATTCACCCTATTTTTGAACTGTTACTAAATAAGCTTGTAAACATACAAATACTATAATTTGTAACTATTATAATGCATGAAGCAATCTCTTAAATTATTTTAAAATGAACATTCTTCTTCAATAACTATTTATTTCTCATAAATCCATAGTTTGGAAGTCAATGTAAATAACTTTTGTCTTGACTAATAGCAATCAAATTGCTTAGAGATGATTATGAAATACATTCCCAACTTTATTTAAAATAGTGGTCTCTAAACAGTGGTTTCACCTTCAAGGAAGCACTTTAAAAAGTCCGATGATATTTTGGTTGTCCCAACTAGGGAAGGGGGTGTTACTGACATCTAGTGAGTAAAGGCCAAGAGTGCTGTTAAACTTCTTATATGCACAGGACAGCTCTACAAAACAGATAGTTATGTGACCCAAAATGTTAATTGTACTGAGGAAGAAAAAAAGCCCTGCGTTCAGCTCAGCAAGTTATTCTATTTAGTTTCTAAATCTGAAGACTCATTTAAGATTATTCAAAGAAGTTGCCCAAATTCCCAGGTGCCCTAAGCAGCATTAAGTAGAATCTGTCTCTATCATCATTTTCAGTATTTCAAAATTATTGAAAGAAACTTTTAAAGGCTATACCTATATAATATATACATTTTCTAGTTCTTTCTACATTTGTCAATCATTGGTTCCTGATTCTATTTTAATAATTATTTACATTAAAATGAAGTCTTTCTGATCAGGACTATGCTAGATACATAATACAATGAATTAGACATGCCTTTATTTAGCAGGACAGTTTTCCACAGAGGACCCAGGGCCTGCAGATTATAATTAATTCTTTCCTGAAAAACATCTTGTGAAAATGATAGAAAAAGATTTACACAAATATTGTAGTTATTTCCTCTTTTGGGACATTCTGACTAAATTATGCCATAGAGATAAAAATAAATATATATAATATTGCAATATCTCCCTATACATGCCAGATGCCCATGTGCTTGCCCATCATCCTGGCTGCTGAGGCTGGGAGTGGATTACGGTATTAGGACTTTGTTGAGCGTGCCTGTGTTGCTCTCTCTTTCTCTCTGTCTCTATCACTCATAGAAGGAAAAATAATCCTAAAAAAAGATAACACTTGGACACACACATAAACACATACACAAGCACACATATATATCCTCAGAAACACACACACACACATACATATATATACATATATAATATATACACACACATGTATACATCTCTTCAGAAAAAATAATTCCAATTTTCTTAAGTATCTAGTTCGACTCGATTGAAATGATTGTGCTCTAAGTGCAAAGTCAGGATGGATGACTTTCTTAATTTGTTCTCAGGATACAATGTGAGATGAAACATCTTAAAGTAAATGATTTGTCACCATGACATCAAAGTATTCTAAGTAAACTCAGAAAAAGTTGCTCTTTTGAAGTCCATTAAAAGTTATGTTCTAACTGCATTTGGAATTTTAAATATATTCCGTATCTCACTCTCGGTATATTTATGATTAACTTTTTAATCTGTTCATTAAAGTTGACTCTAGCTACATTTTTACTTCTCTCTGAGATATACTTCAATAAAGAATTTCACAGTCTTTGATTTATCTACATGTGCATGTCTGTGTTTGTAACTATCATGGATTATACACATAGCTATGGTACATATGAGGGGACTTCAAAAAGTTTGTGAATCAGGCCTGCAGGTGGTGTGGTGGAGGTGCTGGACTCCCACATGGTGGGAACAGTTCGAGTCCTGGACTCAGCAGCTTGTTTTCTCTTTCCCTCTCTCTCTCTCTCTGGTCAAATTGAAAAAATAATAATAAAATAAAATAATTCTTTAAAAAACGTTTATGGAAAAGTGAAATTCAAGTATAAATTTATTATGGTGCAGAAATTTTTGAGATTCATACATATTGATATTGAAGAAGAATGTATTAAGATAATTTAAGAGATGTTATCATGCATGATAATAGTTACAAACTATAGTATTTGTTCAAAATATGCATTTTTATGAAGTTTTTGAAGACCATATGCATATGTCTGATATATGTTTGATCCTGTTAAAATGAGTATAAATTTTATGTACTTTAATCTTTACAAAGATTAATCATGCAATAGGTTATGATTAGAATTTGTTTTGTAGTTATCTATTCCTTCATGAGAAGCAACATTTTCAATAAGCATAGAGATAACAGTGAGTTAAATACTTTTGTTGATTTGTATGTTTTAACAAAAAATTATTTTAAGGCACTATTATAAAACTTTTATGATCTTTAATTTACAGAGAAATGGTTTCATTTCAGTGTAAATATCTATGTTTACTTCATAGCATTTGTCTTCAAGAAAGATAAATTCTGTTGCAGTATTCATCAAAAAATATTTTAATACAGGGCTAAACAAAATAGTTTCTATAATGAAGTTAGAAGTAAAATACAATAACAAGATAGAGTAGTTATATATTATTGGATTTTAAAGTAAACATCATTAAGGTGGCTTTAGAGGTAGACTTTAAAGAACTAGGCAGATTTTCAAAAAGAAGGGTTAAAGTTATCAGGATGTAGTTTCAGTCAACATATTTTATGGTCATTTAAATTTATCTTCTGATAATGATTTTTTCATTACTTTCAATAAATATATGAGATCTTAGTTTATTAAATAAAAATCTGATCATATTGTATGATGGTAAATTCATAATAAAGTGTCATAATCTACTTTTTTTTGAGAGGTTTTTGATACAGGGTACATGCACTTGCCAGAAAGACAGAGAGAGACAGAGAGACAGAAAGCAAGAAATCACCCCCCAGGAGGGATGGCCACACTGCAATCCCTTCTCCTCCATTCTCCTCTCGGGATCTTGGGCATGCACATACATGCACCTGGCATGAGTTTAAGCCACTGGGTCCAAGACTTGAACCGTGGTCGACTTCATAGTCCAGTGACATAGCCATTACACCAACTGCTGGTTCCTACATTTTTTTTTCTAGCAGAATAGGTATTTATTTATTTTTATAGATAATACCCTTTCTTTACCTATCTAAATTTTTTAATAAAAAATACTAATCACTGCAATTATTTATAAAAAAAGACACTTTTGGTTTTTGTTTCCCATACCATAAGCATACATTTCATACTTGTGTATTTTAGTAAGTTAAATTATTTCTCTTAGCCTCTTCTTTGTCTCTGAGCACACTATACAGAGTTAAAAATATTTTTGTTTTACATATTTATGTGTCAGAACAAAAATCAGAGTGGAGTAGTAAATAAAGGTCATAACATGCAGGATTGTATAATTAAGTTAAAAAATCTAGAGTAAATGCTAAGAGAAGGTAGATCTTACTTAGAGCAGGAAAAACAAAGATGACCCTGTCAGGTAAGAGAAGAAAAGAGGTAACATTAAATACTACAGAGATAAATGGACAGGCAACACATCAAAAATAGCATACACATTAGGATCATATGAATATAGAAAAGCTGGAAAGCAAAATTTAAGGATGACTCTCAATTTTGAGTTTTGAAAACTAGATTGAGCTAGTGTCCTTTTAAAGGAGCAAAAAAGACGCAGGGCATCATTGAGTCTTATTTTTGATAAATTGGGGGTGAGAAATATTTGTGGACAGTTAGAAAAATATATGAAGATTCAAATTCAGTGAAAACAATCTGAGCTTGAATACTGAAGTACATATATTTTTTTAAATTAGTACCATCATTTTATTTTTAAATTTTTTACCCTACCTTAACCCTAACCTTAATCTAACACTATTCCTAACCCTAACCCTAACCCTAACCCAAACCTAAACCTAACCCTAACCAAACCCTAACCCTAACTCTAACTTAACCCTAACCCTAACCCTAACTTAACCCTAACCCTAACCCTAACCTAACCCGAAGTACATATTAATGAACATATAGATAACACTTGACGTGGCAAGAATAGATGAAATGTAGGGAGATAATGCCAAGTGGGAAATGAAAACTTGGCTGGGAATCTTAAACTCTAAAAATATTTGGGGGGTTTTCTTTCTAATCTCTGTTATTTGGGCATATATTCTCTCCCAGGATACTTGAGGTCATTATAGTATAGCTTTTTTTAGCACTGACTCACCTCCTATCTTCCATTTGCAAGCACAGTCTTCTCATGTCCCCCAAAGTAACGACAGAAGACAGAGCTTGTTTAACTAGACCTTACTAAATCGTGTGCTACTTTATGTACCCATCTGAGGTAATGACTACACTTTCTTCCATTTCATTATTCACCATGGTTCCAGATTTTATTCTCTGGAGGATGGACAAAAAGAATAATACTGCTCATAGTTCCTGTTAACTCCAAGTTGTACTATGGTGAATTTGGGCTCCTCTCTTAGACAACAGCATAATGTGTTCTGCTAAGTATCAGGAAATATTCAAACCACACTATTTGCAAAATTGCAAGACAGGCAGTGCATACCATTACAATGGACATATGGTTGCTCCTTTTTCTCACTCATTGTTTATGTTAATCTACACAGAACTTTTTCCCCTTTCAGATTTCTTTTCACTTCATTGGACACACCATCTTGGTACTTTTGACTGGTTCTTCTTCCCATTTTCAGATGGTCATGTCTCTCTGGTGGCTACTATGCTCTCTCAGTAGGTGATATTCTATTTTGGCTATTCATAGCCCCTATAGGGTGATGACTTACAATGTACAGCCCAAGCCTCCATCCTTTTCCTTCACCACACACTACTCCATGTTCCAGACTCCTTTAACCAACTTTGTTTTTCCTCTTTCTTTATCTTCCTTCCTTCTTTCCTCCTTCCCTCCCTTCCTCTCTCTCCTTTTCTCCCTTTCTCTCTTTCTTTTTCTTTCTTTCCTTTTCTCCCGTGCCCCCTCCCCCTCTCTTCCCCCTCCCCCTTCCCCCTCCTCCTCCTCCTCCTTTTTTTCCATAGGATACAGAATCTCAACAGAGAAAAAAGATAAATCACCCACTGGGGTCATGGCCACACCTTAATCTCTTCTCCTCTACTCCCCTCCCCTCTCCTCCCCTCCCCTCCCTCCCCCCCCCCTTCTCTCCTCTCCTCTCTTCTCCTCTCCTCTCTTATTTTAAACATGGAAGCACATGTTCTCCCACGTTTTTCAAGTGTCTAAGTCTGGCACTCCAATTGCACAGTCTGCCATACAGGATCTAGCACCTTAACCACCACATAATCTGCTAGTTCCTACTTCAATCCTTCTTAGTATTTGACTATCTAGTAGGCATCTGAAATTGAATAAACCTAATACCTCTTTGTACTGCCCTGACCCAGTTATTTCAATATCAGTAATAATCTCACCATTCATTCATGGTGACAGCATCTTTGACTGGGCTCTCTTTATCTCAGTCAACATGAACTGATCTACCTTAACAATTACCTCAAATTTTAAACAATATTCTCAGTCTAATTATTATCTTTTTCACTGCAGCAACCCTAATTTGATTTTCTTTTATTTCTGGCAAAAACAGACAACAGCGTCCAATGGGTATCACCTTATCTCCCATACACCAACCTCTTGCTAACAATTCCATCTTCACGGAATTATCTTTTCTCACACTTTGGCATAGTTCATGCCCTCATTTAGTTCAGGTCTGTGCTCAGATAACACCACTTCAAAAAGGACTTGAATGATACCCTTTATAAATTACCTCACATCCTGGTAATATCTTGCTTTCTGTCTTTGTGTCTCTCTTTTTATCTGGTGAGCACATGCACACTATAGGAAAAAATCTCTCTCTAGAAAAAAAAAATCTCACATCTTGATTATATTTTTTTCTGCCATTCCTGTTTTTTTTTTTTTTTTCATTGCAGCTCTGGCTTTTTATTGTACATTTATTTATATTTTTATTTGTTTATCATCAGCCTCCCACACTAGCATTTACGTGCCATGAGGACAGGGATGTTTCTTTCTCCATTTCTGTCTCCCAAGAACTTAAAATAATATCCAATGGTGATTTCCCAGAATTATTTGTTGATTGAATAAATGGAGTATTCAAAAGATTTATAAGTGCAAATTTTTTATGTTTGATCAGACGTGGCCTTAAATCTTTATAATCATATTTGAAAGAATGGAGGCAAAATACTTACGGATGAAGGAAGGCAAAACCCAACAGCATTCTCTTATCGGATTCACTAATGTTCTTACACATTTGCCAGGGAAAAGACTGCATCACCTAACCTTGCATTCACATTTTATTCTTGCCCTTATGTTTGTTTTAAGAGTTTTCAAAGAGTGAAACCAGACTGCTGTCTTCCGAAAGGTTTATTTCCTCATGCTGAACGTAGGACTTTTATATTTAGAAGCACAAACTCTCTTCTAATTATATACAACCTACTGTTCTAAATTTTGCATGCCACTTTGCAGTTTAGTGCTGTGCGATTTACTTCGTACCAATTTTGGTGTCAGAAATTTGACATTTAGATTGCTTTTGAAAAGTAACGATAAAGTGGATTTAGTGCTGAATGGGACTTAGCATCTGCTTTCTTTTTTTTTTTTAATTGTTTTCCTTCAATGTATGTGTAACGATCTCATTATGTCATGGTGGTGATAGGTCAATAATTTTTAGCTTACAAATTTGGAGAAATATTTTTAATCCTCAGTATAATAATTTTCTTGAGCTTTTTTTTCAAATAACGAAGCACTAGTATGCAATTTTTATAGTGCATTAAATGTCTATACCTTGATTTTAATTAGTTAAATTAAATTCTACTATTAATAGTAGAAATGTTGCATACTAGAGACCAGCAGATGGCTTAATGATTGTCTCTGGACTCCCACAGAGTTGACCATGGTTCGAGTCCTGGACCTAGTGACATAAAAATCACACTGGGCTCGTGTGCACATGTGCCCAAGATCCTGAGAGGAGAATGGAGGGGAAGGGATTGTGGCAATGCCATTCCTCCTGGGCGTTGATTGCTTCTTGCTTTCTGTCTCTCTGGTGAATGCATGGGGCACATGCATTCACCAGAGAGACAGAAATACCTTGTAATAAAGAAATATCTTGTAATAAAGAAAAAAATACCTTGTAATAAAGAAAAAAAAGTTGGATACTATAGAATTTTGTCAGTACCTAGATTTTCATGGTTTTGAATATTGACTAACAGATGAATTAACTCTAAGTATAGAATAGTATCACCTGCGTTTTGTGGTCATCTGTCAGGTCTTTCTGTGTGTCTTTCTCCTTCTATTTCTCTCCCTCTCTCTCTCTCTCTCTCTCTCTCTCTCTCTCTCTCTCTCTCTATATATATATATATATATATACACACACACACATATGTAGAGGTGTAAGTATCACATCTCTATATATGCCATACATACACACAATTATATGCCATATATATACATGCAGTTGGCGTATTTCTTATCGTTTAGGTCATAGATCATGAGAACTTGAGGAATCACTATAATCTGATGGGGAAGACTCCTGTTACCCAAAGAGCATAAATATTCTGCTGGATTCAGAGACTGAATGAGACATTGGATTTTTTTCCCTCCTTTGGATAGGATAAGTGTGATCTATGTGTGAAAAGAAGAAAGCAAAGGAATATCTGGTGACTACAAGAACAGATTGGTGAAGAACAGTGCTCACCAGTACTAATGTCCTTTTCTTTTCCTGGATATCTGGGTAGATCACATTCTCCTACTCTTTTTCATTCATTTAGGTGTATCACGCAACAAATTTTTGCCATTGGAATGTGATATGTAGCATGGCTAAGTCAAGGCAGTTGAGGGTAGGTATATCTTTTGCAGCTGTTTCCTCCTTTCTTACTAGCTGAATCTGTGAACAGGGCTCTATTAATATTAGTAACTTTCTGATAAAAACAAAATATTTTAATGTGCTAACATAGTGATAATGTTGGAATAGATACAAATGACCTTTTCATTTGTCATTTTGCTTATAATTAACATATAAAATTTATAAAATGTAAAATGTATTTATTGGTAAACTTTGTAGCATTTGAAAAATAACTCTTTTTTAAACAATGATGAGATATTGCTGTACACCTATTAGAATAGCCAAAAATTCATAAAACTGACAAGACTAAGAATTGACAAAGATATGGACCAGCAAGAACTCTCATTCATTGCTAGTGGGAATACAAAATAATAAAGCTACTTTGGAAAATAATACAGCAGTTTCATACAAAGCTAGACATTCCTGTATTACATGATTCAGGGACTGCACTCAATATTTACTCAAAGTAAATAAAAACCTGCACGTAACTGTTGATAGAATATTTATTCATAGTTCCCCAAACCAGGATGAAACCAAGGTGTCCTACAGCAGGTGAATGGATAAAAAAAAAAAGATGTGGTACATCTAGAAATGCCATATGACTTAATGCTAAAAATAAATGAACTATCAAGCCATGAAAAGACAGATAAAATGAAAAGCATGTTACTTTAAGAGCAGTAAAATAAGCTGGTCTTAAATCCTACATTCTGTAGTATCTCAAATATGTTATGTTC
Organism: Tupaia tana; assembly: GCA_026018925.1. NCBI lineage: Eukaryota > Metazoa > Chordata > Mammalia > Scandentia > Tupaiidae > Tupaia > Tupaia tana. The sequence goes on from JAKSZU010000005.1 coordinate 60,677,241, forward strand.
TGGAAAAGTCGAATGTATGGAAACAATGAAAAGATCAGTGATTTCCAGAGGTTGGGGAGAGGGAGGAATGAGTAGGTGAAGCAGAATGAATTTTAGGGCAGTGAAACTACTCTGTATGAGGTGTTGTAGTGAACGGTTGTCTTTATAAATTTGCTCAACCCTATGAAATGTGTAACGATGGTAAACATCTATATAAACTAAGGATTCTTGGTGATGACAATGCATCAATGTAGGATAATTAATTGTAAAACTATCACTCTTATGTAAGATGTTGATAATAAGGAAAGCTATGCATGTCTGGGGGAGGACAGGAGTATGAGAAATCTCTGTACCTTCCATTCAAGTTTTCTGTGAACCTAAAACTGCTCTAAAAATAAATTTTATTAAAAATTAATATTTTCATTGTATGAAAGAGTTGACCTATGTTGAGTATAAGTGTTGACCTATGTTGAGTATAAGTGATCATCTCTAGGCTCACAAGAGTAGGTCTAAGTAGCTGATATAGAAAATACAGTAATTCTGAAAGAAGGGATGCAAAAGCATAGTGCTAGATTTTGGTTTTAAGGAAAAATCTTTTAAAGAACGTATTTGAATTTCAACATTTCAGACATCTAATGGTGCAACATGATAGAAACTTTATTATTCTCAAGTTTATTTTCTAATAGACAAAGCTTAATGAGGACCATCTGTCCCTCAAAACTGTTAGAGCTTTATATCAGTGAACTGATAAGGTCACTCTTTTTTTTTTTTTTTTTTTTTTTTTTTTTTTCTGTTGTTCTTTAATTTTATCAGGACCAAAAAAACTAAACTTGATTTTATGATTACTTTTATGTTTTAATATGCATAAGTTTTAGTATAATTGCTTTTCTAAATATTAGAAAGAGAAGCATGCCACAGGATGTAGGCAGTAAACAAGATTTATAGAAAAAATTTGAGTCATGAATTTTATTTTTAGTGACAATACAATACCAATTTTTGTCATATTAGCTAATGGTTTCTTTTATTTCCAAATAAAAAAATACTATAAGAGTTCCATTTTTCTCAGTCTAATGTATTTTTATGATTTTTGAAGATGTTTTTCCACAGCATAAAGATCTTGTTTTTCTAAAGCAGATATTTGAAAAAATGAAATTTAAAAATTTTACCAATATGAGGCAGACATTGTAGTGAATGAATAGACATATTTCTTCATCACTGTCTTTGAATGATTACATTATATCAATGAACAATATATTGAGCCTATAAATAAACTAGACACATGTGGGAAAGAGAAATGGAAGATGTTATTATTTCTCTGCATTTCACAATTTTAAATAGATATAAAAGTAAATTATATATCCCTTCTGTTGTGTTTACACTTATTATTTTCAGAACCATTTACCAAGAACCTATTACATGTCAGGCACTCTTCTACACATTAGGATATTATATCAAGAATATAACTGTACTTGTGAATTCTGCTTTCTTTCTCAACCCCCAAAATGGTCCTATGCAGATAGACTCCAGTTCAGGTCCAGATATCTTCTAAGAGAAGAATTGTGAAGATAGTTTTTCATTTCTGTCCCGGATTACTAAGAATTTTCCTAAAGTACTGTGTTCTATTGATTATGCTTTATTTCTTCTATAATTTTAAGCTCTGTGTGGCATATCCCTCTTGTACACCACTTCAAACCTTTTGATCTCAACAGTCTCCAATTCTTTGTACCCTTTTCTCCCAAGTTAAGTGCTCACTGTGTAGGTTCATTTTGTTTGAACTCTAACCAACTTCTACTAGTGCAACCATTTCTTAAATAGGAGTGTATCTAACAATATGCCACAGAACTTTCTACTGATGCTAAGGCTTGAGACACCAGAGGTAACATTTATAAACCATGTTGATAGTGAATCTATGAGGGGCAAATTCTTCTCCCTTTCTTGTCTCAGAAAATCTTCCTAAAATGCTCTAGGTTGGACCCTTGAGAATGAACAATGAGTCATGCTTGACAACAAGCAGTAATCAGCCCAGACATTTTATTGGCTTTTCTTTTTTCTCTGATTATTCCCTGTTCTCTCCCTCTGGTTCTCTAGAACTTAAGTCCCTAGTAACAGTATATACATCTTTACCTTAAGATTTTCTTCTTAAAAAAATTTTAAAATATTATTTCTTTCTGCTAATTCTGACAAACAGATTAAATTCCTGGGATCTAATAAATTCTACCTTCTATTCTTTGGCCTTATCTATTACCATGAGCTATTACCGTGAAGCTATTAAGTTCAGGGTCATTAACATGCACAGATCCCTTCTAAAGTCTTTTGCCTAACTTTATAATTTTTATGGTATTTAAAAAAAGATATCCACTTGTCCCACTGATTGAATAAATTTAACGGCCTACGACAATTCAGGCCATCATATTGTCTTGTGGCTTTCAACACTTTCTAACTTCTTGAAAATGACTTGTCTTATCTCTATTTTCTCTTCCTCAGATCTAACCATATGTTTCAATGTCATCAGTCATTAATATTGCCCTTGTTAATATCCCCAGTGAAATCCTTTTTACTAAATCTGTGGATACTAGGATACTATTCTGACCTTTATGTTGGTTTACATCTCACTTTATTTAACACTGTTAACCAGTGCTTCTCTCAAGAAACACCACCTTCCTTTGCCTTCTTCAAAACCATGCCATCTTTATTTTTTTCACCAGATTTTTGTTTTTTCTTCTAAGTCTTTCACAGGTGTTTATTATCTCAAGGATTTTGTTTTGTTTTCACTTTCTTTTCTTTTTTTCTTTTTGAGAGGTTTTCGCTATAGGGCATGTGCGCTGGCCAGACAGAGAGAGACATAGAGACAGAAAGCGAGAAATCACCCCCCAGGGGGGATGGTCATGCCACAATCCCTTCTCCTCCATTCTCCTCTTGGGATCTTGGGCACGCACGTACACGCACCCAGTGTGAGTTTTAAGCCACCAGGTCTGGGACACGAATCACGGTTGACCACGTGGGAGTCCAGCAACATAGTCATTATGCTAACTGCTGGTTCCCCTCACTTTCTTTTCTTCATCTATGTGTGAATCCTATGTGATTTGATATATTCCTATATATTAATTATGTGAATAAAGTTGATTCTCAAAAAATACATAAATTTCAGATTTCCTTCTTTTTTTTTTTTTTTTTTTTTTTTTTTTTTTTTTTTTTTTTTTTTTTTTTTTAGAGAGAGAGTTTTGCTATTGGGTGCGTGCACTCACCAGAGAGAAAAAGATAGACATAAAGAAAGAAATCGCACCCCAGGCATGGCCACTGCAATCCCATCTCCTTCATTCTCCTCTAGGGATTTTGGGCATGCACACACACAGCCCTGGCATGAGTTTCAAGGTGCCAGGTCCAGGTCTCAAACCACGGTCACCTACATGGGAGTTCAGTGACGTAGCCATTATGCCATCTGCTGGTTCTTCCTCTCCTGATTCCTAAATATTCATACTCAAACATTTACTCAGCATCTTTGATTGAAAGTTTTCAAATGAAAACAGATTTGAATATATCTGAAGAAAATACATTCTCTTTGTCTCAATAACTATTTTTTTAGTTTCTTCTCACAGTCGATCTTACTGACATCCATTCAATCAGTCAACCCAGAAGGCATTTTTTTACTAATTCTTTTTTGAAACATTACCAGATTCAGTCAGTCATTAAGTAAATTAACCTCAATTTCCTAAATATCAAATATCTTCATTTATCTTTTGCTATAAGTTTGAGTTTCTTGTTATGGCTCACAAATACTTAACATTTGGGATCAGCAGTTAGTGTAATGGCTATGTAGCTGGACTCCCATGTAGTCGACCGTGGTTTGTGTCCTGGACCCGGTGGCTTAAAACTCACGCTGGGCGCGTGTGCATGCGTGCCCAATATCTCGAGAGTAGATGAAAGAGAAGGGATTGTGGCGTGGCCATCGCCCCTGGGGGGTGATTTCTCGCTTTCTGCCTCTCTGTCTCTCTCTTTCTGTCTGGCGAGTGCACGTGCCCTACAGCAAAAACCTCTCCAAAAAAAAAAAAAAAAAAAAAAAAAAAAAAAAAAAAAAAAAAAAAAAAAAAAAAAAAAACAGAAAACAAATACTTAACATTTAATCTCATATAGCACCACCTCTCCTCACACACTTCACTCTTCAGTCATTTCAAAATTTTTAAATTCATCAAAAACAATTTCCTCTTCTTCCCTTTCTTGTTATATGGGTTAAAACATCAGAAGCTGCATTGAAGTATTCCTCTCTATCATCAATTCTCTGGCTTTCTGTTCTTAATCTACAAAATTGAACAATTAAATACATGGTTGATTAAGACTGTGGTTTCCTTCATATTAGGACAATTATGGTTCAAGCAAGTTAGGTATTCAGTTATGCTACTTTTTTTTTTCTCTCACATACAACTGGGTAAGGCCTTTAATGTCATCCCCAAAGGAGGCATCCTAAGTCCTATTAAGTTATGAGGTAAGACTAAGGACCCGCATTTGAGCTGATGTCTGTTCATCTCAGTTCTACCGCAAACACACATTGGTATTTTGCATTGTGTGAATGAAATCGTAAATGCAACAACCACCAAGTGTAGAGAAATGAAGAAATGTACAAATATAAGTAAATGATCTAGTATAATAAGATGGGAAATGCAAAGAGAAAGTATAATTATATTTTCTTTAATGATCAAAAGTGCAGAGCTAGTGTTTATGGCTTCATTCCTCTGCCATGTGCACAATTATGCCTTTAATATTTAGTCATATTTCTAGGTAGTAGGTGTCTTTTCTGAATAGAGTGACCTTAAACTATCATCTTTAATTCTTGTTGTATCATCAGGACTCAATGTACTATTTACTTTTGAATTATTTTATTGAACAATTCTAGGAACTTGAGAGAGTTGATATTTTGTGATTTTTAGCAGCTACTAGGAGTCTTTCAAAAAATAAAGTTGAAATTAAAAAAAATGTTATCCTAAGAATTATTTGAGCATCACTCATCAAATATTTACAAATGCTACAAGTAACTAAAATAAGAGAATGGAGAATGGAATCAGTCAGAAGAATAAGATAGTCATAAAGTAAATCATTTAAAAAATTAAAGTTTTTCAAAAAATTAATTATTAAAAATTTAGATAAAAATTATCTGTTCAAAATGTCAATGGAGAAAGTGATGAAAAATGGAAGTTCACAATCATCATATGTATACAGAGAGTATACATAGAGGTACCAATGTAATACTATCTTAAATAAGTTTTCTTAAATGGGTAAGGCTGTGGGGCTTCCCTTTCTTCTGACTTGTGCTTTCTCTGAGATGTGAGAATGAGAAATGGGGGTGGGGGAGTTTTGAGAAAGCATAGAATATTTTAAATAGCTATTGTGTAAAATTAGCATGGAAGGGACATTTCTCAACACAATAAAAGCCACCTATGACAAACTCATAGCTAACATTATACTGAAAAGCTACAAGTTTTTCCACTAAAACCTGGAACAAGCCAAGGCTGCTAACTATCTCCACTCCTCTTCAATACAATACTGAAAGTACTTTCTCAATGTAATCAGACAATAGAATAAAATAAAAGGCATTCAAACAGGGAAAGAAGTGAAATGATCTCTCTTTGCAGATGACATGATTATGTATTATGTACATAGAAAACCCAAAAGAATCTGGAAAAAAAAAAGAAAAACTCCTGGAAGTAATAAATGAGTACAGTAAAGTGGCAGCATACAAAATCAACATACAAAAATCTGTAACACTATTTTTTGGGGCGAGAGATTTTTGTGGTAATGCACGTGTGTTCACAGGAGAGACAGAAAGAGAGAAAGACAGAACGCAATAAATCACCTTCTAGGGAAGATGACCATGCTGCAGTTCTTTCTTTTCCATTCTCTTGGGATTTTGAGCAAACATGCACACTTGTCAGGTATAAGTATTAAGCTACTGAGTTTTGGATTTGAACCATGGTAGATTACATGGGAATCCAGAGATGTAATCATATTCCATCTGTTGGTCCCCAAAATCTATAGCATTTCTATATACCAATAGCAAGCAGACTGAGTTAGAATTGAAGAAAGTGATCCCATTTACAGTAATCACAACAAGTATAAGATACCTAAGAATAAACCTAACCAAAGAAGTCAAAGACCTCTACAAGGAAAAGTGAAAAACAAAAACAAAAAGAAAGAAATTAAAAATGACACAAAAGGGCCCAGCAGTTGACATAATGGCTTTATCGCTGGATTCCCATGTAGTCAATCATAGTTCAAGCCTCAGACCCGGTGTCTTAAACTCACACTGGGCATGTGTGCATGTGTGTCCAAGATCCCAAGAGGAGAAAGGAGGAGAAGGGATTGCAGTGTGGCCATCCCCACTGGGGGGTGATTTCTCACTTTCCATCTCTCTGCTTCTCTCTTTCTAATATAAAGGAAAAGAAAAAAAAATGACACAAAAGAGTGGAAAGACATCCCATGTTGTTGGATTGGAAGAATTAATATAACCAAAATGTCAATTCTATGCAAATTAATCTATATATTTAATGCAATAATTGAATTATTTAATTTAAAATTAAATAATGCATATTTAATTCCAATCAAATTTCCAGGGATATTCTTCCCAAATTTAGAAAAAAGAATCATAGAATTTGTCTGGAATCATAAAAAGACCATGTATTGCCAAAGCAATGCTACGAAAAAAGAGTGAAGTAGGAGACATCTCACTCCCTGACCCCATAATATATTATAAAGCTGTTATAATTAAAACAGCATGATAATGGCACAAAAACAGGCATGTAGGCCAATAGAACAGAATAGAGATCCCAGAAATAAATCTCAAAACATATAGCAAACTAACTTTTTGACAAAGGGCACCAGACAATCCAGGGGGAAGTGGGGAAAGGAAAATCTCTTCAGTAAATGGGGATGGAAAAACTGAATATTCACCTATAGAAAGATGAAACTGGACCTCTGTCTCTCACCATTAGCAGACACCAACTCAAAATGGATCAAAGATCTAAATCTAAGACCTCAAACTATAAAATTACTGGTGAAAAGCATCAAGAAAACTCTTGGAGACATCAGGATAGGCAAGGCTTCTTAAATAGGAACCTCAAAGCACAGGTAATAATCCCAAAAATAGACATTTGAGGTTACATTATTTTAAAAAGCATCTGCACAGCAAAACAAATAATAATTAGGTTGACTCAACAACCCTCAGAAAGGAGGAAGGTATTTGCAAACTGTACCTCAATAAGGGACTGATAATCAGAATTTATAGGAAACTCAAGGAGCTAACCTGAAACAAAAACAAACAATTAAAAGATGGGCAAATGAACTCAACAGATAACTCTCTAAGACATATGAACAGCCAAAAAGCATACACAAAAAATATTCAACACCCCTTAATCATAAGGAGATGAAAATCAAAACCACAATGAGATGCCACCTAACCCCAGTCAGAATGGCTAAGATAAAAAAAAAAAGAAGAATGATAAGTACTGGTGAGGCTATGGATAAAAGGAACCTCTCCTACACTGGACTGTTGGCAAATGTAAATTAATACATTGGACTAACTGGTGGGACTGTTGGTGGGAATGTAAATTAGTACAGCCACCGTGGAGAACAATATGGAAGTTCCTCAGATCTCTACAAACAGAACTGTCATATGATCCAGCAATTCTGCTTCTGGATATCTATTCAAAGGATAAGAATGCACTCAGTTGGAAAAATGCACATCCACGTATACTGTGGCATTATTCACAATTGCTAAGACAAAGAACCAACCCAAAAGTTTTTGATCAGATGAATAGATTGAAAAAGTGTAGCATGTATACACTATTGAACACTACTCAGCCATTAAAAAAAAAAAAATAAATATATATATATATATATATATATATATATATATATATATATATACTAGCATTTGAGAAAGTGGAAAAATATGGAAGATTTACTCTTAAGTGAAGCAAGCCAAACTATGATAGAGCAGCATTGTATGTCCCCCTTTTAATGTATATTGAATGTCTGCACTCTATGAAAGAAAATGAAATACTGGACAATATAAAGGCATGGAGAACAACTGTGGATTCCAGAGACAATGTGGGAGGAGGAAGAAATAGCAATGGATGAGAGGGAAGGAATCAAGGGGAAAAAAGAAAGAAGTTAAACACTTAATACATGCAAAATGGAAAATTATCTGTTGAAGATAATAGGTATGTTAATGTCTTTGATTGAGTCAATATTCAGTGTATTCTGGATTGGAAAATTCATTTTGTATGCTGTAATGATTTATAGTAAATTAATGTAAAATAAATAAAGTTTATAAAAGAGATAAAATAAAAGGAACTTTATGAAAATAGCTATTGTGATGAGTGAAAAAGCAAAATGAAAGAAAAATAGAATAAACTTGTTCATTTGTGATTGGTAATAATATGTGTGTGTGTGTGTGTGTGTACCTATACACACAGTAAGCAGACTGAGTTAGAATTGAAGAAAGTGATCCAATTTACAATAATTTACACACACACATATATATACACATATATATGCACATATATATATGTGTATATATATATACACCTTCAACTTTTGCCTGTGTTTTTGTATCACAAAATATTATTACAATAAAGGCTTTATTTTCATTTTACTGATGCTGAAATTCTCAGTTCCATACAAGATAAAATAAAATCTACATAGCCTCATGTTGCCAGTCCCCTTCTTTATCCTCACTGTGGAGGAAGCAGGGATATTGGTCTTTTTGTTCCTAAAATAGAAAATATGTTTTATTTCAAGATGAAAGTCTGTTTCTAGATTTAAAAGATCCCTCAACCATAAGGAATAGAGGATAATTAAACAGTCCTTGACAACTCTTCCATATTCACAAGTACTTGAAACCTCTTTTTTTTCTGTGACACAAAAAATAATGTCTGTCAAACTTTGAGAATACAACTTTTCCTTAATCTTGCCAATAAAATATGAACAATGACTATATCTTTGTTTCCTCAATTTGTAATTCCTTAAGTTTTATTATTTTTGATAATTAGGAATGGAATGTGGTGATTTTATCTATAGGATAGGTCTAATGTCTTCATATAATTATTAATAGATCCAGATTCATTATCAAAAGAAATATAGAGTGGTCATTAAATTACACGATCATCTAATAGCAGAATGCTGTAATTCCATAAAATTCTCATATAACTGCCAGTCTGTGATCAGATTGATTATTCCTTCAATTGCTTTAGGTAGAAGTAAATGTAAATCATGTACTGTTGTGCTTATACAATCAGGACTAACTGATTCCTTCTTGGGACAAGTAGTATAATTATCTTCTTTAGTTCAGATTTTTCTACACATTGTTGTAATGAAGAGCTAACGATGTTTATTGTGGAAGTTGAGAGCAGCTGAATGGATTAAACTAGATAATTACCAGCTGTTACTCACTTAAGAAATTGGCTAGAACTCAGAAAAGAGCCACTTAGAAGGCCTGAGAGAGTTGTATGACATGGTTAGATATTCAGGTGTCACACCAATGCAAGAAAAGAGAGAAAGATTTAAGGTAAGGAATTTGACTATTAGGATGGTATCCAACTTTTATGAGGATTTGCAAACTCCAGTTCCAATCCCAATACCCAGAGTCATAGAATTTGGATAATAATTATGACTTTGTGGGTTTAATAGCTACTTGTATATTGAATAGCCAGTCTTTCAAATCTCTTTATGGACTTAACAAATATGAAAACTATATCAACACTCCATTAAAGAGTTCCATGATTGTTCTGAACTTCTGCTGGTGATAATGTTTCCATATTTCTGTCACTGATGATTACATCTCTGTATTTCTATCTCTGCTGATTATATTTCTAGATGTGCTGGTTATTTCTAAGCACTGCTGATTACAGAGATGTGGGCAAATTAAAGTTTTCTCCATTATAATTAGATCTCTTTGGTGTTAATTTTTTTTACACTGTCATCACTGTATAAGGTGACACTTGTTGACTTTTTCAAAAAGTAAGTGAATAAATTGCTATTAATAAGGAAATGATTAAGTGCTTTCATCTATGATGTAGGTAAATAAGTTGTGATAGAATATTTTTGGTTGATCACAGTGATTTATTAAAACTGTATACCGCACATAGTATACTGATCAACACATTATTATATTTTAAAAAATGCTTTAAACATTGTCACTTCAGTATGCTTTAATTAGTGACTTTGGCTTAATTATATGATCATACAAATATGTGTTCCAAGTGTAAGAGGCAGTACTATGTCACTCATTACTGAATGACAAGTTCCTCTGTTTAGTCTAGAGTTGTACATAATAAAGGAATTAAATGTGGAAATTTCAGAGTTCCTTGTAATTTTACAAATTGTGTTCTGTTTTCCAGAACCACAATTATTTGATTAAAATGACATCAACTTGAGTAGGAATCAGAGCCAAAAAGTAAAGTCGAAGAATTTGTCATTTAAAAATGAAGACATAACACAATGCTATTTTTGTTCACTGGGACTGTCTACAAGCTGTTCTCTTCCTTGAAGAGCAGGCAAGTTCATGTCTCTGAGATAGGCAGCTTCACTATTTTTCTATTCTTAGCATCCCTATATTTCTTTAAAGAAGTCATATTGTTTTTCATTTAACATGCCTTCATAGAAAGATATAATAAACTATACATGAATAGTAATTAATATAGAAAAAAAAGTTAGAATACACTGGTAAGGCATTCAGTAAGTTGAGGTAGTTAAGGAAATTATCTGAAGTTTTTCTTATGATAAAAATATTTGTGCTCATATTGGGCTCTATGCATTGTTTCTTCAGGTTAGTGTAACATTTGGATTTTAATATAAGTTCCTAGTAGACCACATATATGAGTGATCTTCAAAAGTTCACAAAAAAAAAACTATGCATGTATTTTTTGTACCCAAATTACCGTATACTTTAATTCCATTTCCACAAAGTTTTGAAAATACCCTCATATTAAAGCATGAAAACATCTAATAATATATAAGGAATAATTGCAGTATAAAATCCAAAATACGGATCCTGGAGACAGTGTGGGAAGAGGGTGGATAAAGGGGGAGAGTGTGAGGAAAGGAATCTAGGAAAAAAATAGAGAAGCAAGACATTTATGGGCCACAGAAATGGATGATTATCTCTTGATGATAATGTATAGTATCTTGAACTGGACTGGTGTGAGGTGTATTCATGTTGGGTAAATTCACTTTACAAACTGTAGTGATGCATAGTCATTGAATATATAAAAGAAACAAATAAAAAAGAAAACTCAAAACATTGGTGAGGGTATTTTTACTTTGCACCCCATGTACTTCTTTATTATTATATTTTTCCCTGTGAACATTTATTTTATTTAAATGTAAGTTAATTAAAAAGTGTCTAACCTTGTTTTAAAAAAAATACAAAATACAAACTAAGTCTTTCTTCCACACTTGTTTTATAGAACAAACTATCTCTCCTAATTAAATAAAACTAAACTCATGTGCCAGGGCATATTATTTGTCTAGAAATATATCATTGTTGTCCCAGTTTTAGCACTCCAAGGAAATACAGCAGTCTTCAATTGGTAACATAATGAATATATGATATAATCAAAAAGATTCCCATAATTCACTAAATTTCTGTATCCTAAGCAGTCATTTGAAAACATGCTCTCTTTCTCCCAGACTTGCACTTTGCACATGCCAAGCATGCAGACCCAGTTGTTTGTTCATGGTATACACTTATTTATATTCTACTCTTATTCACAGTTCAGCTGGTATCACACTTGCGTCACATAATATTCCTATTATGTAGGTCTTTTTATATTGGTTGTGTCCTCCATTGTTCTTCGATGTGCTCATGAAGCCTTGATAGATGAATTTGTTTCCTTTTTACAATTGTACTTCTTCAGTTACCTCAGAAAGATTCTACTTAATCTGCAAATGATTCTTTCTTTCTTTTAATTTGTAGATGAGTGCATGCATTCACTGGCGAGAGACAGAAATAGAGAGGAAAAATGAGAAAGAACTACTTTATGGGGAATGGTCACACTGCAATCCCTTCTCCACTTCTCCCGTTGAGAATTTTGGGTAGGGAATGTATGTATGCTCAGCATATTTTTTAAGCTACTGGGTTGAGCATTCAAACTGCTCAGTCAGTCATGTGAGATCCAGCTGCCTTAAACATCATGCTACTGGCTGTACTGATGCCTTTATTATTAAAAAAAAAAAAATGGACACACGATCTTAAACATAGAACAAAGAGATTTTGTTTGTTTCTTTTTGTCTTTAATCATGGTAGAGTGTATGTATGTACACAAGAGAGAGAAATTATCTGGTTGTACCATGATCTCCTTCTTCACTCCAGTCCTCCATCTTGTCAAATTTTAGGCACTCATGTGAGTGCTAGGCATATTTCAGACTGACTAGCCAAGGATGTCAATTGCTGTTACCATGTGGCTTCCAGTACTCTAGCTAGGTAGATTACTGACTATGCAACAGAGGCTGGACTTAGACAGCCTTGACTATATATGTTAAAGAATTATTTTATTTAACTTTATTTATTTATTATTTTTAATTTGACCAGAGATAGAGCAAAAGTGAGAATGAGATAGATTGATGAGATAGAGAGAGGAAGTGAGAAAGCAAGCCACCAGGTCCAGGACTCGAACCTTGGTCACCCATGTGGGAGTCCAGTGCCCTTAACCACCTCGCCATCTGTTGGCCCCAGAGATCATATTTTTAATATGAAAATTCCTTCTTATTACAGTCAATATTCATTTTTCCCCACAAAATTTAGCTTCAACTACCACATCACATATGCATTTGTTAACTTTCCTTTCCCTTTCACTAGAATGTAAACTCTACAAGTTAGGTGCTTTTTTCTGTTTTGTTCAATGCCAGTTACTCTAAGCCAATCACAGTTTCTGACATTACTTTATAAATATTTATCAATTTATTGAGTCAAAGACAACAGAATGTCCCAAGGTATTAGATTAAACAAGTTTGGTTTAAAGAACAAAAAATAGGTCACAAAGCATTTCATTTTCTGGCTTCTGTCGTTAATGATATTTGTTATCAAAAGTGATAAAATATTTAAATGATTCTAATGACATAGGTGAATTCAGAGCCTATGTTCCCCCTTTATAATTTTACATTATATTACTTCAAACATATCTAAGCCGTTCTTAAAAAAATGATTTGCTATTCTCATCTTGCATCCCATCTTGAGGTTATATGATAAGAGAGAATAAATTAATTATTTAAATATTAATATTGCAGCTCACATTTCATTATTTATTAAAAGCTTTTAAAAAAAAGAAAGTAAGATTATTTTTAGGGGACAAGTCTACTGTTCTTGTTTTGTTTTGATACTTACACTCTGATCCTTTGTAAATTTGTGCAGCAATCCCTAGGGAAGTCTGACATAATTTATATTAATGTAAATGCCCTTAGTTTTGCTTCATTTAGGAACCAATATGAAATAGCCTGAAACAATGTCATTTTATTGGCAGGCTGTTAATATAATTTTCAATAATTCACTTTGCATTGTTTTTAACATAAGAACATTCAGAAATCTAAAACAACTGAAGAAACATTACTTCAGTTGAAACTTAGAATTAACCCACACTCTTCCTGACTTTAAAAATGGACTCTATGGCCTTGCTGCATGGTGGCACAATGATAGGCAATGCTGGAGGCCATTTTGAAGATGGGAGTTTGGTTTCCAGGTGGCCCTGTCCTCACTGGGCACCTCATGTGACCATGATCCTGGCTGGATGGAAAGCTGAGGGACGACGGTGGTGGTGTGAGTCCCCACAGAGGCCTTTTTGTTTTCGAGTCTAGTGCTTCTGAGAAAATAGGTGAAGAGGGAAGAGGCCTGTGGAGGAATGGCAGAGCTTTGTGTGCTGAAAGAAAGAGATCGGAGTTTATACCACTGGCAGTGGAAGTCGTAGAGAGATTCCATGCTGGGAGTTACATGAACAGATTTTATTCAGAAATGTTGACAGAAGTCAGATTGGATGAGATCTCGAAGAACAAGAGAATAGATTGAATGATGTTAGATGTGGTGATAGTCCCATAATTCAGATGGTGAGGGACTAATATTACCAGTTACAAAAGTAACTGGTATGAAGTGAATGGGAGGTTGTATATCAATAAGTAAATAAATCACAATGGCTGATATTTATTATTTTCCAAATGCCGTATGCTGCTTTGAGTGTTTTGTGTTTATCAGGGTTTTTAATTTACACAGACTTATATAATATGTATTGTTATTGTCATTCCCATTTTATAGCTAAGGAAAATGAGAACCAGAGATTTTAAGTGATTCAGTCAAAATCATAGCTAGTACACAGCTAACGAGTGTCAAGTTAAAATTTAAACCCAGAAGATTCAGCTCTGGAATCCATATTTTTAATCACTAAATAATAGTACCCCTAGAGAAATAAAATCTATTAATAAGGTAAAATCAAGATTATTTTCTGACTAAGACGAGAAAAAAATGATTTAAGATAATTAAATATAATTCCTAATCTGGAATTTAAAGAGTAGCAGATTAATCTCACTTAGAACAGGTTGAATAAAAAATACCCATAAAATACCAACATAAATTTTTTAACTGGCAATCACTATATCAGTATTTTTCTAGCTGAGAAATCTGAACTAGAGGCAAAGAAATTGTAATTCCAAAGTGGATGCTGAAGCCATGGCTTTGTGTTGAACCCCCAGTCCCAGAGAGTTTATGATCTGATAATAATGGAGGGTGGATGAGACATTCTGTTGTACATAGACCTTTACTTGGGAGGATTCTTTTTACTGTAAATATCTGGATTCCTCAAATTAAATAGGCTTAAACAACAGAAAAAAAAAAAAAAAAACTGCTTCATAAAACTAGAATTTGATAAGAAGGACAGTTTTCTAGATTGTCTCATTTGGTAACTTAACATTTCCATCAACCTATATTCACCACCATTTTAATTTTTGTTTCTGCTCTTTGGATGATTCAAGTACAGTTGCTAAGTTCTATATCAGTTACAAGTATTCTATTAAAATAAGAAAAAATTATACACAGAAAATACTCAAATTTATTATATAGTTTTTTTGTTTTGTTTTGCTTTTGCTTGTTAGTTTTTGCTATAGGGCATATGCATTCACCAGGAAAAGACAGATAGAGAAGGAAAGAGAGAGGGGAAAGTGAGAAATCATCCCCACAGTGACAAGTGTGGGGATGGCCATGCTATAATTCCTTTTCCTTTAGTCTCATGTCAGCAGTTTGAGCATGCAGGCACATACGCCTGGAGTGAGGTTCAAACCATCAAGTAAGGAACTTGAACCACAAGTGGCCATGTGGGATCCAGTGCCTTAAGCAATTGATAGTGAGAAAATGAAGTTGTTTTGACACAAGTCCCTCAGAATTTACCTCTGTATCAGGATGGAGTAAATATCTTCTGAGAAAGGAAGAGAAGGGTCTCATATCTCAACAAAAATGAAGTTCAGTTAGCTGGCATACAGATGGGAATGAACGTTGCATAAGCAACAAATGCTTTTGCTAATGCTAAAACATAGACAAAAGGCAGAAACAGAGTCAGCTAAAAAAATCACTAGAGGTAAAAAGAAAAGAAAGTGTAGTGATTCAGGAGAGACCATTAGTTTTAGAGAAAGTCTGAAAAAAATAGGTCCATTGTAATTTTCACTGAAAAGATAAGGTAATCTTTCGTTTTTACTGTTTTCCTCTCTTTTTTCTTTCTATTTCTTTACTTGAAGCTTTATGGTAAGGAAAAATAAGGTAAAGCATGATTTGCAAAAAAAAACAAGGGGAGATAGAAGACAAACAGGAACAAATAAGTTTCTTTAAATATATTTCTTTATGAAGGAAAAGAAAAATAAGGTGTTTGCAAGAAAAGGTCTTTAGGGAAGAAGAAATCTTTAGGGAAGTTAATGAATACCTTCGTAGTTTTCTGATTCCCAAACTATTAACATACAACTTTAAGAATTCTAAGATTATTAAAATATATGCTGTACAAAGTGATATTTCTCCCCAATACACATTATAAAAAATGCAATTAAATCGATAGAAATTTCTCTAGTTGTGTTTCTGTTTTAGTTTATCCATAGAACTTTAACCATAAAATTCCTTGACAATTTGCTTTTTTTCTTTTAATGTATGTTGGATACCATTTTATATCAGTGTAGTTAGATGTGTCTAATTCCTTTGGATGGATGAATAATGTGCCATTTTTTGGCTATAGCACTTACAAAACCAAATCATACTTATGGATATTATTTTTAAATTTTTAATAATATTTTCAATAAGGAAATCTTATATTTGTCAATATGATAGCTTCCCTGGAACTATATTCTAGATGTAGAATTACTATTTATAAAATTATTGAGGAAAATTAATTTTTACCATTTTCCAATAGTATTTCTATTTGAAAATATTTAAAACTAGACAAAAGTTGAGTATGTTTCAGTATGAAAAAGAAATAAGTTCTCCTCTATCAGAAAGGGCTAATGTCTTTTTTTTCCTCATCCACAACATGCTAGTTATATCTCATAATAACATGTTCTTCACTCAGTATTATAAAAAATGAGGTTTAACACAAACAAATGTTTCAAATTCCATGAGGCATTATGCTTGGTTCATAATTTTTATCTGTCTCAGCAACTCACATATTAATGAGTATAAACATCCACTGAATTGACCTCAATAAGTAAGTAAATATGTTAATACAAACAAAATGTTGGTAGGGAAAAAAAAAAGTAAATGCGTTTACTTTTTAAAAAGTAAATAGTATAGTAATCATATCGAGATGTTAAAAACACTCAAATGATCATATCTAGATGTTTTAAAAATGTTCTAATGTGTAGCTTTATAGCTAAACTATTTTACATATTATATTGTTTTGATCTCTGAACAAGCAGGATTCATCAGAAAACTCATGTTATAAAAATAACCAAAATGTCCTGGGTTTTGCAAGTAGTGTCACTAATCTTTTGATCATAAGATCCTTAAAAGAGAAATAAATTAAGGCCATAATTAGACACAAAGATGCCCTTGTATAGAAGATATATATGGATATTAAGCATTTTCACTATGAAGTATGTGCTAAGAATTGCTTGTGGTAAACATGTTCCACTTAAAGCTGACATTCTCCTTTCCTCTTTGACTGCGGGTTTGATTGCAAGATGTCTTGATGAAGCTAATGAAAGTTTTAATAAAATCAACTTATTTGAACAGTGTACGCCAGAGAAATGATGTTTTCTATTCTTAGAACAGGTTAACCAATGTCTACATTTTTTCAGCCTGGGATGAGATCAATGTGGAGCTTTCAAAAGGCTTCACAGTGAAGCTTTTTTCTTCGTGCTAATAATTATACATCTTATAATTAAAAAGGGGTAGTTTTATCATTCTACAAATATTTAATTGTCACAGTAAAGTCAAAGTCAGCTTTGTTCAATTCCCTAAAAGAAATCAGAAATCATTGAGTCAAAGCATCAGTTAAAATGGGCTAGCCCTATTGCTTAATGGTTAGGGGAGATGGACCCCAGTTCAAATTCACTCCCGGCAGCTTGAAAAACAGACTCTGTGTGTGTGTGTGTGTGTGTGTGTGTGTGTGTGTGTGTGTGTGTGTCTGTGTACATGCTTGAAACTCCAACACAATGGAGAAATGGGGGATAAGGGATTAAATCATGGCCACAGCACATGGGTGGGTGCTTTCTGTTTTCTCCTACTTTTGTCTTCCTCTCTTTCTCTCTCCCTCTCTCTCTCTCCCTCTCTCTTTCTTTCTGATAAGTACACACACTCTCTGACAATGAACTCTAGCAAATTACTGTTGCAGCATTGTTCAACTATACCATTTTACCAATGTATTGAATAAAACTTACTATGTAGGTACCTAAGAACATAATGACTGTACGAACATCACTTCCTATTTTACATAGTTTTGCATATTTTTTTCTGAGACAAATAACATGGGTAGAAGGCCAAAAAAGAAAGCATTTTACTATAGTTGTATAGGTTCAGTTGGATACTTCTTTATATTTTCCATAAGGCCTATGAGATTATGTGAGTGCCCCTGCATCTTCCATTAAATATGCATAGCCATTTACTCTTGTTCATGTCCTCATACATACCAGCTGGAATTTGTTGCCTAGATATTCCTAACTTTACTTTTTTAACTTTCTAATTTATGGAATATAAAATTAACAATTTACAACAGATGGAGACACATGTCCATCTATGAACCATTTATTATAGCTATACTGTGATTGAAGCTTTGGATTGCAAACTCAGTTCTGTGAATGGACTAGCAAAAGCATCCTATAAAGAGATATTCAGGTAACACTGTTAATGAAGAAGAAAATGGATATCATGTCAAAATAGTAAATATCTAACCCAACCTTGAGAAATGCCATAGTACCACTTTTTCAGGTTTAAGTATTTTGTTCTTTTTCTAAAAATTCAATATAAAATGAAATATAATTAGAATATTTTAATAAGAAGGAATAAATTAGTAAAATATGAGACCATTCATATATACCTATGGATATAATTATCCTCAGAGCACCTTTATATTCATTTATATATTTATGATTGAATCCATGACACATTCCATTATAAAGTTATCTATAAAATTAATTTATGGTATCTTATGATAGATTACTTTTGATCATTTTAGATATAAAAGAATAAAACAAGATATGATTTAAATTTAAGTAATACCTGACATTTAAGTGTAATATACAATATTTCATCAGATATTTCATTTCCTTCTTAAAAGCATTTGTTCAAAAACAGCACAATCTTGAAGCTTAAAGTTACAGTAATTTTACCATCTTTCTTTTTTTTTTTCTCTTTTGAGAGTATTTTTTCGCTATAGGGCACGTGCTCTCGCCAGACAGACAGAGACAGACATAGAGACAGAAAGTGAGAAATCACCCCCAGGGGGGATGGTCACATCACAATCCCTTCTCCTCCATTCTCCTCTCGGGATTTTGGGCATGCACACATATGCGCCCAGTGTGAGTTTTAAGCCACTGGGTCCGGGACGCGAACCGTGATCGACTACGTGGGAGTCCAGCGACATAGCCATTACACCAACTGCTGGTTCCCTTACCATCTTTCTTTAACTAATGTTAAATACGTTACTCTTTATGTTACACTTAATAAATTTGTGAGAAGGGCTTTTTTAAAATATTTTTTGTCATAGTGCATGTATGCTTCCTAGAAAGAACAGAGAGATTATGAGAAAGAAAGAAATCACCTCCTGGGAGAATGGCCATGCCACAATCTCATTATCCTCCAGGGATTTGGGGCACACGGTATGTAGACACTCACACTCAGTATGAGTTTCGAGCTGCCAGTTCCAGGACTTGAACCATGGTGCACCAGTGTGAGTTCAGCACCTTAACCACCACACACCAACTGGCCCAGAGAAATGCTTTAAAAGAAGCTTTGTCATATATATATATATATATTATATATATATATATATATATTCCCCATTTAGTACTTATAAGTAACCTAAGAAGATGAAAATTGCATTTTAAAATTTGGTTTTGTTAAGCCATAACTATTGATAAGATGGTCACAAACGTGTCTGAAGAAGTAAACTATAGCCACACCATGGTGGTGCAGTCAGTAGCATGCTGATATGCAGCTATGAAGGCCTCATGGCCAATCGCAAGTTCACAGCGTGCGTTGATTTGAAATATATTGGGTTCTCATCTTCCCAGAATCCTGACTGGCCAGCGGGCTGAGGGGACTGTGGCGTGACAGAACCCTGTCAAGAGCACCTTCTCTTTCTCTTTTCCTTGTGCATATGTTCTCTTTTGCAAAAGAAGAGAACCAAAACAACAACAAAAACAAAGTTTGAGCCTTTATCTGACTCAATAACTCAAAATTGTTTACAAATAATTTGGAAAGTCAATTAAAAAATGAATTTTAATTAAAGAATAGGAGAATAGATAAATTCTGGAAGACTATACCACAGTCTTTACTTATAAAGAATAATTCAGAATTTACTTTGAGAATTTCATGATTAGTCTCATATTTGGACTGACTCATGCCTTTTTATAAAATCATCATATCAGCTTCCTCATTAATAAGCAGAAAACACTATTTTGAAAAGAAACAATTTTAGGATTTTCTTTCAAACTAGCAAATTTTAAAAATATACTGCATTTCACAGAAATAAGAAATATTTCATGTCTGGTCAATGAAATTATATACCCTTTCCCTGTGAACTACAGAAGATACCGTGGAATTTAAGATACAATAATTGGTTCATTGTGGTGCTAGCTTCCAGAGGTCAAACCATCTGTCCTTCTTCAAGATTAAAATCCGTCTTAAGAAGCAGTCAAATGCTCCTAAACACAGAAAAGTTATACTAGTCATTTTGGAGCTGAGTCAAAGTACTTTTCAATTTAAAAAAAATATATGTTTTTTTTCTATATAATGATACCAGGTAGGCATTAGAAAAACATCAACACATTTCTGAGTGTGTTTTAGTTTTTCTTTAATAGTTCTTAAAGAAGATATAGTTTCCACCATCCCTTCACTTTTCATTGGACAGTTTTCTTTCATTTATTGTTTTCAATGAATTCTGGGCAAAGTAGCTCCTCCACAAACATTGGGTGAGGGTTTGAAGTGTCAGCGTTAGAGAGAGAGGATTATCCCTTATGTAAAGAGGGCCCCAGTATAGCTGGATTCCTAGAGGGGCTAGCGGGAGGCCGATGACAGCAATGGAGGAAGCTGCTGTTGAGAGCAAGAGAGCTGCTTCTAGGGCACATTCCAAAGACTGACACAAAAAAACATCTTTCCCCTGTCCTCCCACCTCCCACGGAGACACATGTCAAAAATACAGTAATACCAGATGGAAAGAAAAAATATTTCTATATCTTTTTTCCCCTGAATTCTTAACAAAGCAACTTGAGAAAAAACATTGTCTGCCAAAATTCAGTATTACTATTAATAGTAAGCTTTATTCAAAAGAAAAATGAATCCTCAATATTCAGGAATTCTACAATTGTAATAAGCTTCTATTTTGGATATAAATAGCAGTTTACACAGACTAGTATGCTGTTAAAAATGTATTTCCATTATAACACTATCACAGAAGATGAAAATGATTTCTCCAACATCCTTTATTGTTTCTCAGGAACTCTAAAATCTGGATGACATCACACAAGGTGGAAGGCAATTATGACATGTGTTTTTTAGGGGTAAGTACATGGTTCACCTCCCAGCACTCTGTAACATTGAACTGGGTGTGATAATGGAGATGCAGCAGTCATTCTGGACTACAAGGAGAAGGGCCATGCCTCAGGTGGGCAGAGAGTTGATAGGAACCTGTGTCCACGATGACTTTGGAGCTGCCTTAGAAGTCACAGCATGTCCAACCTACAGACATTTAGTAGAAGGACTAAAAAAGCCTCTCTTATTTAAAGCAATTATTTGTATTTTCTTTTATATGTTTCTGAACATAATCTTAAATAATAAACTTATCTAGAAATAGAGATTTTAAAAGAATAGGTGTAGTATGCACTCCACAGCAAAAACTAAAAGATTGGAGGGTATAATAGCAGGGACAGCAACTGTGAATAGAAGAAACAGTGGGGCGGGTAATAGGGAGTACGTAATCGGGGGGGTACAGTTTGGAATAAACCATTATATTTAGTTGACACAAAAATGAAAAGTTATTTGCTCCTGATATTGTCTTTGTCTTGACTGAAATGCACTGTATTAATGCTGGAAAAAAATTTTGTACCCTGTAAAGATGTATGGTGATTAAATGTAAATAGTAAATTAAAAAAAAATAAAGTATAGCTATATAGAGTTCCTGAGTAAACTAAAATTAGTGAAGTGGTAATAATATATCTTTATTATCTTTCCAATTATTTGTGTCTCTAAAACTTGAAAGGGTTGTAAAAAGGTTACTTTAATCTTGTTTCATTTTAAGTAACAATTATTTCCATTGAAAATTCACTTATACTATAAATTAACTCTGTTAATAAAAGAGTAACTGAAATAGACATAAACTTCAATACATGGGGCAAGCTGCTGCCACCAAATCTGAAGTAGGAAAAATGATGTATTATTAAGATTTACTGAAATAATTATTTCCCTGTACTTTTTCTGAAAAAATTGAGTATGTGGTACAGAGTATACAGTTATTTTTCGATATCACTGAATGTAGTGTTGATAAGAATTACTAGTTAAGGTCTTGGTGTGATTATAAAATCTACTGCCTCTTCCAGAATGTTTTATGATCATAGGTTTGTAGAATATAAGTGTTCATGAGGATGACCACTGTTGCGTTTCTAACAACTAAGTGTGAAGAACTGAATTTGAATCAATAACATTAAGACTGGAATTATTATATTTTGAAACAAAAGCATATATCTCGTTCATAGCAGTTTTACTTTTTTATTTTTATTTTATTATTATTTTTTGAGAGGTTTTTGCTATAGGGCGTGTGCACTCACCAGAAAGACAGAGAGAGACAGAGAGACAGAAAGTGAGAACTCCCCCCCCAGGGGGATGGTCACGTCGCAATCCCTTCTCCTCCATTCTCCTCTCAGGATCTTGGGCACGCACGGTTCCGGGACTGGAATCACGGTCGACTACGTGGGAGTCCAGCGACATAGCCATTATGCTAACTGCTGGTCCCATATTTTTAAAAGGGATTTAAAACACTAAACAGGAAGTTATGTCATTGTGAGAAAAAGAGGAATGATATGTTAAAAGTATAATTAAAGAAATATGGAAATATAATGATGATCTTTCTTCAGCATTCATCTGGTTGCCTAAAACTTGTAGGGTATTGAAAACTTTGATTCTTGGATTTTTTTTTTTTTTTTTTTTTTTTTTGTTGTTGTTTTTTTTCCATAGGGCATGTGTGCTCACTGAGAAGAAATAGGAGAGAAAATGAAAATCATCCCCTAGCAAGAATGGTGATATCACACTTCCTTCTCCTCCATTTTCCCCTCAGGATTTTGAGTATGTATGCAGATATGCACAGAGCTGTTTTTGAAACTACCGGGTCTGGGACTCAAACTGTACCCAGTCATGTGGGAATTCAAAGCCTTAACTACCTTGTCACCTGTTAGCCTAAAAGCAAAAAAATAAAAATAAATAAACAAATGAAGCAAAATTAAACAAAAGCTCATCATTTTATCTTCCTCACAGTAAAGGGAAAGCAAATTTTTACCCATTCATTTTTCAGAAATAGCAAGTATACAATTTATGTAGTTGATTATAGCAAATATCTGAATTTTAAAACTATCTGAAATAATTACATGAAATAATTGAATAAAATATTTCTATTTCCCGATACTTAACTAAAAAAACCTGTAGATTAATACAGACACAATTATATACCAAAACTTCTATAAAAAGTTAATGGCAAAAAGTAACTTTTCATCTTATATGTGACATTCTGTTCAAGTAGCAAGAACAAAAGGCAATTCAAAGTCAAGAAAGAAAAAAATCAACATTATAGCACCACATTTAATGGTTTTGTTGTAATAATTCACGTAGAAACAACTATGATTGAAGAAAATCTGCTTCCTTAGTTTTTAAGCTTACATAAGGAAGAAAGTGGCATGAAACAGCAATTAGAATATAATTTCTACTTGTATTATGTATAGCAAACTTTTTCAGGTACCTGAGACTGAACTTTGCATAAAAAGAATTGCTTATGAGGAATTAAGCTTTTGTATTTTTTTTAGTATTATTAACAAATATGATGATAAATATTTTTCTGATAAATTCAAGTATATGGTTTTATTCATTAAGCCAGCAAAACTGATAAGTTATGCTACATACAACTGTGACAATAGGAGCAGAAATTATAAGTAAATAAATGACAATGCAATCAATCATTCTTTCAGTTCTACTTTTCATCATTCACATGCGTAAGGAGGTACCTGAGATAGAGAAACAGCATAAAACTAGGGACTAGGATGGTGCTGTGTCACATGTGAAAAGAGACTGAACATAGCAGTTAAAGAAAATTTTAAGGAGATGGCATATTGGCACCTTGTTGAAAAGCTGCAAATCCACAGTGCAAAAGGTAGAGCAAGCTGGTCTTTAAGGATCTGGTCTGATGCTCTGTATTCAAATTTATTTGGGACAGAAGCTCTGATCACTACAAGAAGAGTTTCTGAGGCTGGTCCTTTAGCCTAGTCATTAAGGGACTGGATCCACATGGTCAACTGAGGTTCAGATCCCAGCCTTAGTGACTTGAAAACTACTCTGTGTATGTATGTAGATGAGCTTGAAACCCGAACATGAGGGAGAAACAGAGGAGAAGTACTATGGCCCATGGTGCCTTCTAGGAAATTAAAGAAAAAAAGAAGAGTTTGTGGGTGGGTATTTTAGAAATCTAGGTAGAGTTTCTACAAAATCACTAGGAAAGAAAGAGAAGAAAAATGGAAAGAAATACAAAGATCTCTCATCATGTGACCTAAAATCTAGTAAGTCCAACAGCATGAAAAAAATTATTACTAAGAAAGATTTTTATAACTTAATAGGTATTAAATACACTCCCATTAGGGCCAGCAAATGTAGTGGTTATATGGCTGGACTCACACATGATCAATACATTGTTTGAGTCCCAGACCTGGAGGCTTGAAACTCATGCCATGCATGTGCGTGCATGCCCATGATCCCTAGAGGAGAAGGGATTGTGGTGTGGCAATCCTCCATAGGGGGATGACTTGTTGTTTCTGTCTCTCTGTTTCTGTCTTACTGGTGAGCGCATGTGTCTTACAGCAAAAAATTCTCTACACACACACACACACACACACACACACACACACAGAGATACATTCCCATTAAAGTGAGAACAACCACATAATGTCACTGTATTACATGTACATATAATTAAAACTCCTGGGGCCGGCAAGTGGCATA
Organism: Tupaia tana; assembly: GCA_026018925.1. Classification (NCBI taxonomy): domain Eukaryota; kingdom Metazoa; phylum Chordata; class Mammalia; order Scandentia; family Tupaiidae; genus Tupaia; species Tupaia tana. The sequence continues at coordinate 60,702,136 of JAKSZU010000005.1, forward strand.
GTGGTTAGAGGTATTGGACTCCCACATGGCCGACCATGGTTCAAGTCTCGGACCTGGTGGCTTGCTTTCTCACTTCCTCCCTCTCTCTGTCTCTCTTTGATCAAGCTGGAAAATAATAATGACAATAATAATAAATAAAGTTAAATAAAATAATTCTTTAAAAAATAAAACTCTTAATATATAAAGGAAAATGATATTTATAAGAAACAAATTATAGGGAACCAGCAGTTAGCTTAATGGCTATGTTGCTGGACTCCCACATAGTCGACCGCGGTTCGTGTCCCAGACCCGGTGGCTTAAAATTCACGCCGGACACGTGTGCGTGCGTGCCCAAGATCCTGAGAGGAGAATGGAGGAGAAGGGATTGCGGCGTGACCATCCCCCCTGGGGGGTGATTTCTCACTTTCTGTCTCTATGTCTCTGTCTGTCTGGCGAGCGTACGTGCCCTACAGCGAAAAAAACCTCTCAAAAAAAACCAAAGAAACAAATTATAAAAAATGCACATATGTATCAAGAACATATAGACATAGATACTAACCTAATAGAAATCTAATGTGGACATTTTTCATGTGAGTTTATTTATGGAACTTAATAACTTTATTAGTGACTTTATTTCTTAGATTGGACAGAGCAAACAAAAGAACTAGTGACTTAAAAGTTAGTATTGAAAATTTGATGAAGTGTCAAAGAAATAAGCAAATGAAAAATATAAAAGTATAGAAAAAGTGATAATCAAATATGTAATTATAAAGACCTTTCTAATACTAAGAAAATACAAAATTCATAGTGGAAGAACACCAAGTGTCAAGCAGCATTAAAGAAGAAGTCCACTCTCAGGAACATCTAAATTAAATAATAAAATGAAGAAAATGGAAAACAAAATAAAACAATTCATTCTAGGCATAATGAGTGTTTTCTCTAACATCAAACCACTGCATAAAAAGAAATTATATTTATATCTCTAGCAGACAAAATATGACAATTTAAAAAAAAAAAGTCTGAACTAAGAAAAAAATGGAGATAATATTTCTGGTGTCTAAAAACAAAATACAAGAATTAATACTGGAATAATCTGGGAAGATTTTCAGATTCAGAAGTAGCCAAGAACTAAGGATTTGGTAACTTTAACACTCATTCAGGAACAGGAGAGGACATAGGAATGGAGAATCTTTCTGGATAGAATCAGTATGTTCAAACTGAGTATTCAGTAAAATGTGAGCCTAGCATAACACCTCTAGTTCCATAAACATGGGAATTTTAGACAGGATACTCATCTTCTAAGGTACTAGTTGAGAAAATGTCTCACCTGAAGCATCGAAATTGGGTGCATAGTCTTAGGATCAGAATATATACGATCCACCCAATGTGAAAACCTTCAAGTCATTCAGAGATGCTTAACAAAACAAATATAAGCAAGTTCTTAGGTACAATCCACAATTACATTACACAGATTTCCTCAAACCATCTCCTCCTCTAAAAGGGAAGATAAATCCTTGACAAAAATGCAAAGCCTGGGGGAAGCAAACTTTATTGACATGATTGGGTAAATGCAACACTTATGATAATAAAATGTAAAATTATTTTTTAAATATTTAAGAGAATCTAAAAACAGTGATATCGTTTAAACAATTTAAAAATAGTCTTAAAGAAGATTTAAAATAAAAATAAATACACAAACATAAACAAATAAATCAAAGCCATGATGTAACTAGAATATATGAAAGAATGAAAACAAAGCCAATAGTTTTTCAAAAGATCTCCTAACCATTAAGGAAATCAAGGGAAGAAAATAAGTTAGTGAGATTAAAGTTCAATGAATGAGTTAAAATAGCAGATAAGACTATTCCAAAAAGAATTAGACCATTTTTAAAAGAATTCTCTTTCAATTCTAAAAAGAGAATTAATAAAGTGGGAGCTTAGGAAGAAGAGAATGATAGTAAATAGGAAGAAACAAATCACATGAAAGAGAAGCAAAACCCTGAAAGATTAGAAAATCAGAAGTTCACTTAAATTCTTAGAGAACAGAATAGAAGAAATCACTAAAAGCGATTTTGAGGAGTTAGCAGCTAGGATTTTTCAAGAATTACAGAAAAACAGAGATTCTTAGATTGAATTGCTGAGCTGATATATGTCAAAATAATATTTTTTCTTGTATTGAATATTATTTCATAATCATGCTTATGTGAAAATATTTTCAAAACAGCAAAAAGTGAGAGAGGGTAGCTACCACATATAGGGGATTGTGGTCTTTACTATTTTTTTTTTTTTTTTTTTTTTTTTTTTTTTTTTTTTTGGAGAGGTTTTTGGAATAGGGCGCGTGTGCTTGCCAGACAGACAGAGACAGACAGAAAGTGAGAAATCCCCCCCCCCACCGGGGGGATGGCCAAGCCGCAATTCCTTCTCCATTCTCCTCTTGGGATCTTGGGCATGCACGCACACGCGCCTGGTGTGAGTTTTAAGCCACCAGGTCCAGGACGCGAACCGCCATCGACTATGTGGGAGTCCAGCGACATAGTCATTACTAAATGCTGGTCGCGGTCTTCACTATTGTTAACCTTCAAGTTATCTTCCTGTTGATTTGACACAAGTGACATATTCCTTGATTATTTTCTATACCTTGGTTCTTTCCTCCACTTTGTTGACATTGTGATAAAACAAAACACACTTTTCTTTTTTTTTTTTTTTTTTTTGGGAAGGTTTTTCGCTATAGGGCACGTGCGCTCGCCAGACAGACAGAGAGAGACATAGAGACAGAAAGCGAGAAATCACCCCCCAGGGGGGATGGTCACGCCGCAATCCCTTCTCCTCCATTCTCCTCTCAGGATCTTGGGCACGCACGCACACGTGCCCAGCATGAGTTTCAAGCCACCGGGTCTGGGATGCGAACCGCGGTCGACTACGTTGGAGTCCAGCGACATAGCCATTACGCTAACTGCTGGTTCCCAAACACACTTTTCTTAATTACATTTTTTATTATTTGTAATTATTTTAAATAATTATATAATAATGTTTTTAAATTTTCTAATTATTTTAATTTCTGATTTACATATAATCATCATCTGGGGTATAGTATATTTTTAAGGGAGTTAGCATATGGCTTTTCAAAGCATACATACCATGTATAACAATCAATCAAAGATATAGACCTTATCATCCCATGTCACTGCTTAAAATTATTAAACAAATCTTTATTGCTGCTTGGATACATACAAACTTCAGAGTTGCAGTAACTTCTATACTTGACAGCATATTTTTCTATGTCCCTCCCCCAATTCTGCCAGTATGTTCCTCATATTGTTTTCTAGCTTGTCCAATTATAGTTCAGGCAATGTGTTTTTTTTTTTTTTTTTTTTTTTTTTTTTTTTTTTTTTTTTGCATAACTGTTATTACCCTTTTACCTTCAGTTAAAATAGGTTCTTCTCTTTTCAGACAGGAAATTCTTTATGGCTCCAAATTCAACTCAAGAATAAATTTTGCATAAGGCTTTTTTTTTTTTTTTTTTCTTTTTTGGAGAGGTTTTTGCTATAGGGCGCGTGCGCTCGCCAGACAGACAGAGAGAGACAGAGAGATAGAAAGCAGGAAATCACCCCCCAGGGGGGATGGCCACGCCACAATCCCTTCTCCTCCATTCTCCTCTCGGGATCTTGGGCACACACACACACGCGCCCGGCGTGAGTTTAAGCCACCGGGTCCGGGACTCGAACCGCGGTCGACTACGTGGGAGTCCAGCGACATAGCCATTACGCTTTTCTTGCAATCTTCTCACTCTCATATTTTTTTTTTTTTTTTTTTTTTTTTTTTTTTTAGATTTGGCAACTTTTGTAAGTAATGAAGAGACCTCTTCATCTCAGAGACCTCTTCATCTTCAGCTATTGGTCAAACCAATAGCTGAAAATTAGCAGGTAGCTGCATGCAACAATGTGTTGAGAGAAAGCAGAAACTTGGATTAGAACAAGGACATGTTCATCTTAGTTTGAAACACAGCTCTGTCTGTCTTTTGTATTCAGACAGGATGTGTGCCAGATGGAGGCCTGTTGGCTTGCAAGGCTAAGGAACCTCATGAAAAATAATATCTTAAGGATGCAAAACCCATAGACTTAAGAAAATAAAATTGCTTAGAAGAATAGTAGAGATGCAAATGTGAAGAGAGCATGATATCAGTAATCATTTGTTTTTAGCCTAGTTTTCTCACCAGTCTAGGTTCTACTAAGGATTCATCTCAACACTGGCTTCAGAAAGAATCAACTCATAATAATGAGTGAAAGGATGGATGGTGTTTACTGAGATTTTCAAGAGAAGTTGTAAGAAAGGAGAAATATGGCCTTACTCAGAATTACTGACTGGAATGACTATAGAAGAGGCAGGAGAGGGGAGAAGTGGTCTTATTTTATTTTTTAAAGATTTTTGCTGTAGGGCACATGCACTCAACAGAGAGAGATAAGAAACAGAAAGCAAGAAATCACTTCCCCGGTGGGATGGTCATGCCACAATCCTTTCTTCTCCATTCTCCTCATGAGATTTTTTGGCACACGTGTGCATGCTCCTGGCATGAGTTTCAATCCTCTAGGGCCAGGACTGTAACCACAGTCGATCATGTGGGAGACCAGTGATGTAACCGTTATGCCATTTGCTGGTCCTGAGAAGCAGTCTTTTTGCTTAAGCCTAAAGGGAAAAGTGGAAAAAACCTTTTGGTAAAATACAACATCATTTCATGATTAAGGCTCTCAGTAAAACTTGCATAGAAGGACACTTCTCAACACAATAAAGTCATGTGTGACAAGCACATATCCAACATCATACTGAATGGGGAAAATCTTTCAGTTGAAACAAGACAAGGGTGCCCACTATCTTTACTCCTTTCAACATGGTACTGGAAGTCAGCCTATGCAATCAGACAAGAAACTAAAATATTATGTCGTCGGGATAGTCATGACATATTTTTCTCTGGCTTCCCTGATAACCCAATTAAAAGTATTCAAATAGGAAAAAAAAAAGAAGTAAAATTATTTATATTTGCAAATGACATGATTATATACATAGAAAATCTAAAAGAATAAAAAAAATCCTCCTAGAACTCATAAACAAATAAAATAAAGCAGAAGAATACAAAATCAACTTGCAAAAATCTATAGTATTTTTGTACACCAACAATGAACAGACTGAGCTAGACTTTAAAAAATAAATCTCATTTACAATAGGCACACACAAAAGTAAGATGCCTAGGAATAATCCTAACCAAAGAAGTAAAAGATATCTACAAGAAAATCTTTGTAAAACATAAAAAATAAATTGAATATTATACACAAAATTGTAAAAACACTCCATGCTCACAGATTGGAAGAATTAAGAGAATCAGAATGTCAATCCTATCAAAACTAATTGACAAATTAAATGCATTTCCAATTGAATTACCAGAAATACTCATCACAGAAAAAAAAATACTATCATAAAATTTGTCCGAAATCATAAAAGGTCCCATATCACAAAAGCAATACTGTGTAAAATGAAGAAAGCAGGTGGCATCTCACTTCCAGACCTCAATATATATTTCAAGGCTATGATCATCAAAACAGCATGGTACTGGCACAAAGACAGGCATGTAGACCAATAGAATAGAATATAGAACCCAGAAATGAACCCCAAAACATACAGCCAGCTGATTTTTGACAAAAGACAAAAGACAATTCCTGGAGAAAAGAAAATCTGTTCAGCAAATGGTGCTGGAAAACTGGATATCCACTTGCAAAAAATTAAATAAACCCTATCACAATTTAAAAAAAAGCCAACTCAAAATGGGTCAAAGATCTGAATGTAAAACCTCAAACTATAAAACTGCTGGTAGAAAATACAAGAGAAACTCTTGGAGATATTGCAGTAGAAAAAATTTTCCTAAATAGGACCTCCACAGCGTAGGCAATAACCCTGAAAATAGACAAGAGGGCCTACATCAGACTAAAAAGCTTTTGCATACCAAAAGAAAGTATAATTAGAATGAAGAGACAACTTTCAGAATAAGAGAATATATTTGCAAACTATGCCTCAGACAAAGGGACTGATACCAGAATATACAGGGAACTCAAGCAATTTACCAGAAAAAAAATAATAAAAAAATTCAATGTGATTAAAAGATCAGTAAATGAGCTGAACATACAGCTTTCCAAGAAAGAGTTAAGAATGGCTAAAAGGATATGAAAAAAATGGTCAACATCTCTTATCCTAAAGGAAATGCTCTAGCTACCTTGTGATTCTGGAATTCTATGCCTGAGTACCTGCCCAAAGGATAGAAAAACCCTCAGTCAGAACATTTGCACACTCAAGTTTATTGAAGTATTATTCACAAATACTGGGACATAAAAACAACCCAAATGTCCAAGAGGAGATGAATAGATTAAAAAATTATGGCACTTTTATACCACGGAATATTAGCCATAAAAAACAGAGACCCTGATATTTGATACAAAGTGGATGAATATGGAAGATTTAATGTTAAGCAAAGCAAGCCAGACTATGCAAGGCAGGCATTGTATGTCCCCACTTAATATATACTAAATCTCTGCATTCTATGGCAGAAAAGTTGGAGGATATAGTGGCAAAGTGGGCAACTGTGGGTGGTAGAAACAGTATCGAAGGGGGTAGGTAGTAGGTAGTGGGTGGGAGGTGATCAGGAAAAAAAATGAAGCATTTACTAGAGACAAAAGGGAAAAGTCATTTTTTGGTAATAATGTATATGGCAATATCTTTTTCCTTTTTTTTTTTTTGGAGAAATTTTCGCTATAGGGCGCATGTGCTTGCCAGACAGACAGAGAGAGACAGAGAGACAGAAAGCAAGAAATCATCCCCCAGTGGGGATGGTCAAGCCACAATCCCTTCTCCTCCATTCTCCTCTTGGGATCTTGGGCACGCACGCACACGCGCCTGGTGTGAGTTTTAAGCCACCGGGTCCAGGATGCGAACCGTGGTCGACTACGTGGGAGTCCAGTGACATAGCCATTACGCTAACTGCTTGTCCCCCTATATGGTAATATCTTTGACTTGTGTACTATCCACTGTATGTACGCAGAGAAAAACAATTCTGTACACTGGAAAGATGTACAGTTTAATTAATTAAATTTAAATAAAAAAATTGGGAGCAAAACAATAAAAAAAAAAAAAAAAAGAAAAGAAAGGGACCATCAGATGGTATAGTAGTTACTTTGCTAGAGTCCCACATAGTCGATGCCGAACAAGTCCTGGACCCAGTGGATTAAACTCATGCTAGGCGCATGTGCATGCATGCACAAGATCCCAGGAGGAGAATGGAGAAGAAGGGATGGCAGAATGACCATCTGCCCTGGGGGTATTTCTCACTTTTTGCCTCACTATCTTTGTCTGTCTCTCTGTCTCTCTGGTGAGTACATGTGACCTATAGCAAAAAAGAAAAAAGAAAGATAAAGTAGAAAAAAGGAAACAAAAAAGAAAAGAATAGAAAAGTGGATTTGTTGTGATGAAAATCTCAGCCCAGTATTGTTCTGTCTATAATAGTAAATTGATATGGCAACTAGGTTGATAACTGTATCTAGCAAATGATAGAAGCCATTGTTGTAAAACAGCTTTGTGGAAAAGTATACAAAATAGAGATCAGAAGACCCTGAGACAACAGAAGAGAACATCTCTGCTTAGAACTCATGAGCACCTTCACTGAGGTCATGGACTTCCATAGACTCTCAGGAAAAATAATTTCTGTAGTCACTGTCACTGAAAAATTCATAGCAAAAGAAAATGGGCCTTGCTACACTGCGTCTGAGATAATTTATATATTAACATCATAAGATTCTACCTAAAAGCCACCAGAACAAACTGTGGGGTGATTGGATATCTGACAATACAAGGTGGAGGTGGCGTAAAAGTTAATAATATGTACAAAATTGTATGTACCTAATCTTTAACTTTTCTTTCTTTCTTTTTCTTTCTCTTCCTCTTTCTGCCTTTCTTGTCTTTCTTTCTTCTTCCTTCCTTCTTTCTTTCCTTCCTTCTTTCCTTTTTCTTTCTTTCTTCCTTTCTCTTTCACTTTCCCTTTTTCTTTCTTTCTCTCGCTTCTATTTTTCCTTCTTTCTTTTTCTTTCTTTTTTCTCTTCCATTCTTTTTCTTTCTTTTTTTATTTCATTTTTTCCTCTTATGCTTTCTTTCTCTCTCTTTCTCTTTCTTTCACCTTTCTTTTTAAATTGTTTTTGCTAAGGTGTGCATGTGGTTGCCAGAGGCAGACACACAGAGGGAGGGAAAGTGAAAAAGCACCCTTTGAGGAGTATGGCCACACTGCAATCCTTTCTTATACATTTCCCTTTGGGATCTTGGGTTTGTGTATGCTTAGTATGTTTCTTTTTTTTTTTTCTTTTTTTTGGGAGAGGATTTTGCGATAGGGCGCATGCGCTCGCCAGACAGACAGAGAGAGACAGAGAGACAGAAAGTGAGAAATCACCCCCCAGGAGGGATGGCCACGCTGCAATCCCTTCTCCTCCATTCTCCTCTCGGGATCTTGGGCACTCACGTACACGCACCGGCATGAGCTTTAAACCACCGGGTCGAGGACGTGAACCACCGTCGACTACATGGGAGTCCAGCGACATAGCCATTACACCAACTGCTGGTCCCCTTAGTATGTTTCTCAAGCCACCAGGTCTGGAACTCGAACCTCAATGTCAGCCATATGGGATCCAGCTGCCTTAACTACAACTCCACCTGCAGAATAGTTTGTTAAATAAATTCTGTATATTTTATTCATAATATTTTCCCATTACAATATACAAAGAATCTTCAAAAAGGTCATGGACTATAAATATTATAAAAATAAATTTTAAAATTATTTTGGAAAATAATAAGCTTGTCGTTAATTCCATTTTCAATGAACCTTTAGAAATCTCCTAATAGTATATTTTTCAATAAAATAAATTTTAACAGATTATTATCTAAAATAATATTGACATAATTTATTTTACTAGTTTGGGGACATTAGGTTTGTTTAATTTTTATTACTATTAAATATGCTAGGTAAGCAGCCTCAAAATTAATTTTCGTTGTATAATTGTGATGATTCAAAAATTTAATAAATTCATAGAGAAATGATGAATAATAATTTGTGAATAATTAAGTAGAAGCTAAAAAGAATATGGAAAGTGAAATGAAAACTTATAAGATATTGATCAAGGTAATAAATTATTTCAAGATAAATGAAAAAATGAGACCAAGCAAATGAAAATCACGTACTTGAGTATGGCTTAGCATTGATGTCAGGATAATAATATGCAATATTTAAATATATCCCAGAGGGAAAAAATAAAATAATAACAGACCGTGCCTCTGAGAAGTGGGAATTAGGAGTATAAAAGGTTATTACTGAGAAGCATTGCTTTTTTTTATTGGACTTTCAACCATTTGACCTTTTGCTTTTAGTTTTCAATTTGATAAGCATTAAAGTTAAATAAAAATTGTGACAGTATATTCAACAATCTGTATATTCTAGAGTTCCCTGCCAATTTATAACATCAGGAAATGTTTTACAAATTGAACTGAGGTAAGGTCTTGACATACCAGAAATGTGGGGAACTAATGTCAATATGTTAATCATTTGTTGCCTATTGTATTGATGAGTAAGATTGCAAAACTATCTTTTACAGTTAACACTTGGTTTATGTTTTAAACTTCCTGAAAATATTAAAACTTTCACTTTGAGAATGTGATTCTGAGACATATGGTCATTTTATTATCTCTTACACAATGAAGTTTTAGGAAGACATCAAGTTCTTCCATTTTAATAACATTTAAATCTATTTCTCTTGCTCTTTCTTTCATAAGCATATGAACGTACACGCACATTCACATGCACACACACACATTAAACCATTTATATATCTACGGGTTTCATAATTAATATATCGTGGTATATGGTATAAAACCTAAAACACTCTATTGTGCAAGTGAATGTTGTTCTTTGACAATCGAGTAGGTGACAAAACAGAATATAAGGGGACCAGCAAATGGTATAATTGTTACATTGCTGGACTCCCACATATTCAACCATGGTTCGAATCTTGGACCCAGTGGTTTAAAGCTCAAACCAGGTACATGTGCATGCATTCCAAAATCCTGAAAGTAGAATGGAAGAAAAGGGATTGCGGCATCTCCATCCCCTTTGGGGTGGGGGGTGATTTCTCTCTTTTTGTCTCTCTCTGATTCTCTGATGAGCACACCCATCCTATAGGGAAAAAAAAAAAAAAAAAAAAAAAAAAAAAAAAAACTCTCAAAAAGGAAAAAATAATCTAGATATTATTTCCACTAAGATGATATAAAAAATGTAATGTCAGGGCCAGCAGGTGGCATGGTGATTGAGGCACTGGACTTCCATGACTGACTGTGGTTCAAGTCCTGTACCTGGCAGCTTGCTTTCTTGCTTTCCTTCTCTCTCTCTCTCTCTCTGTCTTTCTCTGATCAAATAAAAAAAAATACATAAAAATTAGCTAATAATAAAAAAATGTTAATGCAAATTTCTTTTGTTTTTGTTCTATTTTTAAATTAATTAATTAATTAATTAGGAGAGATTTTTGCCATAGGGCACATGAACTCGCCAGAAAGACAGAGAAAGACAGAGAGACAGAAAGTGAGAAATCGCACCCCAGAGGGGAGAGCCATGCCACAATCTCTTCTGCTCTATTCTCCTCTTGGGATCTTGGGCACGCACACACATGTGCCCGGCGTGAGTTTAAGCCACTGGGTCCTCTTTTCATTTATTTTTTAAAGACATCAAAATATTATGAGGTGGTGTATTAGCAAACATGGATAAAAATTTCATGAAATAGGGACTAGTTGGGGTATGATGGATTTCCACATGACCAACTGTAGTTGAAGTCCAAGACCTGGTGACTGGAAAATCATGCTGTGTGTGTGCCCAAAATCCCAGGAAGAGAAGGAGTAGAAGGAACTGTAGTGTGGGCCATCCCCAGTGGGGAGGATGATTTCTCACTTTCCCCCTCTCTTTGTTTCTCTCTGATCAGTGTATGCACACCTATGACAAAAAATAAATAAATAAAACAAAATTGAAAAAAAAATTCTTTTTTTTAAATATTTTATTTTATTTCTTTTTTTTTAACATTTTAAAAAATACATTCAATCACATTATTTAGCATACAAGGTGATCATTTCAATATGTGAAAATTTCTCCCCGGTCCAGTTGATCAAAATATAACAATACTACCTCCCTGTCTCAACAATGCTGTCTCCGTATCCATCTATATTCTTGACATTTTAGCAACTGATTATTGCGTTACAACCACCTGCCTTACAATGCTTACAATGCTCATACATACAAGATTCTGTGCTTCCCATTGCTCATTGTCCCCAAGTCCTTACTTCTATATTTCAAAGGAACTAAGAAAGTTCATGTGATGCTGTAATATCTAATTTATTATTAATGTAGGTTCTTAAAGAAATGTTTTAAAATGTATGTTTACCCAAATTTGTATATTGAGTTTTTATAGAGATAGGATGATCTCTTATCTGAAATATTAAAAAACATGACAACCTTCTAAATGGCAAAGTTATTTAGGAAAGTTTTCGACCATATTTTGTTATTCAGCTGAATTTTTATTTCAAGGATACAACATTGGTAGTCTATGATTTATTCAAACATATAAACATTTTAGTTAAGTTGCATGCTATATATAATATATAGTTATATATTACCATGAGGAACTACCCCAAGGAATTAAAAAAGGTAGGCTGTCAGTAGTGGGTGAGAGAAAAATATCCTTTCAAGAAAAAGATATAGTATTATCCACACTGTGAAGTATTTTTCACCATCATCAAGATATCCTCAGGGAAGCTTTTCAAACATACTTTTGATACATAGTTATTCTTGAATTAAAACAAAAAATACAATCTGTTGCGATTTGAAATCTCTACTACATTTATCTTACTAATAGCTACTCTTAACGTGAGAAAGGCTTTTACAATTATTTGTAATTTATAATTAGTTACAATAAAACAAGAGCTCCCTTTGTTTCCAATCTCATAATCACATTCCACTTTCACTCTATTTTACGACTAGGTCATATCTGATCCTCTGATTACACAATCTGCTGCTAATGATCCCCTCTGCTTATTTCTGGAGACCAATCTCTTCTGACTTGTCTTTCTGACAATGACTTTTATGGGCATTTTCAAAAGTTTTAAATATTTACACATATATTTTCTAAATATATGTGGAACATTGTTTCACAAGGTAGTTCTTGTACAAGTCTAGTCCCATCACTATTAATTATGTTAATATGAAAAATTAAGAGTCCACCAGTGAGAAAAAAGACTTAAATCAACTTAAGTGACATTCTCCATTGCAGGGATTCTCAGAGACTATATTTTGAAACATCAAAAGATGCAATGCTAGGTAAAAATATTAATCTAGGAGATGTTCAGTACATCTCAAATCATGAGTTAATACATAACTTTATAAATTCATCTTATAGGTCTATAAACTCAGAGAATATTTAAAATGCCCCATAGCTCTAGTAGTCTACATATTTGTTAGACTGGTATAATTAGATGTCACATTTTGCCTATCAGAATGGAAAAAATAAAACAAAATTCATAATATTCATACATATAAAGGGCAAAAAGTACATACATGCATACTTTCATGCAGTGGTGCTGTCTAGATTGGTCCTCTCTTTGGATGAGCAATTTCCAAAATACATTAAGCCTTAAAAAGTTTATTCTAATTGGACAACTTCTTCCTTTCTTACTTTATAATTATTATATGATAAAATTTAGTTTTGAGGCTATTTATCAAGAATTCTTAATAAAAATTAAAATCGAATATACAAAAATCCTAATCAGTTACTTAAATATGTCATGTTACATTGGAATGGAACTTATTGGTTGCAATGTATTTTTTTTTTTTTTTTGTTTTTTTTTGCTATAGGGCGCGTGCGCTCGCCAGACAGACAGAGAGAGACAGAGAGATAGAAAGCAGGAAATCATCCCCCAGGGGGGATGGCCACGCCGCAATCCCTTCTCCTCCATTCTCCTCTCGGGATCTTGGGCACGCACGCACACGCGCCCGGCGTGAGTTTAAGCCGCTGGGTCCGGGACTCGAACCGCAGTTACGTGGGAGTCCAGCGACATAGCCATTACGCTAACTGCTGGTCCCGGTTGCAATGTATTTTGTTAAAGAAATATTTACAATATATTCCAACATAGAAGCACTTTTAAAATTTATTTATTTATTTATTTTTTATTTGCCATAGGGTTCATGTACTTGTTGAAGAGAAAGAAACAGACAGAGGAAAATGAGAAATCATGTCCTGCAGAGACGACCACACCACAGTGCCTTCTTTTCCATTTCCTCTCAGGATTTGGTGCATCTATGCACATGCTTCCAGTGTGATTTTCAAGCTGCTGGTTCCAGAACTCATAACTCAGTGAGCCACATGGGAACTCATCATATTAACCGCCATGTCATATGCTGATCCTACCACATAGAAGCATTTTTAAAATCCAAAAGTGTCATACTCTCTCAATTCATCGATACCTATATGTACATAAATGTGCAGAGAACAATAAGCCTCTGGATGGAATCAGTAAAGTGATCTTCTCTGGTTGGAGGATTAAGAGGTGATTTGCATTTGTGTTTTTGTGCTCATCTGTGTATCTCAAAATTTCTCTAAAGGATATCATTGTTTTTTGGTAATCTGCTAAAATGTAGTAAACACTATCATTGTTAAACTTTCCTTCAATGTCATTTCAATACTATTAGATAAAGACTAAGACACATTTGAATACATTATATATGGTAGACACCATGCTAAGTATCGATGGTAAAACAATGACTAAGATACAGTTCTTATGAATATATCTTAAATAAATCAAGGCTGGAGCTAAGAGAAAACTTTTGTAATTACAGGTGCTATTGGAACATTATGAAACAGGCTTTGGTTTAACCCAAGATCTCAGAAAAATGGTTCTAAGGGAACTATATGTGAATTAAAATGTAAAGTTTCAATCATAGTTCATAAGAATACAATATAGATAAATATTTAGGACTAAAAGAAAAGCATAAGAACGACAAGGGAAAAAACAAAAACAAAAACAAAAAAACATGAGGCCCACAGTTAATGTAATGGCTATGTCGCTGGACTCCAGTATAGTTGACTATGGTTCGAGTCCCGGACCCAGTGGCTTAAACTCACGCCGGGTGCGTGTGTGTGCATAAGATTCCGAGAGAAGAATGGAGGAGAAGAGATTGTGGCATGGCAATCCCTTCTGGGGAGTGATTTCTCACTTTCTATCTCTCTGTCTCTGTCTTTCTGGCGAGCATATGCACCCTGTAGCAAAAAAAAAAAAAAAAAAAAAAAAAAAAAAAAAACTCTCAAAAAAAGAATGAAAAGGAACCATACAATTGAGGTCATGGAAAGCTTCTTATTAAAAATTGAAAACTCAGAGGCAGTGACTGATGAGGAATAAGACTAGAGAGATATCCAAAGTCAGGGTAAGAGTGACATTTAATTATGCAAGAAGTATGAATTGTAGTCCATTTGTTATGTGAAACAACACTGTAGATACAGAAATACTCATTTCAATGCTATCTCAGTATTTGCTCACTCTGTTTGTTTATTTATTTATTTATTTATTTATTTATTTATTGAGAGGTTTTTGCATGAGCTCACCACACAGACAGAGAGACAGAGAGACAGAAAGCGAGAAATCACCCCCAGGGGGGATGGCCACGCCGCAATCCTTTCTCCTCCATTCTCCTTTCTCTGGATATTGGGCATACACGTACATGCACCTGGCGTTTGTTTTAAGCCACAGAGTCCTGGACGTGAACTGCAGGTCGAGTACATGGGAGTCCAGCGACATATCCATTACACTAACTGTTGGTCCCGACTCTGACTCTTCTTATTCTTATTTGATGAGGAATACTTACAATTTTAAACAATTTATACTTTTCTCCAAAGCTTTAGAACTATATATTCTGATTAGCTAAAAGGTTGATCCAAGTGTCAAATATGTAAATTTTATTTTTTAAAACTGTTAGTAATTCTCTACCCTCCACCCTTTTTTGATTGATCTCCAACTGGGTTAATGGCTTCTCCAGTAGCCTCATTCTGAAACATGAATTTTAACTTCATTGTGTCTCAAAGATATTTTACCTATTCTGCCCATTTTCTTCTTCCCTGTTTATGAATTGATGTCTTCTGATTCTTCTTTACTGTGCCTTCATTCTTTCTTGCTAGATACAACAAATCACACTTTAACTGGCTTCCACAACTCCAGTGTCTTCCATTCTGCTGTTTCTTTTTTTGTGTTTTGTTTTGTTTTTCAGGTTGTGACCACATTATTTCTATACTTTCATATCTATTTCCTAGCCTGTAAATTGTATTTCAATTTATTATATTGTCACTCATCTTTTATTTTTTTTTTGCTTTTTTATCCTTTTTTTATATTCTCACCATAATGTATTGCCATTACATTTCCTTTTTGATTTTGTTATTATCATTAGAGATACTATGTCTGCTAGTACCAAATTGAAAATACAACATACATCAGTAACTTTTTTCTCAATTATCTACTTCAATAATGTTCATAATCATATCCACATCATACTCTTCCTGAAATGAAGCTTAATTTAAACATGGCTTTTCACGTTTCTTAGTATAGGGTAATTCATCCTAAAACACTTAGTGCTGTTTCACATTCATAAGAGCAAAGGTTATGTGTTCGTTATTCACTTTTGCTTCTTGGATGCTTAAGAAAATACCTAAGACATGGTAGGTAATAAATAATATCTATTGCATAGATAAATTATAGTACTCTTTTTTCTTATCTTGAATGAAGAGAACTATTTCCAGCCTTAGTTGGTTTTATCAAGACGAATCACATGTGGGTTGATGTTGGTACTACTTTCAATGAGATCAACTTGGCATTTAGGACTACAGTGTAGGATAATTTATTTGTAAAATTTCTAAATAATTCTCCACATTTAGAGGTTTTGCCTAATGATGAGCTCAATCTCCTTTTCCTCTCCCATTTCTTCCTTTCTTCTTCCTTCTCCTCCTTCTTTTGTACAGAAAACCTAGTGTTCTCATAATCTGATAAGATAGAACGTGTGAACAAATAAATATCCTATATACTCCATTTCTCTTGAAAACGTGATACTTTTCTTCTCATTCATTTGTTTTAGAAATATTAAGGTACAGGAAGAGAACTATTATTGGGGGTAAGGATGAAGCAGAATAAAGAAAATATTATTCAACTAAAAATAAATGAGTAAAAGTATTGTAAACTAAAGCAATTAATAGGTAATATTTGTTTAGTCAGTTTTTAGGTGCACCCTACTAGCACAATGGATAGTAAACTGGACTGTCGTGCTGGAAACCACATAGCCAATGGTGGTTGGGATCTCTGGATCAGCTCAAAAGCATGCAGAAAGGTGGATCCCCAAGATTCTGATGAGCTGAAGGACCAGGGAAAAGAAATCATGCATTAGGAAACCCTGCCAATGTGGTTTCTTTCTCTCTATCTTGTTCCCTCTCTCCCTCTCATAAACACACAGTACTCTCTATCATGAAATAAATAAGTAATCTTAAAATCAGTTTACCGACAAGGCAAAGGAAAGTGTACAGTTGTGTAAGGGATTAGTAATCATTCTATATAGCTTCAGAAAGGTATGTTTGATTAGCTTTATATGCACAGCACAATTACGATTTTTATTTCAGTTCTACCAACCTAGAATTTAGCATAAATTAATATTTGATTCTGGTAGAATATTGATTCCACCATTCACTCTTTTATGTATTAAACACATGTTAATATGGTGTATATAAGGAAATGTTTGCAAGGCACTGAGTAAAATTTAGTATTAGAATGGTGAGAAAAAAAAACAAGTTTTCTCCATTCAAGGAAATTACTGTGACACAGACAATAAATAAATAAGCCAAAGTTGAAAAACATGAGTTCTTATTCAGGTCAAAGGATCATAGATGAATGAAGTAAAATATTTTAGAGATAGAGGACCAAAAGGTCGCATGGTAGTTAAAGGCACTGGACTCCCACATGACTGACCATGGTTTGAGTCCCACATCTGGTGACTAGAAACTCAGGCCTGACACGTGTGTGTGTGCTCTATTCAGGTGATACATTCTACCCCATTTTGTCCAATCCAATCAAAAACTCTGTGGAGGATGTTATACTTTTACGCCTAGGTAGAAAGAAATTAAATAAATATTATGAGTGCTTCATGTACTCCTGTAATATTGCCTTTGTGCATTGTAAAGGAAATGTAACTTTCAAAACAGTTAATGAAAAATGTAATGTATCATATAGATTGTATGTGGGTGACTTTTCTTTACATTTCTAAAGCTACAACAGAGTTAAACAGAAATTGTCTCAAACTAGCTTAGATAATTTTTTTGCAAGTATTAATAGCATGTATCAGAGCAAGAGGCAAGATCAAATGAAAATTTATAGACAGAAAGAATGTTACTGATACTTAAAACAAAAATTCACAGAACAAGATGTGTGTAAACCCATTATACTAAAGGTTACTTATATTCTGCTTTTAACTCTTCATCTATTCTAAAATTCCATGACTTCACCTATTTAGATGAAATGTTACAGATAATAAAGAAAATGCCTCTTTATTTTAAATGTCAATATCTTTATTAACATATTTGCCCACTATTTCTCAATGTAATCTTTATACAGACATTTATCTAATTTGATTTTAAATACTTTATGTTTTCCATTAGCTTATACTTATTACTGGCATTCTAATTTTAGATCATGCCTTCTACTGAATATTCTTTCTAAGTTTTATGTGAATTTTGTTTGAGTCAGTTTTATAGTTTCCTTGATCTTATTCAAAGCTTTAAATATGTCACCGAAACACAAGATGGCTTTATTTCTGAAATCTTTCAATGATGTCTATTCAGAAATATTTATCCATCACACTGAAAGAAATTTCTTGATTGAACTGACAAATTACATATTTCTATAATACTTCCTAAGTAAAATTACAGCAATAAAGTCTTTATATTACGTTTAAGATCATTTACTCTTCTTAACAATGCTCAAATATTCTTAAAATAAGTTTTATGTCACTTTTTCAAAATAAATTTAGTATTGATTTCCAATTACTCTTCAATTTATGTAAACT
This sequence comes from Tupaia tana, assembly GCA_026018925.1. Lineage (NCBI taxonomy): Eukaryota > Metazoa > Chordata > Mammalia > Scandentia > Tupaiidae > Tupaia > Tupaia tana. The sequence continues at coordinate 60,720,317 of JAKSZU010000005.1, forward strand.
AAATTAATTTCTCATTTATTTAAAAGACAAGAAATATTAAACAGAAGTATTAATTTTACCACATGATAAATATTTTAATTGGTATAATGGTACATTTAAAATCTTTTTAGAGATGAGCTTAATACCAGCAACTCATTCTCCAATTTTCTATGCTCTATAAAATTTAGATAGTTCCAGAAAATGCAAGAATAGTAACTATCCACTTGAACCACTCTTGGATGAAGCATAGTTTCTATTGTGTTTTTTTTTTTTTTTCAGGCAACACAATCCCTTCAGGGTGGCTTAGCCAATTTCAGCCAGAGCAACATTTGGACTTCCATGTTTTTTGAAAAAAGGCTCCCATAGCACACACACAAAATACAAAGCATTGCTCTGTGAGCCAGCCCCATAGCCTAGCAGTTAAGAAAACCAGATCCTAAGTGGCCAAACATGGTTAGAACCTCAGCCCTGGTAACCTGGAAAATAAGCTGGGTGCATATTTGTGCATGCCCCAAATTTTAGTCTCAACAGGGGAGAGAAATAAGAAGTGATTGGCATGTGATCAAGTATCACTGGAGTATGTATGTGTGTGTGTGTGTGTGTGTGTGTGTGTGTGTGCGGGGGGTAGTTTCTTACTTTCTCTCTGGTTAGCACATGCTCACTCTAGCCATGAAATATAAAAAATGAAACACTTTTCTGAGAAGTATTTTCCCAATACAGTAAATTTGGGTATATGATCATTCATATGTGATAACAGATTACAAATTCTGTTTCATTTTTTCTTTTGTTTAGTTTATACCTGACATTCCTTATTATAGCTCAGTCTTTGAGATAAAGTGTAATATTTAGCATCATTGAGAGTCAAACTTTTTTAGCTAGGGATTTAATGTTATAATTATTAGAAAGCAGCTCCCTTCCTGGCCTCAAAATATAATACAAAGGTGTGATAATCAAAATAGAATGGTACTGGCAAAACAAACAAACAAACAAAAAAGAGGCATGTAGACCCATGAAACAGAATAGAGAATCCAGAGTAAAACTCTCAAGTACATAGCCAACTGATTTATGACAGAGAACACAAGACAATCTAGTGGAGAAAAGAAAATCTCTTCAGCAAATGCAGCTGGATACATTGAATATCCACCTGCAGAAAAATGAACCTGGACTCTTATCTCTAACCATTAACAAAAATCAACACAAAATGGATCAAAGATCTGAATGTAAAACCTCAAACTATAAAACTGCTGGTGGGAAACTTTTGGAGACACTAGAGTAGACAAAGACTTCTTCAATAAGATGCCCAAAGCATAGGCAATAATCCTGAAAATAGACATGTGTATCTACATCAGACAAAAAGTTTCTGCACAGCAAAAGAAACAATTAGAGAGAAAAGACGACCCTCAGAGTGAGTGAATACATCTGAAAACTATGCTTCAGAAAAAAAATCAATAACCAAAATAAACAGGGAACTCAAGTAACTTACCTGCAAATACAAACAAACAAAATCCAGAGTGATATAAAATATGGACAAATGAGCTGAACAGACCACTTTCCAAGAAGACATATGAATGGCCATAAAACATATGAAAAATTGCTCAACATCTCTTATCATAAGAAAAATGCCAATCACAAACACAGTGAGATGCCACCTAACCCAAGTTAGAATGATTAGGAATAAAACAATAAAGAATGGTAGTGTGGTGGTTAAGGTTCTGGACTTCCTGCCATGGTTGACAATTGTTTTTAGTCTCAGACCTGGAAGCTCAATTTCTCACTTTCCTTTTCTCTCTCTCTGGAGAAATTAAAAATAATAATAATAATAAAATAAATATAATAATTCTTTAAAAATAAAATATGATAAGTTCTGGCAAGATTGTGGTGAAAAGGTAATCCTCTTACACTGTAGGTGGGAATGTAAATTAGTAAAACCACTGGGTGGACAATATGGAGGTTTCTCACAAACCTACAATGAGAACTACCATATGATCCTATAATTCCACTCCTGGGTATGTATCCAAATTACAAGAAAATGTTCAGTTGGAAAAAGACTTACAGAAGCATGATTATTCCAACATTAGTCACAATTACTAGAACATGAAATTAACCCAAATTTCTAAGAACAGGTGAATAGATTGAAAAATATGTGGTATGTATACTCTACAGAATACTACTCAGCCATAAAAAACAGTGGGACCCTGACATCTGATACAATTAAAAAAGATTTAAAAACAAACTTATTTGTAACCTTTACATTTTTATAACTTACTAGTCTTATTCCTCTTGTTATAAAGTAGATGCCAGAAGAAAGAAAGCAAAATGAAGACAGGAAAAAAAAATCTTGAAAACTGAGGAAAATATGAGAGGGAACAGAAAGCAGTGCAAAACCATTCTTCTGGAATAGTAAATGTAAAAATTTGTTGTTTTTAAACTTAAAAAATAAATGGAACCAAAAGGATAATATATACAAAAGATTAACATAATAAAATGATAGCACTGTAGATATCTGCAAAATGAACATTTCATGTGTTTAGATAACTCTAAAATAGGAGAAACAAATTCAGAGGAAGATACAATAAAATAGCACAGGAGGGTGTAGAATTATTTTTTCTAGACTATTCTCTTGATGGCTCTTTTCTTTCAATGGAATGGTGATTATTCACAGTTGTATTGCAAAAGTAAAGTAATGAAATTGAGACCTTTAAATTTTCAGGTGGAAGGTAAGAATCAAAGGAGGAAAACAATCAGACGTGGTTTTCCAAGAAGAACCTGAACTTTTGAGTAAAATGTTTGTTCAAGTGAAATAAATTAATGTCATTTTGCCATATGGTATGAGATCCTGAAACCCTAAAATCTTATCCAATATTCACACAGTAATTTAGAATAGTTTGTTATAGAATCTGACTTTTTTTTTTTTTAAAAAAAAAAAAAAAAAAAAGAACGTATAATTTTAATAGTATTACACAGGCAATTAGTGCACTTACACTGCAGAAAAATTTTCTTAAACTGGATTATTCCTACTCTTGTCATTTATAATCATGTATACTGTATTGCTCCCATACCTTATAAAAGTATGCAGATAGAAAAACCCTTCTTTTTCTGATTGACATTACATGACTTAATTCCTAGAAAATTGGGAGAAACCTATCATCTTTAATGTAGTGATATCTCAAAAGATTATTTTTACACTTCAGGAAGAGTTTCACAAAATCTTTATACATAATGCATTGAAACTCACATGATAAAACTATGACTGCAATTATTCTAGGAAAATTTAATGGATTAAAAAATACAATGTGCTCTCCTCAAAGTACAATGACATTTTTTAATACATCAAAGAATTTCACCTTGCCGTATAGATGATAAAATCTGGTGCCGAGTAATATTCAGCATATGGACAGTGAAGAGCTCTCACAAGAAGGACACTTCTTCTGAATGCTCGTTTTTGATAATAGATTCTTGGAAACATAAATTTTATTTCCTCACATAATTATTATTACATATAACTGTGTAATTTTCAGGGGTGAAGGACAGCTGATAGATAACCGAAGTCAAGGACTACCATTGTTTCAACCACTAGTAGCCAATATGTGCATTATTTTGTTTCGTATGAGGCAGAAGTGCACCATCCCTTAAAGCATAAAATGTTGGTAGTCCATCTCTCAAGATACCATTAAAGCCCAGGGACTCTTTTTAAAATTATTATTAATAGACTCTTTTTAGAAGATGTTTTGCTTTCCAGAATAATTGAGTGTGTAGAAAGTTCTCATGGACCCAATAACCAGTTTTCCCTGTTATTAATATCTTACATTAGTAGGGTACCTTCGTTAAAATTAATGAATCAATTCCTTCAGGCCCCCCGGTTTGGGAGCCTCCTTTCGCCATAGCGGAACACCCAGCTTCAGACTTGCCTTCTCACCCGTGCCAGGAGGTGGAGGTGATGGGCCAGGAGGGCCGGAGCTGGGCTGGATTGATCCTGGGCCTGACTAAGCTTCCAAGGCCCTCCGGGTGGGCCAGAAATTCGGCCGCATTTGGGCCAGGCTCTGAGATGCGGGGGATTCCTCCGTGCCCACTGCCTTATGCGTTCTGCAGAGGGATGGCTTACTGTGGTCCTCCAGTTGGAATAGGACTGGTGCCCCAAAACAACCCAGGTTGAAGGCGAGGTGTGTGTGTGTTTGGCGGGGGTGTGGGTGTGTGTGTGGCAGGAACGAACTAAGAGGAGGCCTCCACAGAGCTGAAGGAGTAGCTGGAGCAGAACCCAAAGGAGTCCCAGAACTTCAAAGCTCGGCAGAACTCAAGCAGTTTGCCAAACTCTTAAACCAGAAGAGGATCATCCTAAAATATATCCAGGCTGTTGTGGGGCTCACCCTGGGGCGTTCTCTTTGGCATCAAACAACCATGAGCCATTTTAAAGCGCTGCAGCTCAGTTTCAAGAACATGTGCAAGCTTCGGCCTTTGCTGCAAGAAGTGTGTGGAGGAAGCTGACAACACTGAAAATCTTCCGGAGACGAGCAAAGCAGAGACCCTAGTGCAGGCCCGAAAGAGAAAGCGAACCAGTATCGAGAACCCTGTGCAGGGCAACCTGGAGAGCATGTTCCTGCCGTGCCCGAAGCCCATGCTGCCGCCGATCAGCCATATGGCCCAGCAGCTCGGGCCGCAGAAGGACTTGATCCGAGTGTGAGTTTGTAACCAGCGCCAGAAGGGTAAGAGGGAAGATGCATAAACAGGCACAACCAACTGTACATTTGGAAAAATAAAAAATTATTAAACCAAAAAAAATAAGTCAACAAAAAATAAGATTTCGAAGCTGCTGGGTGTCCTTTCTAAGGGGAATCGGTATCCTTTCCTCTCGCCCGAGGGCTCCAGTTTGGTACCGCAGGCTATGGGAGTCCTCATTTTACTACGCTGTATACTCCTTGGTCCATTTTCCTGAGGGGGACGTCTTTCTCTCCTCTGTAACCACTCTGGGCTTTCCCAGGCATTCCAACTGAGATGCCTGCCCTTTCTAAAAATGAAGAGCAGCGAACAGGGAGAAGCTAGGGAAAGAGAACCTGGAATGCATGGACCAGGGCTTTGGGGGCTAAGTGCTTCATTCACTAAGGCAGGCACTGGGGACACAAAGGGTGGTGGTAGGGAATTTTGAGGAAACTGGTTGGAGGGAAGTTGAAATTAAAATATGCTCTTCATTTTTATCCGAACACTCACCACTTTGTTCTTAAATAAAGAAGCCTGGGACACAATAAGAAACGAACAAATAAACAAAAAACAACTAATAATTTAATGAACCCATATTGATCCATTACCATTGACAAAAGTCTGTAGTTTACTCATTCTTTCTTATTTTCTACCTATCTTTTGTTCTGTTCTTTTCCAGATAGTTACCACGTTTCTTTATTTTAAGAATTATTTATTTAACTTCATTTATTCTCATTGTTTTAATTAGCTATAGAACATGTGTGCTCACCAAAGAGAGAGAAGGTGGGGTGGGAGGGGGAAAGAATGTGAAAAGGCGAGCCACTGGGTCTGGGACTTGAACAGTGAATGGCCATATATAGGAGTCCAGATCTTTAACCACCATGCCATCTGCTAACCCCTGTTCCCATGTTTCTTTAGGCTCCTTAACCCTGTAGCAGTTTCTCAGACTTTGTCTCTATTATCTTGAGAGTTGTGAAGAGCGCTAGTCAGGTATTTTCCAGGATGTTCCTCTATTGGAAGTTTTCATATGTTTGCCTCATGATTACACAGTGTTTATGGATTTTGGAAAGGAAGATGATAGGGGAGAGCATCATTTTTATCACATCATAGCAAAGGGACATGCTACTAATATAATTAATGACCATTTTGGCCTTGATCACCTGTGGGACTTTTCTATTATAAAATTAAAGCTCTTTTCCATACTGAATACTTTGGAAGGAAGTCATGTATGTACCATCTAAATTTTAAGAAGTGGAAAGGTATGGTTTTATCCCTCCTCTAGATTGGGATATCTCTATAACTAGAGTTCTCCAAAAAATTTGACTTCATTAGTATCTATTTTATACGTTGAGTTATAATACTACTTTATTTTGTTGTTTAAATTGTTCCAATGTTAGTTATTGTGAGCTCTCTCTGTTGTGTCCTGGGATCCTTTGACAATATCCATCAACGTAGGTTTTTAGTTATAATTATTTTTAATTTTTTAGCTCTTTTTTACTTTTTTTTTTGGAGAGGTTTTTGCTATAGGGCGCCTGTGCTTGCCAGAAAGACAGAGACAGAGAGACAGAAAGCGAGCCCCCCCAGGGAGGGTGGCCATGCCGTAATCCCTTCTCCTCCTTTCTCCTCTAGGGATCTTGGGCGCACATGCACATGCGCCCAGCATGAGTTTAAGCTGCCGTGTCCAGGACTCGAATCACGATCGACTACATGGGAGTCCAGCAACATTGCCATTACTCTAACTGCTGGTCCCGCTCTTATTTACTTTCTGACAATATAAGAATACAAGATGATCCAATCTCATCTTGCCACAGTCTTATAATAAGCCAATTCTGTCAAGGGATACTGACTCCTTTTACTGGAAAAGGAAACCAAGTCCCTGGCTAGCAAGTGGCATGGTGGTTAAAACCCTGGACTCCCATATGACCAGCTCCAGTTCAAGTCCCAGTCCTGTAGCTTGCTTTCTCTCACTATCTTTTCTCTCTGTGCTAGTCTGTGTGTGTCCACACACACACACTTATCACACACAATTTTCTATATGTAACTATCTGTATCTATACTCATTAAAGATGAATTCTGAATTCTTATTGATGTTTCTGTGTGCTCCATGACCACATTAATCACTCTAACCTTTTCCACTTGTTTATCTGCAAAGTCCTACTGCGACAATGAGAAATTAGGCTCCCACTACTTGCCATTCATTGAAACACTCAGCTGTACCATATGTGTATGTTGATATCAGGACTGTTAATTCATACCTTTTTGAGAAACAAACTTATCAGCTAAGGTACCATGACTATTGTTCAGTGCCTTCTACTTTCCCTGTTGTAGAATGCTCTTGCTTCTTCTTATTTATTTTTTAAGAATTATTTTATTGGGACCAGCAGGTAGCATAATGGCTATGTTGCTGGACTCCCATGTAGTCGACCACGATTCGAGTCCCAGACCCAGTGGCTTAAACTCATGCCGGGCGCGTGTGCGTGTGTGCCCAAGATCCCAAGAGGAGAATGGAAGAGAAGGGGTTTTGGCATGGTCATTCCCCCTTGGGGAGTGATTTCTCGTTTTCTGTCTCTCTCTCTCTGTCTTTCTGGTGAGCACACGCGCCCTATAGCAAAAACCTCCAAAAAAAAAAAAAAAAAAAAAAAAAAGAAAGAATTATTTTATTTAAATGTATTTATTTATTTTCATTTGACCAGAGAGGGACAGAGCAAGAGTAAGAGAGAGAGTGAGAGAAAGCAAACTGCGAGGTCTGGGACTCATACCGTGGTTGGTAATGTGGGAATCCAGCACCCTTAACCACCACAGTATCTGCCAGCGCCTAGAATCCTCTTGTTTCTATATTTACTTTGCAACTTGTACTACCACAGAAACTTTTTCAATGATTCGTTTTTTCTCAAGTAGACACAAAGACATAGACAACTAGAAATATACATTTTTATGTTTTGGTTACTAGACATCAGAAAATCGAAATACATTGAAATGGATTGATTCAAGCTCTATGAACCCAATGAGTCAGAAATTGATATTTAGTTCCCAATTTAAAAATGAACAAATCTGCCTTTTACTGTGCATTAATTTTCAGTTTGAAAGTATATGAAACATTTTGACATCTGGGTGCCTAGAACTCTTTTCAGTCATTTTCTCTAGTTTTTGCCCCTTTAGTATTTCCGTGCAGTTAAAATCATCAGAAAGTCTCTTCAAATATTCTAGTCAAAGTTAACATGAATTAAAATGATACATGTATGTATTCATAGATAAGATAAAACATTTTAGTTTTTTTAATGAATGAGAAAGAGAAAGATAGAGAAGTAAGTATTTTTGACAAGGTTTTTTCATTCAGTGGTCCCTGCACCCCAGCCTCCCAGTCAACCAGGTGCATGTCATATGATAAAATGTTTTTGAAGTATTGCTAGAAAAATACTCTTTCATCAGTGTTGAAGTCAGCAAAACTGGAACATCGGAAAGGACTCATTATTAATCTAATTTGAGGCAAATTAAACTACAAAGTATAAATGAATGTGTATATAAATATACACATACATGCTTGAACTCAGAGAAAGATTTTTGGAGATATTTTAAGCTCTCCTCAAAATTAGAGTTTTACTTTCAGAATAATTCTATTGGGAACATGTTGAAAGAACTAATTAATAAATATGTAATTAATTTTGACCCCAAACCTCCTTAGGAGGCAATGTGGTACTTGGATGTTGCTATTCAGAGAACACACAAAAAGTTTATTCAGACAACTAAATTTTGCTGTAATAAGCTTTCCAGTATTGAAGAAAAGCAGCACCAGGTAAAAATCTTAGTGGTGGCATAATGGCCCCAGTAATAAATGCATAGTAGGTCTTCTCTTCTGAGCCCCTCTTTTGGCTCTCTTTGGGAGAAGACTCAGGTCCTTCTCCCCACTCATTTCTGCATACATAACATTAGTCAAATGGGAAACAGATATTCCAAAAAGAGAGAGACTTCTTTAAATAATGGGGACATGGTCACTCCAGGATTACTCAGGATTAAGAAGAAGTTTACTATATGAAAATTATTACTAATAGGAGACAGCATCCTTTTGTCTTCTTAAATTTGTCTAGGTCTACTATTCACATTATCTCCTGATTAGGAAATGTATTAAGATTTATATCCACGGGGGACCAGCAGTTAGCATAATGGCTATGTCACTGGACTCCCACGTAGTCGACCGCAGTTCGAGTCCCGTACCCGGTGGCTTAAACTCACGCCGGGCATGTGTGCGTGCGTGCCCAAGATCCCGAGAGGAGAATGGAGGAGAAGGGATTGCGGTGTGGCCATCCCCCCTGGGGGGTGATTTCCTGCTTTCTGTCTCTCTGTCTCTCTCTGTCTGTCTGGCAAGCGCATGCGCCCTATAGCAAAAACCTCTCCAAAAAAAAAAAAAAAAAAAAAAAAATTATATCCATGGACATTTTCAACAATAGAAGTATGAAGTTAATTTTTAAAAGTATCACATTGATTTGTTATTTTTAACCCCCTTTAAAATTGACCTTTGATAAAGCTATTTTTGATCATTATTATTAAATTCAATTTAGGTTTACTCACAGTAAAACCGTCCTCATAGTTTTATGACCATGTTTTTGCACAAGATAGGCATTTTTTTCTTAGATAGTGCTTTGAGAATGTATTATAAAAGAAAGGCTAAGTTATGCTGTATTAACAAATAAACCCTAAATCTTAGTAGTTAATTAGAATATGGACTTATTACTCACCAACACTATGTGTCTTGTGGGAGTTTTCAAGTGGGGACAAATCACTGTAGTTATTTGGGACACAGGCCAATAGAAGTATCGTCTTGACATTTGACTTTATTATGATCACAGCAGAGGGAGGGGAAGGTGGCTAGTTGTACTCTGGTTCCATTAAGAAGTTATACAGGGACCAGCAGATGGTGTAATGGTTACATTGTTGGACTCCCACAAAGTTGACTATGGTTCAAATCCTGCATGGTGACCTAAAACTCACTCTGGGCACTTGTGTGTGCATGCCCAAAATCCTGAGAGAAGGCTGGAGGAGAAGGGATTGTGTGGCATAATCACTCCCCTGGGGGGCGAGGTGATTTCTCACTTTCTGTGTCTCTGTCTCACCAGGGAGTGCGTGTGTTTGATAGCAAAAATCTCTCTTAAAATAAAAGAAGTTATACATAGGGGTCAGCAAGTGTAATTTTGGTTAAGGCATTACGTTCCTACATGGTCAATCACAGTTCAAGTCCTGGATCTGGAGACTTGCTTCCTCACTTTCCTTTTCTCTTTCTTTCTCTCTCTGGTCAAATTAAAAAATAATAATAATAAAATAAATAATTACCAAAAAAAAGTTATACATATACTATATACCATTACATTGTATGAGCTCAAAGAAGCAGACGAGGGTATTCCTACCATGTTCCCAGAAGAGACACCAGAAAATATGTGGTAAATACTATCAAAACACTGTAAATTGCTACCAGATTTCTCACAAGAGCCACTATCTTTCTTGGAAAAAAGATAATGGTTGGGACCTATAGAAAAACCTTTGGGACCAGCAGTTGGCGTAATGGCTATGTTGCTGGACTCCCATGTAGTTGACTGCAGTTCAAATCCTGGACCCAGCGGCTTAAACTCACGCTGGGTTCATGTGTGTGAGTGCCCAAGATCCCAAGAGGAGAATGGAGGAGAAGGGATCTTGGCATGGCCATCCCCCCTGGGGGAGGGGTGATTTCTCACTTTCTATCTCTCTGTCTCTCTCTGACTTTCTGGTGAGCGCACGCACCCTATAGCAAAAACCTCTCCAAAAAAAAAATAATAACCTTTGTTTTTTTTCTAATTTAATGTTGCTAAAATTTCAGCACTCCAAAGTTTATGTCTTCCCTTAGAGAAAAGTTTTAAAGGTATATACTCAAAAAACAAACAAACAAACAAAAAAGAGAAGTCTTGGGGAAAACAGATGCTGTAGTTGTTACATTACTGGACTCCCACATTGTCGACTGCAGTTTGATTCCTGGACCCAGTGGCTTGAAATGCACACCGATCATGTATATGTGTGTACACCCAGGATCCTGGAAGAGAATGGAGGAGAAGAGATTGAGGTGTGGTTATCCTCCTTGGGGAGTGATTTTTTTCACTTTCTCTCTCACAGTCTCTGTGTCTCTGCAGCGGGCTCACACACCCTATAGCAATAATCTCTCAAAAATAAATAAATAAATGGGAACCAGCAGTTGGCGTAATGGCTATGTCGCTGGACTCCCACGTAGTCGACCGCGGTTCACGTCCCAGACCCGGTGGCTTAAAACTCACGCCGGGCGTGTGTGCGTGCGTGCCCAAGATCCCGAGAGGAGAATGGAGGAGAAGGGATTGCGGCGTGACCATCCCCCCTGGGGGGTGATTTCTCGCTTTTTGTCTCTATGTCTCTCTCTGTCTGTCTGGCGAGTGCACGCGCCCTATAACAAAAACCTCTCCAAAAAATAAATAAATAAATAAAATAGCAGAATTTGATTTGTCCCTTAATCAAAAAATCTAATAGATAAGCTCATCTATCATTAATTGAAAGCATGCTGAGATATTCCACAAGCTTCATATGTATCAGTTAGCAAGGAGACTTACTGTATTTGCACTCATTTCACAAACATTCTGCAATTCTAAATCTCACATCCCTTCTACTTGAAATCTTCATTTTCTCTACCTCCATGTCACATTTGTACAGCATGAGTGATTCTTTTAGCCACACTGGTTTTCAGCAAAACCGGTGAATTAATTTATGTTGATTATAGAGCAGAAAACGTTCTATAATCTCTGAGGAGGTCATGCATTGTTGTAGTAGTCCTTTGTGTTATACTTCTTGATCTCTATCCTCTCCCTTGCCACTGACTGGTAGTGTGACTTTGAACAAGTTGTTATATACTTTTGGATGCCTCAGTACCAGTTTCTGTGAAATGAGTGTTAATTGGATAAGACTTCTGAAAGTTAACACAAAAAACGTTTGTGGATTAACTCACAGCGTGTCTTCAATTAATGTTGATGTGCTTGCCTTTTAGGTTTTTTAATTTAGGAAGAATTCAGACTTGTGTTTTTATTTGAGACATATTTTTATTACACTCAACTTTGAAATTGCTATATTTTTAAGTTTTTTGATATGTTTATTTCATTGCTTATCTACCAATATAATGGGCATTTCCATATTAACTTATACAATGCAAAATAGGTAGATTTTATAGTTCTCTTGTAAATTACAAAGAAGATAATTTCATGAGCTTGAAGGTGTACCAGTTTTGCCATTTTAAAGGGTCATGCATCTTTAAAAATTGAAAGCAATATATTGTCTTATCACTGAATTAAGTGACTATAAATAAGAAAACTATAAGGGACTTCAAAAAGTTTATGAGTAAGTGAAATTAAAGTGCAACATTTTTTCTGTGCAAAAACAATTAGAAATCTATGCTTTTTTTAAAGAAAAATTGCTAAAGGATGTGTTTGCTCATTGGAGAGAGACAGAGAGAAAGTGAGAAAGCACCCTATAGAGCATAGTCATAATGGAGTCCCTTCTCCTCCATCTTATTTGGGGATTTGGAGCATGCATGCAGAAGTGCATGTTTTTCAAGCTACCAGGTCCAAGACTTGAACCACACAGTTGGACATGTGGAATCCAGTTACCTTGACCACCATGTCCCCAACTGGCCCTGCAGCTTTTTTATATGTATTTTTCGTAAACTTTTTGAAGACCTTATATATGGAAAAATGTATTATTTAATAAATGTGTACTTTGTGAAAAATACTTCTAAAGAAAAGTTTTCCAGAGGGCATATATACTTGCCAGGCAGATAAATATAGAGTGAGACAGCAATAAAGTACCCCCTGCCTGCTGTTGAGCATGGTCACATCACAATCCTTCTCCTCTATTTCTTCATCTTGTAAGGATTTGGGGCATGCATGTACATGCACCACGTGTATTCTTCAAATCACTAGGTCTGAGACTCAAATCACACCATCACCCATGTAAGATCTAGTCACAACAATCAGTAGGCCACAAGCTAGCCCAAGAAATAGTTTTAGCATAAAAGAGAAATTCCCTTATTTCATTTCTTAAATAACTGTAAGGAAACCAAATTTTGCACATATTATATTTTAGTTCAAAATGATCATAAATATAATATATATAATGGGTACACTACAGAAGAAAATAACTCACATTTTGTGATTTTTTTAAAATTATGTTTTATAAAACTGAAGATTATGTCATCAGAGTTTGACTCAATATATATATATTGAAAATTTTCAAAAAGTATTGCTTGTATTTCCCCAAAATTAAAATTATATCCAGTATTAAAAACTAAATGCAAATATTTGTTCACCTATAGAAGATGAGTAGCATGATAACCAAGGCATAAATTGTCCATAGAAATAGAAACCACTAAAGTTATTTATATATAAATGAATATGCATTTTATTGCATCACATTCAACACAAAATAGAACTTTTCTGCTTTCATTTGTGATCGTTTGTTTTTTGAGCTACAAATAGCTAATCTAAATTTTCTGAGTTAAAAAGATTTCATGCTTTAATAGTTACTTAATTTAAAAATGGAAATAAAAAGGCTATTCATTAAAGTATAGACTTAAATGCATTAAATTGGAACATTGCTAAGAATGGTTCATATGTAGATATTTTTATATTAAAAGTAATTACATTCAAAAATGGGAAAAACATCTGTTGAATGACTAAATTTTTAAGTGAAAGAGATGCTGTTGTCTGGAAGATAATTTTAACACTGATGGAATTAGTTAATTTCCATAGTAAATGACAATACATTATATTCTTTCACAGACATTCACACTGTGGGACCACCAGAAAACTTCAACAAGCTCATGAAATAATGAAATAAAAGTACAAGTTTACTATGGTGCCATCTTTGAATTTCATGTTTTTTATATTCCTCCCTTTTTGTGAATTTTTTGAAGATCTTCTTGTATTGCACACAAACTTATATCACAAATTGGTATCTATCATTTATAGTCATCATTATTTATGTATGATGCTGAATTCAAAAAGGATACTGAATTACATTAAGTAATATCAGTTATATAGATTTAGGGAAAAAAACAGATGCATACTCTGTGTATTAAAGAGTAACGATATATTAGAAAGTATCAACAAGAGAATTCTTTCCACAATATGTCACTTTTTAAAAAAGTCTTTGCCAAAGTGCATGTGTACTCACTGGAGAGACAGAGGCAGTGAGAGGGAAAGTAAAAAAAAAATTCCACCCAATGGGAATGGCTACCCCTTATTCCCTTTTCTTCTATACTCCTACTGGGATTTGGGGCATGCAGGCATACATGCCCAGAGTGAGTTTCAAGCTGCTGAGTCTAGAACTGTAACCATGATCAGCCATGTGAGAGCCAAGTGGTTTAATTATCATGCCACCTGCTGGCCTCAGATATGTTGTTTTTTTATCAGTTGTAATTTTTACTTTTATTCTGAAAAATTATACAATAATTTGATATTTTGGTCTTTAAAAATGTGTAAATGCAGTAAGAAAAAAGAGAATCAATGAGATTACAGTTTCATTATCAGTAGAAAGGAAAATTATCTGTCTGCAAAGGGAATGTAAACATATGTATTTTAACAACTACTTGCTTTCTTTTTCATGAAAATCTAGTTGAGAGGAGTAAGTTCAGTTCCTTATCTCATTTAATAATTTGAAATCATAATGGCTTATTAAATATGTGTGTGTACACATGCATATGTATAGTGATATTATGGAAACACCAATTATTTTCTTGCTTTATTGTGAAAATAATAAAATGTTTAAGTAGTTCAGTCTAAATGTTCACTTTATTTATGGTTTACATTAACATTGCTTCTTATTGATACACTGCTGTATTTTCAGTGCTTTATAAAATCTTTCCTGTAGGTTTGAAAGTAAATCCTATCATTTATATCCTCTGAAAGATAGCTAGAATTTAAGATCATTTACTTGAAGTTTAAATGTGGGCTTGCATTTATGAAAATGAAATGCAAAAACAAAAAGTTTGATTTCTTTCTATTTCTAGAGACTGTGGCAGAAGATATCATTGTACTTATAATAGTAGTTGTGAAAATTATTAGCACACATTTGCCAACTGGTTTTGTTGTTTCGACTTTTTTTCCATGTTTCTTTAAAAAAAGAAGTTCAGGGACCAGCAGATAGCGTAATGGCTATGTAGCTGGATTACCATGTAGTCAACTGTGGTTTGAGTCCCAGACGCAGTGGCTTAAACTCATGCCAGGTGCATGTGTGTGCATGCCCAAGATCCCAAGAGGAGAATGGAGGAGAAGGGATTGCGGCGTGACCATCCCCCCTGGGGGG
This sequence comes from Tupaia tana, assembly GCA_026018925.1. Lineage (NCBI taxonomy): Eukaryota > Metazoa > Chordata > Mammalia > Scandentia > Tupaiidae > Tupaia > Tupaia tana. The sequence continues at coordinate 60,735,329 of JAKSZU010000005.1, forward strand.
TGATTTCTCGCTTTCTGTCTGTCTCTCTGACTTTCTGGTGAGTACATGCCTTATAGCAAAAATCTCTCAAAAATAAAAAAGAAGAAAGAAGTTCACGACCTACAATTTTTTTTTTGGAGAGGTTTTTGCTATAGGGCACGTGCGCTCGCCAGACAGACAGAGAGAAACATAGAGACAGAAGCGAGAAATCACCCCCCAGAGGGGATGGTCACGCTGCAATCCCTTCTCCTCCCTTCTCCTCTTGGGATCTTGGGCACGCACGCACACGCGCCTGGCGTGAGTTTTAAGCCACCGGTCCAGGACGCGAACTGCGGTGGACTACGTGTAAGTCCAGCGACATAGCCATTACGCTAACTTCTGGTTCCCGACGACCTACAATTTTTAAGATAAGGTTTTTGCAGACACACTCTGGGAGTAGTAATGTATCTGTATTAAATCAAATATTATATAAAATAGATAATTTATTGGTGCAAAATTAGTGAATTTTGCTAATGTTTTTCTTAATTAATTTAATCATTATTTTTGTCCTTGATCAATCAAAGGCATTCATGATGGCTTCCTCAAATTAGGAACAACTAAAATCAAAATGCTTCTGTGCATCTACAGGTGAAAAATTGTTCTGTAGCCTGATGTGATATTTGTTAGTGTGTAATTTTTTACCCTTAGCAGCACTGTCCAATGAAAGTGAATATTTTGCGATAACAAACACTCATGTCTGTTGAACACTTAAAATATGTCTAGTGCTACTAAAGAACTGTTTTAAAATTTTTTGATTTTAATCAATTTAAAATTTATATTTAAATAACTGCATGTAACCAGTGTCTATCATACTGCATAGCGTAGCTTTAGATTTTTCCTATGATCTAGCTTTCATTCATTTTATTCAAATGTAAAAATAATGTCTTAATATTTGAACTTATGAAAATAAATACGGTCAATAATTTGCTTTAGAGAAACTTTATATAGCTTTATATAAAAACTTTATATAAAAACTTTATATAACTTAATTTCCCTATAGAAATGATAAGAGTTATATAAGATTGTGAGAATTCTGAGATGTTTCTGTCTTTGACCTTCTTGACTATCTCTAGTCTTCCGTAACAATCAGTCACAGTGCTAGTAAGTTGCTCTGTTAAAGTCATTAAATTAGGTGCTTATGTCCAGACCAGTTTCTGTAATTTGGCCCACCTCCATAGGTCTGCATAGAGATCTCTGGTTCTTGCTGAGTAGTTGGAATGATTTAGTTCTGAATGTACTGAAGTCTCAAAAAGTAGCTTTTAAGAATAGAGAAAAATCTGTCTCAGGGTCAAGTAAAAAGGCAGGTTCAAGCTTTTTTCTGACATGTAAGCAATTTAATATAGGAGTAATTATAAACATGACTAATGGTATATTTGTATTTGAACGTACTAAAGAAGGAAATATGTCATATGGGAATGTATAATAACATGCGGGTGATTGCACAGGAAATCTCAGTATAGTTTTGAGTTAAAATGTAGTTATAGATAAAGTGAAAAAATAATGTGCAACTAAATTGGTTTCGTGTATATAGGAAAATAAATAAATCATATCTATTCTAGAATGCTAAAGAGAAATGGCTCTGAGACTTGAGAGTAAGACCTAAAACAATGTTGAAGTGGGTGGTCATAACGGGAGGAGAAATAAAAGATTGAGAAATCAAATTTATCTAAGTTACACTTTCTGCAAATGTGGAATAATTGCTCCTAGAGCAGCATTTCAGGAAAAGATTGAGGGTAAAACATATTTTCTTCTTCAAGTGACTGTAAGACACACAAGGAAGAGAATAAAGTAATGTAATCACTCTTTACTGTGAATAATTTTTTGTCTAAGTTTTCTTATTACTTTTTTATGTAAAAAAGTAGTGTATATACAAATAGAAGTAAATTAAAGCAGAAAAATAAAATCATGAGGTTGAGTAGTCATGTTTTTTTCCTATTATTTTTATTTTAATTTATTTTATTATTATTATTATTATTATTTATACATTCTATCTCTAGACATTATTTAGATTGTAAAGAGATTTGACCCAGTTTGATATATATCTCAGTCCACTTGAGAACACTATACACATCCTCATCAACAGATAATAAACCATATATATCTGTGTCCCACAAATCTCTTACCTCTCCATTTTTTCCCCAAAATTTCCTTTCTTGAACTCTTCCCCTCCCACACTCTTCTTACATTGTCTCTAGCATCCACAATTTTTAATGCCTTTATGTCCTCTAGTCTTTTAGTCTCTACCACAGAGTAGTTATGATTTTTGAAAGAAATCCAGAAAGAAATGCTTCAATGTCTGAAAGAAGTAATATTTCTGAGTACAATTATGATAACTAACTTTTAAAATAAGATTAATTGTAAAAATTAATTAAAAAAATAAAAACTGAATAATTATCTTTGTATTTACACTAATAGCAAGGTGTTCAATTCTATAATAGGCAGTTAAAATGGAACAGAGTAAGAAAGTAAAAAATGAGTGGCAATAATTTAAATATGTGTAAACCAAGAACTCAGACTCTAGAAAAGGAGAATTTAAATTTGAAATATTATTGATTAAGTAGAAATATTGGGGCTGGCAGTGGTGTAGTGACTAAGGACACTGGACTCCCATGTGGCCGACCATGGTTCAAGTCCTGGACCTGGTGGCTTGCTTTCTCACTTTCTCTCTCTCTCTCTCTCTCTCTCTCTCTCTCTCTCTCTCTCTCTCTCTCTCTCTCCTACATACACCCTGTCCCTCCCTTTCTGGTCAAATTAAGAAATGAATACATAAAAAATTAAAGTTAAATGAAATCTTTTTTAAAAAAGAAATATTTAGTAATATACTGAAAAAGGGCAAAGAAACGTTGATACTGTATCACCAGTAGGCCAATTATAATTCTCGTTATTAGCAGATATATGAAATTAGTAAACAGTCATTTCTGAAAATCAAGGTACTCCAAATTACTTCTATGTGAAGACTTGAAGAGGTTCTTGAAAATGAAATTAAAATACAGTTTATTTTGGCACACACAAAATAATTGAAATTAATTCACAGACTTTTTTGTAGTATACATTTTCCATAAAGACTTCTTGTGTTGTGTTGTTGGAAAAGTCCAGGCATAATGTCTATACAAAAATGTGTCATGATTTTTCTGATGACCCAACATAGGTGTATAAAGTGGACAAAGAGTACAGAAAAATTAAAAATTGAATTTTATTTAAAATCACAGCCTCTAAAGATTTCTAGTTTTATTAAAATTTAATGTTATATAGAGTTGACTTTGAGAAAAATGAGCAAGTGGTTGCCTATACTTAGCAATAAGATTTTCAATGGGAAGGTAAAATAAGGGTTTTAATAAAGGCTACATTTCTTAACCAAGAGATTCTAAAACTCGGGTCCATGAATAAGTTTTAGGAAATGTACAAATTACAAGGGAGGTGGTGGATACAGAAATGTTACATGTATATTTTTCTGGGACAAAATTTTATAAAAATCTTGGAGGAATTTTGGAGTGAAAATTTAAGAACCACATTTCTAAGTCACACCTTGGGTTAACTACTTAACCTGCCAGGATGGTAAAGAGGAATGAGAAATCTTTACATTTGTCTAAGCAGATTGTTGTAAGAACTACTTTTATAATAATTTTAAATGATTATGCAGTTTTCCAGTGGCTCATAGAAATACCTTTTTCTGGAATATGTTATGGTCTTACATTTACCAGGTAGGAGATGCAGGGTCTTTGAAATAGAAAAGGAATTGGAAAAAAAAAAAAAAAGTCTATACATTGTTTTTCATATTTTCATCAAACCATTATTTTTCACAGTTTTTTTAAACATTTTTGGGTCATATCTCATTCATCAGTTGCTGTTTCTTTTGAAAATCAATGACAATAACTTGGTCAACATCAAAAAATAAATAACTAATTAAGTTTACATAACTCTTTGGTATGAAATAAATAACAGATTGTGTATTTCTGACTGAATATAGGCTATTTCCTCTCACATATTGAATAATAAGAACAAATTTTAAAAAATCATCATATTTTATAGTATTGACCTTCAATCCTGTCTGCTTTATTACAATCAGTACCACATCCTTCTCCTCATCATATACATTCTACATCTTATTGATCTTTACCTTTTAATTCACCAAAATGTTTCCAGAACCATTTCTCATATTTATATGTGTTTTCTTTAGTAGCTATGTTTAAATATATCACCTTTGCCTTCACACTTTTCCTGTGTCAGCCAAGTGTAGGTATCAGTACACAATAATTTTCTAAATCAAGATTTTCATCTAATTGTAATGTTTTTTAAAACTTCTTGATAAATTCCCAGTGCCACTAGAAATTGATAGAATAGCTTTGTTTTCATTAGAAAAAATATTCTATAATCTGGAGATACATGGTGGAAAAGTGCTTACCCAGTGCTTTTGAAGGATGAATTCACATGGAAAGATCCCTAGTCCATAACCTGGGGCTTCTGTATAGATGTCCCAGCATGTAAACCCACCTGTGATCTAGGAAGGCTAGAAGATTATGGCACAAAATCTCTGTGGGGCTGCTTCTTTCTTTGTATGTCTCTATGTCTTCTTCACTCTCTCTTTGTCTCTCTCAGAGAAATAAATAAATAAATAAATAAACATAAAAATTATTTAGTAATCTGAATTTAACTTAGCAATTACTCTACACATCAAAAATCCTAGCCAGGGACCAGCAGTTAGCGTAATGGCTATGTCGCTGGACTCCCACGTAGTCGACCGTGGTTCGCGTCCCGGACTCGGTGGCTTAAAACTCACGCCGGGCGCATGTGCATGCATGCCCAAGATCCTGAGAGGAGAATGGAGGAGAAGGGATTGCGGCATGGCCATCCCCTCTGGGGGGTGATTTCTCGCTTTCTGTCTCTCTGTCTCTCTCTGTCTGTCTGGCGAGCGCACGTGCCCTATAGCAAAAACCTCTCAAAAAAAAAAAAAAAAAATCCTAGCCACAATTGTGCCATGTTCTTCAACTGAAATGTCTTCAAGCTCCTGTAAGTTCCCATTTTCTACTCTCCCTTTGAAAGTCTATGCCAAGAAAGGGCAGACTAGAAGAAGACTGAGTATGCCATGAGAGCTGAGATCAAGTGATTTCAAGGATAAGAGCAATGAAGATGTTCTGCTGAGAATTTACCCTGCCTCCATGCACTGAGTGTCTGGACAGGTCAAAGTGAAAAGTTGCCAAATCCGAATACTATTTGGGTCCTCGTATTCCTCAACTCCTATTGAATCTGCAACACAAACAGAGAAAAACACAACACCAAATAATTTGCAGGTCACATCTTCCTGTGCACCTCTAATCAGTCAGATTGACCTTCTAGAAATTAGGAAGAAAACCCTTTAGATGACTAGCATTCCCCACAGGGGCACAAGGAATATGCAAAACCAAGAAAATACCTCTCCACCAATGTAAAAGAATAACTCCTCTTCAACCACAGACAGTACAATGGAACTCATGGAAATGTCAAAGAATTTAGAGTATTCATAGAAACAAAGCTAACAGAGATGGAAGAGAAGAGAGACAATGAACACCAGAAGAAAAAAGCCGATGAGTTTCAGGAGGTGAGGAAGTTCTTAAGAAAAGAATCAAATGGAGCTCTTGGAGACAAAGGCTCCAATAGGAAGTCAAAACCTCCTTTGAAAGTATTAGAAGCAGACTAGATTATACAGAAAATTGAATCTCCGACATGAAGACTGAGAAAATGGCCCTCCCAAAATGAGAATAATATATGAGAAATAATAGATACCATTAAACGTCCAATCATCTGGATAATCGGTATCCCAGAATTAGTATCCCTTATTAGTCTCTGGACTAATAAGGGCATTGACAATCTATTTCATTAAATCCTGGAAGAAAACTTCCCAAACCTAGAGAGGCATTAAAAGATCCAGACCCAAGAAATACAAAGGACTTCAAATAGGATCAACCCAAGAAGATCTTCTCCAAGACACATTATAGCCAGAATGACCAAAACCACAAAGACCAGATACTCAGACTGTCAAGAGAGCAATGTCCAGTTACCTACAAAGGATATACCATCAGGCTAACAGCAGACCTCTCATAGGAAACAATGCAAGCAAGGAAAGAATGGAAAAATATATTTAAAGTGTTGAATGAAAAACAATTTCAACCAAGAGTACTATATCTGGCAAGATTATCTTTCATATGAGAAGAGAAGACAAGAGCATTCTCAGATAAATAAAACCTGAGAGAATTTACCAACACCAGACCAGCTCTCCAAGAAGTTCTGAAGGGAATGCTATCTCAAGAAAACTAAAGTCAGACACATAGAAATAAGAGACCTAAAACAAATAAGAAAGTGGCCAGCTTAATGGTAGGGACAAGTCCAGAGTTGCGCATTATTTTCCAGAATTTAAACAGAAAGATAAAGTACATGAGTTTGAACTGGTGAAATAGAATTTTATGACTCTTGACTAGAACATTACTGATCTTCTATGCATTGTTTTTTGGTGTGAAGGAGTTTTGTCTTCTCTTCAGTTGTGGACAGGTCCATGTGCCTACTAGTCAAACAGAATCCTAACCTGTTTCCTAGCTTTAAGTATTAAGCAAAGTTCTATTAACATTTTTAAATCTTGATTTATTAAAGCTAAAATGGCCTTTGTTGGAATTAAAAAATGTATTTAAAAAGTACCTATATGGTGACCACAGTAAGTTATATACCTCAGATATGGGCCATTTTATGGTATATTCAGTCTACTCACAGAGTTTTATGCCTAAAGTCAACTTTTGTTCACAGATATTTACATATCAGCTGAGCTTACTATTGAAAGTATTTACATTAATTAAGATATTTTGTGAATTAATACAATGTGGGAAAGAATAAAGGAATGGAAAACAACTGCAGATACAAGAGACAGGGTGGTAAGATGATGGGAAATGGCAGAGGGTAAGAAATAGGGGGAATATATATATATATATGAAACAAAAATAAAAAATAATATTTATTGATGATAACATGTATGATTAAACTGCTTTTTATTGTATTCTGGTCAGAAAATCGCATTTTGTATGCTGTGGTGATGTTCAGTGAAAGTATGTTAAAAAAATGTCTATGCCAAGTAGAAATGAGTAATTTAACATAATATAGCAAGCAGATGGCATAGAGGTTATATTGCTGGACTCCTATGTAGTCAATCTCAGTTCAAGTTCTGGACCCAGCAGCTTAAAACTCACATGCATGCCCAAGATCCTGAGAGACTGGAGAAGGGATTGTGGTGTAGCTATCCCTGCTAGGGAGTGATTTCTCACTTTCTGTCTCTCTGTCTCTCTAGTGAGCTCATATGCCTTATAACATAAATATCTAAAAAAAGAAAAAAAAAAGAGCACCATAATACAGCAGTCATTAAATCAAATATCTTCCAATTCATACAGGAAATGGGGCCTGGTTTAAGAGAATTGAGTGACTTTGCTCTCAACGAACATGAAAGAACAGAACTCTTCCCCCAACTCAACCAAAACTGTTACAATTTCATAATTAACAAACCACACTAATCCAAAGTAAAGCAGAAACACTACTTTGGCTCAAGAAAACTCATTAGAAATGAATTTGGCTTCAGTATAAAGATTCTACTTTATAGTGTTGTTAACTGGACTGGTGAGAAATGTACACATGTTGGAATATTCACTTTGCAAGCTAAATAACATGTGATTGAATGTATAAAAGAAATTGAAATAAAATATTAAAGAAAAGATTTACTTGACAGAATTTTACTTTTAAAGATCTGCTTTTACAGCATGCCTTAACTTGTTTTCAAATCACAGTAATTTTCATGTGGTGCCTGTCATTGGCATGTTTTGTCCTGAAGAATGGGAAAATGTACACAATGTATAAAATAATGTGTAACTTCTACTGTGTCTCTTACTTAGTAAGGTCAGTGTACAATGCAAAACAAATTGTATGTAAATAAAGAACTATACTGAAATTTTACAAAGATTGTGTTTTAAAGATAATTAATTTGATAATTCTTTTTTTTTTTTTTTTTTTTTTTTTGATGGGGATACCAAGGGAAGCCCCTTTATTAAGCCCCAGAGCTATGGAAAGGGATGCCCTTCCCAGCTATCCAAGGCCTGGGGCCACTGAGGTAGAAGGGGGGACGGCCAAGGCACTTTCATCCCCCTTATGGGCCCTGTTCTAGGCATGCCCCTTAGAGAAGCAGGGTTTTCTGTTGATTCTTAGAAATATGCGCAGATGTTAGTGCTTTGTTCATTTTCCTCCTATACATAGATGTGTATATATATATGAAGGGTTTTGAAAAAATTCATGAAAAATGTGTCTTATAAAAACAATGTATAGATTTCAAATTATTTTTACAAAATACACTCATATTTGAACCTCATTCTTTTTAAATTTGTATACATTTATTGCCTTTGAGTAAAAGATTTTCTCATTTTCATATATGTTTTGGATTGTTGCATAGTCTATATTTTCTTTCCACTCTATGTGACATATATTAAATAACAAAGATATACATTTTCTTAGCAAGCACTGCAAGGTTTTAAATACTTTCTTTGTGTTAATTGTTGATACGCTGACTTTATTATTTCCTGAGAAACTCGAAGCATCTTTCTGGTGTCTTGTAAAATAGAGTGATCCATACATTTTCCATCAAAGTATGAACTGACCTTGAAGACTCATTTCCAGTATCTGAATAACATAAATTACAAGTACTGAGTTCTCATGCTGACTCTATTATCTACTAAATAACATTTGACTTTGGACCAATAACTGCAAACTTACACCAAATAATTTCCTATCTGTATATTAGATAGTATTAGGACAATTCCACTTCTAGGTTAAACAAATGCACAATATAAAAATACTAGCTGTTTCCTTCAATAAATACTTACTTCTGAAAAATATCTGGGAACCTACTGACATAGCTTGCTTGGTAAGAAATTTAAAAGTGTGACATTTGACTTTGCAAAGAAAATGATCAAAAGTACCTGCTGTGCAGTCCTCTCTAAGTTACAAAGAACCAATGTAGCAGGAATGGAGATTAAAATACAAGTAAATTAAGGCATAAATTGAAGAATAACTTTTAACCAGATTATAAATATCAATAATTTTTCCAAGTATGCTAGTATATTTCCAGGAGCTCTTTTTATGCCACTTTATTTTGAGATATTAGGGAGGAAAGCAGATGTCAATTTATGTATTTCCTAAAATTCTATCACTGTAATTTGCTTTTTATCCTTAAAGATAGGGAATCCAAAGTCAAAACAGGTATATTTTTGGTGCAGATTTTATTATTGCATGTGGAAAAACTAGATATGATTAATTCTGGATAATGAGACCTGCATAAAAAACCTCTTGTTTTTAATATTTTTTTTTCTCTTTAAGATAGAATATTTAGGCAATATTAAGATTCTTCCCTTCTACAAACCATTTTTTTGTGTGTTTGTTTTTGTTTTTTGCAAGTTTATTTATTGATTTCCCCCATGAGAGACAGAGAGGCAGAGAGACAAGCACTCCTGGCAGGTCCTTCGTACTGTTTTCCACCTGTAGCCTCAGCCAGCTCTGATAATAGGCTGTGTGTACAACAAGCATACTCTGGAAAATGGCAGTATGCAAACCCAAGACCTTCTTAGGTGGCCCAGTGCACTACCATGGCGCCATCTTCTGGCTCCCGGTTGTAGATTTTTAATAAATCGGAAGCATGGACAAAGCAATTGAAAGATCAAGTTTTGGCCTGCTACTCAGTAATGTGCTTGTCAAAGGGCTTTCTAAAAGCACCCAGCCCTTGCTGAGGATGCAACAGCTTTCCTGATCATTGTGCTTGTTTATATATTATATTGTGATATCATTCCATACAATGACATAACATCTTTTTTGCTTTTAAGAATTATTTATTATTCTTTCTAAAAATTTGCTGCAGGGCACATGTGCTTACCAGAGAGAGACAGAGAGAGAGTGAGAGAAAATGAGAAAGCAAGTCCCCAGGTCCAGAACTTCGACTGCAACTGGTCATGTGGAATTCCAGTGCCTTAACCACCACAGCACCTGTTGCCCCGGCATAATTCTTAAAAACAAAAGCAATTGGGGCCCGCAGATGGCCTCATGGTTAAAGTGCTGGATTCCCACATGGCCAACTGTGGTACAAGTCCCGGACAGTTTGAAACTCACACCAGGCGTGTGTGCATGTGTGCTCAAAATCTCAAGTAGAGAATAGATTGTGGAGTGGCCATCCCCCTGGGGTGAGGTGATTTCTTACTTTCTCTCTCTCTCTCTCTCTCTCTCTGGCTCTCAGATGAGTGCATGTGCCTTGTAGCAAAACAATCTTTAAAAAAATGAAAACAAAAACAAAGCAATTGAAAATGGAAGGCATGCCATTAGTAAATTGTGGTCCTGTTGAGTATATCTAGTTGAATATGTAACATCACATCTATTGAACTGTATTTTCAATGAAAAAACAAATCTAATCATCTAAGCCATTCTAACTGTATAAAGCACTGAGAAAATGGGTGAGATAATCAGGTTTAAGAACTTTCTCTTTTGTCTTTTGCATCTAGCAAAAATGGCCTCTCCATTTTTCAATGCTCAGTGTTAAAATTTACTTGATTTGACTAAACAATATGGATAATAGGAAAGAGTGAACTAATTTTCTCATCCTCGGATATCTCTTGCTTGCTTAAAAGGTAATTTTAAGATGTTGCCACCTACTTACTGGCAAATTGCTAAATAGATCCTATCACATAGCCAGCCATACTCCCTAATCATTAATGTATTCAATACCTTACTTGTTTATCAATTATTTCTAATGTATCTAACTAAGCTACCATCACTATATTTTTACTATTCATGTTTTTGGTTTGTTGTTTTTCCAGAAGGCATATATACTTACGAGAGAGAGAGAGAGAGAGAGAGAGAGAGAGAAAGAAAGAAAGAAAAAGGATAGAAAGAGAGAGAAAGCATCACCCACTGGGGAGACTCTTTTCCTCCATTTCTCTACCTATCAAGATTTGGAGCACTCATGCATACGTGCCTGGTGTGTTTTTCAAGTCACCCAGGTCAAGCCAGCAGAAGGTCTTGTGGGATCCAATTCTCTATACACAGTGTTTAACCACTGCACTATCAAACCACACACTGGTCTAGGTTTTATTATTTCACCATCAAAATATTGTTTTAATATAAAAACATAACATCATATTTAATCTGGTCAAGAATGTGGTATTTTCTTTCTTTCTTTTTTTTTTTTTTTTTTTTTTTTTTTTTGAGAGGTTTTTGTTATAGGTTGTGTGCACTCACTGGAAAGACAGAGAGACAGAAAGACAGAAGGTGAGAAATCACCCCCAGGGAGGATGTCCACTCCACAATCCCTTCTCCTCCATTCTCCTCTTGGGATCTTGGGCACGCACACACACGTGCCTGGCATGAGTTTAAACCACTGGGTCCAGGACTCAAACAGTGGTCGACTACATGGGAGTTCAGTGACATAGCCATTACGCTAATTGCTAGTCCCAGGAATGTGGTATTTTCTTCAGTGTTCCAGTGCAGCTCTTAAAGACACTTCTTACAAAAAAAAAAAAAAAAAAGAAAAAAAAAGAAATCAGTATTTTGCGCATATATTTATAACTTCCTTTCTAAATGAAAGGCAAACATATTTACTCTTAAAGAAATAAACTCTTTTCAGAAACCAAAAAAGAGACCTCTATATTGTTCCCTTGGCTTGATGCTGAACTCTATTTTCTCAATACTCCACATCTAACCTTGAGTCATTTTGTGTGATAATATGCTAAATGAAAAACTGGTTAACCTCCACATAGTACTATTTGTGCTTTTCCTGTACAGATTACTCCTAAATCATTGTGACTCCTAAAAGGAGCCCCAAGGTACACATGGTAAAGTATTTCACCACTATTTCTGGATTCATTCTTGTAACAAAGATCTAAACTGGAAAACAACACAAATCATTCTGCTTGACCGAATAGGTGCTCATTTTGAAATGCAGATCTATAATTTGTTATAAGAAAAGAAAAGAAAAGAAAAGAAAAGAAAAGAAAAGAAAAGAAAGGAAAAGAAAAGCAGCATTTGTACAAGTATTATGCTTTTAAAAGAATGGAAAAATCACTAATGCCATTTTTTATAAAACTGCTAGTTTCTGAAAGGCTGACTCTATGTTAAAAACAAAAATAATTCAAATGTGTCATTCATAGCAATGCAAATCACAGTAGGGTGATTTGATTTTATTTAGGAACTTACATTGCATATTTTATCCAACTCCTAGAAAAATCTTAATATATTGTTATTAATATTGAATGTTCTTGGAACTTCCAAGCTACAGAGTTTCCTCAAAATTCAAATTTCCTAATACATAATCTTTGCTACTAAAAATCATGCATTATTTTTCTCATTTTGATATCATAAAAGAGAATAAGTGTAAAACATATATTTCTATTTTTCCAAAAACAAGCAAGATATTTGTCTATCTTTGTTCCAAATAGAGAGAAAAAAATTCTTCAATGATTGATTATTCAATCTACATAATTTCCAGATTTCAGAAAAATATTTGGAAGAGAAAAACAAGAAGAATTTTGAAACATATGGCATAATTTTAACTATGTTATCAACAAACTTGGCATTATTTTGATGTCATTGCTCTGAAGCTTTGATAGATTACATTTTCACAAAATGAAAGTCAAGCCAGTCTAAATATAACCCTTTTTAAGTTTCTCTTTTGAAAATGCAAATTATTTTATTATTCAATGGTACTCTTAGAAACATCTTTTAATGGATTTAAAACAGTATTCAAACTTTTAAAATTAAGTTTACTTGCAGAAATTTCTTGTGCTTTCATTCTTATCAAGTGAGATATAAATATCATGTCATTTCATGTTGTGTTATGTCATGTTACATTGCCCCATATTATTAGTATTTATGGGACAACACAAGTTTTATACTAGTTTGCTTTCAATAAAATGCACAAAGTAAAAATTGGGCAATGCCTTATTAGCAATTCAATGAGAGTGGCCACATTAAGATCAAATCACAGTAGCTAACTTAGTAAATAATATTGTATCATTAAAAGAAAATATGGAATGTCAAATAACATTCCCTTATAACTAGAAAAAATGGAGAATATGTTGGTATATTTACCATATAATATTTTAATTAAACATGGCATAATTTTAGCTATGTTATCAACGAACTTGACATTATTTTGATATCATCACTCTGAAGCTTTAATTAATTTTTAATAGTTTGAGGCATTTATAGATAGAAACTGCTTCTCTTTTCTTTTTTCAAACCCTTCCAATGAGTACTAGGAATGCCTGGAATTCTTATTGAAGAAATATGGAAATAAAAGCAAATATATGGCAATTGTATGGCAACCCATATATAATTAATCACAAATGTAAGATTTAAATAAGATTTTTGGTATAGGGATTGTGCGCTATGGGGGGGAGAGAGAGAGAGAGAGAGAGAGAGAGCAAGAAATCACCTCCCCAAATACGTGGCCACACCAAATCCCTTCTACTCCATTCTCCTTTCAGGATTTTGGGCATGCACGCAGATGCACCTGGCATTTTAAATTTTTTTTTTATTATTGGGAACCAGCAGTTAGTGTAATGGCTATGTTGCTGGACTCCCATGTAGTCGACCGCGGTTCGTGTCCCGGACCCGGTGGCTTAAAACTCACGCCGGGCGCGTGTGCGTGCGTGCCCAAGATCCCGAGAGGAGAATGGAGGAGAAGGGATTGCGCCGTGACCATCTCCTCTGGGGGGTGATTTCTCGCTTTCTGTCTCTATGTCTCTGTCTGTCTGGCAAGCGCACGCGCCCTATAGCGAAAAACCTCTCAAAAAATTTTTTTAATTATTATCATAATTTTGTTTATATTACATTGAATCACATATAACTTTACAGTATACATTTCTTTTTCCAGAAGGAGTACCATTCCTATCAATCAATACAGAGACGTTAAAATCCCCATCATCATCCAATAGCTTTTTGTTTTATTTCCAGATTATTATTATTCCAATTATTTTTTTAAACATTCAATCACTATTTATCGTTTTGCTTGTAAAAAGACTTTACCCAACAAGAAATACTTCTCAGACCTGTCTAGTTAAGAATACTATACACATCATCAACAGGTAATAAACCATATCTGAATCCCACTAATGTCATGCCTCTCTATTTGTTTTCTTGCTATCCTTCTTCCTGGTCCAGGACCTAAACAGCGATCAACTATATGGAAGTTCAGCGATGTAACAATGACACCATCTGTTGGCCCCAAGATGTTTTAATATTATACATTCTACTTCCCAGATGTCCTTTTGAAATTATTATGTTGATGGGGTTCAAACTTCTGTCCACTACAACCCACATTTAAGTAAATGAAGGAAGGAATGAAGGAACCCAAGATTTTGAGTACAGAACACCAAAAGAACATGAGAGAATTGCCTGTGAATATGAGTGAGAGATGTGAGGCTATAGGGGCAGTGAGGATATAGGTATTCACTGATGATAATGTATAGGATAATGTCTTTGTCTTGGCTGATATGCACTGTATTCATGCTGGGGGAAATATGTTTTATACACAGTAAAGATATATGGTGAGTGGGGCTGGCAGGTGGTATGGTGGTTAGGCACTGGATTCTCACATGTTTGATGATGGTTCAAGTCCTGGACCTAGTGGCTTCCTTTCTTACTCTCTTTCTCTCTCTCTCTCTCTCTGTGGTCAAAACTAACAAATAATAATGAATTAAATACTGAAAATTTTTTTAAAAAGATATATGGTAACTGCAAATAATAAATATTAAGAAAAAAAAAGAGAAATGGGAAGGTTTTTTTTTTTTTTTTTTTTTTTTTTTTTGAGTTATAGGTGTTTTGAGGCCAGCAGGTGGTGTATTGGTAAAAGTGCTGAACTCGCACATGATAACCCATGGTTCAAATCCTGGAGTAGCTGCTTAAAAATCACACTGAGAATATGTGCATGGGTGCCCAAAATACCAAGAGGAAAATGGAGGAGAAAGGATTGTAGTCATCCCCCCTGAGGGCTGGTTTCTCATTTTCTCTCTCTCTCCATTTCTCTCTGTCTC
This sequence comes from Tupaia tana, assembly GCA_026018925.1. NCBI lineage: Eukaryota > Metazoa > Chordata > Mammalia > Scandentia > Tupaiidae > Tupaia > Tupaia tana. Next base: position 60,750,421 of record JAKSZU010000005.1, read on the forward strand.
TCTCCTCTCTGGTGAGGCACACCATCCCCATGACAAAAATCTAAAGAAAAAAAAAGTGTTATAGGTGGTCCTGTCATAATATTTCTTTAAATGTTCATGAAATTAATTAGTATTTGGGGGCCAGCAGGTGGCATGATGGTTAAAGGCACTAAATTCTCACAGGGCTGACTGCAGTTTGAGTCCCAGATCTGGCAGCTTGCTTTCTCACTTTTCCTCTCCCTTTGTCTCTCTCTTGTGAGCACATGTGCCCTGTAGCAAATTGGAAAATAATAATAATGATAAATAAAATAAAACAAATAATTCTTTAAAAATAATAATTAGGATTTGAAATTTAATATTTGTTTGCTTGTAATTCTTCAAAGGTAGCTCTTATCTGGGACTGAATAGCACATCGTTTTAACTTTAGTACAGATAATAATCTTAAAGAATGTCCTCACTATTGGCTCAGCTCTGTGGCCTACTGTATAAGGGAGCCTATTCTATATGGCCAGCCAATTCAAGTCCTAGTCCCATGACTTGAAAAAATACAGGGCAGGTGCTATGCCAGGCATGTGTGGTATGCCTGCATACCACAAATGCCAACAGAATAAAGAAATGTAAATGAAGGGATTGAACTGTGACCATGCCTCATGGTGGGGGGAGGGGGGATACTTTTCTCTAACTCTCTCTCTCATGCCCTCCGGCAAAAAGGAAACTCCTTATCGTTTTATCACTGCTTCAATGTGTGCAAAAGTAGCAGGATATTCTGAAGCTAAAACTTTTTCAGAGAGTATTTGAATGTTAAGGTCAAATGTTTAAAGTTTGTAAGTCAGGTTTTTTTTTTTTTTTTTTTTTTTTTTTTTTTCCCTCTATACTGAACTTTTCCTGTATTAATTAGAATAAAAGCTACTATAATAAATAGCCTTATAGTTTTTGAATCGCCAGTGAATGTTTACTTTTTGTTTCTGTAACAATGCAATATGGATATTCCTGGCCAACTGAGAGTACCTTGATGTGAATCAATGCATGAGATCTGTCCACTTTTTCAGCTTTGTCATCCACTATGATCTTGGAGTCTTGGTGTTTCTGCTCCGGATGGGCAGAGAAAGGATATCTGCTTTTTTAAAATTTATCTTAGAAGTGGCATATCATTGCTTTTTGTCTGTTTGTTTGGTTTTTGTTTGTTTTTGTTTTAGAGAGAAATTTTTTGCTATAGGGCACATGTGCTCACAGGACAGAGAGAGAGAAAGTGAGAAATCACCTCGGGGTGGGGTGAGGGGGGGTGCCTTAAGTACTTACGCCACCTACTGACCCAGCAGTATATTATTTCCATGTATGTTGTAAGAACTGGCTATGTGGTCCTACCTGGATAGAAGGATGCAGAGTCCAAGGTTTAGGTAATTCTTAGCTTCAAATATCCAGCACAGCAAGGGTCAACAAGTTGTTAAGAGTAATTATCCATGTCTGATAGGGTGTATTTGCTTAAATTCAGTTGTTTTGACATCTCAGTTCCCAAGGTGATGGTGTTAGGAAGTGGGGCTTTTGGGAGTTAAGTCACGAAGATAGAGATCTCTTAAATGGGATTAGTGGGTGTGAATAGGCACCATATATTGAACTTTCTTCCTCCCCTCTCTGTCTTATTTTCCCTGAGATCAAGCTACAGGCCACAGCTGGGACTTAAACATCTTAGGACCATTACCCCTCACCTCACGGAATTGGCCATCAAGGCCATTCCAGACATACATGCATCCCTCCCACATTACTATCAAAGGTAAGGGGTACTAAACCTAAGCATAACTCTGCCAATTCTAGTCATCAATAGGCTAAACTTTCCTTTTAGCCTTCAAACTTATATACAAAGTAGACCCTTGCTTTGGCAATAGGGAATCTGCATTGACCTTTAATTGATTTATGAATGCTTGTTTTTAATATGTAACCCGATTCTGTGCTGCCTGATGGGACAGCCCATTCTCTGCCAGCACATCAGGCCATCAGCAAAGCGTCCTGCACTGATTCTGTAAGTAATAAACTTTATGTCTTCCCCGCTGGACTCTGGGTGTGTTCTTTGGAATGGATAAACACTACGATCCAGTCTTCTCAGATCTGGGACTTCCCCTACACAGTGGGGTTTTAAAAAATATTTTAAATTAAACTATAGTGATTACTTGTTGGATACACTATGGCATTTTAGTAAAAGGATATAGTGTTTTATGATTTAATGGCAATTCCCAAATGGCATGCATGATTTGAATTCCAGTTCCAGAAGCTTGAAAAATACACTGGGCTCAGGATCCTGATAAGATGCAGAAGGAGAAAAGAATTGCAGCATGCCCAGATCCTACTGGGAGGTGCTTCTTTTCTCCCTTGCCCTTCTCTCCCTCTCCCTGTCCCTATACCTGTCTCTCCCTCTCTCACTCTCACATGCACATGAATATACACTTTGGCATAAAGGAAAAAACAGCTGGAATTTTTAAAGTATTGACATTAGTTTTCCATTATTGCTGCTATATATTACAACAGATTTAGTGCATTAAAAAGGTTAATTTTAAAAAATTATTTATTTCATTTTATTTATTCATTCATTTATTTTAATTTGACCAGAGAGATTGAGAGAGAGAGAGAGAGAGAGAGAAAGTAAGAAAGCAAGCTGCCTGATCTGGGACTGGAATCATGGTCGGCCATGTGGGAGTGTCCAGCACCTTAACCACCACGCCATCTGCTGGCCCCAAAAAGGCCAATTTACTGGGGCCAGCAGATGGCGTTTTGGTTATGCTGCTGGACTCCCACATGACTGACAATGGTTTCGGCCCCAGACCAGGTGGCTTAAACTCACACCAGGCACATGTGCATGCATGCCCAAGATTCTGGGAGAATGGAGGAGAAGGGATTGCAGCATTGTCATGCCCCTTCAGGTTGATTTCTCACTTTGCTTCTTACTGTCTCTGTCACTTTCTGGCAAGCACAAACACTCTTATGGTAAAAAGCTTTTAAAAGAAAAAAGGTCAATGTATTATCATATAGTTCTATGGATGAGAAATCTAACAAGATGTTGGTAGGCGGTGTTTCTTTCTGGAGAGCCTACTCATTTTTCCAGCTTCTAGAGGCTTCCTATATCCTATGACTTCTGATACCATTCCTTCATCTTTCAAGCCCATAATATTTCTTTGTCTGACTCATTCTTTTTGGTCACAATTCTTTTCCTCTGATAGGGAAGAAAGGTTCTCTACTTCTAAGATCCATATGATAATATAGGGTACCCTTTTATAACTCAGGAGAATTGATCCTCCTCGAAGACCTTAACCTTTTTCTTTTTCTTTTTTTGGAGAGGCTTTTGCTATAGGGTGTGTGTGCTCACCAGAAGACAGAGAGAGACAGAGAGATAGAAAGCGAGAAATCACCCCCTAGGGGAGATGGCCATACCACAATCCCTTCTCCTCCATTCTCCTCTAGGGATCTTGGGCACGCACGCACACTCGCCCAGCATGAGTTTAAGCCACCGGGTCCTGGACTCGAACCATGGTCGGCTACATGGTACTCCAGCAACATAGCCATTATTATGTTAACTGCTGAAAGACCTTAACCTTAATCACATCTGAAAAAGTTATTCTGTCAGGTCCAAGAATATATTCAAAGCCTCAAAGCAATAGGGTATTCATATCTTTTTGAGCTGTTATTATGTCTATCTATCACTATATCTAAATAAAGAATTCCCAAAATAAATTCACTAATATGTAAATTTATACTTCCCAAGAAGTGACTCCAAGATCAGAAATACTTCATTCCTCTGCAGACATATTGAATCAAGAACTCTGGAGATAAGGCCTAGAAACTTTTGTGTTTACAAGTCGAGTGTTTCTAATGTACAATGAAGCTTGAGACTTAATAAACCATTCTCATACTTAATACAGTTCCAGGAGGTAGCTGCATCTGAGTTTTGGTAATCCAATTATTCTGCAATAGAAAACTCTACAGCTGGGCAGTGATTCTAGGAATCAGAGAAGGTCAGAGTGTAAGTGCTTCTTAAGTCTAAATGCCTAAATACTCCTGTTATTATTAAATTTTCAATCTAGTGAAAATAAATAAAAATGTCATCCTCTCCAAGAGCAACTTAGAGAGGTATTGAGGGCAGACCTTCAAAGAGGAAGGAGATAAAAATAACATATTCCATTAATTGCATTTTGAATCTATTTCAGAAGAAAATAACTTCGTGAAGCTGGTGAAACTGAAATATTATGAATGACAATAGTCTAAAGAAGCTGCTCATCTGTCCTTTTAATCTGTCTTGGTTTTTCACTCTGTAACCAACCAGTTAAGTGTTTATTAACATCTACACTAAGATTATCACTGAGGAGGTAGCATACAGCACATAGACAGACATGCAGTACAGTCATTGCCATTGAACAATTGATGATATTGGATGGAAAATCTAATGTATAACAAATTAGTAAGAAAAATATGAAGAATATACATATTTCAGACAAAATTCTCACTTAAAATAATCGAAGGGAATGTCTTAACCTAAGCAGATCTCAGAACTATTTCAAGAAATTGATAATACTTTCGAATCTATTCTGCTAGGTATGTACTTAATTTGAAAGACAAGTAGGCAAAAGAATGCAGTTATATATTAGAGCCCCTCTCAATCTACTGTCGCCTTTATTTTTAATTGTTCTTGTATCATATTGTAGATGAGTTTTGCATACCTATATTTCCATATGAAAACAATCCTTGCCATCTGGGAACTAGTCCAGCACTATCAGCTTGGTCATGGCATTGTAAGCAGCTGATCTGCCCCTAACTACTGGGCGAAAACATTCTTTCATTTGACATAAGCATTTCATTAAACACCAATATCAGACAAGGGAACTTTGTGACTGTGATGGATCAGAACAAAATAAAAGAACAAAAGCAAAAATATAAGACCTTTCTAATCATGTTAGAACAGAGGTAGGAAAACAGCTATGTCCAAACTACAAAATAGAACTGCCGTCTTCTTCTCCTGAACGGCTATAATACGAGTTTTATATTTTAGTTACAAAATCTAGAATATAAGAAAAGGCCAGTAGGTGTACTTTTAATAAATGTAAAATTTCCCTAATTACATATTCCCTAATCTTTCTTTTTCAAAAAATCTAGGCTATCCTCTGAATGGTGAATGGTGGTTTGTAGCAGAAACAGACCTTGGCATAAAATATCAGAGTCTTCAATCAATCTATGACGTGGTCATTATTCTATTATCAGACCTTTGTAAAAGTGCTTTATAACGATAGGAAGAATGGTCAGTTCACAGTCCAGAGACCCTTTCTCAACTCAATTGAAGCACTGCAACTTGAACTAATTGTTGGATTGAACACAAGTCCTAACTCTAAGCACACTTTGTCCGAGTGTGGTGTATACCTGTAGATTCAGGTTAAAATGTATTTGATGATTTCTTTAACAACTACATACTAAACCAGTGCAAATAAAATACTTTTTCATTTCTTCTTTTCTCTTTAAAAATGTTTTCTTTTTCGTATGTGTGTATGTATATGTATACATATGCATGTATATGCAAACACACATACACCACCCACGTATTTTAAAACCTGTTTACAATTTTGCCTATTCTGTCCTTTGATACCAGGGAGAAATTTTCCAGCATAGTTACCAAGGAAACTTAATTATCTGATATAACTAAATACACAGATGGCTTTTAAACATATAAGATTACAAATTTGGATCTTTTATTTTGTTTGGTGATTTAAATGTTTTCCCAAAGTAAATTGAATAAAACAGAGGTCATAAATTTTTACCTCCTTAAACATAAGAATGTTTGCCTTGCTAAATTTAGGTAAAAGCAACTGTCCGTCCACAGTCATGTAGACTATATATATATATATATATATATATATATATATATATATACACACACACACACACACACATACATACACATAAACAATTCACAGGTATGTGTATATTTATACATCTATACATAACATTTAATTTAAAGTTTCTATGTATGTTTTCATGAGCATAAACTATTTCCTCATTCAGTTAAAAGGCTTTTTGACTGTTGTATATAAAATTTTTAGACAAGTGAATATTAAGTCCTTTTTATCAATAATAATTAATTATTATCTTGCTGTCTAGTACTGTACTTCAAAGAACAGCATACTCAGTTTGGCAGAATATTCTCAGTTCTATGCCAATCACATATTCTAGGAATGTGCACTGATTTTAGTACTTTGCTCACTTGGCCCTGCTCATACTTTACTCTTTAGTTATAGAAGGACAAACATGTGAGTCTTAGCATATGTTGATGGCAACAGTAATGACCAAAGTTAAAAAAACTAATCGGGAGAAATTAAAGACAAATTTTGAGAGAAATAGAAATTAGCAGTGGAGACAAAGTGCTGGATTATGGAGTAACTCAGAGATCCAAATATACTAAAGTTAAGTTGTACTCTTCCTGCCTTTCTTGTGGTTCAGTAATAAGAGGTATCATATGCTCCTCTATGCTCTAGATAGGCTGAGCTGCTTTTCTATCCCAATAACTTTATGTGTGGAATGGATATAAATTTCAAAGTCATCTATTAATTTTAGGGAAATATATATTCAAACATATGAAAGAGACTGTGCCATGTGAAAAGTACCCTTCTAGGCATAAGAGAGTAGCATTTATTTAATGAAAGTTTCTCAGCCATATCTGTGTGTGTGTGTTTGCATATGTTCATGCACATTTACTTTTTGTAGTGCATAGCATAAAAATAGGTGAAAAAGCAAATAATATTAAGTTTAAAAGACAGACTTGACAAACTGGCTATAAGGTTTCAGAAGAGTGGTGCATAATTTATTTTTCTTTTTTCTTTTTTTTTTTTTTTTTTTTTTTTTTTGAGAGGTTTTTTCTATAGGGCGTGTGTACTTGCCAGAAGGACAGAGAGAGACAGAGAGACAGAAAGCAAGAAATTGCCCCCCCTCCCAGGGGGATGGTTACGCCGCAATCCCTTCTCCCCCATTCTCCTTTCCGGAATCTTGGGCTTGCATGCACACGCGCCCAGTGTGTGTTTAAGCCACTGGGTCCCGGATTCGAACCACGGTCGACTACATGGGAGTCCAGCGACACAGCCATTATTATAACTGCTGGTCCTGATGCATAATTTCTAAAGACAAAGTGTGTCTCTTCACTGAACTGGGGAGCAGGGACAAAGCAGTGACCAGAGTATTCTGAGTCTCAGAAGGTTTTGACATTTGTTTCCTGATAATGTGAATGGACTTAGGTGAGTGAATGGCATATCTTTGATTTGTATGACCTGAAAATCCCTAGGTCTATTGAACAAAAGTGTGATTTGAATCATCACAAGAGTTAGATCCTCATAAGAAATTCCAGACTTCAGATAGTTCAGAGTCGCAGACCATCTTGAATTGAAGGTATGGTGGGATACTTTGAGGAAAGACTGTTATATAGCCGAAAGCTTTCTACTATATGTTCCCTGAGACTTCTACAATGGGATATATGTCCATATACCAGAGCGAGTATGCATTAGAGAAAAGGAAATAATCAGAGTATTACTGAGTTATTGCTTTGTACTGATAATTTCTGGAGCCTCAAAACACTACTGTGGTCTACAGCCACACCAGAAACTTATGGCATTTTGGCTTGAGCTATTATTCTTTCATTGGGCCTGGTGGGCAATGAATTCTCTCTGTGATTATATCCTCAGTCCATACTGCCTGATAAGGATAGATCTACATAATAATTTGCACAATAGCCACATGGATGTCTTGATCTATGAAGTGAGAAATATGGTAATAGAGTAAGCCAAATGGAGCCATTAAAATTGCCTTTCAACTAAAAAAGTATTACAACATAATACATAGCAGATACCACACTGCTGGAAGGACTGCAGAGATTAGTGCTACAATTAGAAACTTGAAAGATGCAGGCATAATGATTACTACTACCAACACTTTTAATTTACCTATGTGGTCTATGCAGAAGACAGATGGATTTTAGATATTAACAGAGCAATATTATAAACTTAATTGGGTCTTTATTCTAATTAAAATAGCTGTTTCAGATGTTATTTAATTGCTAGAACAAATCAACACATCACGCTGCGACCTGGGATGTGACTATTAATCTGGGGAATGCTTTTTTCCCCCATACTTATTACTTAAAGATCATCAGAAGCTATTTTTTTCCAGCTGCCAGTGCCAGCAATAAACCTTTTGTGTCCTCGCTTGGAGCCATTTTTAACCTTTCAACCTTTATTATTTTTCCTATCTGCGGACATCTAGGTTCTCCATTGTTCTTTTGACAGAAAGAGCAGAAATTAGCAAAAATATTAGAACCCTTTGTAAGACAGATATGTCAGAAGGTGAGAAATAAGTTTCACAAAAGTTTAGGGGGGGTCTCTTTTCTAGGCAAAATTCCTTGGTATCCAGTTGTTCTGAACATGGAGATATATTCCTTTAATGTGGAAGGATATGTTTTTGCATCTGGAATATTTTATCACTAGAAAAAGAAACACAATGCATAGTTAATGGGAGGGTATTGGATGAAACATAGACCTACTTACCAAGTAATCTCCAATATCTCCAAAACTGAACCGAACCCCAAACAGTAAAAAAAAAAGAAATCCTGCAATACGCACTATTATTAATAAATAGAATCTTTATGCAACTTGCCTATATGGCCAAAAAGATCCAATTATTTTAGAGAGAGAGATTTTTGTTATAGGGTACTTGCACTCACTGGAGAGACAGAGAGAGACAGAGTGACGGAAAATGAGAAATCACCCTGCAGGGGGGGATGGTCACAGCACAATCATTTCTCCATTCTCATCTCAGGATTTGGAGCATGCATGTGTATACACCCAATGTTTTCAAGTCACCGGGTCCAGGACTCCATGGGAATCCCTAACCACTACACCACTTGCTGTCCCCAGAAGATCCAATTTGCTGAAGTGTCTGGCAGAATAGAGATGCTGCTTGAAGCCTTCAGTCTCTCCTTTAAAAGCATGTAGCAAAATTATGCCTTACCTCTTTTTGAAGAAGAGCTATTTGCTATCTAAAGAGCTCTAAGAGAGAATACACTTGATCATGTACCATAAATTGTGTGGACTAAGTGTCCCATTATGAAGTAGAAGTTTTATGATCTGCCAAACTTTAAAGGTGGATATGCATGACAACACTTCACATCAAATGGAAGTGTTGTGTACAAGATTGGGCTTGGGTACGATCTAGAGGCATACGAGGGTTACATGACTGTGTCGCTCAGATGCCCATGGCCTAGCCTTCTACTGCATTGGCTTCTCTTGTCCACCTGTATCTATGATCTTGGTGTAATTAACTATTAGTGGATTATTATCCATGACTCTCTTACATTTCTACGTGATATATGAGCAAAGGCACTGATTTTCTTACACTTTATTTTAAGTTCATTCATTTATTTCATGAAAGAGTGAAGCCTCCTCCCCAGGCTCTCATGCTGTGATCCCCTCTTCCTAGCCTTTCTTCCAGCTAGAATCATGGGTCTGTTTGTGTCAGTGTGTACTGACCAACCCCAAAACTGAATCTGAATCTCCCACATGGCTTCCAGTATTGCAGAGTGTCACGCCACAGTGGTACAGAGATAGTTGTCTCCCCTTGAGTAAGTGACAGGCTTGACTATATATATATTGAAAAGTATAATACGAATAATATCCTTTTCTAAGAAAGATCAGGAGGGCGTACTGGCCATTATAAAAAAGTTAGGTTCCCTAAACTTGCAGATGTTCTGCTATAATACAACCTGTAGAATGTGCATCTAACTTTTATTTTTTTTAAATTTAGGGTGTGTGTGCTCACCAGAGAGATAGAATCAGAGATCGTTAGAGATAAAGTGAGAAATCACCCCCTCTCCAGGGAAGATGGCCATGTCACAGTCCTTTCTCTTCCATTCTCCTCCTGGAAACTTGGCCACACACGCACATCCACCTAACATGAGTTTCAAGTCACCTGGTATGGGACTTGAACTACAGCTTGCCCTGTGGAAGCCCAACAACATAACCACTTTGCCACCTGCTGGCACCCCATCTTTTTAATTACACTGTAATGAATGGGGCTGGAAGAACTAGCACAAATGCTGATTCTCAGGCTTCTGCTCTTTTTACTCTTCTGCTCTATATCTCTGCTCTAGTATTGTTGAGTCTCACTCCAGCATCCATCAAATGACAGCAGAACAACTTGCTTGTAAAATTTCCGATTCTTCAGTTATTGAGAATTTTGGCAATGAGTCTGTAAGGCTGACAGAGACGTGGTTTTCTGAAAGAGAAAGAATGAGGGCTTTGTGAGACAATGTAGAGGATATAAAATTTTTCATTCGAAGATGTTACTAAATATTGTCAGCCAAGTGGTGATGAACAGGGATGGGAAAAGTCCCTCAGTCCCTACTCATCACTGAACATTTAAAGGATAAACAGTGAGAGTTAGAATTGAAACAAGCTGCCCAATGGTGCTTTGACTGTTGCTCACTTTCCTTCAGGCAGCAGGAGAGAGCTATGTTATCATGATAAGAGGGCAGTAAGTCCTGCAGGCCGGGACTAAAAACAAAGTGACTGTAGCTATTGAGTGAAGAAGTTCCCGAGGCTGAAATAAATGGGGTTAGCAATGAGAAAGTATATAGAGCTCTGGGTGGTTGGCAAACATAAGAGACTTGTTGGATTGAACTGTGCGCATGGATAGCCACAACCAAAATTAAATGCAATACCTTGCTCACTGATGTGAAGTGCTTCTCTCACTTCACTCCCATATTCCTTCCTCCCACTCTACCCTGCTCTCTACTGGTTGAAGGAGAAAGATATTTAGAGGTAAGATCAAATTTTATAGTTAAAATATTCTGTTATGCTAACTGTAATGGTATGTAATGTGGAATCATGATTTGCTACTGTTTTTATTTGAACTTTATACATGGCTAATGTTGTATAGATTCCAAGATAGATTTGTTCTGTGTTAATATGGTGCAACTGTTTCCTTCCTCATGTTTCTTATTCAGATCTAGTTATGAGAGAAAGCTCCATAATATTTGGAATGCAAAAAATAAACAGCTGCATTTTTATGCTTAGAAATCACTGCAGGGTCAGGCACTATTGCAGCCCATGCAGACCTGGATGGATTAACTGGTTCACATTGTTGGTGTAAATACTCCAGCTTTCTCCATGTCGTTATGTATGACTTCTCTGATGACTGGGTTAGTTGAGAAGGCACCATCTTCCCCCGCAGGCCCCTCTGATCTTTGAATTTGAAAATGTAGGTATAGTTTGGTTTCAATTTAGTTTGATGAGTATTTGTTGTGATGAATTTCAGTTCATCCTCAGTATTTTCTGCTTTCTGCATCTTCCTTCTTAATTACCTTCTCTCCTGATACAAGTACTGCTCTGTGCTACACCGGACTCTGAACCAACAAAATTCTATCAACTACTTACTTATCACAATTATGTTAAAGTCCATATAATAATTATCTTATTTGATCTCACTTTCTGCTTCTCTGAGCAAATTCTGACTGATATGGAGAAAACGAAAAAATGTGGTAGTCTTACGTAGATTTACTCTAGCACTAGATAAGTGCATAGAAAGTCTTTGTAAACTAGATATGGAGAAAAACTATATTAATTTATTAAAAACGACTTGTAATAGCCTTTACTAAATATCATACTAACAATGGAAGGTTGAACGGCTTTACCTTGTGATCAGGAATAAAATACGTATGCTTACTATTGTCACATCTATTTATCATATTAGTGGAAATCCTAGCTCGTGCATAAAGCAAGAAAGCATAATTTACAAGCATTTGAAAAGATAAAAGTAAGTAATGGTGATTTTGAGATGACAACATGTATGTTGAAGATTAAAGAACACTATAGTTAAAAGATAAACTTTCCAGGGAACTTTGCACAAGGTCAATGTATAATATATTTTTATATGCTGCTGATGAAAATTAGAACATAAAAACTGGAATAGCTGATGGTGCTGTGGTTAAGATTGCTAGATCCCACACGTTAGACTGTACAGTTCCAGTCCTGGACCAGGTGACTTGAAAAACATGCCATGTGCATGTCTGTGCATGACCAAAACCCCAAAAGGAGAAATGGAGAAGAAGGTATTGCAGCATGTTCACCTCCCATGGGAGGTGATGTCTCATTTTCATCTCTCTCTCTCTCTCACTGTCTGGTAAGTGCACTCATCCTCAGACAGATTAAACAATTTTAAAAAGAAAATAAAAATTAAGTACTGACAGGATATAGAGTAGTTTCAGAAAACTCCAACTGTCTAGAATAAGGCTAACGAAAAATGTGCAAAACCTCTACATTAAGACATATACGATTTTGTAATATTTGTGTATGAAGATTTATTTGTCTGCTTTAACTGCTGTAAGAAAATTCTACAGATCAAGTGACTTAAATAACAGATAATCATACTCTCACAGTCCTGGAAGATAGAAGTCTAAGACCAAGAAAATAGCATTTGTTTCTGTTGAGGTCTTTTTTCCTGGCTTACAGATGCCACACTTTCACTGTGTCCTAACATGGTCTTTCTTCTGTTCATCTGTCATCCCCAACAGGGTGATCCATCACATAATGATCCATCCCCAGTTTCAACCATCCTGCAAGACAGGCCTACAAACATACCTTGTGATTCAGGAAGGTCATGGGTCACAAAACCAGAACCTTTCCTGTGTAGGTCCCATTGAATTACCACTGGATCACCACCCAGCTGATCACATTATTATTTGATCAGGGCCCCATCTTTATAGCCTCACTTAATTACCTCCCCAAAGATCCTATGTCCCATTTCCAAATAAAATCACAATGAGCATTAAGACTTCAGCATATGAATTCGAAGGAACATAGAGTGTTTATTTTTACACTATTCATGGTAGCTAAAAATGTGAGAGAATTTAGTGACCAAAGTAGGAACAAAATATGCAACAAAATAAAGTACTAATAGATTATAACACTCCCTCAAAAGATATGTCTTAGATAACCACTAGTAAAATGGATAATAGTATTGTGATATTTTCTTCATATGAAACGTGGGATATATGGCAACAAGAAACAAAAAATTCTGCTACATATGATGTGAATATTAGAAGACTGCTATTTATTTAATGAAGCCAGACACTAAATAGTATGTACTATATGATTCCCTTTGTATTTACAGAATGTTAATCAACTGACAAAAGGAATCTCTGATGATAGAGGTGTGTTTACTAGTCTATATTTCAGGAGATACACTTACTAAAGGGGAATAAGGTGAGTATTAGTAACATTCTATTTTTTTAATCATTTGTATTGTTATTATACAGGTTGCTTACTTAGTAAACATTACTTAATTATACACTCAATATTTTTAGACATTCTCACTTCCTCTCTCTGTAAAAAATTACATTAAAATGAGCATGAAAAACTAGGGAGTTATCACTCTTTGGGGAGCAACTAGTTCTGTTGTTACTGAAATGTTCATGTTGAGAGAATCTGGTTAATAATAAGGCAACATAACTGCATAAAATCTTAAATATTAAGAATGCATCAATTAAAAACAAAAGAGAAATAGACAATAACAAAACCATTATTTGTGCTGTCTTCTACTCTCTCACACAGGACACTTCCAACACATTTACCCTCATATTTGTACTTTCTGGCCTTCACATTTTTACAGAAAAACCTTAATTTTTTTTTTTTTTAATATTTTTTTAATAATTTATTTTATTTTTTATTTATTCATTCATTTATTTTTTTAACTTGACCAGAGAGAGACAAAGGGAGAGAATGAGAGAGAGAGGAAGTGAGAAAGAAAGCAAGCTACCAGCTTCAGGACTCGAAGCCTGGTTGGCCATGTGGGAGTGTCCAGCGCCTTAACCACCACGCCACCTGCTGGTCCCAACCTTTATTGTTTCTAAACTGTACCAGCATATTCTCTTCCCCAAGACATGTTTAACTTTACCATACTAGTTTTTCTTCTTTTTTTTTTAAGAATTATTTATTTATTTAATTAATTTTATTTGTTATTATTTTATTATTATTTTTTTAAATTTGATCAGAAAGAGACAGAGAGAGAGAGAAAGGAAAAGTGAGAAAGAAAGCTACCTGGCCCAGGACTCAAACTGTGATTGGCCATGTAGGAGTCTAGTGCTTTAATCACCACGCTACCTACCACTGCCCAAGCTTTTGTTTATTTATTTTTTAAATTTTTACCATAGTGTATGTACACTTGCCAGAGGAAAACACAGACAGAAGGAAAGTGATAAATCACCCCCTGAAGCAATGGCCATGCCACAATCCCTTCTCCACTCTCCTCTCATGGTTTTGAGTACACACTCAGACACACCCAATGTGCTTTTCAAACCACTGGGCCTAGGACTTAAACTGCAGACAGTCATGTGGGATCCAGTGCCTTAACCAATACTCTATCTGCTGGCCTCACACTATGTCTTTGTGTTATTATTATTACTGAATATATTCTTTCTCTTTACTGGTGTTTTTCAAAAGTATACCTAGTCTTTAAAACACAGACGTAGATCTCCATTCTCTTTAAAACTTTCTATCATCATTGCAGCTGGAAAGCAACATTTGGAGTTCTCTGGAACATTACATTTACTTGAGAGTACAAGTATTTTCAGTTGGTCTAATATATTTTATTATAATCTATGTAAAACAAAAATTTCATAATTTTTTTAACTCCTTGTAATTATAATTTACTATCATGGGTGCATATTAATACTATATATGGAACAAAGAACATATCTTAATAAAAATGGTTAAATAAATAAAATTTTGAGTGTAAGTATCTTAAGATTAGAAAAATAACGCTTCTGAGAGTGATGTTGCTGAAAGAAGATAATTTTTTTTTTTTTTTTTTGAGAGGTTTTCGCTATAGGGCATGTGCGCTTGCCAGACAGACAGAGAGAGACATAGAGACAGAAAGTGAGAAATCACCCCCCAGGGGGGATGGCCACACCGCAATCCCTTCTCCTCCATTCTCCTCCTGGGATCTTGGGCACGCATGCACACGTGCCCAGCGTGAGTTTAAGCCACTGGGTCCTGTACGTGAACCACAGTCGACTACATGGGAGTTCAGAGACCTAGCCATTATACCCACTGCTGATCCCCCCAAAAATAATTCTTTTAAATTCACTTGAAATAAAAGAAAGAAATCCCTCATTCTAATTTTTAATTTCTCATGCACTTTATAAAATTTCAAAATTTATTTTATTTAATGTAACAACTCTTTGTGAACTTAATTTTAATCCTGTTGCCCATAGAAATAGTAATGTAACATTTGGGTGTATAATTTTTGTATTAATAAATTTAAATATCTTATAAGTGAACAGAGAGTATCCTGTGAAGTGAGTCATTTTACATATACTCGTTTTATGTTTCTTGTTTAGTGATGTTGGCTATTCCTCTGTGTATAGAATTATACCTACAGCTTTATGAACAATGAAACAAGGCAGAATAATCTAGTCCAAGTTGTGTAAATTTATAATCATCAAATTATCCTTTTACATGTAATCAGTTTCTGTTTCATGATTAGTGATGTTGGGTACTCCTGTGTGTCTAGAATTCCATGTACAACTTTATGTAAAATGAAACACAATAAGTCAGAATAATCTAATCCAAGTTGTGTAAATTTACAGACATCAAATTATCTTTAATGTTAAAGAAAACTTCTGGGAGAAATGGCAGAGAAAGTGCACTAATTCCTATAAAAGAAAACTGCATTTAAAATGCACCCAAAGACCTAATCAGAAATTAATCTCCGTACAAGATTCACAAAGTAAAATACAGTTTGAACAAAAGAGAAAGCAAATCAGAACACTATTCATGGATATTGCTCATGAACACATCGTGGCATTTAGTAATCAAGTGATGACTTTTTAACACACTCCCTTGTTGAGAACTGAAATGCGACTACAAACAGGGATTATCAAGAATGAAGTGGCTGGAGGAAAAATTTTGGGAGGTAGTTAAGAGCCCTTTTTGTTTCCTCTGACTCATTGTCTTAACTGGAAGAGATGAGTCCTGAAGGCAAGACTGTTTGGCAAAACCAGAGTTAGAGGTGAATAGCTGGGAAAAACTAAGAATTGACTCAAAAAAGAAAAGGAAAAAAAAAAAAAGGCAGGGAGAAGTGGGGGAGACCTGGGCATTAAAGGATTTATTTTTAACCTAATTATACATCTAAGTGATTTGCTTATCCAGAAGCAGAGAAGAAACTGACAGTCACATAGTAGACTTGGCAGGAGGTACAGAAATAGATCCAAACACCAAGAATACAGCTTCCATTGTCCCAGTTCTCTTTATAATACCCTCAGGATGTTGGATTAAATAAATGCCATCAAAGTCTACCCTTAAAACAAGTTATAAAGGAAATATTCAATTAGAACCTCGAAAAAAATAAAACAGATTCTACCCAGAGGGATAAAAGTTCACAGCAGGCCCAGAACTACCTGTCATATGGAGTCAATGAGGTTTATGGAATGATACATAACACTGATGATGATCATTTAGTTATAGAGATTAGTTTTGTTAATATAAAAATAATTTAACTTTTTCAAATAGCTCAATTGTGTTCAAAGAAAAAAGGAAATGTTTGGTGCTCCTGTTGCATGAGAATCACTTGTGGACCCTGTTTAAAACATGTATATATCACCACATTAAGGATCTAGATACAATGTTAGAGTTATTAAAATACTGATGCATTTTAAATTGTTTTTTTTTATAAATTTAAAATATAAATATTGGGACCAGCAGTTAGTATAATGGCTATGTCGCTGAACTCCCATGTAGTCAACTGCGGTTTGAGTCCCAGACCCAGTGGCTTAAACTTACGCTGGGTGCATGTGCATGCATGCCCAAGATCCCGAGGAGAATGGAGGAGAAGGGATTGTGGCATGGCCATCCCCCTGGGGGGTGATTTCTTGCTTTCTGTCTCTCTGTCTCTCTCTGTCTTTCTGACGAGTGCACGTGCCCTATAGAAAAAAAACTCTCAAAAATACACACACACACACACACACACACACACACACACACACATATATATATATATATATATATATATATATATATATATTAAAATTCTCTAGGTAATTCTGCCACACAGTCAGGTGGCACACATTTTCATTCATTAATTCCTGGTTAAATCTTATAAGTGAACAGGAAAATCCTAATGAAGATGATAACTTGTGTATGGTAATTAAACTGATTCGCTGTGATGGTGATTTCATAATTTCAGTTTTACAAATGGCCTATAGTAATTTAATTTAGAGATTGTCCAGATAAAAAATCTTACTCTATACTGCACGCCATAGGATCACTATTTTCCGTACCAGTATGCTGTTCTGTTTCATGTCTTCTGTTTACAATATCCCCTTGGTCATATCCCACTCCTCCTTGACTCCTACCTTGTTCTCCCTCTCTTCCTTTTAATTTTACTATGTCCTTGAATGAGTGAAAAAATGTCCAGTATTTTTCATAATCTCCTAAGAAAACATAGAACGTTAGAAAGGATAGTATCTGAAATCAGAATATAAGACAAGCCAGATGTTTCTGGAAGATGAATAAAATACCAAATGGACTATTAAAGCTTCTATCTAGAACCCTGATGGAAACCTAGCAAGAGGCAATTAATTATTTTATAACATATTATTAACATAGCTCCTGAGTTACCAAAATTTTTGACCATTCATCTTAAATTAATTATTTCTAAATATGTGCCCCACTTTTATCCCTTAAAAGTCATGCAGAAAGGTATTGGGAAGTAAAGAGTGCACATGATTTTTAAGAGCATATTGTTACTTTTATTTTTATTCAAAATAATTTGTTAGTAAGGATCACTCTGAACAGATCTACTGCTCCTGTGACAGTAGGTCACTTTGGTAAAAAGGTAGTAGTCAGCTTGGTAAAAATTATATTGTTTTTGAAGGATTTTGTGTATTCCTCATGCAGGTATAAAGGAAAAAGAAACGATGTTCAAGAAATTGCTCAATACTTAAAAATATAAAGTAATAAATGTTTAAAATGTGTCAAAATGCAAATGAAAGAAACTGATATGACTTTTGTTTGACTTCTGTTCATTTCATTGTATAGAATAAATGAATAAAACAGGCATTACAGGGGACCAGCACTTGGCATAATGGTTATGTCGCTGGACTCCCATGTAGTCGACCACAGTTCGAGTCCTGGACCCGATGGCTTAAACATGCCGGGTGCATGTGCGTGCATGCCAAAGATCTCAAGAGGAGAATGGAAGAGAAGAGATTGCGGCATGGCCATTCCACCAGGGGTTGATTTCTTGCTTTCCATCTCTCTGTCTCTCTCTGTCTTTCTGGTGAGTGCACATGTCCTATAGCAAATCCTCTCAAAAAAAAAAAAAATATATATATATATATATATATACATACACACACACACACACACATCATAGGCCATTGTTCTCAAGTGTAGGTATAAATATTAAGGTCAAAGTAAAATTAATAATAATAATAATAATAATAATAATTGGGGCCAGCATAGTGGTTGAGGTACTGAATTCCCTTGTAATCGACCACTGTTCGAGTCCCAGACCTGAAGGTTTGAAACTCATGACAGATGCATGTGCATGCATGCCCAAAATCTTGACAGGAGAATGAAGGAGAGGGAATTGAGGCATAGCTATCCCTCCTTGGTGGGGAGAGTGATTTCCTGCTTTCTGTTTCTCTGTCTCTTTCTGTCTTTCTTGTGAGTGCATGCACACTGTAGCAAAAAATCTCTCAAATAATAATAATAATGATGTCTTCATTTTTCTAAATATCTAAAATGTTTATTTCTTATGTTCACTATTGAGAAATTCCCGAGAATTCTTTTCCTCCAGAATGATTTCAAATTTGTAGATCTGATGTTAAAAAATTTAAACACTTTTATAAATGGAACAATTAAAAATTCAAAAACAAAATATAACTAGAATACAAAATGATTAAGCAATTATAAAGTGAGAGGAACTATGATAAAAGAGCCTAATAAAATATTTCTTTACTTTCCTTTCTATTTTTTAAGAAACTTATTTATCCTCAGATACAATAATCATTAGATCTGACAATAACATTTCTTAATAATTTCCTTTGTAGACATTTATGTACTTAATTCTCTATTTGTTCTTATTGATAGATATAAGTAGACCTTTAATATATGTCTTAATTTATTTACCATCTAATGAACAGTAATAATTGGATTCAAAATTTAATGGCAACTTAACTTCAAAAGAATATATTACTAATTTTTGAGACTTTTTCTTTATGTTGTACATTTATGTCAGTCATTAAAAACATCTATGATTTGGCAGTCCTGAAAAACAATGTGAAATCACATGATGCAACAATAGCTCTTATGAAAAAGGTAAATTAAAACTTTGAAGCTACTGGGCAATGTCAATATTAAATTTAAATATTTAAATGTAATACTGTAGAGCATTTTGGTAACTAATTATCAAGTGTTAAATATTTTAAAAGGCATATCATGTGAAGGTTAATGTTTTTCTACTAATGTTATTACTGAAATGTCTCAGATTGCAAAATTGTATACAGATATTAGCAACAGTGTGCTCTGTTTCATTTTTTTATAAACTTGTAGCTGCACTGTAGTTTGAGAAGAACAATTATCTTCTGATTAATGAGATATAAACAATTAAATGAAATCCCTGACTCTAATGCTGCTTTGCTTGAAATCTCTCTCTTTGAAATGATGGTTAAGTGCATCAACTCACGGGGTGCTATTTTTGCTTCTGCAACTTCATGGTAACGAATTATCTTTCACCTTATTTGGGGTTTCTCACACATATCCCCTAAAGTAAGGTTGGTTTGTAGATGATAACAGAGAATCAAGTAAAATGACTTATTTTTGAGAATCAATTAAAATCTTTGCCCAGGATCTAGGCAGAAAAAATGTTAATGATGTGATAATAAATTAGTTAGTGTAGTTCTGAAGAAACCTAAAGCAGAAATTTCAGCCTTCCATTTTGTTGATTATACAGTAAGTTAACATATTTATGTTATTCAACATATCTGAATAATGTCACAAGCTGATTTTCATAGTGGTTACATACAAAAAGAAGTCTAACTTTGTTTTGTACATGTCAAAAATTTAATATTCATGTCAAAAATTTATATTTAGAATTAATGTATAGTAAAATAAATCATATATGTACTTACATGGAAATTCTTCATCTGAGTTCAAAATTCACTTATAGTTTTAGAAAAATCAGAGCCGAACTCACTCTGTACATTTAGGTTTATATCCAGACTACCCTTTATTTATACTTCATTTAATTTTGCTTTAACTCTTACTTTGCGATTTCAGAGTTGAGATAATAATTTTTAAACTTTTTTTTCATATCAGACATTTAAGATAATAAAGTTATAGTCTACATTAGTATATTTGTAATGTTTGTGCATTATTTTATTTTATTCTATGCAAAATTTACTAAATCATTTCTATTTTTTCGATGTCTATTTCAATATTTTACCTAACAACATTCTGATGACTAGTTTCTTGAGTGTAACTTATAGTTATTTATTTGTATTTCTTTTTTATATTCCATGAGGTGGAATATCAGGGTCAACTAATTTGAACCATTACGATGTTGGTTCATTGTTCAATTTTAGAATCGAGAGTAATTTTCTCGCAAATTTAACTGAGCAAATTCCTAGCAAGGTTTTCATTTAAGGTACTGAAACACAGCTGGTTTTTCTGGCTGGGTGTTTTGTGATGTAACACAAAACAATCAGATGAATTAGACTGCCACATTCAACTGTGGTTTTTCCTTCAATATTCAATGACTTGCATTTCTAACTGGTCACCATTTTTTATGGTGAATGACATTTAGATAGCAGAAAGCTAATATTCTAAATAAAATAATTTTAGAAAAATTACATCGTGACTACAACAGTAATGAAATATCTAGTATTCTAGAGATAGGGCGCGTAGACAGAGAGAGAGACATAGAGACAGAAAGCGAGAAATCACCCCCCAGGGGGGATGGCCATGCCACAATCCCTTCTCCTCCATTCTCCTCTCGGGATCTTGGGCACACACGCAACGCTGAGTTGTAAGCCACCGGGTCCGAGACGCGAACCGCGGTCGACTACGTGGGAGTCCAGCGACATAGCCATTACGCTAACTGCTGGTTCCCTAGGACTATTCTAATTGTACACAAAGCTTTGTTTGAGGAAGCTCAGTTTTATGTTTTTCCCATAGTCATAGTAAACATCAAGAAATGAAATAAACAGTAGAGCTCTGAAACAATAGCACACATGACATGGATTAGAATTTGATCTCCTACAAGTAATTGTTAGTTATAACATTTTAGGGAAAAAAGACACATGATACATTTACAAAACTACACAATACTTTTGCAAAGAAAATCAAGGCTTGTATCTGAAAAACAAATTTTTTTTTCTTTTTCTGGAGAGGTTTTTGCTATAGGGTGCGTGCGCTCACCAGAAAGACAGAGAGAGACAGAAAGCAAGAAATCACCCCCCAGGGGGGATGACCATGCCGCAATCCCTTCTCCTCCATTCTCCTCTAGGGATCTCGGGCACGCACACACACGCGCCCAGCGTGAGTTTCAAGCCACTGGGTCCGGGACGCAAACCGCGGTCGGCTACATGGGAGTCCACCAACATAGCCATTACGCTAACTGCTGGTTCCAAAAAACAACTTTTTTTATTTGAAATATTTTTGCATTTACACAAGAGTTACATATAGAGTACAAAGAGATCATATGTAGCTTTCATATAGTGTTACCTATGTTAACAGCCTATGTAACTGTGGTGCAGTTACTCAAACTAAGAAATTAACACTGTTACAATACTATTAAGGAAATTACTCCTTTTTCACAGTTCACTAATTTTCTAGTAAAGCTTTTTTTTTTTTTTTTTTTTTTTTTTTTGCTTTAGTATGTAATTAGTGACACTATGTTGCATTTAGTGGTTTACTTTTCTCCTATTTGGAAGCATGTTTTTTTTCTTTAGTTTTTTCTTTTTTAAAAATTTATTTTATACATTCATTCACTATACATCAGTTAGCTTATCAAGTGAATTTACACAATGTGAATACACTTTCCACCAGTTTAGTCATGGATACTATACACATTATCAACAGATAATAATTCATTTCTGTGTCGCATAAATGGCTTGCCTCCCTATTTTTCTCCTTAATTTCTTTCCTTACACTGTCCCTTTTTCCCACCCTCTTCCCACACCGTCTCCAATATCCATAACCATTTTCCTTGCTTCTATTTTGTCTAATCTTTCAGTTTTCACCAGAGTGCAAACAGTCATAAAGAGACATACATGTCTTTTTTTTCTCATAGTCTAACTGCTTCACTCAGCAGTAAATCTTTCATATACATCCAATTTCTATCAAAACCCAGGGTGTTTTTGTGTTTTCTTATTTTACTTTATTTTATTTTATTCTACTTTGTTATTTTTTTATGGCTGAGAAATATTCCATAGAGTATATGTGCCACACTTTTTCAATCCATTCATCTTTCTGTGGACATTTGGGTTGGTTCCATGTCTCAGAAAATTGTGAATAATGCTGCAATAAAAACAGATGTGCAAGCACTTTTCCGCTGAGCGTTCTCTTGTCCTTTGGTATAGCTGAAATATTCAGGAGTATATTATAGAGTTCCATATGATTGTGTATTTTTGTGTTTTTCCCCCTGAAATTAATATCAAGTTTAATTCTATCATGGTCAGAGAAGATGCTGGAAATAATTTCTATGCTTCTAAATCTGTAAAGGCTAGATTTGTGCCCTATCATGTGGTTGATCTTCAAAAAGATTCCATGTGGGGGTGAGAAAAAGGTATATTTCATGATTTTTAGGCGGAAGAATCTATAAACATCTGTTAAGTTCATTTGATTTATGGTATCATATAGATCCTGTATCTCTTTGCTTATTTTTTGCCTAGATGATCTGTCCAAAGGAGATAGTGGGGTGTTGAAATCACCAACGATTAATGTCTTGCAGTCTAGCTCGCGTTTTAAATCTAGTAGTTTTTCCTTCACATAGTTAGGTGCTCCTGAGTTGGGTGTATAGATATTTATAAGCAGTATATCTTTTTGATGACTTGGCCTTTTACTACTGTATAATGCCCTTCTTTGTGTCTTCTCACAGTTTTCGACTTAAAGCCTATTTTGTCAGTATCATGAGTCCAGCTCTTTTTTGGTTTCCATTTGCATGGAATACCTTTACCCAGCCCTTCACTTTTATTTTATGTATTCCTTTATCCATGATGTGTGTTTCTTGTAGGCAACAGACAGAGGGTTTCTGTATTTTATTTTTTCTTTCCATTCAGGCCATCTGTGTCTCTTGATTGGAGCATTTAATACCTTAACATTCGATTTAATTATTGGCATTTCAGACTTGTCTCTACCATTATGTTGGCCATTTTCTTGGTTATTTTTTTATTCTCTTATTTCTGTCTGTTTCTTATTTGTTTTCCTGGTAATGCACTCTCTTTAACATTTCTTGAAGAGTTGGTCTGGTGTTGGAAAATTCTTTCAGGTTTTGCATATCAGAGAATATTTTTATCTCTTCTTCCTGTTTGAAGGATAATGTTGCCAGGTATAATAATCTTGATTAAAATAGTTTCTCTCCACTTAATATATGCTGAGTGTCTGCACGCAATGGCTGAAACTGAATGACTAAAAGGTATAGAAACATAGTAAATGGTAGTGAATATCAGATACAGTGTGGAAAGAAGGTGGGTGAAGGAGTAGAGTATGAGGAAGGACATTAAGGAGAAAAATAGAGAGGGAAGTCATTTATGGGACAAAGAAATGGGTTATTATCTATTGAAGATAACTTCATAGTGTTGTTAACTAGACTGGTGAGAAATGTACACATGTTGCCATATTCACTTTGTAAGCTAAGTAACATGTGATTGAATGTATAAAAGAAATTGAAATTAAAATATTAAAGAAAAAAACTGTTTCTTTCTTAATACTTTGAGTATATTTACTCATTCTTCCCTTGCTTGTATTGTTTCCAGTGAAAGGTCTGATGTTAGCCTGATAAAATAACATTTTTAAGTTACTTGACATTTCTCTTTTGCCAATTTTAGTATTTTGTCTTTATCTGTGGTTTTTGCCAGTCTGGCTATGATGTGCCTTTGAGAGGATTTCTTGAGTTGGTTCTATTTGGGGCCCATTGTATTTTTGGAGGGTTTGTATGTTTGAGTGCTTCTTTAGACAAGGAAATTCCTCCAGGATTTAATGGAATAGATTATCAATTAATTTATTAGTTTTTTCACCTTTTTAGATACCAATTACTAAGATATTTGGACATTTAATGGTATCTAGTATTTCTTTTCTTTTTCTTTCTTTTTTTTTTGTTGAGAGGTTTTTTTACTATAGGGCGTGTGCGCTCGCCAGAAAGACAGAGAGAGAGATAGAGAGATAGAAAGCACGAAATCACCCCCCAGGGGGGATGACCATGCAGCAATCCCTTCTCCTCTATTCTCCTCTCGGGATCTTGGGCACACACACACATGTGCCTCGCATGAGTTTAAGCCACTGGGTCCGGGACTCGAACCGTGGTCAACAACGTGAGAGTCCAGCGACATAGCCATTACGCCAGCTGCTGGTCTAGTAATTCTTTTATCGTGTTCTCATCTTTTTTTTTGGTTATTTTTTCAGTCTTTTTGGTCATTTTTTTTCTTGGTCAGAGGTTTTGTCTTCTACATCTGAGATTCAATCTTCTGCATGATCTAATCTGCTTTTAATACTTCTGAAGGAGGTTTTGATTTCCTGCATTACAGCTTTCATCTCTAATAGTTCTGTTTGATTTTTTTTTCTTTTTTTTTTTTTTTTTTTTTTTTTTTTTTTTTTTTTTTTTTTTTTTATGCTATTTCTCCTTCCAAATCATGGAAAGACTTTCGCATCTTCTGGAGCTCATTGTCTTTTTTCTCTCGCATCTTCTGGAGTTCATTTTCTCCTTTTTCTTGCATTTCATTGTTTTTGTCTCTATGAATTTTCTGAATTATCTGACATTCCCACAAGTTCTATTGTACTGTCTGTGGAAAATGTGGAATTGTTCTTTTCCCTTGGGAAGATGATATTTTCTTGGTTTCTCATACTTCTTGTGCCTCTGCAATGATTTCTGATCATCTGATAGATGAACGTTTTTTCCTAAATTCTTGGAGTTAATTCTGCACTATTTTTGCTGGAGCTGGATATTCAAATAGCTTCCCAGTTTCTTGAGAACATGTGCACCTGGGGCAGAGTTGCAGGTTTCAGCTGGAAGTGGTTGGGAGACAGTGGAGTTCCCAAGCTGATCTCTGGCCTCAGTCCTCCCACTGGCTCTGCCATCGCCAGGCAGGGGGCCAGGGATGATGGCAGAGAAAGGAGATGAAAGCAGGAGCTTCTGAACACCTGATTCTAGTGTTTTCTTGCCTCTCATGCATGACCTTAACACTTTCAGAGAACACTGGTCATGTTTTCATTTTCATAAATCTGTCAATTTCTGTCTGTCTGAAGCTTTGTTACTAGACTGAGGTTATACCTTGTAAGCCGGAATCCACAGAAGTGATCTGACCCTCTCATTGCATCTTCCTAGCATGTGCATGATATACACGTGACTTGGTGATATGTAACAGTGATCACTTGGTTAAGGGACTTTTAATTTTAAATATAACTATTTTCCAATGGAAATAGTTCACATTTTATAAGGGAGAGATATAATTCTATGGCATGAAAAGCATTTTGACTGAAGTCAGTATGAAAAATTAGATAATGATAGCTCTCAACTCTTAATGTGCTGTTATATTGTAAACGCTGAAAAATTCAGAATATTGTCTCTTAAAGGTGACACATTTATATAACTACTTATGATATGCTTTCCTGACTAGTATCTTTATAGGTTGAAATTGTCTTCATAACGTATTGAATAAAATATCTTCTGAATGAAAACTCAAGTTTGTTAACTAACTTGTAATCAACTTAAATACAAGATTAATCATTATTCTTCACAGCCTAGAAGTCCCATGGATTCCCAGAGCAACATGTACATGCTAGGCTGATGATAATACTTTACTGTATCTACATATACTTTTTCTTCTTATTATTGAGTTGAATATTTAACAAGTCTAACTCATTGGTTCCTAAATGAGTTCAGGCAAATTAATATGTCAGACTGATACATAAATTAATTAAATGTTATGTATACCTAAGATTTGCAATAAACGTGATAATAAGAATACAAACAAGTCTCCAAATATAATTTCAGAATTCAACGTGGAATAAATAACTCTAAATCAGAAGCTATCTTGTAAATTGTGGAATAATACAAGAATAAGACAACGTATTTAAATTACATATCAAATTGAAAGAAAATAGTGCAAGAAGTCATAAGAGATATGGAATGCAATTAATTAAAATGTTAAGTTCTTAGGACCTGCAGATGGTGTAATGGTTACGTCACTGACCTCCCACGTAGTTGACCATGGTTCAAGTCCCAGACCTAGTGGCTTACAATGCATTCCAGGCACATGGGCATGTGCTCCTAAAATCCAGAGAGGAGTGGAGGAGAAGGGATTGCAGTGTGGCCATCCCCCTTGGGGGTGATTGTTCGCTTTCTATCTCTCTATCTTTCTCTGTCTTTGGTGAATGCACATGCCCTATAGCAAAAATCTCTCTCTAAACAATGATAACAATAACAACACCACCAATGATAAGTTCTTATGTCTATATCAAAAAATTATCAAGGGAAAATACACTTAAATCATATAGATACAAATAGTTGAAAAACTGTTAAAAATCCTTGACTTGCTTAAGCAGAAGCTAAAAATGGAAACATACTTGAAATAATTTATCCCTTTTCTTATTGTGTCATTTTATTTATTTACCTACCCATCTATTTAATAAATGCTTATTCATTATCTATGATAATACAATATACTCAATGTTAGGGGAAAAAAGTCTTACCATAGCCAACAATCATATAAAAAACATAGATTACTTATGAAAATATTAAATGATATATAAACAGTCATATGAGAGTTTTATAAAAATAATAAGAGAATAACAGGGGAAACTAAATGGATAATGTAATTTACATTGTGTGGTCAAAGTCATTTTCTCATCCACCTGTAGTAGCACAGACTGGATTTTGCTGGTCAGCAGGCTGAAAGGACATGGGAGATGCTCACTCAATTCCCTGCCTACCCTAAAAAGCCAACTGGGCTGGCAGACACCTGTAACCCTAGCTACTTGGAGACTGAGGCAGGAGAATAGCAGCATAATGAAAGCCTGTCTAAAACTACACACGTGTACGCGCATACACACACAAACACAGACACACAAAAATGGTCTTTGCTAAGAATGATTACTACATTTTAAACCAAAGCATAACTAGAAATTACACAAGGAAATAAGAACAGAAAGAAACTGAGCGAACAACAGGAAGAAAGACCCTGAGTAAGAAAGAACTTGCTCATTTGTGGAACTGAAGAAAGAACTTTACGGGCAGAGCAGCGTCTGTGGTAGAAGCTGCGATTGTACCTGTAGACAGATCAGTGTCTGTTGTGAACAGCAGGAAACCATCACAGACACAGCCTGTGGTATGTGTGGAAGAAGAAACAGTTTAAGTAATGTGTAGAAAAACAAAAAAAAAGTGCTAACAATGGAACATTCTTCTGGTGAAGAAGGGAAGAGCACTAAGTCCGGTGCTTTGCCTTTGGTGACAACTGGAAGAGCACCGAGGACAGGCCACAGACACTCATGGAAAAATAATAAATTCACCTAACCTAGACTTAATTACTTCAATTCAATTAAAAAACTAAATTAATGAAATGACTGGTCAAAACCTTAGTAAATTTCAAAAACTTAGATTCGATATTAAACAAAATACTTGTAGGTTTTAAAAGAAATCTCAAGCAGTAATGAGAAAACTCATAACTCAACATAAAAACAACAGAACAAATATACAGATACTTTACCAAAGAGAAAATACACATGATCAAAACTCATGAAAGAGGGACCAGCAGTTGGCATAATGGCTATGTTGTTAGACTCCCATGTAGTCGACTGCTGTTCAAGTCCCAGACCCAATGGGTCAAACTCATACTGGGTGCATGTGCGTGCATGCCCAAGCTCCTGAGAGGAGAATGGAGGAGAAGGGATTGTGGCATGGCCATCCCCTGTGGGGGGCTGATTTCTTGCTTTCTGTCTCTCTGTCTCTCTCTGTCTTTCTGGAGAGCACACGTGCCATATAGCAAAATCCTCTCAAAAAAAAAAAAAAAAAAAAAAAAAAGAAGAAGTAAAAAAAACCTCATAAAAGAAAATTCACTTTCATTGATAATCAGGAAACAAAGACCACAATGGTATATACGTCAACCCTGTACAAAAACAGACAAAAACAACAAATGACCTCTAATACTAAGTTATATCATGGACAGAAATATATATCAAAAGTCCTTGACTACTATTAACAAAGGTGTATTTTAAAAAACAATTTGGCAGGAGTCAGCAGATAGCACAATTGTTAAGTCACTGAACTCCCAGTAGTTGACTGTGGCTCGAGTCCTGGACTCAGCAGCTTAAAACTCATGCAAGGCATGTGTGCATGTTTGCCCCAAATCCTGAGAGGAGAAAAGCAGAGAAGGTATTGCAGTGTGGCCATCCCCTCTGAAGGGTGATTCTTGCTTTCTGTCTGTTTTTCTCTGTCTCTCCAGTACACTCACACACCCTATAGCAAAAACTTCTCTATAAAATGAAACCAAAAAAATGGCATTAAATAATAATATCTAGTATTCTTATATAACATAATCTATCAATTTCCTTGCTGGGCATATAATCTGAAGACAGTTTTGTACTGTTACATTGAGAGATACAATGATATTTGCAGCAGCATTACTTCTATTATCAAATGTTTCAAGTGTTCGTCAACATTAGATCGGAAAATAACTGAGATATGGTCATAAAATGGAATAATAAAGGCAATGACAATTAATGAATACTACATACCACACTACATTCAATACATACCCTGTAGTACATGACACAATATAACACACTGTACTATACTATACTGAGGCATACAAATATTGTGGAGAAAAGGAAGTTCACGAAATAAAGTTTTACAGATGAACAATTTTCCAAATGATATTTTTAGGAACTCCATATGTGGACTCTCTTACCTGTACAATAACATAATATGTAAAAGTTAAACAAGAAAATATCTAAAAGCTATGGAAATATACTTATGGGGATACAACTAATAAAGTTCTTATCA
This sequence comes from Tupaia tana, assembly GCA_026018925.1. NCBI lineage: Eukaryota > Metazoa > Chordata > Mammalia > Scandentia > Tupaiidae > Tupaia > Tupaia tana. The sequence goes on from JAKSZU010000005.1 coordinate 60,779,689, forward strand.
GAGAATCTCTAGAAAATCTCAGGCAGAACACATCCATTTCTACCCACATACCACCACCCCTGCTCTGCACAATGGGACGTCCTCTCTGGATATAGCTGTGTTCCCTAACTATGGCATCGTCTCAGGACAAGAGAGTGTCAGCATATTTTAAACCCGTGCCTCCTATCATGAAGACTTCAGGGACTCACTTTGTTCATCCAGCCCACATTCCCAGGCGAGACTTCTACTCTTGGCCTGGGAGAGCGAGAATAATAAGTTTGCAGATCACCCTCCCTTGCCCTACCTGGTATGTATGGCAGAGGTCCCCACAAGAAGTAATTTGACAGACAAAGGCTTCCACCTATCCCTTCACCCAGCAACCTGTTTTTAAAGCAGGGATGTCACTATAAAAGAAGCAGGAGACTCTATTCACCCCAATCCCTGTAGCACTTATGTACACCTTCAGCTCGGAGAAGAGAGGCAGTTTTTAAGAACAAAATATACATGAAATATATTTGTAAAATACATATATGAAATAAATCCAGAGTTGTTTACCTTTTTCTCTTATCATATTAATAGGTAAATGAATTAATAAAATGTAGAGAACTTGTAAATTATGATGCCTTTCAGAAAGACAGTTAAGAATACATATCAGATGGAAATGAGCTCATTTTGCTCAGGGACTTTATTTTTTAAATATTTACCTATAGTAGGATCAGCAGATGGCATAATGCTTATGTCATTCTCGACTGCAATTCAAGTCCTGTATCCAGTGACTTAAAACTCATGCCGAGAGCATGTGCATGCATGCCCAAAATCTTGAGTATATATATATGTGTGTGTATGTTTGTGTGTGTGTTTTTTTTTTCTGATATTGTCAATAAACCAATTTTATAGGAAAAATATTCACAATAATAAAGAAAAAGCACTCTGATGCTGTCCCCAGTAGAACTGAATTTATTTATTACACAATTAACAGGAGGCTGATAGCTCCAGGAGAACAAAAGTCAAATTCTTTCCTCGTTAATATACTAAAAAGGACCAGGAAGTATATAGCTAAGAGTCCTCCACATTTAAAGCCAACTTCAAAGATGTGCCTCAGAAACCACCCCTGAGAAAGTGCCTTAATTTAATTGGATCATAGTTTGCTAAGGAATTGTCAAAAACAATAAAACCATCAACCAGCAATTAGTGAAACCTAACAGTTGGGTGTGTTATCAAGAGAGCCTAACAGAGAACCAGGACAAGTAAGTGCCAGTGAAAGTAAAACTATTGTCTTTGATAAAGATAAAGCTCTGCTAAAACCATTGCCAACCTTGGGAGCCCAAGGCTATACACTCTGAGGAATAAGATAAGAGAGAGAAAAGAGCAGAAAACTATTTGAAAAATAATGACTGTAAACTTCCAGAATCTAAGAAAAAAACTTTATGCATCCAAGAACTCTTAGTAAGGGAAAAGAAAATCAATTCATTCCCAGACACATCATATTAAAAGTGCTGAAAGAAAATTATTTTCAAGAAAATTTTGCAACTAGATATTCTTTCAACTTGTTAAGTATAGGATAACTGTAAGAAGATTGAGAATTGACTTCTCATCAGAAATGGTGGAGACAAAAAAAGCAATGTGATGACTGTCTCAAAGTGCTAAAAATAAATGAACACAAAAATTGAGTCAACTGGGACTCTTACACCCAGAAATATTATCTTTCAAAAATAAATATTAAATAAAAATATTCCAGATAAGCAAAAACTGAAAGATTTTATATACTTTTAGTAAAATACTAAAAAAAATTTTCTCTGGCAGGAAGGAAATGGTACGAGACAGAAATTTAAACATAAGTCAAAAATTAAGAGCTTTATGGGGCCAGCAGGTGGTGTGGTGGTTGAAGGCACTGGACTCCCACATGGCAGACTGTGGTTCAAGCCATGGACCTGGAAGCTTGCTTTCTCACTTTCTCTCTTTCTCTCTCTCTCTCGTCAAATGAAAATAAATGAATGACTAAAATTAAATAAAATAAATGATTCTTTGGGGTTTATTTTGGAGAGGTTTTTTTTTTTTTTTTTTTTTTTTTTTTTTTTTTTTTTTTTTTTTTTTTTTTTTTGCTATAGGGCACATGCGCTCGCCAGAGAGACAGAGCAGAGAGAGACAGAGAGAGAGAAATCATCCCCCAGAAAGAATGGCCACACCGCAATCCCTTCTTCTCGTTCTCCTCTTGGGATCTTAGACACACACGCACATGCGCCCAGCGTGAGTTTAAGCCACTGGGTCCAGGACTCGGACCACGGTTCACTACATGGGAGTCCAGCGACATAGCCATTACACTAACTGCTGGTCCCAATAAATGATTCCTTTTTTTTTTTTTTTTTTAAATTAAGACCTTCCTGGAATGGCTTAGCCTTAGGCATGGGAGACCATCAGAGCCGATGGAACAGCAGGAATCTTTTGCTGAGACCTTGGAACAGAAACGACTTCTTCCCAAAGCACTCAATGTAAGAGGACAAAACAGTGCTGCCATCTTGACAATACGAGCAAGAATCTATCAGAAAATAGCACACAGGTGAAAGTAGAGCTGAAAGACAGAAGACTTACTAGGTTAAAAGTATGACGTGGGGCTGGCAGGTGGCATGGTAATTAAAGGTGTTGGACTCTCCGACGTGGCCAACCATAGTTTAGGTCCCGGACCTAGTGGCTTGCTTTCTCACTTTCTCTCAACCTCTCTCTCTGATAAAACTGGAAAATAATAATAAATAAAGTTAAATAAAATTTTTAAAATTAAGACCTTTAGTAAAGCTAAATACAAAACTATAATATCCCATAGAAGTGATTGCTGATTTTTCTTCACTGATTTCAAAAACAATTGTATAAAACAATAGACAAGGGATCAGCAGACGGCATAATGGATATATCACTGGACTCTCACATAGTCAAGTCTGGTTCGAGTACCAGACTTAATGGTTACAAAGTTGCACCAGCACAAGTGCATGCTTGCCCAAGATCCTCAGAGGAGAATGGAAAAGGGATTGCAGTGTGGCCAATCTCCCTGGGAGGTGATTTCTCGTTTTTAGTCTCTGTTTATCCAGTGAGCATACACACCCTAGAGCACAAATTTCTCTCTCTCTGAGAAAAACAAACAAACCCACAAATAATTACATTCTAAAGCCCATAACATATGGAGATAGAATGTATGTAACAATAATAGGACAAAGAATGTAGGTAGGAGAAAAGACGTTTTAGAGTAAAGAATAACAACAGATGGTAACTTAAATCCATAGAACAAATGGAGAAAATCAGAAATGGAAATCAGAGGGGCACTATAACAAACTCTATAAATGTTACTCACTCCCATTTCTTTTGCTAGCCCTCTTTAAAAGGTACAACGTACAGAACAGTACTTATAACAATGTATTGTTGAGTTTGTGACATATATGTAAAAATACTTAAAGTAGAACAAAGGAGAAAAAAGGAATAATATATAGGACTAACATTTCTATTTCTCACTGGAATTAAGCCAGTATGCACTGAAGTAAATTCTGTTAAAATGTATACAGTAAGCTCTAGAATAGCTACTAGTAATATGTACGCTTTTTACTATAGGTGTGTGTATGCATGTGTATGTATAAAATGGAAAAACTATTAAAAGAATTAAAGTGCTATAGTAGAAAATACTTAATTCTAGAGGAAGTAATAAAGAATAGGCAAAGAAATGAACAATATGAGACATACAGATAACAAACGGTAAAATGTCAGATTAAATGTGATCATAACAGAGGCCAGCCAGTGTTGTGTTGGTTAAGATGCTGGATTCCCACATGGCTGATTGCAGTTCAAGCCCCAGAGCTGACTGCTTGAAAAACATGTTTGGTGCATGCGTGCCTAGAATTTTAAGAGGAGAATGAAAGAGGAGGATTGAGGTGTGGTCTTCCCTCCTGGGGATTGATTTCCCACTGTCCTTCTTTCTGTGTCTCTCCCTGGCAAATGCATATGTCCTATGGCAAAACCTATAAACAAAAACTAAAAACAGACTAATTGCACCAATAATAACATTTACTCTGAGTGAATTAAGCAATCTAATAAAACAACAGTGATTGTCACGCTGATTGAAATAAAGAGCAACTATCTGCTGTCTACAGTAACTACACTTTTAGACTTAAGAAAACAAATAAGCTAAGTATAAAGGATGATAAAATAGATATGCAAAAGCAGCTATAAGGAAGCCAGAGTGGCTCTATTAGTATCAAAGTCAACTTTAAAACAAAACTATGTGGCTGGCTCCATAATGCAGTGGTTAAGTGCTATTTATAGAAAAACCAGATCCTACATGATGAACCAACATTTGAATTCCTATCTTGTCAACTTGAAAAACACACTGGGCAAAGATGTGTACATGCCAAAATTCCTAATGGGATGGAGAAAGAGAGGGAAAAGGATTGCAGTGTTACCATGCTCCCATTAGGGTGTTGGGTATTCTCTCTCTCTCTCTCTCTCTCTCGCTCTCACTCTCGCTCTTGCTCTCACTCTCTCTCTGTCTGTCTAGTGCACATGCATCTCCGGCAATTTTTAAAGTGCTAAAATACAATAGGTAAGGGGGAAGATTAACTAAAGACTCAATCATAAAGATATAATTTTAAATATGCATGAATCTAATATTGGAACTTAAATATACGTAAAGTAAAAACTGAGAAAATTGAGAAGGATTAGACAGTTCAGCAATATTTTGGAGGCTAACAAGGTGAACAACACTCATATCAACCTGATCGAATGACATTAACAGTCCACCCAACAAGAGCAGAATATACATTCCTCTCACATGCACATGGAAGACTCTTCAGTATTGACCATAGGATAGGCTATAAAACAAGTCTAAATCAATTTACAAAGATGGGAATTTTAAAAATGATATCTTCTTACAATAACACAGAAAAATTAAAAGTCAATAACAGAAGGAAATTAGGCTACACATTCATATATAACGAATAAGCCGAAGATGAAATAAAAAAGGAATTAAAAAACACTTTGAGAAGGGGTCAGCAGGTGGTGTGGTGGTTAAAATACTTTGAGAAGGGGTCAGCAGGTGATGTGGTGGTTAAAGTTCCGGACTCACATGGTCAACCATGATGCAAGTCATGACTCAGGTCTTTGAAGCTCTTGCTGGGTGCAGGTGCATGTGTGCTCAAATCCCAAGAGGAGAATGGAAGAGAAGGGATTATGGTATGGCCTTCCCCCATGAGGATGATTTCTCATTTACCTGGGAAAAAAAAAAAACTTTGAGATGAGATAGCATGAATACACAACATATCAAAACTTATTCCTATAATTTAGAGCATATAAGGAAATGTATATTTTAATGATTAGTCTATTAAAAGAAGACAGATCTTGGGACCAGCAGTTAGCGTAATGGCTATGTTGCTGTACTCCCATGTAGCTGACCACGGTTCGAGTCCCGGACCCGCTGGCTTAAAACTCACGCAAGCCACGTGTGCATGCGTGCCCAAGTTCCAAGAGGAAAATGGAGGAGAAGGAGTTGTGGCATGGCCAACCCTCTTGGGGGGTGATTTCTCATTTTCTGTCTCTCTCTGTCTTTCTGGCAAGCACATTCACCCATAGCAAAAAACTCTCAAAAAAAGAAGACAAAAAACAAAGTAAGACAGATCTCAGAGAGATAGGTGATACACAGCTTAAGGTGCTGGATCCCAGATGGCTGACTGAGTAGTTCAAGTCTCTGACAGTGGCGTGAAAAACGTTCTCTCTGTGCATGCACATCCAAAATCCTCAGAATAGAATGGAAGGGAAGGTATTGCGGTGTGGTCATCCTCCTGGGAGTTGATTTCTTACATTCTCTCTGTCAACCTGTCTCTCTCCAGCAAAAACACATGCCCTATAGCAAAACAAAAACAAACAGACAACCTAAAAGAAAAAAACAAATAAACAAAAAAGAAGATAGATCTTAATCTACGCATCTGATCTTTACCTTAAAACACTAGGGAGGAGAGGTTGGGGAGAGAAACAAAGTAAATTTTGAAAACAGAGAAAGAATTTAATGAAGAATAAAATGGAAATTTATGAAATGTAGAATAGAAAAACAATAGAATACATTGTGAATAAAAGATGATCTTTTAAAAGATTTTCTTAAAGTGACAACTTTTGCCTTGACTGACCATTAGAAGGTTTAAATAATTAAAATTAGAAAGGAAACAGGGCATATTATTATCAGTCTTACAGAAATAAAAACAAAGGAATACTATAAACAATTGTATGCCAAGAAATTAGATAGCCTAATTGAAACGAGATAATTTCTCTAGGAATACAAATTATTAAAACTGACTCTAAAAGTAAAATAAATTTTGAATAGGCCTGTGTAAAGAAAATTGATAAAATTAGTAATTTTAAAATATCCCTGAAATAAAGCACAGGCCCACAGAGTTTCACTGATGAATTCTCAACAAGATAAAGATAGAATTGCCATATGTTCCAGAAGTTCCATACCAATCTTAATTATCTAATGATGAGAAATGAAAAGCAGTAGCGTGTATTCACATAGTCGAAAATCGTAATAGCAGCACTATCTGTAAAATATGTACTAGAAAATCGCAGCACTATCTGTAATAACTAAAAGAAAGAACCCAAAAGTTTACCTATAAATGAATAAAAAAGTTATGGATGTCTATAAAATGGGATATTACTTATTCATTAAAAATGAAATGATAATATATGCAACAACATGGTTGAAAACATTATGCAAAGTGAAAAAGAAAGCCACAAAAGAACACATAATGTATAATATCCTCTCTATAAAATGGACAGAATAGATCTATATACAAAGAAAGTATGATAATAGTTGCTAAGCGCTGCAGAAAGGAGAACCGGGAGAAAATAGAGTGACTGCTGGTACATAAGGGTTTTTTTCCTTGGGAGAGTATGAAAATTTCTAAAATTGACTGTGACAATGATTGCTTTACCCAATGAATATATTGAAGAGAAATAAACTTTATACTTTAAAGGAATAAACTGTATTGCTACAGACAATGTCTGTGTTCCTCAAAATTCATACATTTAAGCGCTAACTCTGAGTGGCTGTATTTCCAAATGGAACTTCTGAGAATGCATTTACGGTTAATGAGGCTGTAAAGTTTTGGCCCTGGGGTGGTAATATTAGCGTTCTTATAAGAGGAGACACTATGGAGCTCTCTCACCTCTTAGAAGAGATCATATGAGCACACAGTGAGATTGTTGTTATCCTCAAACTAAGAGTCCATAGAATGAAACCTAACTTGCCAGTACCTTGATCTTGGACTTCCCAGGCTTCAAAACTGTGATGAATACATTTTTGTTATTTAATCCATCTACTCTGTAGAATTTTGTTATTAAGACAAGTGTGGTTCATCAGTTAAAGATGTTACTGTTTTAATTGCTAAAGGTTTTGAATTGATGCTTTTTTAAAAAAAGATTTTATTAATTTATTAATTAATTTATTTATTATTTAGTTTGCTATAGGGCATGCAGGTTTATGAGAGAGGGGGGGAGAGAGGAGAGAGAGAGAGAGAGAGCAAAGCCCCAGGTCCAGCATTCAGACCACAGTTGGCCAGTGGGAGCCAGTGTGGGAGCCCAGTGCCTTGAACACCACCTGCTGGCCCCATAACTGAAACTCTTCGAAGAATGCTATAGAGAGAGCCAATAGGCACACGAGAAGATTGTCAATATCATTAATCATTACCTATATGTAAATGAAAACTGAAACACTATAATAGCTCCACACAAATTGTATATGACTTTTGTAGCATCACTGTTTTTTTGTAGTCAAAGTAGAAGAGAACCTATTTTCCATCAACTAATGAGTGGGCTAATAAAATGTGCTATATCCATACAATGGAAAATTATTTGCCACAAAAAGAAATTAAATGCTCCTCTATGCTATAACATGGATAACTCTTACAAACATTAAGTGAATTAACTCAGACTAAAAAAGACACATGTGGTTTGATTGTATTTGTATAAAACATCCAGTATGTCCAAACTCTTAGGGATAGAATATAGAGTATTGGTCTCCAGGACCTGGAAGAAGGCAGGAATGATACATGACTTCTCATGGACATGCTAATCCTTTTTTTACTTTTAATTAATGTTTTATACATTCAATCACTATATCACTTACAATATACCAAACAGACTTTCCATTATGAATCCACTGTATATTTGTTCAAAGAAATGACTATACATGGTAATTCTTTCTGACATGATGAAAATACTATAAACACAGAGATGTTGGTAGTACAACTCAGATATACTAAAATCTACTGAACTGTACATTTTAAAGGAGTGAATTTTATGAAATGTAAATTTTATGAAATGTAAATGAAATAAAAATATGAAGAAATTAAAATAAAAGTCAATTTTTTTCTGCTACTGTAACACTAAAAATCTAGGCGGAGGTGCATGCATTGGTAGTGATAAAAGTAAAAAGAACAAGAACATATTTACCAGGTAAAGGACCAGCAGTTAGCGTAATGGCTATCTCGCTGGACTCCCATGTAGTTGACCTTGGTTTGAGTCCCAGACCTGGTGGGTTAAAACTCACGCCAGACACGTATGCAGACGTGCCCAAGATCCCAAGAGGAAAATGGAGGAGAAAGGAGATTGCGGCATGGCCATCCCCCCGGGGGGTGATTTCTCGCTTTCTGTCTCTGTGTCTCTCTCTCTGGCTGGCGATTACATGTGCCCTATAGCAAAAACCACTAAAAAAAACAAAAACCAAAAAACTCAACAACAACAAAAAAACCTATTTACCAGGTAATAAGGAGAATACATATTTTCAAGAAGGTGGGAAGAAAATATGATCAAAGAAGGGCACAGAAAGGGACTTCTGTATTATCCTTTTTAGAATACCTACTTGTCCAATGTATCTAAATAGTTTTCAATTCGTAGATGCATACCTAATGAGAAATAATCTTTGCTCTAAAAGTAACTGGATCACATACTCACTGAGGCTCCAGGTGACTCATCCTTCTGCTGAGATTTTTCTCATTGGATAAGTCTTGTTAATTTATTTTAATAAATCAGGTTGTATAAATTACACTATATGAGACTTCCAAAAATCATAGAAAAATAGAATTGAAGTATGAGTTTATGGGGCCATTTGTAAAATCACAGTATTCTGTGAGGCTGAACCATATTAGAAAGTTCTGCATTTGTCTTCAGTGACCTCCCTCTGTATGCCAGGCATGTATGTGCCCATAATGAGCCAGCTGAGGATGGTGGATGTTTATCATGGTGTCAAGATCCAGTGCAGGTGTTGTCTCTCCATTTCTGTCTCTCCATCTCTCTGTCTCTCTCTCGCTTACCTATCTCTTATGTAAAAAAGAGAAAATTTCCCCCTCTTTTAAATTTTAACTTTTCTAAAGCCAAAATTATGGATCATTTTTTTAACAAAGAACTTTACATCCTTGTATCTATTAAATGTACTTTCCCTTTGGCCCTTCTACCCTCTCTCTACCACCCACTTTCCTCCCTCACAGTCTCTGGTATCCACACTTATCCTCCCTGCTCTCATGTCTCAGATCTTTCCATTTCTGCCACAGAGTGCAAATATTCAGTCTATACTGATTGGAGATATAGAGTGTATATTTTCAAAGTTAGGCTTATTTCACTTAACCTTAAATTCTCTATGTTCATCCACTGAATCAAACAATCCACTCATTGTTTCTTACAGCTGAGGAATATGCCATCGTTTTTCAATCCAGTCATCAGATTTTTATCACTAAGGTTGATTTGCTGTCTTAGCAATTGTGAAAAATGCTGCAATAAACATGAACGTACAAGGGTCTTCTGACTGTTTTCCTATCCTTTGAACAAATGCCAACCAGTGGGATTACTACACCATATGGTAGCTTTATCTGTGGATTTTTGTGGAACCTCCATATTGTTTTCAGCAGAGGAGGGAATGTAAATTAAAAGAAAAAAATCTCTTTTAAAAGTACATTTATTTGGGCAGCAGATGGTTTTGCAGTTAAGGCACTTGACTTCCAGGTGTTTGACCATGATTTGAGTCCCAAATCCAGTGGAATGTGCATGCATGCCCAAAATCTCAAGAAGAGAATGGAGGAGAAGTGTTTGGGGCATGCCCATTGTCCTGGTGTCATTTTTTGCTTACTATCTCTCTAGTAAGAACATATGTCCTATAGCAGAAATCTCTAAAAAAAAAAAGTACATTTATTATGGTACAGTTTTTTTTTAAATCATGCATAGTTTTTCCATATTGTACATTTTCCATAAAGTTTTTGAAGACATCTTGTGTTAGCTATTGTCAATTTCTATCCTACCCCCAACTCACTTACTCTAATCTGTACTTAGATTTTCCTTCATGCAGAATCTCCCCAGTCTCCCTAGCACACTGGTTTCCAATTAGATTTGTCCAGTAGAAGTTATCCATGAAAAAGATATGAGGATGTTAGTAAAGAGGACTTAGGATAATAATGTATGTCATTCTCTTCCTGTTTCCTGAGAAGTTTTGTAGAAGTTCTATTCTATCTACAGTTCCAATCAGGCAATCGTTTTCTGTTTCAGCTCTCAACAATATTATAATAAGAATATTCTTAACCTGTGCATTAGACATATAAGCAATATTCTCTTCCTGCCGGTGTTAGTCAATGGGAGCCTCAGAATTGTTAATTAGTCCCTTCAATCCTGTTCACACTTTTATAAATAGATTCTTCATTTAAAAGTCTTTTAAAAATTAAAAAAATAAAACTAACTGGATGTGTGATCTGGTTCCTGCTTGGTACTTAATTGCCACAAGGTTGGTCAGAACTTCTAAACTTCCATTCAAACCTTTATTAAATTTTATAGTTATTTATACACAGTCAATCAAAGCAGATGGCTGAGATAAAGCCCATGAATCATGTACTAAAATCACACATTATAAATAATTCACATTCTTCAAGTGAAGTATTGCTAAACTTGTTCTCCATATTTACAACAAAACTGTGTAAATCTCTTCATTCCTTTACTTTTGAAGAAATTTTATGCTTATAGAATAACCATCATTTAGTAGGGATGGGTGTAGGGCTACATAAATATTTTGGTCATTGTTTTCACCATCAGTAATTTTTAAGAACACATTATAGCCTTTCTTGTACTTACAGCTTTCAATACATAAATACTCCTCAAAAGAAAAGAAAAGAAAAAGGCTAAATTTCTGCCTCATAGCATGTATTGACTTTTCTCAAAATCTGACCTATGTTTCTTGCAATTCCTATGGCACTATCACTACAATATCCGAGGCATGACCAAACTCAATGATGGGTGTTAGCCACAATGAGTCTCTGGAAAATGCTAAGTACAGTTTAAGTAAAATGACTAGTCAGTCACGTATTTAACAACTATCTCTTTCCTCTTGGGTGTTGTTATCTTTGAGATGATGAAAACACATCTGCAGTAAAATATACTTTAAGCAGTTAAACTGGCAATTCAAGAAATTGTGTGTAGTACTCAGAATAATACACATTGTCAAGAAAAAACTAATGTCATATAAATAAAATTATTAATATATGTAGTATGAAAAATCTCTTGTACTCTCAGGAAAATGTTTATAAATCCCTATGGACCCAAGCATTACATACAAGGAATAGGTAAAGAAGAGATAAGAGCTTAATACACCATTGTAAATATTGTATTATTATTTAGACCTTATAAATATTATGTATATATAGCATACAACAGTTGTAGTGAATTTTTCAAATATAATTATAGTCAAGTGATTATTATCAAATGAAATGATATTAAACATCACAGTTTCCCTATTTAATACATATAATCCGGTCCCCAGATACTTCAAAGGAAGGTTTTATTCCACAGAATTCAGACCTAATTAGAATGTAAGGGGAGACTTGCCCTTTCTGGGGCTCATTGTACACTACCTCAGCAGCCAAATAAATAAAAGGTAAAGACCACTATCCTGAAAATTCTGGTAACTCATCTGCTTTGGGTAAGTACTTGTGTTAACACTTCCTTGGAGTGTTAAGAACGTTTTAACTAAGACATAACTTATAAAAAGCCACATATACAGTTTTTGATAAAAAAAAAATTAAATTACATATTCTCTAATTCCTTAATACTCCTCTTAGTATAGTCTCAGAGATCTTACAGATTTAAATGGAGTATAGATTATTTATATATAAAAAGTGGGATTTTTTTGGTTATTATTTCCAAATCCGTATCAGAATATGTACTGAATCTTAGCTCAAAAGACATACATTTTTTCTGTACAGTGCAGTGGATAGTTGAGGCAAATTATTGTTAAATGAAGTCCCAGAAAATGGATTCTCACTGTTTTGCAAGGTGTATTGAATTAAACTGATAAATTTGAATTTAGATAATTACCTCAAATATATATGCTCTGGATGATATTTTATATTTATTTATAAGTTATTTGTTACTTAGCAGACTGTTTTCTTAAGAACCCAAAGCATATCTTTGTTAGTAACTGATAATTGAATCTAAGTTTTTAATATTTATTATACAATATTATGAAAAATAGTATAAGATGTTTACTATATTTTTTAAAAAATAAATGCAGTTAAAAACATAATATGATTTTTTTGCTTCAATTAGTTCCACCATAAACTTTCTTTGTAGTTTTCTCTTATACTACAGTTTCTAGTGACATATCTATGAGCATACACACCCTAATATACATTTGTGAAGTAGTTTTAGTAATTCTTCTGACACTACCATATATTTAATAACATTCTAGGTTGGCTAGAAAAATTTAGAAAACATTTTGTCAATTATTTATAAAGCTACAAATATCATATATATGACTATTATTTAGAACACACAGCAAAAACTTTTAATGAATTAGGTGAACAGAATGATTTATAAGTGTTATAAAGGTGAGACTTGTCTAATTTATTTTTATGTCCTGATATTATTTAAACATTTTTTAACTTGCCAGAGGGTGCATGCACTCATCAGAGAGCAACAGAAAGAAGGAAAGTGAGAAAACACCTCCTCACACCCTGTGGGGAATGATCAAGTGTCAAGCCCTTCTCCTCCATATCTTTCTTTTTTTGGGATTTTGGGCATGCACACACATGTGCCTGGTGAGTTTCTCAGCTCTTGTGTTCAGGACTCAACTATGTGAACAACCATGTGAGATCCAGCCAACTGAGCCATCATGTCATGGGCTGGCTCATCTTAATATTCTTAACAATGTCTGTCAGGTAGGTGCTTGAAAATAGCTTTTTAGTGAATGAATGAATCATATTTCACACCTTTTATGCCCTTTTATTAAAAGTACATGCAATTTTTTAATGGTTTATGAAAATAAGGCTGACTGCAAAACACCATAGTGATATACATGTCATTTCATTTTTACTCATTTCATATTTTTGGAGAACTCAAGACAAAACTCAAATAGGCAGATTGTCTACCATTAAAGCCTGTTTTGCCCTCATAATTTTTATCAATGTGCAAAATACAAAATAAATTGAAATGTTGCATATTTATAAATACTATTTTTGGGGCAGTAGCACAAATCTGCCTTTTTAAAAAGTTATTTATTTTAATTTTATTTATTATCATTATTTTTCTAATTTGTTATAGGACATGCGAGCTCACTAGAGAGAGATGGAGATGGGGAGGATGAGAAAGTCTGGGATTCTAAACATAGATGGCCATGTGAGAGTTTAGCAGCTTAACCACCATGCCACCTGCTGGCCCCACAGAAATCTCTGAAAGTTTATTATATTATTTTTAATATAGTATGTTTCACAGAGAGTGCATGTCCTAGCCATAACTACAGTATACCTTCTTCATATAACACTATCTTTATTAATGTAATTAGCAATTGTTTCAGTTAAAATATTACCCCCCAAAAATGCAACTTCCTTGTCACAGAATATTTGAAATATGCTGTTTACATGTCCAGAAAATGCAATTCACTTAAAGAGTAATAATGAGATGTATAAATTAAACCATTTGGAGTTTATATCTTTGTGTGGCTGGGGATCAGAAATGGATTAATACTGATTTGGCAACAACTAGGTCAACATAAAACATAAGGAAATGTGACAAAAGAAAGGAAGCAGCTAAGAATGAATGATGGAGTTCTTTAGACATAGTTAACTGTTTAATCCTAATCTCACTTTTATTGTGATTGTTCAACTATCTGTTATGATCCAGATTGGAAGACTGAAAAAAGAAGGCCTCAGTAGAGGACATATTCATGAAGAAACAAAAGGGAAAATGTAGCATGGATCATAAATCATAGTTTGTTACTGCAAAATAGTCTAGCTTCCATCATACATATCTATTACAGGTTTATGTTAAAGTGCCAGATACGTATTTAACTATTCTTCTATTAGGTTTTTCCTTCTCTGCCATTCTCTATTTTTATTTTAAATGTTACTTGTTATTCCTTGACTAATAGATAAGTAATACCTCTTTGGAAAAATAAGAAGAAAGTTAATTATTTTTTTTATTTTTTATTTATTTATTTTTTTTTGGAGAGGTTTTTCGCTATAGGGCGCGTGCGCTCACCAGACAGACAGAGAGAGACATAGAGACAGAAAGCGAGAAATCACCCCCCAGGGGGATTGGTCATGCCGCAATCCCTTCTCCTCCATTCTCCTCTCAGGATCTTGGGCATGCACGCACACGCGCCCGGCGTGAGTTTTAAGCCACCGGGTCCGGGAAGCGAACCGCGGTCGACTACGTGGGAGTCCAGCGACATAGCCATTATGCTAACTGCTGGTTCCCAAGAAAGTTAATTATTTTATAAATCAGACAAGAATAAAAACATCAAAAAGTCCAATTATTCCTATTTCTTTTTGTATGTTATCATTAGGTCTCATTGGGATATTCACAGAGTTGATGAAGGAAGAAGTGTTTGATGAAGTATTTTGGGAATTACTAGCCCAGAGAGTGAATGTTGAAATATATACTTTTGAATTCTGCTTTTCAATTACTGATCTATACTCTGTGATAAAATCTTCTCTGAACAAAGGCAAAATAAAAATGAAGATAATCTACTGAAATTGTCATAAAGCTGGATGTCCTCAACTTTAAAAATGTTTTGAGATATTCTCTTCCTATATTTTTAATATGAAAGATTTTTCTTATATGAAAACAATGGTAATTTGGTATGTTTTTATAGCCATGATGACAAATATTATAATGCTAACTCTATATGTTTTACAGATGTATGAAGATATGTGCAAATTTCACTTGCTTTCGAGACAAAAAATCTCAGCATCAGTGTTACTGAAGAGCCTACTTTTTAGCTCATTATAAAACTATTTTATTTCCATCTTCTGTATATTGTATACTTCAGTGATTTTTTTTCATTTCATTAGACTTAATCTGTTAAAAATTAATCCAAAATTAAGCATTATGCAAATTATGCAAAACTAAGCATACATACAAAATGTTTCTGTGTGTGTGTGTGTGTGTGTGTGTGTATATATATATATATATATATATATATATATATATATACACCTATTATCAGTTTTTACCAGTTAACTTGACCTTTTGTTACTAGGTTATTGCATAGCTATTTACCTCTTGGTGTTATGAATTGACTATATATTAAGAGAAAATGTCTTATTTTTTAAGAAAAACTTAAAAGAAATCTGTACAGAGCACATATGCTCACCAGAGAGAGACAGAAGAAAAGGGAGGAATCAATCCCCTAAAGGAATGTTTCACACCTCAATCCCTTTTCCTCAATTCTCCTTTTAGGATTTTGAGCATGCTCAAAAAGTACCCGGTGTGTTTCTCAAGCTTTTGGGTACAGGACTTGAACTGCACAGTCAGCTAGGTGAGATCCAGTTTCCTTAACTGCCACATCACTGGCTGCCTCAAAAGTACTTTATTTTCAAAAATCTAGTTGACTTTTACTTTATAAGAAAACACACGTTAATCATGCCATTTCTTGAACAGAGTTCAACAATTCATGGATAAACTGTCCATGTTCTCTCATTGAATATAAGTGAAAGAAATTAACATTTGGAAACTAAGCCTCATAATGTTCTATTATCATCGGTATGCTTTGTTATATCTTTATGCTTTTTTGTGTAAAATGAAGCATTTGGATTTGTTCACTCATTTATTTACGAATCTACAACAATTTATTGAAAACCTTACCTTTGTAAACACAATCTAAGTAAATATAAATGCAAAACTAACCAGGCAGAAGACATCTCTATATTAATGACAAATATTAACATAATTATAGCCCTGAAGATTCTTAATTCAAGATTTAGTTTTTAAACAAATATTATGTCCTCCTAGAGTGTGGAAAATCCATATATGTTAAGTGGAGACATACACTGTCTCTCTTTCATAGCCTGAATTGCTTCACTCAGCAATAAATCATCCGTATTCATCCACTTTCTATCAAATGCGAGGATCTTGTTGTGGAAGGAGGGTGGGAGAGAGGAAGAGTGCAGGGGAGATAATTAAGGAGAAAATATAGAGAGGTAAGATCTTTGTGGGACACAGAAATGTTTTATTATTTGATGATGACATGTATAGTATTTTCAACTGGACTAGTCTGAAGTGTACTTCAGGTTGGGTAAATTTTCTATACAAGCTAAATGATATATAGTGATTGAATGTATACTTAATAATAATCATCACAATAAAACTTGTTTAAAAGTATTCTTTGAAGGCTTACCACCAGCTGAACACTCTATTAGTGTCTGAAAAATCATTAGTCTATCATCTTAGTCTAGTTCTAGGTGGGGTGGGAAGGGGGAGAAAATAATCACATAAATACTTATTAGACAGGGATAACTTATGAAGCAAATACATCAGATAAAGAGTTCAGGGATCGATGAAAATGTTTCTGAAAAGTTACCATTTGAATAAAAATTAGAATATCATACCAAGTAAAAGAAGTCCAAAAGAGAAAACAAAATCATGGTAGTCATATGTGATTATTTATCAACACGATATCCTTATAAAAGATATTCTTTTCATTGTTACTTCTTTTTTTTAAAGTTTATTGATTTCTTTCTTCCATGAGTGAGAGTGACAGAAACAGACAGACAAGCACCCCTTACAAAATTGTCATACCGTGACCCAACCCTAGCCTCAGCTAGCCCCAGATTTCAGACATGTGTGCACTTTATAAATTCAGGGAGGACTCTGCATGTGAACCAAGAACCTTTCAATGTGGGTTAGCCTTGTAGGATATTGTATTACTGCAGTGTCACCATTTTTTCTCCTATAAAAGGTGTTCTTAAAGAATTCAATTAGAAAGAATGAAGTGCTTAAAAATGGATTTTTTAAAGAGATCTTTGCTATCAGGTGCTTGCACTTACCAGAGAGATAGGGAGAGAGAGAGAGAGAGACAGAAAGCAAGAAATCGCCCCAAAGGAGGTGGCCAAGCCACAATCCATCTCCTTTTGGAATTTTGGGTGCACACACACACACCCAGTGTGAGTTTTAAGCTGCTGGGTCCAGCATTCAAACTATGGTTGACTATGTGGGAGTCCAGTGACATAACCATTACACTATCTCCTGGTCCCTGGAATTCTTTTCTTTTAATGGTTCTTTTTTCTTTTATTCTTTCTCCCATGAGTGAGACAGACAGAGAGAGATAGCACCCTCAACAGGGTCTATCACACCACAGTTCATTCCCAGCTTCAAACAACTTCAGTCAGCCCCAGATCATGAGCACATCCACACCTGGGATGTTCAAGGAACTTTCTGGGTGGGAACTCAGAACCTTTCCAACCTTGTATAATGTCGCATACCACTTGCCACTATCTGGCTTTTGGAAGAAAAATCTTTCCTTTGTATAAATGGACCTAACTGAAAACTTAGGAAGGAATTATTCTCTATAAAAGCCCATCTGATCACATTTGAAGTCATAGTCTTTTGAGCAAGACAGTCTTGATCAAAACAGAATTATGTCGGGAACCAGCAGTTAACGTAATGGCTATGTCGCTGGAATCCCACATAGTCGACTGCAGTTCGCGTCCCGGACCCGGGGTGGCTTAAAACTCACGCCGGGCACATGTGCGAGCGTGCCCAAGATCCCGAGAGAGGAGAATGGAGGAGAAGGGATTGCGGCGTGACCATCCCCCCTGGGGTATGATTTCTCGCTCTCTGTCTCTCTCTCTCTCTCTCTCTCTCTCTGTCTGGCGAGCGCATGCGCCCTATGGCAATAAACCTCTCCAAAAAAAAAAAAAAAAAAAAACAGAATTATGTCTAAGGTTGAAGTCACCTGTAATAAAGTTTCATCTTCAACAAATCTTGTGGTCAGAGATTAACTTTCAGGCAGTGACCGATTTCCAGTCCAGATGTAGAGGGTGGTGGTAATATCAATAAGAATATTATAGGGTTTACCAATGCGATCAATAAACTGGATTTAGGGACCAGCAGTTAGCATAATGGCTATGTCGCTGGACTCCCATGTAGTCGACCTTGGTTCGCGGCCCGAACCCAGTGGCTTAAAACTCACACTGGGTGTGTGTGTGTGCATGCCCAAGATCCCAAGAGGAGAATGGAGGAGTGGAGGAGATGGGATTGTGGTGTGGCCATCCCACCTGGGGGTTGATTTCTCACGTTCTGTCTCTCTGTCTCTCTCCATCTTTCTGGCGAGCATATGTGCCCTATAGCAAAAACCTCTCAAAAAAAAAAAAAAAAAAAAAAAAAAACTGGATTTAATCAGAATAAAAAGGCATTACATTCAACAGTAGAAACATTATATTTTTTCAGTCACACATAGCTACTTACGCAAATTGTCCTCAGACTTGCTAGAAAGAAAATCTCAACCAATTTTAAAAGATAAATATCATACAGACAGGACTGACAATGATTCTGTTAAATTGAAAGCTAGCCATAAATAAGATAAGCAGAAAATGTTTATTTAATAACATTGTTCAAAATAATTGAGAGATCAAAGAAAAAAATAAAACTAATATTAGGATATACTGTTGATTTTTGAAGTTATTAAATGTCAAAACTTGTGAAATTCAGATAAATGAAACTTAGTTGGGAATATATGACCTTTAATTTTGTATTAGAAAAAAAAGTGAAAAGCTAAATTAAATGAGGTAAGTGTCCAAATTTAAAAGTTAAAAAACAAAAACTCAAATTTTATTGTTGTAATAAACCCAAAGAAAACAGAAGGTAAGCCTTAATAAAGAGACATTGTTTCTGAAGCCAGGTTGTCTACATGGGAATTTGTTTCTCTTTTTACTATTTTTTGACCTTAAACTAGTAACTTAAGCTCTCTAATTCCTCCTGTAAAATGTATCGGTGACAGTAATAGTACCTGCCTCACAGACTTGTGAAGATAGAAAAAGTAATGTGTAAAAGATACAGGGTGTCAGTATTTTGCTTAATATTTTGTGTTTAACCATTAATATTAATAGAGCAGGGAACCAGCAGTTAGTGTAATGGCTATGTCGCTGGACTCCCACATAGTTGACCGTGGTTCGCGTCCCGGACCCAGTGACTTAAAACTCACGCCAGGCGCGTGTTAGTGCATGCCCAAGATCCCGAGAGGAGAATGGAGGAGAAGGGATTGCGGCGTGACCATCCCCCCTGGGGGGTGATTTCTCGCTTTCTGTCTCTAATGTCTCTCTCTGTCTGTCTGGCAAGCGCACACGCCCTATAGCGGAAATCTCTCCAAAAAAAAAATATTAATAGAGCATAAATTAGTTAGAGATAAAACACATCTTAAAGTCAAAACTGCTCCTTCTGAGATGATCAATGTGAACCTATCCTTTCTATGACTGATTAGGGAAACAGAGATGGTCAAATGAACAATCTCATGAAGAGAGTAGAGGACAGGAGCCAGACAGTATTGTAACAGTGAAATGTGGTGCTCTGTGAGGCAGACCCACGTGGGAAAGTTTTTGGTTCAGGTCCAGGGACCTCCCTGAGTTTGTGGGGCAAACACTGGTTAGTGATGGGGATGAGTGAAGACTGAGGTGGCGGATGGCACCAAGACCCTCTATTTCTCTTTTTCCCTCACTCATGGAAGACATAAAATTTAAAATTTAAAAAATACATATTAAAGAGTAAAACAAGAGGAAAGAGTGACCAATATGCCACTTTTGACCACTTTATTGTGAAGGGTATTATATTACACATAAGGGTACTATATGACACATATTTGAGCCAAGTGAAGTTTTAAAACTATACTTATTTTATTAGGATAGGCTAAGTGAATGCAAGGTTATATGGAAGTGGAAAAGATTCAGCTGAACGAGAATATGCTGAGTCCCTTGAGAGGTCAAGGCAAGCAGCATTCACAGGACAGTAGGCAGAGGGCATGTAAAGTGAATTATTTATGAGTGAATCTAAGTTTAAGTAAACAGCATATGATAAGACTGTTTCTTTTTTTAAAGTAAACATTGTTTTTGCAAAGAAAAGGTGTTAGTTTGGGAGCAACTGGACATGGCTAGCCAAACCTCTGCCAGGCACCCTGCTAAGAACACAATCATTAACAAGGAAGGCATGACTGCATTTGCTTATTTAGAGTTTTGAAGAAAGGGAATGGAAAACTAAGAAGTAGAGCTAGAGAAGTTATTTTATTATTATTATTAATTATTATTATTATTTTGCTAAAGCATGTGTTTACACACAAGACAGACAGAGTGAGAGAAAAAAAGTTACTCCCCATGGGAAATGGTCATGTCTCCATCCCTTCTCCTCCATCTCTCTTTCCTTTCAGGATTTTGGGCAAACAAGCACATGTGTCTAACATGTTTCTGAAGCTACTGAGTCCAGAACTCAAACCACAGAGTTGGCCATGTGGGATCCAACTTTTTTAACCATCAGGCCAGGGAGCCAACCTAAAACTAATTTAAATAAAATAATCATTCTTACACATCCCTACCTCAAGAGTTTTATATTTTCCCTTTGCCTATAATGTTTCTCTACCCAAATACCATGCCAATATCTGCCTGGCTCGCTCATCCACATCATGCAGTTCTGTTTTTGGAAGTCATGTCTCTAAAACCATTCATTATCACACAATACGAAACATTACCCTATTTATCCTCTGTCCCGTGACTTTCATTTTTCTCTAGTGATTCTTATCACTTTCATACAGTGTATTTTTTTCTGTTCTTGATTATTAATTTCTTCTACTACACATTGGAATGCAAATTGTTAGAGAGCAGGGATATTATTTTGTTCATTGCTGTATCTTTGAGGCCTAAAAGAGTACCTGATATTTATATAGCCCTCAGTAAATGTTAATTGAAGGAAGGAAGGAAGGAAATGAATGCAGCTTGTTTTTATCCCTAATCTAGGCATCCATCTTTCTTTCTCCCTTTTGCTCATCACCCGTATTGAACTCAAATTTTGTTCATTCTACTTCTAAATGAATTTTGGTTTGTTTAAAGTCTTCTACATCTTAATTGTCATTACTGTACTCCAGTGTGCTTTCAGCCAATGTTTAGAGCTTAACAGCCAAACAAATTCTACTTCCAGTTAACCTCTTTAAGTCTATCTACTTTCTAAAACCCAAGTCACTTTTGAAAATATTTTTTCTTTTGTGTTAAAGTTTATTTATTCCATAAGCAAGACAGAAAGATGTAGACAGAGGTACAACACCACCAGCAGGGTTTTAAAATGTAGTGATCTGGGAACCAGCAGTTAGCGTAAAGGCTATGTTGCTGGACTCCCACGTAGTTGGTCGCGGTTCGCGTCCCGGACCCGGTGGCTTAGAACTCACTCCGGGCGCGTGCGTGCCCAAGATCCCGAGAGGAGAATGGAGGAGAAGGGATTGCGGCATGACCATCCCCCCAGGGGGTGATTTCTTGCTTTCTGTCTCTATGTCTCTCTCTGTCTGTCTGGCGAGCGCACGCGCCCTATAGCGAAAATCTCTCCAAAAAAAAAAAAAAAAAAATGTAGTTATCCACCCCCAGTTTAACCAGTCCTGCATCATGGGCACATGTGGTCAAGGTGGTCTCCAGATGTGAACCTTGAACCTTTCCATGTGGGTTACCTCACAGATTGTCATGTTTTACTGTCGTGCTGCTGTCCAGCTCCCCTGGACATGTACTTAAAACAGACATCAAGTGTTATTATTTTTCATGTCTAGCCACCCTATCTTTGAAAAAAAAAAGCAGGGCCAGGTATTGGCATAGCAGCAAAACAACTGGATCCACATAGGAAGATCCTAGTGTCACATGCATTTTTGCATACATATATACTGTACATGTATGCATACCATGATCTGGACTGGCTAACTTTCAGAGTGGATTGTGGCATATGGAACCCATTAGGTGTGCCTATCTCTTCATCTCTATCTCTCTCATGAAAGAACTAAAGTTAATTTTTATATAGTTAAGTTTCTTTTAGAATATTCAAATTTCTTTTTTTTTTTTGAGAGTTTTTTGCTATAGGGAGTGTGCGCTCGCCAGACAGACAGAGAGAGACAGAGAGACAGGAAGTGAGAAATCACCCCCAGGGGGCATGGCCACGGCGCAATCCCTTCTCCTTCATTCTCCTCTCGGGATCTTGGGCACGCACGCACATGCGTCTGGCGTGAGTTTAAGCCACCGGGTCTGGGACTCGAACTGTGGTCGGCTACATGGGAGTCCAGTGACATAGCCATTACGCTAACTGCTGGTCCCTAGAATATTCAAATTTCTTACCAAACCCTTTTAGAATCTACTCTACAGTATGGCACTTATCAATATTTCCTATACAATTTCCAAATACTCTACCTTTGTTTTATTTTCACTGTAGCCTAATAAGTCTTCTGACACTCAAAATTGCATTTCATGTCAGCAGTTATTCTCTCTCTGAGCTCCCTATTGACTTCTACTGTAGCTTTTATGTGAAAAAAAAAAAAAATGACTCTCATCGTCTACTATTTACATAGGTTTTTATTTTTCTCTCTCTAGAAAATACAAACAACATCTCCTAAAATAAAGAAAGAAAATACAGACTTCATTAGGGCATGGGTATACAGTTACTCATTGCATGTATAGTAGCTGGAATCACGTGGGCATATAATCATCAAGAACTGTGATAAAAGGAAGGTTAGGAATTTTACCCTGCTTGAAAGCTAGCAAACTAGTCTGCCTACAAGTCATAGATGCTGGCAGAAGACATGAAGTTTCAGAGATGAAGGACTCTATTGCACACAGCTTAACAGATAGCATGATGGGCTTTGAGTGTGCATCAGTTCACCCAGCCCCACAAATTTCAGGGAGACAATATGGAGTAGCCTACATGAACCATGTATATACAGTGGGTCTCTGACATACTTGAGGATCTGTGGCTTTAGGGAACCACTCCATTTAAAGTGCTTTGAGCAAACCTACTCTACTTTGTCTCAGAGAGAGATTTTTTTTTGGTGTTTTTCTGGACAGAAATATAAACTGTTATCCTGAGTGAGACACTATAACTGTCAATGCTGTTTGCTATATAAATATCCTAGGAAAGGCAATCCAGAGCAAAACCTGGCAATTTCACTGTTCAGAAGACATGCAGAAATATGAGAACCATGCCAATAATAATGGAAACTTGATACGTATTTCCCATTTGACTAGAAATTAACCTAACCAAGTGTTTGTGTATTAGAGATGGAAGTAATAAAGGCTTAGATGAGAAGGGAGAGGTTTAGCTAAATGAGGGGGATTTTGTGAATGGTCCTTCACAAAAGTAATTTCACATATGAAGTTCTCAAGGTGATATTCCACTATTCAACAGGAAAATATTAGGAAACAGTTTGGGCAGAAACATCTAATGGAAATTGTTCTATTTGTGGCCTATTCCTCAGACTCTTTTTTCCCTCCCGGCACAGCATTATTGCATAATGCAGTCCTTTCTTTGTCCATAATATTTCTTACCAAGCTGGTCACTTTATTATTGCAGAGATAATATCCTAACAACATAAAAGTCTCAATATCTGATTTCTCACATTTTAATCTCAGGCAATGATTTTATTATTGCTATATTTATTTTGCTCTGTAATGCAACTGCACATTTTCTGTTCAGAAGATGTTAATGAGATCTGGCTTTCCTTTCACTTGGATTCTGCTTATTCCTGTCCTGTTGCCAAGAGAGCTGCCTTTCCTCAAATCCCTGAAGAAAAGTTTTATATATCACATAAACCTTTACTGTAAAAGAACAAGAATGGTATCAACTCTAACTGCTGTCTCACTGTTTCTGTACCAGTTTTTATGTCATTCAATCAAAAGGTATCCTAGTTCAGTGAAGTATGGACTTTTGCATTTAACACATCAGACCTGTTCTCACTCAATCAATGAATATTTCTTGTATGTCTTATCAGGGATTCAACTATAAATATTATTTCTACCCTAGCCGTTACATCTCATAATTAGAGAAAGATTTACACAAGTTATTGCAATAGACTTAAATGTTTTATATTAGAATCATTAAATGTTTTATGCTAGATTTAATTTAAATCAAATGTAAATGGTTTAAATCCGCCTTCGTACTTGGATGATAAAAATTTGGCCCAAAGCTATCTCCCTAAATACTATTGAATCTAGTTTGATGTGGAAGCAAGTGTAACTCTGACAGAAAAGTTAAAATCTACACATAAATAAGCAAATGTTTGGTAGAAAGGAAAGTAACTAAGTCTCTGTCACTCAGCAGCAGAACTCCAGCCAATCACAGGCTTCCAACTAATGCAAATAACAGCTGCAGGCAGTCAGATTGATATTTTTTATTAATTGTTTTTAAACTTTTAATTCATTAATTAATTTTGTTTTCATTCACTGAGCATCATCACAGCATACAAAATGTGATTTCCCATCCAGAATATACTGCGTAGTGGCTTAATCATACATGTTATTGTCAATAATTTACCATTTCTAGTTTCAGATACATTCCCCCTATTTCTCACCCTCTGCCATTTCCCACCCTCCTCTCACACTGTCTCTGGTGTCTACAGTTGCTTTCCATTCTTTTTCCCCCCACATTTTATTGATTCACAAAATTTCTTAAATAATCTAACTACTTTCAATAGCAAGTTCAACTGATATATACATATCTGTGAATATATGTCTGATTTTAGGCATGAAACTGAGTAGAATGAATATACTATAAGGTAGCACTTAGCTGATGCTATATAGCTTACTACAATCATTTAATAGGTATTTTTAAATACATTTTTTTAATTTCAAGAAAAACAGTTTTAGATTTAATAAATCAAAATGAAAGAAATTCCAAGAGAGCTTTGCTTAAAACTTAAAGCCAGGGGACCAGCAGTTAGCATAATGGCTATGTCGCTGGACTCCCACGTAGTCGACCGCAGTTCGAGTCCCGGACCTGGTGGCTTAAACTCACGCCGGGCGCGTGTGCGTGCATGCCCAAGATCCCGAGAGGAGAATGGAGGAGAAGGGATTGTGGCGTGGCCATCCCCCCAGGGGGGTGATTTCCTGCTTTCTGTCTCTCTGTCTCTCTCTGTCTGTCTGGCGAGCACACGCGCCCTATAGCAAAAACCTCTCAAAAAAAAAAAAAAAAAAAAAAAAAAAAAAAAAAAAACTTAAAGCCACGAAATAGGCTAGGATTCTGTTCAAATAGTAGGTACATGAACCTATTGACAGCTCAAGACAAGACAAAAATCCTTAAAATCAGAAAACAAAGCCTAGAAAAAAATCAGCAATGTTTTAGTCAAAAGTTATAAGATTCTGTTTCACCAGTTCAATCTCATGTACTTATTCTATCTTCTGTTGTGGTCCGATATTTCCAATTAAATTCTGGGATACAATATTCAACTCTAGACTTGTTCCTACCATTACATTGACCATTTTCTTAGTTTTTGAACTCTTGTTTCTGTGTGTCTGTATTTAATTTTCTTGGTATAGTACTCTCTAATGGAAATGTCAGATAAAGAATTTAGAATATTCATAGTGACAAAGCTAACAGAGATGGAAGAGAGGAGAGATGAAGAACTGCAGAAGAGGCAGGAGAAAGAAACCAACAAGTTCCGGGAGAGGAAGAAATTCTTGAAAGATCTGAAAAAGGAAATACACATCATAAAAAAAAGAAGAATCAAATGGAACTGTTAGAAATGAAGGTTGGAATACAGGAAATCAAAACGTCCCTTGAAAGTCAGATTGATTTTGTATGTCATTTCCTTTTTCTGGTTATAAGTGTTAGCTGCAGAAGTGGTGGAGTAGAGCATTCTGCGCCAATTTCAGTCAAGAGTGCTAACTCGCTCAAATAAATGCTGTGATATTGAACTTATCTAAGATGCTTTAACAAATCATATAGGTTCATATCTAGGAAAAATGTAATGGTAGCAACGAAATGGAACAAAGAGTAAAGGTAGTATACTCTGTCTAGTCCCCTGCCATGTGACTTTGTATTTGGATATTGGATGATCAAAAAGATTTCACCAGGTTGAGTAAAGTTTATGAAGTGGGGCAGAAAAAAGAGAAGAAACATAACAGGCAAAAGGCATTAAAATCTAGAAGTTATTTGAGAACATGGATTCTGATTTATTCATTAATGAGTTCTCTAACCTCACTATCTCAAATTGTTTCTAGTATAAGACTATTTAGGTAGTTATTTATTGAATCCATTTACAGCAGTATCACTCTTATCATGTCTACATATTATTTTGTGTGTGTGTGTTGTGAAATGATTGTGCCTTTATTTGTTTACTATTATGACAGGTTAACCACTAATAGGACTCTAGCTACAAAGAAGATTGCTTATTTATTTATTCGAGAGATTTTTGCTATAGGGCACGTGCACTAACCAGAGACACAGAAAGCAAAAAATCACCACCTGCCTCTGGAGGGATGGCCACAGTGCAATCCCTTCTCTTCCATTTTCCTCTCAAAATTTTAGACATGTGCACCTGGTGTGAATTTCAAGATGCTAGGTCCTAGACTCAGACTATTGTCAACCCTGTGGGAGTCCAGCAACATAACCATTAAATTATCTGCTGGTCCCAGATTTCTTTTTAGTGTATGTCATGATCAATATGAGTGAATCTATTAAAATAGTGTTATTTCACCAGATGGAACTATTCAATAAATACCACTTTAATTTCCATTACGTCTTTTTGATAATATACATGGAATAAGTTTATCAAAAAAGAAGATTTAAATTGGATGGGAGATGAAACTGTTAGAAACAAACTGCTAAGTAATATTTGTTCAGAACTTTTCTATTACACCGAATGTTCAATAAGAAACAATATATTTGCTCTCTATTAGTGCATAAATAGACTATTTCTGAATAATTATTTAAATTACTGAGAATATTTCTGAATAATTATCTAAATTGCTCCTACCTCAAGAGCATAAAAATTGCTCAAAATGGTCAGAAATGGAGATTTCTTTAGTTAGCTTCTAACGTTTTGTTTTTTTTTTGGCAAAGTCTTATGCTATTTTATTATCAATGTAATGCAGTAATCATTAATAAAATTAGAATGTAATGCATAGAGAATTTATTGGCCTGACCACTTTAGCATGGACAATATTAAAGACAAGATGATGTGCGATGATGTGCTTGATAGTTCATCTTTTGCCCTATGTATTTATTTTTCTTATTGTGCCAACTATTTGAAAAAGAACAAAGAATATTTCTCACCCAAGTAAAACCCTTTATATTCAAAGAAGAATGTAAGGTTTCTAAACATTTTCTTTCTTTTTTTTTTTTTTTTTTTGAGAGTTTTTTTGCTATAGGGCGCGTGTGCTCACCAGACAGACAGAGAGAGACATAGAGACAGAAAGCGAGAAATCACCCCCCCAGAGGGAATGGTCACGCCGCAATCCCTTCTCCTCCATTCTCCTCTTGAGATCTTGGGCACGCATGCACACGTGCCTGGCGTGAGTTTTAAGCCACCGGGTCTGGGACACGAACCATGGTCGACTATGTGGGAGTCCAGCGACATAGCCATTACGCTAACTGCTGGTTCCCTCTAAACATTTTCTTAACATTGTACATAAATAGGTATAATTTAGTAAACTTTTCCTGGCCTTTTATTTCTTCTAAGCTTGTGATATGCTTTAAATAAATTCTACTTTCTCATACAAAAATATGCTATCAAAATTATAAAACTGCCATAAAAATTTGCATTGCAGCACCACAATGTTGAGATATTTGTTTTACGAATGTATATTTTTAGCACCTCATACTTGGACATAATCATAACACCATAATATTCCCATAGACATATATCACTGTCCAGTAATAAGAAAGCAGAAAAGTTAGTTGAGCTTGAAGATTGATGTTGGGATTAAGGCAATTAAATTCCCAGCCTCCTTGAACTTCTCACCACAGTTTCAGAGAGGAGGAGTCCAGCCGTGGATTTATCAAATACAAGAACATACTATTAACATTGTTATCACTAGTGAGTCAACATTTAGAAACAGTTTCTGAAATAAGGAAAATCTCATATGCTTTTAGTCTTTTGTCTATCTCCTTCTGCTCACACTCTAACGAAACCAAGTGTAGTAAATATTACAATATATTAAGGTTTGGGTCAACAACAGGAGAAAGAATTATCTTTTTCTTAATCGTGCCCACTGCACATGGAGTTCTTTAGGAACGTTTCAGGATGATAGCCATAGCTGGATGATGGATGAAAAATAATCAGTATTTTGCATCCAGTTGCTAAAAATCCATATCAGTTGGTATAGAATATTATTACTCTGTCTCTTGCTCTATCCCTCTTTGGTCAAATTTAAATAAATAAATACATAAAGTTAAGAAAATACATAACCTGTTGGTTCAGCTGTGGAGATGCAATCAGGAGAGCACCACTGTGCAGTGGCTGAGGCCACATGGGAGACCTGAGTTCAGTGTCTCACCCAGTCTAATTAGGCTGCGGTCTTAACTAACTAGGAAGCTGGGTCAGGCACCGCAAAACCCTGCCAAAAATACCTTTCTTTCTCATCTAAAAGAAAAAAAAGTTGAAAATATTATAACGTAGGATATCAGAATTGCCATAAAACTTTCAAAGACATTGTCAATTACAAGATTTATTAAATTCTTAAAATTGTGTAAATGACATTAATGCTATTCACACTTCCATGTATTATTTGTCTATTAAATTATCCTAAATTAAAAATCCAAATCTTTTTTCCAATGCACTTAATTTTCTCCAGAGAAAATCAGATAAGTTTAAAGTAAGCTGTTATTTGCATGGCAATCTAAATAATAGATAGCAGTGACTGCTATGATAGTCTTTCAGTGTTTGCCAAATGCTTTTCCAGAATTTTAACAGCACCTTCTTTCTCATATATATTCTATCATGACAATTTCTTTAATTTTTAGTAACATAAGAATGTTATCTTAAGCTTACTATTCATTAGAATATTGCTTAGTAGAAAAGATGCACAATAATCAGATTTTCTAAATTACATGTAAAAGCCTATTTTATCCCATTTTCCCTGAAAGGCAAATGTATGCTTTTTCTCCACCCATTGATTTTTCTTTCTCTCCAAGAAGGAATGAAAAAACTCTAGGCTATTGTGGGTCACCTCTTTTAGCTGTCATGCTGGCTTCTTTTGTAATGTGAGCAATTTAGGCATTAGATGAACAAATAAGCATCTTTACAGTTATAAGATTCTTCATAAAAGTTTAAAATAAAAACAATTAAAATAGTATATTCAATACTTATGTTCAATGGGGAACATCTGTTGAAAATATCATCAACCATAACATGTAATTAAGAAAAAAAAGAAAGAAAACAAATACAACCAGAAGAAAAATGCACCACTGCTTCTCTTGAAAAGCAAACAATTGTTTTACTGACCACAATACATTTTATGTAATATCTATATAAACCAAGACTGTATAGTTGGTTGCATGTTGTTCAGTTATTCATAAACAAGATGGTGACATTTCTTTTCCATTTAGAAGTTCGGACTGATACTTATGCTTCTGTCCTGTAGATTTTTCTTGTGATTTTCTCTTAGGCACAATCCAGAGTTTATAGTGTAACGAGTCAACAGTCTAACCAGCATGAAAGAGGAAAAAAATCACACAAAAACACTCATTTAATGGCCTGAAACAAAAAGTGCTCACATAATATTCATCCCTATTTCACTGATAAGAATGTATCCTTTTGGTTATAGGTAGCTAAAACAAAGTTCTAAAAATGTAATTTCTCTTCCTGCCCCTACTACTAACTTCCCTTTTTCTTTTTCCTATTACTTCTACTCTTTTATTGTCAGAGATGACTGGATAAAAGAGGATTTAAAATAATTAAATAGAAATGAGGAGTAAGTATTGAGCCATAATGAAAAGAATAACAACTTTTTTTTTGATAGGTTTTTGCTATAGGGCGCATGTGCTCAACATAAAGACAGAGAGAGACAGAGAGACAGAAAGCAAGAAATTATCTCCCGGGAGGATGGCCATGCCCTTCTCCTCTATTCTCCTCTCGGGATCTTGGGCACACACACACACACACACACACACCCAGCATAAGTAATCCCCAGGTTCAGGACTCGAACTGCAGTCGACTAGAGTCCAGTGACATAGCCATTATGCCAACTGCTGATCTCAAAAAGAATAACTTCTACAGTCATAGATATTTCAAATTTTTAAAAATGATTTCTGTTATTCATACACTCAATATATATCTTTACAGACTATAGAATGGTTTTTTAAATGCATGCATACCGTGTGTAATAATCAAGTCAAATAAGTGTGTAATAATCAAATCAAATATATTCCCATATTCATCTTCAAAACTGAACATTTAGTAATAGTTCTACTAGTACTTTTTGGGATAGATATTAAATTGTGCCTACTTTTTATTCTGCTGTGATACACCATTATGTAGTCTCTTTTTCTTATTTACATGCATTTTTGCATCTAATATAAATTTTCTGATGAATACACCCACTCAAGCCTCTGCTGGTATTTACCATTACTACTTTTATTTGCATGCTTTCAAATTCTTCAGTTTCCACCAGAGTTTCAACATTAAGCATATGATAATCAGGGGCATGATGATATATCTCTTTCATTGTCTGCCTTACTTCATTTAGAATTATATCTTAGGTTCTTCCACATTTGTCAAATAACAGGATTTTGTTACATTTTATGACCAAGTAGCATTCCATTATGTAATATATACTGTATTTTCCCAGTTCATTCATCAGTCATTGGGTACTCAGCTTGATTCCATGACTTAAATACTATGAATAATGCTGCAATAACCATGGGTGTACAAATCTCTTTTGGACTGACTGATTCCCTGTCTTTTGGATGTATACCCATGAATGGGAATTCTGGATCATATGGTAGTTCCATTTTTAAACTATTGAGGAATCTCTATATTATTTTCCAGAGGCCATACCAATTTACACTCTCACCAGCAGTTCACAGGTTCTCTTTTCTCTACAAGAAAACTAGCACTTGTTATTTTTTGTGTTTTTATCATGGCCATTCTGGCTGGGGTTAGGTGATATCTCAAGGTGGTTTTGATTTGCTTTTCTCTTATGATAAGAGAAATTGAACTCTATTTTACATGGTATTTTAGCCATTTCTATTATCTTCCTTTAAGAGTTGTTTGTTCTAGTTAATTGCAGGACTGGCAGGTGGAATGGACCTTTTTTTTTGTTGTTTGTTTATTTGTTTTTGTTTTTGTTTTCTTTTTTGTTCACTAGTCTTTTGGGGGCAGTAAGCTGTGTGAATAAGCTGTATGAATTTCTTTTATATTCTGGTTGACAATCCTTTGAATTTTAGTTTGTAAACATTTCCTTCTGTTCTGTGGGTTGTCTATTTAATTTTTCCTATGCTATGAAGAAAATATTTATCTTCGTAATCCCATTTGCCTATTATTAATGCTATTGTCCTTACATTAGCTGTTTTATTCAAGAAATATTATCTCACTTCAATATTTTGCAGTGTATCTCTAGTGTTTTTCTCTAGTAGTTTCATGTGTTGAGTTTATTTCATTCATGATAGAGACTGTGTGTACATTCATGAAGGAGAGAGGCACCCTAAACAGGGTCTCATTAGACTATGATTCCCTTTCCTCCATACTACATGTTTTTAGAATATTGGATATGTTTGTGTGCGTGTGTGCGTGTGTGTGTGTGTGTGTGTGTGTGTGTATTTGTCTTACTTTCATGCTGACCAGGGGATATATACCCACAGTTGGTCATGTGGTTTCCATCACTGCAGTGAAGTTCATTATGAACTGTGCCAACAAGTTGACCCAATGCATATTTTTTTTGTATAAATTTTAGGATCAGTTGCATTTAACACAAAAATAAATCTTTTAAATTCTTACCAAAATTGCTCTAAATTCACACTATATTGCAGAGATTGAATATATTTTAGAAAGTTAAGTTTTCCTGTATATGAAACTTATATATCTCCTTATTTATCTAGAAGTTTTAAAATATGCATTCAATAGTTTTGAAATTTTATAAAAGAGATCTCATATATTTTTGGTCTACTTAATTAGTTGCTACTTGAAGTCATTGCTAGATTTTCTAATCATTCTTGTTAATGTACCATAACAATTTTTTTAACAGAGAATTTTGTATCTGGTAAAGTTTTCATTAACAGCTTTATTAGGTCTCGAGATTTCTTGACTCAAGTAGTTTTCTACTTAAGTGAGCACAAACCCTATTGTGTTGACCAGCACTTTCTGAAGTAAATTGTGAACTAAAGATGACAGCATATAAAATGTCTGTACTCCCTACTGTGTCTCAAATATTCCATTATGGCTATTCAGAATTTTCTAATGTTTTCTGTGTCAGCTTTAAAAATGCATGCCTTCAAATTTGTCTATTTCACCTATATTTTCAAATTTACAGATAAGAAATATGATCTCTTATTTTACCTTTGATGGCTATTGGATCTTTAGGAATGACTTCTCTTATTTTCCTGATTTCCATAATTTGCTTTTTCCACCCTTATATTTTAACTACTCAAGCTAAAGATTTGTACATTTTACAGATCTTTTAAGTGAAACCACTTTGGTTTTATTTTTTTCTATAGATCATTCACTCTCTACTTAATTGATTTTACACTTATTTTTATTACTTCATTTTTCTCTTCAGTTTGGGTATAATTTTCTCTATATTTTAATTGTGAAAGTTTGCATTACTAATTTAGCCTTTTTTACATATTTTTCTAATGCAGGGTGAGTATCTCTTACCTGAAGTTCATGGGCCCTCCTATGTAATCCCTGTCAGCTGAACAGTGTTTTAGTAAGGTGCACCACCATAGCTAAGACATTCTTACAACATTTGGGGAACTTCTGATGCTGAATTATAGAGATCAGAAGTAGCTTGTGCTATTTTTTATCATCCTGTTTTGTCATATGCATGGATATTTTAAATATTCTAAAGATATCTTTAAATTCTTAGCTCCCTGGGGCCAGTGGGTGGTGTGATGTTTATGATGCTGGATTTCCATATGACCAACATGGGCTCAAGGTTTTGATCTGGCAACTTGAAAATCACACCAGGCATGTATGCATGCATTCCCAAAATCCCAGAAGGATAATGGAGGAAAAGGGATTGTGGTGTGGCCATCCCCTCTGAGGGGTGAGTTGTCTTTTCCTCTCATTGTCTGTCTCTGTCTCTCTCCAGTGAGCACAAGTGCCCTATGATAAAAAAATAAAATATATGAGACCAGCAAGTGGAATAGTGATTCTGTAGCTGGACTCCCAAATAGTTGAACATGATTTGAGTCCTGGACCCTGTGGCTTAAACTCATGCCAGTCATATGTGCGTGTGTGCTCAAGATCCTGAGAAGAGAATGGAGCAGAAGAGATTGTGACATGACCATCTCCCTGGGGGGATTATTTCTCACCGTCTTCCCAGTGAGCACATGCACCTTATAGTAAAACCCTCTCTTAAAAAATAAAGCATAAAATATACAATTCTTAAATCCCACTCCCAAATTCACATAAAATATATTTCTTTATTTAACATACAACAAATATATTATGCAAATTCTTATTGCTATTTGAACATTTACTAACAAAATATTCTGGAATGCAGCAGTTTATTTCATTTGCTTTCACTCAGAGTTATAAAAGTCATGTTCAGATTCAAACAAGCAGTAATACACCTTTGAGAAGTAACCATATACACATATAACTACTTGAAACTGTTAAAGTGAATGTTTGATAGAAAAATTTTAGATTTATTGGAGTATTAAAAGTCCCTTTCTGCCTTCTGTCAAAATTCCTTGTTAAATTAATGAAACTTCTGTGGAATATGACTTTCTAATTATTTTCTTAAGACTTGCACTAGTTTGGATGGTAAACATCATTGAGTATGACAATTCAAACTAGGCTTTTTGGAAATTTTCATTTGGGTTGACTACAAAACTAAACCCATTGTGAGAGTATATGTCAGAATTAAGGGAGTGATGATGATGCCATGATACCTCCCTACAGTTGCACAGAGGCATTCATACAGCAGCCAATAAAATATCCTGAATTCTCTTTCTTACATTATGTCAGCATTTGTTGAAGGCATTCCTCCACCAGGGTAACTGATAACATGGAGACCACCAACATATTCACTAAAGGCAACTCTACCGGTCAAGCACCATCTCTCCATATAGCCCTTACAGATACTCCTATCTAAGAAAGGAGGGATTGCTTGGTGACCATCAGTACTTATTTTAGGACTTTAAAGAATAGATATGGATGATCCTTGTGCCTAATATCTAGATTTGTGAGTTTCAATTATTTTACATTGGTTCTTTATTAGTTTTTGGTTCTCTCTTAAAAATACACATTTCTAATCTCTAGACAAGACCTCAACGCAATCTGTTTCTTAATGTCAGGAAAAGGATCTCTTTTAGTTTTTATTTTTTTTAATTGTTCTGAAGTACCTCAGCCTATGGTCAATCAAGTAATAATGGTTACATTTAACAACCATCTAGAGCAGTGTTTTTTTAAACTATATCTGATGAGGTAGTAGTTTTTACCATTCATCACATACCATAGTTTTTATAAAATGCAGTGAGAAAATTACTAGAAAAATGAAATAAACCAAAAATACAAATGGCATTTGTTATTATTAGATTCAACAGATATGTAATTAGTTTGATAAAATGTCTATTTAGCTGGACTCCCATGTAATCGTCCGTGGTTTGCATCCCGGACCCGGTGGCT
This sequence comes from Tupaia tana, assembly GCA_026018925.1. Lineage (NCBI taxonomy): Eukaryota > Metazoa > Chordata > Mammalia > Scandentia > Tupaiidae > Tupaia > Tupaia tana. Next base: position 60,814,733 of record JAKSZU010000005.1, read on the forward strand.
TAAAACTCACGCCGGGCATGTGTGCATATGTGTCTAAGATCCCAAGAGGAGAATGGAGAAGAGATAGTGGTGTGGCCATCCCCTCCGGGGGGGTGATTTCTCGCTTTCTGTCTCTCTGTCTCTCTCTGTCTTTCTGGCGAGCGCACGTGCTCTATAGCAAAAAAATATAAATAAATAAAATAAAATAAAATAAAAAAACCCTCTACTCTCAATTACTCTATTTCTTCCTTTTTTTAACTTTTAATTACCTTTAAGAAAGTTCAGGGATAAAACCTAGACCTTTGCCCTCATTTGAGGCAGTTTGGCTCCAAAAAGTGAGTTTGCTCGTCCAACAGATAGATGGAATATTACCTATCCCTTCCTGATTCAGGAGGTTTGAGAAGAAGCAGACAAATTAAAAAGAAATAAAAGCTGTTTATTTTAAGATAAATGTAAATATTTTTTACAGTTTTTTTTTTTCAGTAAGTAGCACAATGCCATGTGTATGATAAGACCAACACTGTCTTAGAAATCTGAATTTTTAAAAATGTTCAAAGGAGTATATACTGGTGCATTTTGTTTTTCTGTGTAAATAATTTTCAGCATTTTTTTCCCCAAGCTGTCAGATGTCACACTGGAATTCTGCCATCAGCATGTCACAGTCAGCCAGCTAGCATTGACAATCCAAGATGTTAACCAAAGAGCTGACCTGACTAGCATAAAAATTTTAGCTTCAGTGTATATTATCTAAGAAGAAAGAAAAAAAATATATTCCTAAATTTATTTGTAATATAGTCTATGTAGTCTAGTGAATGGAAAGCAGAGAAATAAGTTGTTCTTAAAATGATTTTTCTAGAGAAAGAATATTTAAATTTTTCCACATGAAAGAAAGAAAACTCCTTTTAATAGAAGACTAATATAGGAAAATGTTAAACTCATGCATCATTCTAGATAAAATTTACTTATCAAAGATTTTCAAGTTAAACAAACACACTGAAAGCTAAAATATAAGCAGTGTTTTTATATTCAAAAGTGTTACAGTGGTCTGGCTTTGTGGCTTGGTGGTTAAGGCAACTGAATCCCACTTGGCTAACCCTGGAATTTGAGTCCTGGCTCCAGAGACTTGAGAAACACACCAGGCACATGTGTGCACATGCCTCAAATCCAGATAGGGCAGTGAAATGGAGAAGAAAATGTGGTGTGATCATTCCTTATGGGGGATGCTTTCTTCTGTCTATCTCTGCTTCTCTGTTACTCTCTTGAGCGCACATACCCTCTTTTTTTTTTTTTTTTTTTTTGAGAGGTTTTTGCTATAGGGCGTGAGTGCTCGCCAGACAGAGAGAAACAGAGAGACAGAAAGCGAAAAAATCACCCCCCAGGGGGGATGGCCATGCCGCAATCCCTTCTTCTCCATTCTCCTGTTGGGATCTTGGGCACGCACGCACACGGGCCCAGCGTGAGTTTTAAGCCACCAGGTCCAGGACACGAACCGTGGTTGACTACATGGGAGTCCAGTGACATAGCCATTACGCTAACTGCTGGTCCCAGCACACAAACCCTCTTAACAACATAAATAAATAAATAAAATTGCTAACGTAAAAAAAAAAAAAAAAAAAAAAAAAACTGAAGACAATTTAAAAAATGAGTGTAATTGTTTTTATGTTCAAAAATATTCTAGAGTTTAAAAATATTTCTTTCTGGGGCCTGCAGATGGTGTGGTAGTTAAGGGTACTAGACTCCCACATGGCCAATCGTGGATTGAGTCCTGGACCTGACAGCTTGCTTTCTCACTTTCCCTCTCTCTATCTTTCGCTCTTTCCTTCTCTTGTCAAATTGAAATAAGTAAAAATAAAGTTAAATAAAATAACTTTTTAAAGAAATATTTCCTTCTTAGTTCAACATTTATGTAGGCTAAATCTCATGTGGCTGCATTAAATCAGAATTGTAAATTATAATATAAAACAAAAGTTTTTCCTAATTAATTATTTTAACTGGGAAAAATAATTGTGCAGAAATAATCAAAGAATTCAAATAGTATATTTAATTTGATTGAACATGATATTTCTCATTAGTAATAAATGTGTCAAAAATCAATCATATATATTAACAAAGCAAGAATGTTCAAGGAAAAGGTTTTACTGACTTTATATATACGGCATAAAGAACAATGATGTTGTAGCAAATAGTCTAAATTATATAAATATGTGCATAAAGAAATAAAAAAAGTCTCATAGTTATGAAAGTAAGAACAAATATGAAAAAAAACACAATAGAGACAATTAATATTGATACATAAAAAAGCCCATGAGATGCCAAGCCCAGAGGGATTCCTTTTGATGAATTTAACTCAGATTTTGTACTCAGATAAGAAAGATATACATACCCATTAAGCCTTATTTCTTTTTTATTGTACAAATGTTAAATTGTTAAACATTTTAAAATGTCTAAAAGTAAGTTCCATGTAAATTTTTTAAAACTTCCTTTCATCCATAAGTGACAGGTAGAGAAAGAGAGACAGCTAGAGAGACAGCATACTCAACAGGTCTTGAAGCCAAGATCCAACCCCAGGTTCAGCCAGCCTGCATCATAAACACTTGATTATCTGAAGTACTCAGAGAGGTCTACGGATTAAACTCAGAATGCTCCATGTAGGCCAACCTCACGGACATCCTACCATTGCATTACTTACATATATCAAAATAAGTCTCAAATTTCCTACATTGATATATATATTTCAGTGTTATGTTACTTTTTTTTTTTTTTTTTTTTTTGAGAGGTTTTTGCTATAGGGCGCGTGCGCTCGCCAGACAGACAGAGAGAGACAGAGAGACAGAAAGCAGGAAATCACCCCCCAGGGGGGATGGCCACGCCGCAATCCCTTCTCCTCCATTCTCCTCTCGGGATCTTGGGCACGCACGCACACGCGCCCGGCGTGAGTTTAAGCCGCCGGGTCCGGGACTCGAACCACGGGCGACTACGTGGGAGTCCAGCGACATAGCCATTATGCTAACTGCTGGTCCCAGTGTTATGTTACATTTTAATGCTTTCAAAATTTCATTGATTTAGTTTAAAGAAAATAAAGATTTTATACCTGTTAAAATATCTATTTATAAAAGTTTTGTTGTCAATAATTTACATTACACCAGTAAAGCTATTTTAGCTCTTTTCCACTTACTGTTTGCATGGTATATACACCTCCATCATTTTACTTGCAGTGGCTATACACTGTACATAAATATAACTCTTAATATTCAAGCATTGGCTTTATGTATGATGTATGGTATGTCCTGAAATTTCACACTGCTGTTTCATTGCATGAGTATACATTAAAATGGGAACTGTTTAGTTTTGTATTGTTTTGTTTTATGTAAAGCTCCTAATAGGAAAAAGAACATGAGGAGGAGAATTATTCAACGGAATGAAGCCTAGAACAGTTTGTCACAGCTTACTCACAGATTCATGAATGTATAAATATATTTTTTTACTTAGTCAATGAGACCTTAAGGTTTTTGGCTTTTTGTTTTTGTTTCATGAAAACAATTAGAGCAAATTTTATGTTAAAGCTTGAATTGCATCTCCCCACCTCCTAAAATTCATGTAAAAGTTCTCACTGGGAACCTCTGAATGTGGCTTTATTTGGAGATAGTTTTAGAGGATCAGATGTAGGAGGAAGACATATTCGGGCAGATTGGTTCCCTACACTGGCATGATCGATGTTCCTACAAAAAATATTTTAAAAAATAAAAATAGAACTTTGGGTACAGACATACACAGCAAATATTGTAAGAAAACGAAGGGAGGAATTAGGATGATGCAACTACAAGTAAATGAACATGAAGAATTCCCAGCATAGCACCAGTAACTATATGGGAGAAGTGAACAGATATGCTCTCCTAGTTCTGTCAAAATCTTGATCTTGTAGTTCCAGCTTCCACACTATAAACCATTACATTTTTGAGATTCTATAGCATGATAGTTAAGGAAAGCTGGATCTCACATTGCCAGTTGTGGTTTGGATCCTAGCCCCACTAACTTGAAAACCACACTAGTCATGTATGTCCCGATATACCCACAGAATGGAGAAAAGAAGGAGAAGGGATTGTGGTGTGAGCACATCCCATTTGGGGGTGATTTTTCTCTCTGTCTCCATGTCTCTTTGATGAGTATACACACTCTCTGGAAAATAAAAGTATAGCCCTACTTTTTAAGCCATTCAGTGTATGACACTTCGCTGCAGCAGTTCTAGCAAACCAATACATACATCTGAAAAATTTGAGCTATTATCAGGAAAAGTAGACCTTATGCAATAATTATTAGGAATGAAAGTGATAATTGATAGTGATTAGAGGATCATATACAGGAAAGTATAAAATTCTAAATTTGTGTTGCCTAATAACACAGTTTCAACATGTAGAAAGCAAATTCAGAACAATTAAAAAAATAATAGGCTCATTTAAGATTTATCACATATGACAGTATTGCATGCTTCTTCAAATGATGGAAAAAGTAAAAATCAAAGCAAAACAAAAGCAAAGCTACAAGATTTTACCATATCTAATCATATATTATCATATCTAATCATAAATATTAACCTGAATGATATATATTAATACAACAGACCATTCAGCAATGACCAAATATTTCTTTCTTTCAACTAGACATAGATGGTTTATTATAGTTTTTTTTTTCCTGAATCATAAAGCAAGACCTGACATACCTCAAAGGATGTATATAATTTAGAATATATTTTCTGACAACAAATGAAGTCAATGGCACAGTAGAAAAACATAGTAACAATAATGAATAAATACCCAGCATAAATTAAGCTGTAATTTTTTAAAAGTAGTTTGGCTGTATGGTACATGTGCTTGCCAGAGAGACAGAGAGATAGAGAGAAAGATTATCCCAGAGGGGGATGTGACCACACCAGTTTCTTCTCCTCCATTCTCTGCTCAGAATTTTGGGCACCCATGCAAACACACCTGGCATGAGTTTCAAGCTGCTGAGTCCAGGCATGAGTTTCAAGCTGCCGAGTCCAGGACTCAAACTGCAGTCGGCCATATGGGAGTCCATCACTTTGACCACTAAACTACCTGCTGGCCCAAATTATACATTCTTAAGTAATCTACTTTTTTTTTTTTCAGGAAGAAATCTAGTGGAAATTAGAACAATTTTGAGTTAAATAAAAATAAAAATATAGGATCAAAATAGCAATTAGGGAACCAGCAGTTAGCGTAATGGCTATGTCACTGGACTCCCACGTAGTCGACCGCGGTTCGTGTCCTGGACCCAGTGGCTTAAAACTCACGCCGGGCGCGTGTGCGTGCGTGCCCAAGATCCCGAGAGGAGAATGGAGGAGAAGGGATTGTGGCATGACCATCCCCCCTGGGGGGTGATTTCTCGCTTTCTGTCTCTATGTCTCTCTCTGCCTGTCTGGCGAGCGCACGCACCCTATAGCAAAAATCTCTCTCAAAAAAAAAATAGCAATTATAAACTTATGAAAAATATGACTAAACTTTTTAGAATGATTAGAGAGAAAATTATGGTCTTAAATGCTTATATTAAAGAAGATGAATCAATATCCATCTCAAGAAGACAAAAGATTAATAGTATAGTAAACCAATAAAATAAAAATAAAGGACATGCTGAAGATAAAAGCATAGTAAATGGAAAAAAAAAAATCTCATTTCAAGAAGGGGATCAACCGGGAACCAGCAGTTAGCGTAATGGCTATGTCGTTGGACTCCCACGTAGTCAGCCACGGTTCCTGTCCTGGACGCGGTGGCTTAAAACTCACGCCGGGCGCATGTGCGGGCGTGCCCAAGATCCCGAGAGGAGAATGGAGGAGAAGGGATTGCGGCGTGGCCATCCCCCCTGGGGGGTGATTTCTCACTTTCTGTCTTTATGCCTCTCTCTGTCTGTCTGGCAAGCGCATGCGCCCTATAGCGAAAAACCTCTCCAAAAATAAAAGGGGATCAACCGATGGCGTAATAGTTACATCACTGGACTTCCACATAGTCAGCTGTGATTCGCATCCCGGACCTGGAGGTTTGAAACTCATGCTGATGGCTGTGTGTGCATGCACAAGAACCTGAGAGTAGAATGGAGGAGAAGGGATCACCTTGAGGGGAGGGGTTGATTTCTCAATTTCTGTCTCTCTGTCTCTCCAATGAGAGCACTCACCCTAGAGCAATAATGTTAAAAAAAAAAAATCAGGGATGGCGAGAAATGGGGGATGATAAGGAGGAGGGAATCAAAGGATAAAAGAAAGAGCCAAAACATTTAAGGAACTCAAAATGGAAAAAAAAAAAACCATCTGTTGATTATAATGAATATGGTCTTTTACTGGACCAATATGTATGTATTCATGATGGGAAAATTAATTTGGTATGCTGTAACAATACACAGTGATTAAATATAAAAATTAAATGGAAACAAAGAAAAAAAGAAGTATGTTATTAGAAATGATTTTTTTTTAATTTTAGGAAAACTAAAAGAGAAAATATAAAATTCAAATAACTAGTGCAATGAATGAAAAGTCATATATATATATATGTGTATGTATATATATATATATATATATATATATATGCATTGTCTTATATGAGGTATACCATTAGCAACTTTATATCCATTAATTTGGAAATTGTTGAAAAGGACATTTCAGAAAAACAGAAATTACCAAAACTGATACAAGATAAAACTGAAAATCTAATGAATATTTAATGAATTAAGTGAATTTCATTTACAAGAAATAGCTTTACCAATCAAACTTTCAGGGTAAACTGGATTTACCATGTAATTTCAAACACTCAAGAAAAAGAATACCACAAAACTGTAAACCATTCTGCCATATATTAAACAAGAAAAATACACTACAAACTTTTAATATTCCCTGTTTATGCAAAAAATTAACAAGAAAATATTGTTACAATGGAAAGATCACAGTACAGTATCTTTCATTAATATAGATGAAAAATGAAACAAAATACTATTAGCAAAATGTAGCAATATAGAGAGCATAATGCCTTATGTTCAACTTGGCTTTATTGAAGTGCAAGCTTATTTATACCTAATAAATCACATTATAAAAAAAGAGAAATAGACTCACCAAAATCAGCATAGGAGGGTCATTCCTCAACACAATAAAAGCTATCTATGAAAAACCCATAGCGAACATCATCCTGAACGGGGAAAAGCTGAAACTTTTCTGCTAAAAACTGGTACAAGACAAGGATGCCCACTTTCTTCACTCCTTTTCAATATAGTACTGGAAGTCCTCACCAATGCAATAATAAATAAAATAAAATAAAATAAAATAAAATAAAATGAAATAAAATATAAAATAAAAGGCAATCAAATAGGAAAACAAGAGGTGAAATTATCTCTATTTGCAGATGACATAATTGTATACATAGAAGACCTTATGGTATCCATGAAAAGATTCGTAAAAGTAATAAATGAATACAGTAAGATTGCAGGATACAAAATCAACATACAGAAATCTATAGCATTGCTATACAAGAACAGTAGGCAGATTGAGATAGATGCGAAGAAAGAAACTCCATTTACCATTGTTATAAAAGTATAAGATACTTAGGAATAGATCTAACTAAGGAAGTTAAAGACCTCCACAAGGAAAACTATGAGAAGCTAAAAAAAGAAACTGAAAATGACACACACACACACACAAGGACGTCCAAGTCCTGGATTGGAAAAATTAATATAACCAAAATGGCAATTCTACTCAATTTAATCTATATATTTAACACAATCCCAATCAAAGTAAAAGAGACATTCATCACGATCTGGAAAAGACAATCATAGAATTTGCCTGGAATCATAAAAGACTTCGCATTGACAAAGCAATTCTGCACAAGAGTAGAGTGGGCTGCATCTCACTCCCTGACCCAAAAATATACTATAAAACTGTGATAATCAAAATGCATGGTATTGGCACAAAAACAGACATGTGGACCAATGGAACAGAATAGAGACCCCAGAAATAAATTCCCAAACATACAGCCAACTGATTATTGACAAAGTGTTTCAGTCAATCCAGTGGGAAAAGGAAAACATCTTTAGCAAATGGTGTTGGGAAAAATGGGTATCCACCTGCAGACAGATAATCTGAACCCCTGCTACCAACCATTGACAAAAGGCAACTCAAAGTGGATCAAAGATCTAAACCTAAGACCCCAAACTCTAAAACTACTGCTGGAAAACCAAGAAAAAACTCTGGGAGACACTGGGGTAGCCAAAGACATCTTAAATAAGACCCCCCCCCAAAGCACAGTCAATAATCTCAAAAGTAGACAAGTAGGATTACACCAGATTAAGAAGTTTCTGCATGGCAAAAGGCACACTAATTAGCGTGAATAGACAGCACTTGGAATGGGAAAATAGTTTTGTAAACTGCTTCAGATAAGGTACTGATAGCCAGAATACACAGGGACCTGAAGAAATTTACCTGGAAAAAAAAATATCAACCCAATTAAAAAATGGGGGAATGAGCTGAAGGAAGACATACGAGCAATCACAAGGCATATGAGAAAATACTCAACACCCTTTATCATGAGGGAGATGTAGATCAAAACCAAAATGAGATACCACTTAACCCTAGTCAGAATGACTAAGATTGATGAAACAAAAACTGCTGAGTGCTGGTGGGGATGTGGTGAAAGGGGAACTCTCCTACATTCTTCGTGGGAATGTAATTTGTCCAGCCTCTGTGCAGAACAATATGGAGATACCTCAAAGATCTATAAATAGAACTATCATATGATTTAGCAATCCCACATATTGGTATTTATCCAAAGGAAAGAGGAATCCTTAGTTGGAAAAGTGCTTGCACATCTATGTTTACTGAGGCATTATTCGAATAGCTAAGATATGGAACCAACCTAAATGTCCACAAACAGAAGAATGGACTGAAAAATGTGGCACGTATATATACTTTATAGACTACTATTCAGCCATAAAAATAACAAGATCCTTCCTGGCTTTTGACAGAAAGTGGATGAATATAGATTTACTGCTGAGTAAAGCAAGCTAGGCTATGAAGGAGAGACATTGTTTGACCACTTAATATATATCAACTGTCCACACTCTATGGCCAAAACTGAATGACCAGAGTCTATAGAAACATATAAAATGGTTATAGATGCCAGATACAGTGTGGAAAGAGGGTGGGAGAAAGAGGACAGTCTAAGGAAAGACATTAAGGAGAACAATAGGCAAAACATTTATTGGACAAAGAAATGGATTATTATCTGTCGATGATTATGTGTATAGTATCCCCAACTAGACTAGTGAGAAATGTATTCATGTTGGGACATTCACTTTACAAGCTAAGTGACATATGTGATTGAGTGTATAAAACAAATTAAAATAAAATGAAACAAAATAAAATAGAGAGAAATATTATATGAATATATAGTGACAAAAAGTGAAACTCCAGAAAACATTCATCTGAAATCCATAGATTCTGTTAATATTACTTCATATAGCAAAATATGATTAAGTCCAGAATGTTGAATGAAAGAATTTATCTGGGATTGTCTAGGTGGCCTCTCAATCAAATGACATGAATTAATCCTTATAAATGAGACACAGAAGAGTCATAAAAGATACAGAGAGGAGAAGGTCATGTGAAGGCAGAGATTGTAGTTATGTAGTGACAAGTCAAAGAATGCTTGGAGCACCAGAATCTGAAAGAAACCAAATGGAATTATTCTCTAACAGCTTTGGAGGGATTGCAGTCCTAATGATACCTAATTTCAGAGGACTTCCAGACCCTGTAGCTAAGATAGAACAAACTTTTGTTTTGAACCATCATGTTTTTGATAATTTGCTACCATTACACTAAGAAGAAAATATAATACAGAGTTATCACTGTAGATAAACAAAAGAGGTCTGGAAAAATTTAACACCTTTTCATAATAAAAATAGGTGTTTATACATTAGAGAAAAAGCTAATCTCCTTCTGATGAGGACCTAATCCCTAGTATTGTTTGGAAAATGTAAATATTAAAAGAATTTTACATGATTAGTATTGTGTTATCTGTTATAACAATTTTATCCAACATTCTTGTATTGCATTAAATTGCTTCTCTAGCCAGTGCAACAAAATAAGAAGTAAATAAGAATGGAAAAGAAATAGAATATAATGATTATCTGTCAATAGGATTATGTACACAGAAAGTCAAAAACAATTTACAGATATTCTATTAAAACAGGCATGCAGATATGATAAGGTTGATATAAAACGACTGCAATTTTTTGTAGCACCAACCAGCAATTTAAAAATAAAACTGATAAAATCACTTTGGAAAAATTTTTACAGTATCCAATAAAGTTGAATTAATACACAATCATATATACAACCATCTACTAATTCAAATCTTAAAAATATTTACAAAAGAAATGCATACAAATATTTGTAAAATATATGGGGTATCTTCAAGAAGTTATGAAAAATACATAATATGAAAACACTATGCATGCCTTTCAAAACCTATTTACACCACAATTTCTAAAGCAATTTCATTTTCTCAAAAAGTTCTTGAGGTGTCTATGCATAATAATTTTTGTAAAAAACACTGTTTCCAATAACCCATTAAGAGAAATAAAACAAATTTCCACTAAATGTAAAAAATGATTAATTTATTATTTGATTTTTTAAAGTTTTTTTTCCTAAAGGATGTATAAACTAGCTAGCTAGAGAGAGAGAGAGAGAGACAGACAGAGAGAGAGACAGAGAGAAAGTGAGAACCCCCCCCCACCCCCGGCAGGAATGGCCACACTGCAAACTCTTCTCCATTTGCCTCAAGATTTTAGTAACCCATGCACATGTGCCTGGCATGATTTTCGTTTTTTTAAATATATTTTATTTTAATTTAATTTTTTATACCTTCAGTTACTATACATTACTTAGCTTGTAAAGTGAATTTACCCAACATGAATATACTGCACATCAGTGCAGTTGAGGATACTATACATGTTATCATCAACAGATAATTCATTTCTGTGTCCTATAATTGTCTTGCTTCTTTATTTTTCTCCTTAATGTCTTTTCTCACACTCTCCTCCTTCTCCTACTCTCTTTCCACACTGTATCCAGTATCCATAACCATTTTCCACATTTCTATATCCCCTAATATTTTAGTTTCCACCATAGAGTGTGGACAGTCAGTGTATATTAAGTAGAGACATACAGTGTCTTTCTTTCATAGTCTGACTTGCTTCACTCAGCAGTAAATCTTCCATATTTTTAGATTTTCTATCAAAAGCAAGGGCCTTGTTGTTTTTTATGTCTGAGTACTATTCCATAGAGTATGTTCCATACTTTTTCAATCCATTCATCACTTTAAGGTCATTTGGATTGGTTCCATGTCTTAACAATTGTTAATAATGTCACAGTGAACAAAGATGTGCAAGCACTTCTCTGACTGCATCTTCTCCTGCACTTTGGGTAGATTCTCAAGAGTGGAACTGTAGGATTTACTGGTAGTTCCATTTGTAGATTTTTAAGGAAACTTTATATTGTTTTCTACAATGGCTGGAACAATTAACATTCCCACCAGCAGTGTAAGAGAGTTCCCCTTTAACCACAGACCCACCAGCACTTAATCATTTTCTGTATTTTTAATCTTTGACATTCTGACTGGGTTAGGTATCTCATTGTGGTTTTTATCTACATCTCCCCTATGATTAGGGATTTTAGGGATGTTGATCATAATTCATATGTGGTTTTTTTTTTTTTTTTTTGGGCTGTTCATATACTTTCCTTAGAGAGTTTTTTGTTCATTTCATTTTCCCATCTTTTATTTGGGTTTATCTTTTTTTTTTTTTTTTTTTCAGGTAAGCCACTTGAATTAATTGTGTGTTCTGGTTAACAGAACCTCAACTGAGGCATAGTTTACAAAAATATTCTTCCATTCTGAGAGTTGTTGATTCACACTAACTACTGTGCCTTTTGCTGTGCAGAAACTTCTTAATCTGTTGTAATCACACTTGTCTATTTTAGGGATTATTACCTGTGCTCTGGGGGTCTTATTTCAGAAGTCTTTGCCTACCCCAATGTCTCCCAGAATTTTCCCAGTGTTTTCTAGCAGTAGTTGTTTAGTTTGAAGTCTGATGTTTACATCTTTGATACACTATAAGTTGATTTTTGTTAATGGTGAGTGATAGGGTTTCAGATTCATCTCTCTGCAAGTGGATACCTAGTTTTTCCAGACTATTTGCTTTTCCTTTTCTCTCTGGATTGACTGGTATCCTTTGTCAAAAGTCAGTTTGCTATATGTTTTGGGATTTATTTCTGAAATCTTTATTCTGTTCCATTGGTCCACATGTCTGTTTTTGTGCCAATACTATACTCTTCTGATTATAACTGTTCAAGCTGCTGGGTCCAGGACTGGAACTATCATCAGTCATGTAGGAATTCAGTGCCTTAACCATTACACCACCTATGGGGCTCTATTCTATTTTTAATATGCTTCAATGCAGGGAAAGAAATTTACAGTAATGAAAAACAGGGTAATGTCTGCCTTTGTGTTGAGTACAAATTAGTAGATACAATCAGAGAGCTTCCGAGTTTCTGATAAAATTCTCTTGATTATTATGTTGTTTAAGTAGATTTTAGTTTGCAAAAATCCTTTGTCCTGAAGGAATTAAAGCATAAAATAATCTGATCAATAAGAGCATACATTATTTCCTTTACCACCAGAAAATATATACGAAGAATTTGGACAGTGAAATAGACAAGGGAGAAGTTTTGTGCTTGTCCTCATTGTCTTGATATCTTGAGTTGAGGACTGAGAAATTAGAGTAACAAAAATCTCGAGACCAGCAGATGATTTCATGGTTATGTAGCTGGACTCTCACATAGTCAACCGTGGTTCAAGTCCCAGACCCGGTGGCTTGAAACTCATTCTGGTTACATATGAATGCATGGCCAAAGTCCCAAAAGGAGAATGGAGAAGAAGGGATTGCAGCATGACCATCCTCCCTGGGAAGGAAGGTGATTTCTGACTTTCTGTCTCTCCATCTCTTTGGCGAGAGCATGTGCCCTATAACAAAATCTCTCTCAAAAAAAAAAAAAAAAAAAAAAAAAAAAAAAAAAAAAAGAAATGTATAAAAGTCCAAAGATAATCTGTGTTTCTTTATTTTTTCTTTTTAGAGAGAGAGAGAGATTTTTGCTATAGAGCACATGCACTCCTCAGAGAGACAAAAAGCCCAAATTTACTGCCCCCAATGGGGGATGGCCACACCTCAATCTCTTCTTCTTCCAGGATCTTGGACATGCACACACATGTGCCCCGCATTGAATTTCAATCCACTGGGTCCAAAACTCAAACTGCAGTTGACTATGTGAAAATCCAGCAACCTAACCATTACACCATCTGCTGGTCCTGATAATCTGTTTCTAGACAGAACCTAGCTGGTAAATAATAAGTGACTGGGTGGGACATATAACGAGACTATGGAATTCCCACAGATGTAGTTTTTGTGAAGAAGAAATACAGAAGCAACAGGAAATGATGAAAACTTGTAGAGATAAGACAAAAATATCAGTTGTTACGTAACCATACCAAGTGCTAACAAATAATTGAATTTTAGAATTAATGATCTAAAATTATCTTGCATGCTACCATAAATTCCACAAGGATCCCATCTCTGTTTTGTTAACTATTTTAATTCTGGAGTGTGGTTTCAAGCCTTGCATCAAACCGAGTGTAGACCCCACTGATATCCTGCTTCATATCTCATTATCCCACCTATGTTGGTCTGAAATTAATGACTGCTCATAACAAGGGCCTCTGCTTGCCTCTCTTCTCTATCTAAGGAATTTATCAGAGAAGGACTGACTGGGATACACACAGGCACAACCAAAAAGCAGAAAGCATGATACCTCTGAAGCCATTCTCAACCCATGAGGACGATATCAGTGAATAAATGGCTCAGTTTTACATTCCTCTTAGTCTTATTTTACACATTATCTCAGAAGGTTCCTAATAAAGCAAAGTCCTAATTTCCCTTAGTGAAATCCATTCATTACCGTATACTTTATTAATTATCTTACTATCCCTAATTCTTCATTATGTTTCATGAGATCTCTACTAAACTACTTAGATTTAAGTCCTAGTCTCAATCTTTTTGTTTGTTTGATTTTAGTATTTTTCTATAGGGCATATGTGCTTACCAGAGAGAGACTGAGGAAGTAAGAAATCACCCATAACACCAGCAGGTTGTGTGGAGGTCAAGGCTTTGAATTCCTACATGACCAAATTCTCGGTTCGAATCCTGGACCCCACAACTTGAAAAATATGCCGCCACATGTGCGTGCATGCTCCAAGTCTCAAAAGTCTGAAGAAGAGAGGGTAGAAGGCACTTTTGTACTGACTTTTCCTTTCATTGTTTCTCTCTGTCTTTGGTAAGCACACATGCCCTATAGAAAAGCAAAACAAAACAAACAATAAAAGAACTTTAAAAAAGTAAAAAAGAAAGATCACCCCCAGCACCCTAACCACTACACCACCTGCTGGCCCCCAGAATCTATTTTTTAAGAAGGAACCAAACTAAAGCGGTAGATATAATGATGTTCAAAAGTTCTTAACACTTTCATCCAAGTTCTCGTGCATGTACTGAATAGTACCTCCAGTGTTAGAAGCCAGCGTAAAAATATAAAGAATAAATGGGAAAAAGAGGAGACAGGGATATATAAAATAATATGAAAGGTGTGCCTAAGTAGGACAAAATAAGGCATAGTTCTTTGCCAAATCTTCTGTGCAGAACTAACGGAGAAATTAACAGAGAATAAAAAAGTAATGGTAAAAAATAATGACAATGAGAATTGTTTATCTGTTGAAAATTTCGATCAACGGGTATAAATCGAAATGGTCTCATCTGTTTTATAATAAGTCTTTTAAAAAAAAATAAGATGCTGTTTTTAATAAGTCTTTTTAAATAAGATGTCTTTAACATCTATCAAAAATATTTCCCAATAGAATGCTTAACAGTTGCTATACATTTTTTTCTCTTTGTCTCTTTTTTCCTGGAGTAATGAGATGGGGAGAAAAAGGGAAAAGTAAACCTAAAGCATTCCAATAGCTTTCTGATCAGTGCATTATATTACATTCTTAGCACTAGGTGATAGTTAATTGCATGTTACGGATAGTAGTTTTAAGTTTAATGCTTTTAATTGTAATACTGCCATGGTAACACTAGCAAAGGTGACATGTTAACCTAATTATAATTTTTGGCTTCTAAATATGAATATTTAATTTGGGCATAGCCATGATTATGAATACTTCTAATTGCTAATGAAAATGAGTTCATTTGATTTTTTTCTTAAATCTGACTATGTACCTTGAAATTATGCTGCTCCTTCTAAAAGTGACCAAGTTGTGGGGATTAATTTTCCTACATCAGAAATAGGTTTAAGAAGACAAAAAATGTTAATGACTGTGGAGTTGCTAATGCTATGTTGATGAAGAAACTAGTTTTTAATATTTTAATAGTCATTTTATCTTTTACCATTTGACTGAAGGATTGAAGGAAGCAGAGTACTCAAGACAATTCTTTTGAAAATTATCAACATATTTTCCTGAAATATAATAGTTTTACAAGTTTCAAAATATGCTAAACTTGCAAGCTGTTGTTTGTCCCTAATGACAGAACAAAGTTTTATTTATTTTACTTATTCATTTACTATTTATTTAAAATTACGATTTCTGGTTTACTTATAATTAATATTTATGCTACACTATGGTTCTGTAAGGCTTGCCTACAGGGTACAATAATCAGATCAAGTATACACCCAAACTCATCTTCAATGTTAAGTATTACATTGAATCATGTATATTTGTTAATTGTTCTATGAGGTCTTTTTGTAAGATTAATGATTAAATTGTCCATATTTTTACTCTAATATGATACACCATCCCATAGCTTTTTCCCCTTATTTATATGCATTCTTTTGTCTATTATAAATTCTCTCATAAAGTGCCCCCAGGTTCCCCTAAACAGTTTCTGGTTACTACCATTACTGTCTCTATTTTTATAGTTTTGAATCCTTCAGCTTATTTTTTTTTTTAATAGAATGCTAGCATTTATTTTCTCTTTCTTTTTTTTCTCTCAACACTTTATTTTATTTTTTTCACATTATTTATTATTATTATTATTATTATTATTATTATTATTTGTATATACTTTCAATCATATCGTTTGGCTTACAATGAGACCATTTCGATATGTGAACATTTCTCCCCAACCCGTTGATCGAAATATCTTCAACAGATAACACCACACTCCCCATCCCGTCAATGCTCTACCTCTGTATCCCTTCAGCTTATTTCATAGAGTGTGGACCCTTGGTATATATTAGGCAGAGACATGTGGAATTTGCCTTTCATAATCTAGTTTATGTCACTTAGCAGTATAACTTCTATGTTCATCTTTTTTGTGTCAAATGACAAGATATTGTGGTTCTTTTTAACTAAGTAGAATTCCATTGTATATATGTACCATATTTTCCTAGACCATTCTCTGGTCATGGGGCACTTAGGTTGATTTCATGACTTAGTGGTCGTGAATAACGCTGCAATTAATATGGATATACAAATGCCTCTCTGACTGAGTGATTTCCTGTTCTTTGGCTATATCCAAGAGTGAATTTATTGGGTTATAGAGTAATTTATTTTTCATATTTTTAAAGAAACTTTGTACTTTTTTCTAGTATAGTTATACTAATTTATATATTCACTAGCAGTGCACAAAGACTCCCTCTTCTCTATAACCTTATCAGCACTGGTTATTGTCTGTTTTGATCAAAGCCATCCTGACAGGGATCAGGTGATATCTCAATATGGTTTTGATTTGCAGTTCCCTTATGCTAAAAGGAGTTGCACATTTTTTAATTTTTTAAAGATATTTTTATATTGTCTTTTGAGTGTTGTCTGTTCAGATCAATTGCCCATTTTTTAAATTAGATTTTAGTTAATAATTTTTTGGGGGGATTGAACTGTCTGAGTTTCTTTCATATTCTGGTGATGACTCCTTTGTCCAAAATATACTTCAAAAATAATTTCTCCTATTCTGTCAGCTGTCTCTTTATTAATTGTCTCCCTTGATATACAGAATTTTTTTTAGCTTGGTAGACTATCATGTTTCTATTTTTGGTATAATTTCTCCTGCTTTGGGGTCTTATTCAATAAATCTTTGCCTACTCTAATATCTTGAAATTTCTCTCCAGTATTTTTTTTTAATAATTCTATAATGTGGGGTTTTACGTTTAAGTCTTTAATTAATTTTGAGTTAATTTTTGTAAATGGTCAGAGATAAGGGTTTAGCTTCATTTTCTGAATTTTCCAGCACTACTTGTTGAAAGACTTTCTTTTCTACACTGGATTGTCTTGTGTTCTTTGTCAAAAATCAGTTGACTGTATATTGTTGAGGTTATTTTTTTTCTGTGTTCTGTATTCTACTCCATCAGTCTATATCCCAGTTTGTATGCCAGTACCATGCCTTTTTTGTTATTATGGCTTGGTAATATAATTTGAAATCAGATATAAAAATTTCTCTTTGCTTAGTGTTACATTGGTAACACAAGGCCTTTTGTGATTCCAGATTATTTTTTTGTGATTGCTCTTTTATATTCCTGTGAAGAATATTGCTAGAATTCTAAGAGCAATTGTATTTAACTTATAGGTCATTTTGATCAATATTGACTTATTTTGAATTATTTTATTTAACTTTATTTATTTATTTCAATTTGACCAGACAGAGAGAGAGAGAGCGAGAAAAAGGGAGAGAGAGAGAAAGTGAGAAAGCAAGCAAGCTACCAGGTCATGGACTAGAATTGAGGTAGGCCATGCTGGAGTCCATTTCCCCTAGCCACCATGTCACCTGCTGGCCCCAATTATTGACATTTTAACTATGTTATTCTCAAAACAACAGCTTTTCATTACTTTTTAAAGTTACTCTTTGGTTCTCTATTTCATTTCTGATTTATTTCCTATTAATTTTGGTTTAACTTGTTCTTTCTTTTCTATATTCTTGAGTTACATTATTACATTGTTTATTTGTAATTGTTCCTTTATTTTATTTTATTTTATTTTTATTTATTTATTTGTTTATTTTTGGTTAGAGGCTCATGTGCTCATCAGAGAGAGACAGAGAGAGGAAGTGAAAGAAAACACTTACTACTGGTTCATAGTCATGCTGCAATCACTTATCCTCAATTGTCCATCATGCTTGAACTTTGGGCATGCACACACATGCACCTAGTGTGTTTTCCAAGCCACCAGGGCTACGTTTCTAATCTCTGAGTTGGCATGTGGGATGTAGTGTACTTAAACACTAGGCTGTGGAACCAACCACAAGTTTTCTTCTGAGCACTAATTGTTTTAAATATTTTTCTTAAAAAGTTCTTTGCTGAGCCAGCAGATTAATTGGCAATTACATTACTGGACTGGCCAATAAGGGTTCAAGTCCTGGACCTAGTGGCTTGAAAATCACTCTAGGCACACATGTAAATGTTTCCAAGATCCTAGGAGGAGAATGGAGGAGAGGTGACTGTGGTGTAGCCATCCCCCTAGGGAGTGATTTCTCCCTTCCCCTTCATTGTCTTTTTCTCTCTCCTTCTACCCATGAGTGCATGTGCCCTAAAGCAAAAACCTCATAAAAGAAAAGAAAAGGACTTTGCTGTATCTTAGAGGTTTTGAAGTGAAGTATATTTATTATCATTTGTTTCAAAATTTTTACCTTTTATCCTTAATTTCTTCAGCAGACATGAAAATATTCAAGAATATATTGTTAAGTTACTACATATTTGTGTATTTTTTAGAATTCTTTCTGTTATCGATTTCAAATTTAATACCATTGGGTAAGAGAAGATGTAAGGTATAATTTATATTTATTTCCTCTATATTTTAAAATTAATAGAGATTTGTTTGTGCTCTATTGTGAAGTCAATCTTAGAAAATGTTTTATATGTGGGAGCAGCAGATGGAGTGATGGTTATGTTACTGGACTTGCACGCTGTCGACTACAGTTGGAATCCTGGACACAGCAGCCCATGCTGGGTGCGTGTGTGTGCACGCCCAAGATCTCAAGATGAAAATGAGTAGAAGGAATCCCACGTGGCCATCCGCCCAGGGTGTGATTTCTCACTTTCTGTGTCTCTGTCTCTCTGTCCCTCCATTGAACATTCACACTACCCTATAGCAAAAACAAACAAACAAACAAAAAATAAAAACATCATGTGCAACAGGAAAAAAAAATGTATGTTTTATGTTTTTGGATGAAATTCTCTATAACTGTCTGTCAGATTCATTTGGTTTATGACATCATTTATTAATAATTCCTGTGTCTCATTTTTTGGATAGATCTCTCCAATGGTGAGTGTAAGACATTGAATTCCCCAAACAATTAATACGTTAGTATCTATGTCTTCTTTAAGATTGAATAAACTTAGTTTTATGTATTTGGGTGCATGAATGGTGCATGCATAGACCATTATAGTCATTATATCTTCTTAGTGATTAGATTCCTATAATACAATGTAAGGATTCTTTTTGCCTCTTTTTACAGACCTTTAACTTGAAGTCTGCTTTGTTCAATGATACACTGGCAAGATCTGCATTTTTTGTGTGTGTTTGCATGAAATTAAGTTTTCCAGACCTTAACTCCCAGCTAGTGTGTGCCTTTACTAGTGAGGTGTGTTTCTTGCAAGCAGCATACTGAAGGCTCTCTCTTTCTCTCTCTTTTTAAAATCCATTCAACCAATCTATCTCTTTTGATAGGGGAGTTTAACCTGTTTATATTCAGCGATATTATTGATATATTCAAATTTAGAGTTGCCACTTTGTTGGTTTCTGACTGTTGTGTGTTTTATTATTTCATTTTCCCCTCTATTATTATTTGTCTCTTCTATTAGATTTCTATAATGAATGGTATTGAATTATTTCTGTTCTTCTTTACTGTTGAGTTTTACAGCTTCATGTGTTTCCATGGGGATATTTATTTCCTTTCATTTCTAAATGCAGTACTTTCAGTATTTCTTGAAGAGCTGATCTAGTATCGGCGAATTCTGCATTTTTTTATTTATTTTTCTGGGAATGATTTTGTCTTCAATGTTGGAGAAATGTTTTGCTGGATATATTGTAGCATTCCTGGTTGAAATAGTCTTTATTTTATAATTTCCAATATATCATCCATTCATCCCATTCCCTTATGGATTGTAAGTTTTCTGGTAAGGAGTTCAACGTTAGTCTGATGGAATATCCTTCGTAGGAAACTTGGCCCTTATCTCTAGCCATTTATAAGATTTTCTTTTTATCTTTGACCTTTAACATTTTAGCCATAACATGCCTTGTAGAAAAACTTATGTTGGATCTATTTGGTATCCTTTGAATGTCCTAGATCTAGATGTTTATTTCTCTGTAGATTTGAGACATTTATAGTTTATATTTCATAAAACATATCTTCTGTCCTTTTCTCTTCTCTTTGCCTGCTGGGATACCTATTATGTGTCTATTTGGTCTTTAAATTATGTACCATAATCCATGTATAATCTCTTCATTTTAATTTTTTTTAATTTTCTTTTTGATGGTCTGAACCATTTCAGAGGTTGTACCCTTAAATTCAGAATGTCTTTTGTCTAGATGGTCTAACCTGCTATTGATGTATTCTACAGAATTTTGAAATTTTCTGTTTTATATTCTTTATTTTTAGGGTGGATTCTTTTAAAAATATATGTATTTTTTATTTCTTTCATACATTCAATTGCTATACATCACTTGACTTGTAAAGTGAATTTTCACAACATGAATACACTTTACACCAGTCCAGTTGAGGATACTATACACATTGTCAACAGATAATAATCCATTTCTATGACCCATAAATGTCTTGTCTCTCTATTTTTTTCTTTAATGTCTTTCCAAACACTCTCCTCCTTCTCCCACCCTCTTCCCACATTGTATTCAGTATACATAGCCATTTTTCTATGTTTCTACATCCTCTTTTAAAAGATATTTACCTCTCTATTGAATCTCCCTTTCATGTCATGTATTGTTTTTCTCATGTCCTGAATTTGTTTCCCTCTGTTCTCTTGTATCTCACTAATTTTTGTTCTCATTAATATTCCAAAATTTATTTCAGCATTTCTGTGGTTCCTGTATTTTGCCCATTGTTAGTGTGGTGTTAATGTGTTACTTTGTTAGTGTGGTGTTAATGTGTTACTTGTGGTTCTTCTATCCCTGTGTTGATTTTCTAGCATCTGATGGTATGTTGACTTATTTTTAATTTCAGCATTAGGTTTCTTAGTAGCAATGTCCATTTATTTATTCATTTCTTTTCATTTGGGCTTTAATTTATTAAAAACCTGGTATATTTTCAGACACACTAGTAGGGATTCTGGGACCTCTGGGCCAGCATTGTTGGCTTCTTGGTGAGTTTAGTATTGTTCCACCTGTAGAGGAGATAGGTTTTATCAAACTGATAATGATTGCTAACCATTAGTGTGTTTTTCTGAGACTCTCTCTAGGGAGCAGGGTATTCCTCTGGGAAAGGTAGCTGATTGAAAATATCAGCTAAAAATAATAATCTCTGTCTTAGTGTGTTATGCACAGGAAGAAAGTAGGTGTTGGTTGAGAAGTTATAATATAGGGATGACTAGTTGTTTAGTTAGCCGGTTGTGTGAATCCTTGGAGTTAAAGCAAGCTGTCTTCTCCGAAGCCTGATTTCGTAACTGTAGAATCTCTCTGCAGGATTTTTAATAGAGGCAGATATAGTAGGCATCATTGTTGGAATAGGAGAGGGCTGGTCATGCCCTCTTGCAAATATGCATGGGTGGGTGGGAATGACATACAACCATTATGTAGCTAGGGGTGAGGATTGGGGTAGCTCTGCCTGTACAGATCCCAGGGCCAGGCTGTAGACTCTTGTAAAAAGGAAGTGGCAACTCCTAGCCTCTGAGTATCTTTAAAGCTGGGAGACATATTTAGATAGTGTCTATAAGAGAAAGGGGTAGAGAATAACTAAGAGTGTCTGTTGGGTTACAGGCCTGGGCTATAGACTTGATATGGTGCTTGATTATCATATCTTAGTAAGTTGTAATTTAAAACAATATTAAATATATGTGATTATATGTATATGAATTTTTTTTCACTATCATTTTCAGGGTTTTGCAGAAACACACTCCCAAGCCTGTGTTCTTACATTTCTATATTTTGTTTTCCAACAAATGTCAATTGGATTTTAAGTGTTCATTAATAAAACTCAGAGGGTTTTTAAGATTCAGTCTTTAATACTTAAATATCTGTGGCTGTTTTTGAGAACTCACATAAAAAATACAACTTATTGGGATTAAAATGACATGGCTCTAGAGTTATTTCTTTTTTTTTTTTTTTTTTCCGAGAGGTTTTTGCTATAGAGCGTGTGCGCTCGCCAGAAAAACAGAGAGAGACAGAGAGATAGAAAGCGAGAAATCACTCCCCAGGGGGGATGGCCACGCTACAATCCTTTCTCCTCCATTCTCCTCTCAGGATTTTGGGCACGCATGCACATGCGCCCAGTCTGAGTTTAAGCCTCCGGGTCCAGGACTCGAACCGCGGTTGACTACATGGGAGTCCAGCGACATAGCCATTAAGCTAACTGGTGGTCCCTAGAGTTGATTTCTTGATCACATCTCTTTAGAAACTCTTAAATTATTATCTCATTCTTTGTACAGAAGAAGTCTATAGCTAACCTGAAATAAATTTCCTTACCTTTAGTCTAGCTTTTTATATGTTTATTTTTTGTAGGATTACATTAATATTAGACAATCATTTTCTTTCTATTTAAAATAAATCACAATAAAATGTGCAATAAAAATCTTTAGTCATATTGGGGAACTTAGCAGAAATTTTATTCAGGTATCAGATCTTTTTTATCATAGGCCTGGCCTGGTATATTTCCTCCTATTATATCTGCACTTATTATTTTTTAATGATATACAGTATAGGAGACTCAGATTAAATAGAAAGATTATGCATTTTAACATCCAATGAAATATTATTAGTCATATGATTTTGAACAACAATTTACCCTTCCTGAAGTTCAATTTTCTCACAGGAAAATACAGATTACATATATATGTAATTTTATAATAATTTATGTTTATTTTTACTAAGACAAAATGGAAGATAGGTGTTTTTACATACTATAAGATTCACTGGCATTAGTCATTCTCTAAATATTAGTATTGTAAGGCTTATAAATATCTTAAGAGTTACATGAGTTACATTTTTCAGAAGGGAATAACATTTTTTTCAATTTCTAAAGGAGCTATTGAACATTTCAATTTGAAGTGATTATTAAGTTATTATTATATTGTTGTTCAGATATGTTCAATTTCCTTTAGCAATATTTGTAGATCCTAAAGAACACAGGAATATAGTTTGAGCATTACTTTACAACAATATAAGTTTACTATGTATTTGCATGTAGACTGTTGCTTTCTCTACATTGCATCACACTTACATAAAGTTCTGTTTCCTGAAATAAAATGATCAAAAAATGAAAATAATAAAATGAGGAAAAAGTTATCATCACAGAAAAAAAAAATCAAAGACTTAATGTTTACATCTCTGGGCACCCACATAATTGATCGAGGTTTGAGTCCTAGACTTGGTGGCTTAAAACTCACACTGGGCACGTGTGCATGCGTGCCCAAAATCCCGAGAAAAGAATGAAGAGAAAGGACTGTAGAGTGGACATGTAGAGTGGTCATCCAACCTAGAGGGTGATTTCTTGCTTTCTGTCTCTCTGTCGACTGTATGTGCCATATAGCTAAAATCTCTCTAAAAAAAAAAAAAAAAAAAAAAAAAAGGAAAAAAAAGAAAAAGAAGAAAAGACTACATCATTATTGTAGAGAAAAATAATACATTTTCTCATACTAGCTTTTTCTACTCACCTAATGTGCTTAGGTAATCACTTCAGTCAATTAGAAGATAAGACTTTGTAAAGAATGGATACACACTTTAATGGTTGAACAGAATTTGAGAAGTTTAGATATGTTTCACATCCACATTTATGCCTTTGTTCTTTAGTGTAAAAGTAAGAGAAGAAAAAAATTATTTCTAGGCTGCCTGTGAGCTAGATTTCAGCATGACAATTAGTTTCCACTAATTGGATGTATTCAGATGATGTTTGTGTGCCAGAAGTGAATAACAGCCCATCTTTTTGCTACTAAAGGTAATTATTTTTTTGAAAGTTAAGGTTGTGATAAGTTAATGTTTTTGTTTTTGGATTCTTTTTTTTTTATTTTTTTTTTTACAGAGGATGTGAGTGCTTACCAGAGACAGAGACCCAGAAAGAGAGGGAAAGTGAGAAAGCACCACCCCTCCCCCATGGAGGATAATCACACTGCCACCCGTATTCTCTGCTTATCTCTCTAGAATTTTAGGCACACATCCACAGGCAAATCCCTGAGTCTGGGCCTTGAACCATGCAGTCGACCAAGTGGGATTCAGCCACCCCAACTACCATGAAACTGACAGGGATATGAGTTTTACATTAAAAGTCTTCCTTGCTTACTTTCCCATTTTGTGTATATTTTAGCTTTTTGATCCCTGAGTTGCTGATTATTGCATTAGTGGTTATGGAGTTTTTAGTATTCATCATTATTAAGATTTTCCTAAATGCATAGATAAAGTATTATAGATCTGCTATAGATTATAGCAGAGTTCTTATTAATTATATCACAATAAATACTAAGTGCATTTGTTCTTTTGTTCCAGTGCTTCCTCCTAGGGTAATGTAATGAGAGCTAATGAAGACTTTTCCCGGTAAGTATCCAGGCATTCCATAGGTGTAGGGAAACAAAATTATTTTTCTCTACTTATAGAGGGAGGGGAGAAAGCTGTCCTTTCCTTTCTTCTGAAACAAGTTTCCTTAGAAATGTAAACGCCTGAACTCTAATTCTACCCTTTTGAGATGTAAACATACTCTACTTGTTTAATCTACATAGTCCTGGGGCTTCTACTCCTTTGAAATATAAATACCTACAGAGGTAGCACTTCAGTCTTCCCAAAGGACAGTGAAATGCTCAGTCAGAAAAGCACTTGCACATCAATGTTTATTGTATCATTATTGATGATAGCTGAGACATGGAAGCAACCCAAATGTCCAGGAATAGATGAATGGATTGAAAAACGTGGGACATAATCTCTATGGAATGCTATTCTGCCATGAAAAACAAGACCCTGGCATTTGATAGAAAGTGGTTGAATATGGAATATTTATTGCTGAGTGAAGCAAGCCAGGCTATGAAAGAGAGAAATTATATCTCTCCACTTAATATTTACTGAGTGTCTGTACTCTATGATACAGATTAAAAGATTGGAGGACATAAAAGCGGTGAAAATAGTTATGGACACTGGATACAGTGTGAAAAGAGGGTGAGAGATGGGAAGAATACAGGGAAGGAAATCAGGGAGAAAAAATATAGAGGAAAGACTCTTGTGAGACACAGAAATGGTTTATTGCCTGTTGATGATAACATGTATGGTATTCTCAACTGAACTGATGTGAGTTGTATCTCATGTTGGGTAAATCCTCTTTACAAGCCAAATGATGTATAGTGATTGACTGTTTAAAGAAAGTAAGAAGGTATATATATCTATATATATCTATATATATCTATAGATATATATATATATATCTATATCACACTATATATATATACACGCATACGTGTGTGTGTGTGTGTGTGTGTGTATGTGAGTGTGTGTGAGAGAGAGCACTCAGTCTTCCTGGAAACCTGGAGCTTAACCTAGGAACCTAATCTGAACTGTAACCATTTGATCCTTTCTGGGAACCAAGAGTAGTTTTATTATATTTTTAGATATGACTCATTATCCAGACAAAAGACTATAGATCTAATTGTCATAGCATATGAAGAACCTATGTTTTTGTTTTTTCTTTCAAGGAATGATAGGAAATTTCTCCATAGTGGTTAATTTTTATTAATTTTTACCATTTTATTTATTTTGCTATTTTACTTTAATTCGGCTTCCTCATTTTCCTTTTTGATTTTGCCTATCACAACATCTACCTAGAAACCGAATTTTTCTGTGTTCTGAACGTTATTTCTGGAGCCTCAGCCTAAAGCTTTTTAAAAATTCTTTTCTAACCCATACAATAATTTTGTAATCACATATGCTTCCTATGTTAAATTCTGATTAAAACACAGTGATTTCAGGGGGAGAGAAGAAGGGGATCAAGAGAAAAAAAATCAAAAACAGTACGTTTAATTAACACATAAATGAAAAGTTATTTGCTGGTGATAATGTACATGGTAATAATATCTTTGTCGTGACTGATATGCACTGTATTCGTACTGGGGAAAACCATGTTGTATGCTGTAAAGATGTTATAGTGATTAAATGTAAATAATATATCTATCTATCTATATAATAAGTAAAATTAAAAAGAAAACACAGTGATTTTCCACTGACTTAGATGTCTTTAAGTAAATACATTTGGTCTCCTGAAGGATTTAATCTCTCTGTCTTTTTCTGGTTTTTTTTTTTTTTTTTTTTTTTTTTTTCTCCTCTTCCATTGGGTGAAACTGTTCTTTAAGAGTTATATTTGAGGGAACCAGCAGTTAGCGTAATGGCTATGTCGCTGGACTCCCACGTAGTCGACTGCGATTCCCCACCCGGACCCGGTGGCTTAAAACTCACGCTGGGCGCTTGTGCATGTGTGCCCAAGATCTCCAGAGGAGAATGGACGAGAAAGGATTATGGCATGACCATCCCCCCTGGGGGGTGATTTCTCGCTTTCTGTCTCTATGTCTCTCTGTCTGTCTGGCGAGCGCATGCGCCCTATAGTGAAAATCTCTTAAAAAAAAAAAAAAAAAAAAAACAGTTATATTTGAATCTACAAGTCTTTGTCAACCGGTGCTATTTTTGTTTAAGCGTTTTATTAATAGTTCACAAATGGAACCAGAATAAGGCACCAATAAACCAGGAAACTGGAACCAAATGCTTTCTCATACGTTATCAAATGTAAATAACCTGGTATTTAAATGTTCTAAATTTTTAAAATCGTAATTGGTTGTTTAAGTACATATAATTAGTAATTTTTTGTGTTCACCTTTATTTCTTGGGAATAGTTTCTTTTTTAGAAAATATTTTTCAGAGTATAAAAAATATGATATAATACTTATAAATTACATTATGTGCAAAAAAAAGATAAATAAGAAAGATCACTTTGAGAGAACTGGACGGTGGCACAGAGTTAAAATGAAATACTCTGTGGGTTGAACACACAGGAGAATCTTTGGTTTTACAACCAGAGATCTCTGAGTACACCAGTCACACATGTGCCCATGACCTGGAGCTGGCTAAGACTGAGGGTGGGTGGCAGCATCAAGACCCTGTTAGAGATGAGGCTTTTCTATCTCTATCTCTTTCTCTATGTATCTCTAGTCCATGAAAGAAAGAAATAAACCATATAAAAAGAAATTACCTGGAATGCCACAGCCAAGAAAATACCATCATGAATCTGATATTGATTTCCTTTTACTTCATTTTTCTATCATAGACATACATATAAATATATATACATACATACATATATATATACACACACACACACACACATATATATATATATATATATGCCTAATGACTCCACCAGTAACACTTAGAACAGATAAAAGATGCAGGATCCAAAAATCAGTACTGCCCATTATTATCTTTTCTATATGGAAACATTCACGAGCATGCAAAATCAAGCTGTAAAACTTAACTTGTGTACTGGTTTCTTAGCATTATATCATGAACACTTTTTTTGTGCATTTTTCTTCAAACATATGTTTTTTAATGGCTAAATAATATTCAACTTTGTATAATGAGCATTGTCAATTTCACAGTTCTCACAAGAAAGAAAATTTAGGCTCTTACTATTTTTCCTCATAAAAATTGTACAGGGCTTTTTATAGCATATAAAATTCTGATCTCATCTCTGAATGTTCCCTTAGTATAATTTTCTGAGTTAAATTATCATGTTAAAATATATAAATTTTAAAGCGTTTAATTTATATTGCCAAATTTTCTTTAGAAATGTCAAAATATTCTACATAAGTGCTTAACAAAAATAGTAGAATATAAAAGCACACATGCTATCAAATCCTCAACAGTAGGTGTTATAATTCTTTTTAAACATTGTGATTTTTTTAAGGAAAAAATGCTGTTATATAGTCTCATTATTTCATATTTTCTTGATTTTTAGTGCAGTTAAATTTTATGAACTTAAATTTTACCTCTGAGAATTGACTATTTTTAAGTCATGTACATTTTTATTGGTATTTTTTCTTATTCTTTTAAACAGTTCTCTTTACATGGTCAAGGTATTTTAGGTGAGATTTTTCTACGTAAAAGCATTTTTTTTTTCCAGTTTCCTTCTTAATTTTATTATACACAATCACTGTTAACTTATAGGCTGTTTTGACTTTATTATATACAGCCTGTCAGAATTTTTTAAAAATACTCTCTAAATTTATTTTGATATTTGCATTTAAAATTAAATATGAGGTAAACATTTACTTATCTTTTCAACTAGCATGTTTGAGGTTTATTTACTTTGTAAAATCCATCTGACATTTTAGTGTATGTGACAGTTAAAATACTCCAAGTAACATATTTTGAATATTTTATACCTTCCTCAAGGTTTTGAAATTTAAACTATCTAAAATTTTGTTCTTCTACATCTTGTATATCTCTGTTTATCTAAAGTACTGTTAATACCTTAGCATTTTAAATTTTGTCCTTGAATTCCACATGGCCGACAGTTTGAGTCCTGGACCTGCTGACTTACTTTCTCACTTTCCCTTTCTCTCTAGTCAAATTTAATTTAAAAAAATTATAATGAATGAAATTTAAAAATTCTTTTTAAAAAGGAATTTGAGAATTTATGTTAAAATTTGAATTCAATATTATGCAGTTTATTGATTTTATAATTGAATATAGCATTTAATCAGAATGTTTTTTTTTTCTAAACCAGAAATGATTTAATCAATTCTCCATCCCACTGCTCTCCTTTGAACCTATAAATATATTGAGCTCTTCTTTTTTGTTAAACTGACAATTTCATGATGTCATAAAGTCTAATTGTTGATTTACAGCACTATATAATAACAGCTGGTTACATGCGTGTTAAAAGCAAGATAGCTCAGATAGGAATAACTATTCCCAGTCACAAAATAGAAAATATGCATAGGCCTGAATAGACTTGTAATAATCCTGAGTCAGCTAGAATTTTTAGTTGAAAAGAGTAGAAATTATTCTGATTCCAGCCACTGGTATGACAAAATATAATGCATTAAAATATGGTAATATAGGGAGAAAGGAGGAGTATAGAGAAGGAAAGCAGGAGAAAAAATAGGCATTACATTGGTGAGACTAGAAATGGTTTATTACCTGTTGATGATAACATGTATAGTATTCTCAACTCGACTGGTCTGAGAAGAATTTCATGTTAGGTTAAATTCTCTTTACAAACCAAATGATGTATTGGATGTTTAAGAAAAAGATTAATAAAATAATAATAATCTAAAAATAATTGATATAATCCCAACATCTCCCAAAGGGTGAGAAAACCAGCTGTAGAGATTGTTTAACCAGAAATCCCACCTTGTTCACATAATTAAAATTTTCACCATAATGTTTATGGCCATTGTTAGTCTTAGACTTGATTATCCTTCAGTTCTCAAAAAAATAATTTTTTTCATCCATTTATTTCTCCATTCAGCAAATATTTATGGAATGCCAACTTTTCTAAACATCGGAAATATATTTTACATACAGGTACTAACTTCATATTGGCTTGTCAGAGCACTTTTCTCTATGGAGAACAAAAAGGACATTCATCTGTGAATATAGCACAAAGCTTTAGGGCAGGAATAAATTTACAGCATTTATTTAACAGAAAGAAGGCTAGTGATACTAGAATGTAATTAGAGAGGACAAATGTGATATAAGAAAAGATAGGAGGAAGAAATGAGATTATTCAGGGCCATACTATGAAGATTAAGCTTTATGTGTTATGGGAAGATTTGAAGGTTTCCTAATCAGGGCCATGACAAATCGAAATTACAGTCTCTTACATGTCACAGCCCTAGTAGATAATGTCTCTTATCTTAATAATATATATATACTTAAAGTCTCCATACTATCCTTCAATGAAATCCGAAAGTGCTGTAATCTATTTACATGTATAATCTACAAAATTAATTAAAATACTATTCTTACTGATAAAGGAGAGATAATACTAATTAAAATATATTCTAATATAGAAATCATACAATATGACTAGTCAAATGTCCACATCTATCATATTAATTCCATTTAAACTTAGAGAGCTGAGACGACTAGGAGCCACTGTAAGAAAAAGAAAAAGGAAAAGAGAAAAAGCAGAGCAATGAGGGCTAGAATGAGAAATAATAAGCAAAAGTAATTTATATGTGGAAAAAGGAAGTAGGGAATATTTTCTTCTTGGGCTAAGCATCATCTTGGGATAGGAATAACATCTGAAGATAAAATGTTTATTAAAAATGAAGGAGAAGCAAATAGCATAACACTTATGTCATTGGACTTTCCATGTGGCTGACTGTGGTTCAAGTACTGAACCCAGCGGTTCAAAAGATGCTAAGCACATGTGCGTACATGCCCAATGTCCTGGGAGGAGAATGGAGAAGACGGGATTGAAGCGTGGCCATCCCCCTGGAGGGTGATTTCTCACTTTTCCTCTTACTGTCTCTGTCTCTGTCTCTCTCTCTCCTTCTCTCCTGGCAAGCACATGCATCCTAAGGCCAAAAAAAAGAGAAAGAAATTAAAAATAAATAAAAAATTTTCTTGAAAATGAGTAGAATAATTTCAAAATAAATTTTTATTGTCATTCATTAGATATAATTTGGTAAATATTTTCTCTGAATTTGTGGCCTGTCTTGCCTTAACATTTTTTTATTTA
Source organism: Tupaia tana (assembly GCA_026018925.1). Classification (NCBI taxonomy): domain Eukaryota; kingdom Metazoa; phylum Chordata; class Mammalia; order Scandentia; family Tupaiidae; genus Tupaia; species Tupaia tana. The sequence continues at coordinate 60,845,732 of JAKSZU010000005.1, forward strand.
TTTATCTGTTTTTAAGAATAAAGACTTTAAGTACAATGTAGCATGACTCCAAAGAAATTGTACGTTAGGGGGATGAAAAAGATCAGTCTCTATGGTCCAAATTAATTTTGTTTTTGTTTTTCTGCCTTTTTTTTTTTTTTTTTTTGGCATTCAATCACTGTATATCAGTACAGCATACAAAATGAAAAATCAACCCAATTAAAAGATGGGCAAATGAGATGAACAGATAACTCTCTAAGGAAGACATACAAGTGGTCAAAAAGTATATGAAAAAGCTTAGCATCTCTTATCATAAAGAACATGCAAATCAAAATAATGAGATACCACCTAGTCTCAGTTAGAATGGCTAAAATTAAAAAAATAAATAAAGAAGGGTAAGTGCTGTCTTTTCATTTTCCTAACAGCCTCCTTTGCTGAGCAGTTAATTTGTATTTAAATAAAGTTCAACATACCAAATTTTGTTTAATACATTAAACAATCCCTTTTATGGTTGTATCTCAAAACCAATTCTAGAACCTAGATTTTCTCCTAAATTATCTTCTAAAAGTTTTATAGTTTTGCAACCAGCCAAATATTATAGTTAAAACTTAGAATTATACTTATGTAGTCTTCTAACTTTATTTCTCCCTCTAATGAAACGTTAAGTACTAATTTATGCCACCAATGTAACCAGATTGAGAAGATCCAACAAGTAGACATTCTGGAAAAACAGTGACTATTACTTAAGAAAACATATTTCTTTCTCTGCAAGTGAGAAGTCACAACTGATCATAAGATGATAATCTTTTTAGCCTGTTTTGCAAAAATCAGCAAGAATGAATAAAAACATTATTTATATTTAAAATCTTAGACTACTAGATAAAAGAAGTATTTACTTTCCAATACAGTTGCCTATGCAATAAATAGAACACCAGTTATAAAGAGTGGATGATATGTGTTTATAGCCAATGTTAATGATTATTTTTATTCATCTATAGTAATGTTGAATATTACAGCCATTTTAAAAGAATTAGGGTAAAAACTAAATCTGGCTATGGTGTCAAAATTAGGCTTTTAGGAAAAGAATAGTGATTGGATAGCTAGGATGAGCTCTAGCTGTGTATATAAAGAGAGGAAATGGGACCAGCAGATGGCATGATGGTTAAATTTCTGGGTCCCACATAGCTAACTCTGTAGTTCAAGTCTTAGATCTGGCATCTGGAGACAAATGCCTGGGGTGTATGCGTGTGCACATGCTCAGAATCTCAAGAGGAGAATGGAGGAGAAAGAATTGGTGTGTGGCCATCCCTTCTGGAAGGTGACTTTTCACTTTCCTTCTTTCTCTGTCTCTCTCCATTTAGGTGCATGCATTTTCTAGCAAAAATCTAAAAATAAAATTTAAAAAAAGACAAACATGAACATTTGGAATTCTTTTTCTGACATTTCAGTGTATTTCTTTGTGTTATCCACTGTTAGTGAGGGGCTTCTATGTTCAAACAAGGGGAGAGATTCTACCTTGTTTTCTCACGTTTCGTCCAGATCTGTGCTGGTTTCTAGTCATCTCATGCAGTATTAATTTTTTTTTCTATTTATTGGAATAGATTCGATAGTACTGGTAGAGGAAATTAAACCCTTAATTCCCAATTGTGTTCCTACCAGAGGACTCCGTATCCCAGATCTGAGCATTTATGAGCTATTTTAGGTGCTTGGCTCCTCTGTCAAATGTTCAGCTCTTGATGAGGTGGTAGCAAGCTAAGAAGATATAACTTAGTGAAGAAGGTCAAAGGTGCAAAGTGCAGTGCATGGGTTGTGTAACAAAAGTCCCAATGCAACTCACAAGTCCTAAACATGGGCTCACCCAAGATGGCCTGCCCAAACCAGGCTTAAGTATCCCAGCAGGCACCAGGAAGGGTAACCTCAGGCCGCCAGAGTGGTGGGCTGTGTTCAGGAAGTCCCAAATTTGCTCCCAAGCCCCAAATGCGGATTCACCTAAGGATGCCAGCCCACACCAAGCTTAAGTCCCTATATTTCTTTATAAAAATCACCCAGTCTCAGAAATTTCTGTTAGCAACACAATAATGGATGAAGGCATGTAATATTGCCAGTGAATATGTTATTTACACCAGTGAATATGTTATTTATACAAAGGCACATTGCCTTTGTATGTGATCTTATTAGTCTTTGTAAAATATTGTATGATGTTCCAGATTTTCAATAATTTGTGCTATAAAATAAAATTAAAAAGAGGAAATGTCTATTCTAATTAGATTTTAATTTTTTTTAAATTTTGCCAAGGACATGTGAATTCCGCAGAGTTCACCAGAGAGGGAAAGTGTGAAAGCAACCCAGTGGAAGATGTCCATGTTGCAATCCTTTCTCTTCCATCGCTCTCTTCTTTTGAAATTTTGGGCACACATGTACACATGCTTGATTTGTTTCCCAACCCCTCAAGTTCAAGATTTAAATTTTTCAGTCAGTCTGGAAAAATCCAGCCACACTAACCACCACAGATTTTTTTTTTTTTTTTTTATTTTGTTGTTTGAAAATTTAGCCAGAAAGCCCAAGTTCTCCCCAGAAAGATGCAAAAAGAGAGTGAGAAAGAGAGAGAGAGAGAGAGAGAGAAAACTCATGTGGGGAATTTTCACAGTACAATACCTTCTACTCCATTTCTCCCTCCTGTTGGGATTTTGAGCATGCACCTGCTCTTGTGACTGGTGTGTTTCTCAAGCTGCTGGGTTCAGAACTCAATCATCATAGTTGACCATGTGGGATCAAGCTGCCTTAACCGTCATGTCACGGGCTGGCCCAGAAAATATTTTCAACACTTAATTGACAATGCTGTAGACTTGTGAACTTTAAGTTTATTACATGAAATAAATCTTTTTCAATTTATCAGTAGTATTTCATTGCTAATTGTTTACTTAATACTGAAAATGTCATTGCTTTGCTAGAAAAACAAAAGCACATTGGCATAATAGCCATGTTAAATTTTAATTTGCTGACAACATTTATACAAAAAATTTTCATTGTTCAACTGAGTATTGATGCTTTTTATTTTTTTATTAATCATGCTAGCAAATTTATTACATAAAATATTTTCTATCTTACATAAAATACTACAAGAAGATAAAGTTGAAAGAAATGTTTTAAAGCTACAACTTTTATAACTGAAAGGTGACAAAATATCAAGACATTACCATTTTTTTCATATTTGGGTATTAGGTTAATTGGCTATTGAGGTTTGGATAAATAATAAATAAAATATATACAAAATTCTTAAGTAGTTATATGTTTATTGTTTTGTTTGTTTATTTTTTTAATTTGTCGGGGGTGCATGCACTTGAAGAGAGAGAGAGACAGGGAGAGGGAGAAAGCATTCCCCAACGAGGCATGCTCATTCCCAAATCCCCTCTTCTCCTTTTGTCAGTCATCTCGGGATTTGGAGCATGCACACACATAAGCATGGTGTGTCTTTCAAGTACACAGGGCCTGGACTCAAGCCCCGGGGTCAACCATGTGAAATCTAGCATCCTTAGCACTAGGTCACAGGGTCGGTCCATTTTGTTTATTCTATACTATTGTCCTTTCTTGCCTTCATTTCAGCAAAATTAATAATTATGCTTAATCAAGATTATCACATTATTTTCTTATACTGTAGTTAAGCATATACAATTACAAAGGCTTGGTCAAAGGGCAAATTAATTTAAAACTAAGCATCTTAAAACTTTGTATTTTGGAGCCATTAAATGACATAGTAGTTACATCACTGAACTCCCACATGGCTGAACATGGTTTGATCCCAGACTCAGGGATGGGTACGTGTGTGCCTAAGATCCCAGGAGGAGGATGGAAGGTAAGGATTGCACTTTGATCACGCTATGGGAGGTGATTTCTCATTTTTTGTCTCTGTCTCTCTGGCAAACACATTTTTGCTAAAATCTCTCTAAAAAAATTAAAAATCTAAGTATTACTAAATATCTAAAGAAAAACAAAATTACTGGCAGTTCTGGTGTTCAATATTTATCAAGTTTCAGATGCTTTTTAATGTTATCTACTTTTTGAAATAAGTACTACGGGGCAGTATTAAAGTGTACAGATAATTATGGCAAATGTAACAGATATAAAAGTAATTTTTAGAGGAGTGTAGTATTAGTGACTCAAATACCAGTTATGTACCTGGTATACACAGGGAGGTCTCTAGACTTAAGCAAACAACCTTTCCATGTGAGTCTACCTATCAAAGCATGATGTTTTACCACTGTGCCAGTGTCTGGTACTAATAAATGAGACATTCTTATGTGATTGTTCTATTTCCTAAATCCTGAGTAACTACATCTGTTTTTATTTATTTAGACCTTAACTAACATATTTCAGTTTCTTTTTTTAAGAATTATTTTATTTAACTTTATTTATTATTATTATCATTGTTATTTTCCAGTTTGATCAGAGAGAGACAAAGAGAGAGAGAGGAAGTGAGAAAGCAAGCCATCAGGTCTGAGATTTGAACCATGGTCGGCCATGTGGGAGTCCAGCGCCCTTAATCACCATGCCACTTGCGGTCTCCCATATTTCAGTTTCTTAATAAATATGTAGAGACTCAATCACTGGCATGGTGGGTTGAGGTGTTGAATTCCAGGTGGTAATTGCACAGTTTGAGTCTCACAAGCAGTTTGAAAAGCACACTGGGCAATTAAATGTGCATGACCAAAATCCTGAGAGGAAGATAGAGAAGAGATAGCAGCATGGCAATTCCCCTTAGGGGATTATTTTACACTTTCCTTCTATTTCTCTTTCTCTGTACCTCTCTAGTGAATGCACATGCCCTATAGAAAACATTTAAATAATTAAATAAATAAATATTGAATAAATTAATGAAGAAAGTACCTCAATTCAAGCAACTGAGTCATAAATGAAGACCAAAAAAGAAAAAAAAATGTCCCAGCTCAAAGAAGACAGGAATAATCATTCAAGATATATTTTTTTTAAGATGATGTGTGGAGGCATAGAAATCAAGACATTTTGACATAAGAACAAATTATGTAATGTATCAAAAAGTGATAATGTAGGAATTTAGAGACTGAAAAGTTTACAGGATCAATAATAAGAAATTATAGACAGCATCCCAGCAGGAAAATAATACCATCACACTAGAAGTCAGGGATCATTCTAACTGTAATAGATGAGCTAAAACACTGTATGTCTAGATGTAGAGAAATTGTTTACTTATCCAGTAAAATAGTTCAAGAGAACAAGTTGAGGATAAGACTAAAAAACTTCTACTAGTAAGTATTTGGGAATGGTGCAGATTTTAGGACAGCTGCCTGTGAGTTCAGTTTTGACTTTCAGAGCTTCTCCTCCTTCTATGTACTATACGAGTTAGAAATTCTCATATTCTTTAGAAAAAGATCACATAAGTAGACCAAGTAATTCTACACAGGGAATTATAAACTCAATTTTGAGTTTCATATTTATATGAAAAACTTCTAATAGGATCCTAACTGACACAAAAGAAAAGCAATCAAATTATCTTTCAACTGAAGCATATAAACTGGAAATGAAGGCTACACCACAGGATCTTGTTCCATGTAGCATATAAAAAGGGTATTTAAGAGGAAATTAAATTGAAGTATATTCGGTATAATGTTAATTGATATAGAAAATGTCAACTCAAGTTGCTCATAATAGTTAGAGATGAGCAAATGATTCAAAGTAATTTGGGTTATGATGATATTGATCACTCCATTTTTTTTTCACTCCAATTCACTTTACACTGTGTCCTTGGGAATGTAGTAAAATAATAATAAAAAAGTAATTTAAAACATACTTAATCAAGCCTTTATTTTAGGCATTCTGGATTTCTTCTGACCTTATTAGAAAGAAATATACTTATCATAACCTTTTAGAAGTTAATAGAGGTAACACTGTCAATTCTGCAAAAATAGATAATGATTTTTTGCACTTAATTTTTCTATTCTTTCCTTATTGAAAATCATAACATATAATGCAAAAAGGCATATTTTATATAAATATTTATTGTGCATTAAATAGAAACTATACATTATCATTATGGTTTGTCTGAATATTGATATGCTCATTTGGTTCAATATTTCATATTGATCCTAATGTACTCTTTGAGGGACTGATTAAAGAACAAACAAACAAAAGCTAAGAAACCAAGAAAGATCAAAAAGGCTTGAAGATAAAAATACTTTAGTCAAGTTACAGAGGAAAACACTAATTATTTCCTTACTCTTCAGTAAAGTGTCAGTAACTGACTCAGAATGACTGAATTTAAAGTAAGAAAAAATATGTGTACTGTTGAAAGTTTGAGATTGTTATTGCAGAACAGCTAACTAATACAAACACAGTAGACAGTAAGATCTGTGTTTCAAGCAGAAGAAAAATAAAATATCAAAACTTGGTGATATTTTTAGACTTATTAGTATTAATTCTAGGAAATTATTTTTATAGCTACTTATTTTATTTGTTTTTAATGTTATTTAAAAACTTACTATAGGGCATATGCACTCACTGAAGAGAGAGAAAAAGAGAGAGAGGAGAGAGAAAGTGAGAAAGCAAGTCATCAGGTTCAGAACTTGAACCATAGTCAGTCATGTGGGAGTCCAGCACCGCAACCACCATGCCACCTGCTTGCCCCAGATATAAGACCACTGAATGTCTGAAATACTAAAAGGTAATTTAGGATATATCCTAAATATATATACTTAAGAGATATTAGCTCACAGACGGTAATAGAAATAGATGAAATATGCCAGAAAGAGTGTGTATATAAAAAGTAAATAAAGCTAAAGACGTCGTATTATAACATCAGTATTTAAGGAACAAAGACAGAAAGATATGTTCCATGAAGAAAACAAGTGTCTAAATCTTCAAGTATGAAATGAAGAAATTACAGCTGTTGTGGTAGTTAAGCCATATTAAAACTATACCTACTACTCCTAAATCCTATTGAAATAGATAATACAATAGGAAACTAAACAGGATAATTTTTTTTATTATAAAAGAAGATTATGTAAGTGATGCAGAAAAAATTAATGGATAGAGGATTAGGAAGTGACGACTAGGGGACTGTGATTTTACAAGATCTTTCAATAAAATTAGCTCTAGAGAAGTTGAATAAAAGGCCAAAGGAATAAAAGGTATTTAGAGTCAATAAACTATTGTTTTGCTTCTTTATTCTGGAAATGTTAAGAAGAAGCAAGGAGAGAGTAAGTAACTGAAAATACTAGGAGGAGGAGTAGAAATTAATGGATTTTACAAAGAAAAGCAAGGGGGTGGACTGAGGCACAGAGAAAGGAGCTTAGATTTATTAGGGGGAGGGAGGAATTAGAAAAAGCATTTTCCTGGGAGGACAGAGGTAGATTAATGGGTATAGTGAAAGGCTGATGTGAAGCAGATGTCATGAGTTGAGAGTGAAGGACATGTCCAAGAAGGCCTTAAAATTTTCTTTAGGCCTTAAAATTCTCTTTAGGTAGACCCTGTTTCAGACAGGTTTCTTCCTGCCTATTGGCTGTTACCATTGCTCTTCTCTGAGCATTTACTTGAGAAAATGTCCAATTGTTAATTTTTTCTCTGCATCTTTATGATATAAATTTATAGAAGTCTCTTGCTAGTTTCATATCCTAAGTATATCTTTCTCCAAAATCTGGAAACCATCTCTCTGGGGCTGACTGGTAGCATGGTGGCTAACTTGCTGGACTCTCACATGATCCCAGACCTGGCAGTTTGCTTTCTCACCTTCTCTCTCTTGTAAAACTAAAATAATTAATGATAATAATAATAAATGCAATAAAATATTTATTTTAAAAAATAAACGGAATCTCCAAGAAAGATCTTGGTTCTATTTCTGAGTTGCTATGAAACAATAGGAGCCTAATGTCAAACTTCAGTAAATGCCAATCAACACACATAGAGGCCTAATCACATTGACCAGCCTCCTGCCTGATGTTTTCCACTTTTTTTTTTTTTTTTTAGTTCATTGCAGAGTTTAACACTCCCCTCCACCCCGCCACCACATTTGTCAGAGTTGAGTTAAATATCTCTTCCTTTTTCCAGTAGTCTTAACTGAAATTGACTTTCAATGCTAATTATCATTTTGAACAAGTTTAACAGTATCTTTTGGTACCTTAGCACATTTGTGTCTTTCAGTAATAATTTCTTCTTTTATCTATTTAGAAGAAAAAATTCTCGTGTTTTTGTCTATTGCTAAAATAGTCAAAATCAGACAAATCGCAGAGTTTGCCTAAATCTCTGCTAATATTTTTTCTTCTCTTACAGTGCCATGGTACTTTTCAAACTATCTATGGGTGTGTATTTTTTTTTTTTTATTTCAACCAATTTTGTTGTTATTGTTACTTTTGTTTATACGTTGTCACTTTGATTAAAGGCCTAATCACAGGGCAATTGTTAGTTATGATTTAGTATTCAGTAGAGATGGAGAGAAATTACTTCTGAAAATTAAGGTAAATGTAAAGAATTCAAGTTTTCAACAGATTACACTGATGCACCTATAATAATGTTCTAGTCACAATGGGAAGTTTACATAATGATCATCCCATAAAATTTTATTAGGCTATACCACCATATAAAGGCGATACACAATGGTGGCCCCATACATTTTTTACTTCTTTCTTTAAAAGTTTTTCTGCATGCATTCACCAAAGAGAGAGAGAAAGAGACAGAGAGAAAGAAATGAGAGACCACCTCTCCCTACCCGCTGGAAGATGGCCACACCACGATCCCTTTTCCTTCATTCTCTGCTCAGGATTTTTGGCATGCACACATGTCCAGCATATTTTCAAGTGATCCCATAAAATTTTAATAGGTTATAGCGTATAGCCTATGCTATGTTATCTAGAGTGTGAAAGTACATTCTATAATATTCACACAATGATAAAATCACCTAATAAAGTATTTCTAAGGACGTAATCTTGTTAAGCCACATATGACTGTATATTGTTATAACAGTTCTATGCAGATCTGCCACATATTCGCATTACAGAATAAATGGGTAGCAGGAGTGAGCAGGGACCAGTTTGGTTTCGATAAGCCATGATTTCTCTAAAAAGTCTTAGTCAATTTCACAGAAAAGATAGGCTTTGTTTTCAGTACAGTGATTGAATTCTACTGCCAGGGTACGTTAATCCAGATTTAGCTTTTTAAAATGAAAGGTACCGTGTCTATGGAATAAACATTGTCTCAGAATCAGTTCACACATGCAAATTTTTTGAATTATTTTTAAAATTTTATTTATTCATTTATTTTAATTTGAGGAGAGAGAGAGAGAGACAGAGAGAAAGTGAGAAAGCAAGTCAGTAGATCCAGGACTTGAATTGTGCTTGGCCATGTGGGAATGTCCAGTGCTTTAGCCACCATACCACTTGCTGGTTGCCACACATGCAAATTTTATGTCTGGTGGCATAATTAAAGCACTGAAAAGTTTAACCTCAGTGTAAGGTAGAACTGTTACATCTTCAACTTTCTCTGAATAGCTAATATGATAAAAAAGAAGAATAGCCAAAAAACCCCAGGAATTACTTTGAAGGGTGAAATTTAAAATAAAATGGATGGATTTCTTATTTTTAATTCAGTATAGCATTTGTGGTACTTAAGTAGTAAGCATTTTCACATTTTAAACTTGTAACACTTTATATACTAATTAATGTTGTTCTATATAAAGTAAAAATAAATAAATTTTGACTTTATTACCATAAAGTTTACTGTTCATCTTTATATTGTCCAATGTCCATTTTATATACAAGTATAAGAGCATTTAACTTGTGTGTATAATCACTAAAATTATACAATTAGTACTTCTTTGCTCATATGTGCATATGTATTTTATTGTTACCAGTAGAGTTGAAAAGCTGCATAAAACTCACTAAAGTGTTTTTCACTTCTGATATACCCATGTACTCATCACAGAGTAACTGGGAAGCAGGAGTGAGCAGGGACCAGTTTGATTTCAATAAGCCAGGAGTTTGAATGCACTCTACCTGCAGCTCACTGAGGAATATAAGAGCACCTGACTTGTCCTACCTGACTTTTCTTCTGCAGTATTTTCAGTATGAGTCAGTCATTGGCTAATACAGGGAGGAACATAAGTAGGAAGAAATTGAAATTTTCAAAAGAATTGAAAAGAGGAAGAGGATATTTAGTGGAAGGGAGAAAGTAAACTGCAAGGACCAGAGAGTGGAATGAGATGTACCTCGCTTCAATATTCTGCTTCCAGTCTTGAGAGTTCGATCCCTGAACTGTGGCAAATACATACCCTTAAAGACAGAGGACATGGTTTAGGGATCATTCATGTCTCTTAAAACATCTTTACTTGCTTTCTGCATCTGAAGCAAGTTCTTTTATTTTATAGCTATTTTTTTAAAGAGATATTTTTGCTACTGGGCATGTGAACTTGCCAGAGAGACAGAGAGAGATAAAGAGAAAGAAAGCGAGAAATCCCCCAGGGGGATAGCCATGGCTCAATCCCTTCTCCTCCGTTATCTTCTTAGGATCTTGGGCATGCGTGAACATGTACCTGGCATGAGTTGGAAGCCACTGAGTCTGGGACTCAAACCACGGTAGAATACTTGGGAGTCCAGCGATGTAACTAGTATGCTATCTGTTGATCCTGAAGCAAGTTCTAATTTAAATAGAGAGCATGGCTTCTCAGAGTCATAAGGCTTTCAGCACTCCTCCCCTGGCCCTCAGATGTAGACATAACTTTCTTACTTTGTACTCACTTTGTGTCTCGCAGAATTCCCATTCATTGTGGCATCCTATACTGCTGGAATTCTGTGCTATGGCACATTGCACATATTATAGGTACATGGAGCAACAATAAATGCTGGCAGAAATGTGTGTATGTTGTCCTTATCTATGAACAAGCATTTTCCATCGTCCCTTTGGACGTCACTCACAAAGTGCAAATTCAAAGATAAAAATATTCAGCATTTAAAGTTGGTAAATGGCAAAGAATTAAACAAATCACAGATCTTTCTGAATCTGTGGCCATGTACGTGCATAAGTTTACCTTGTTAGAAGCAGTTACTAAAAAGCTGCTTAGCATGTTGCAGAAAAATTTCTGACCAATGTCTGCCCAGTGATCAGAAGTGTGTTCCCTTGTGTCTTCTCAAAAGTTTCCTTTTGCTATTGTAAAACCTTCTCAAAAGCTGTGTCCATACTTGGGGAACTAGGTCACTGAGCAGAGAGAAAAGAAATTGAAAGAAGGAAGAGGATATTTAGTGGAAGGGAGAAAGTAAACTGCAAGGACCAGAGAGTGGAATGAGATGTACCTCGCTTCAATATTCTGCTTCCAGTCTTGAGAGTTCGATCCCTGAACTGTGGCAAACACATAACCTTAAAGACAGAGGACATCTGACACTCCCAACACCACCCAAGTTCAGGCTCTTTGACACTCTGAAACCTCTTACTTCGTTTGAATTCTTCCTACACTGCTGATCTAGATCCATTATCAACTCCTCAAAGAGGCACCTCTGTAAAGAAAACTACTGCTCTACTATTATCTTTCTTTATTTATATTACATTTATATGGCTTTTTAGCATTGCTATAGTTCAGTCTTAGAACACATACATTACCACAAAATTTCCCTGGTGATCATACTCAATTAATTCAAACTGCCACCGACCCTCAACCTTACACTACTATCAGTCCTGTATATTTATCTTTTCTGGACAGTATAAGTGATTGTAATAAAATAATATGTAGCCTTTTGCATCTGACTTCTTTCTTTTAGCATGATTTTGAGGTTCACTTGTATTGTAACATGATCCAATATTTGTTGCTTTTTAATACTGAATAAAAATAAAAATCCTATTATATGGATATACTACACTTTGTTATCCATTCATTAATCATTTAATAAGTATATGAATCTTTTCTAGCTTTTGGATATGATTAGTAATGCTAGTATGAATATTGCAAACATTACCTTCATACCAAAAGCAGACAAGAATGCTATCAAAAAAGTAAACTACAGGGCCAGCCCCTGGTATGATACGTTATGGTAGCTGGATCCCACACTGCTGACTTCACAGTTTGAATTTAAGATTCAGTGCTTAAAAACCATGCTTGGTGCATGTGTATGTGTACTCGAAATCCCAAAAGGAGAATAAAGGAGAAGAGATGATGATGTGGCCATCTCCTCCAGGATTGGGGGTGATTTCTCATTCCCTCTCTCTCTCTCTCTCTCTCTGTCTCTGGTGAATGCATGCACCCTATAGAAAAAAAAAAAAAAAAAACAACTAAAAATAAAGGGAGAAAAAAGTAAGTTGCAGACAAATATCCCTGATGAACATAGATGGAAAAATTCTCAACAAAATGTAAAACTAAATTCAACACGACATCAAAAAGATTATACACCATGATCAAGGTTTCAATCCCTGACTGTAAGTATAGTTCAACATATGAAAATCAATAGATGTGATGTATAATATGGCAGAAGCGAAGAAAAGAAACAATATGATCACATCAATTTACACAGAAAAAAAATTTGATAAAATACAGAATGACTTTATAATTAAGACTCTTAACAAACTAGACATAAAAGGCACAAATTGCAGCATATTAGAAACCACATATGACAAACCAACAAATTACATCAGACAGAATGGAAAGAAAATTGAAAGCTTTTCTATGAGGAATTGGAAGAAAATATGTCTACTTTCCCCAGCACTATTCAACATGTAAACTCTGAAGTTTTTTTTTTTTTTTTTTTTTTTTTTTGGATATAAGACAGACAGAGAGAGACAGAGAGATAGTCACCCCCCAGGGGGGATTTTTCTCCTCCATTCTCCTCTCGTCTTGCAGCAAACGCGCCCGGCGTGAGTTTAAGCCACCGGGTCCGAGACGCGAACCGCGGTCGACTTTTAGCTTACGCTGAGCTCTGAAGTTTTATAAATGTCTAGAAATTTTTTTTTTTTTTTTTTTTTTTTTTAAAGAAGAGAATAAAGTATGTGGGCCAGGCAGTAGCATGGTGGTCAAAGTAGCTGGATCTTGCATGGCTGCCTGTGCAGTTAAAGTCACAGACCTATGGCTTGAAAAACATTGCAGGTGTGTGAGAATACATACCTAAAATCTCTGGAAAAAAAAAAAATGAAGGGGAAGAAATTGTAGCATGACTGTCCCCCATTGGTGGTGCTTTCTCAGTTTATATTTACTCTGGAGAGTAAATGCACCTTCTAGTAAATTACAAGAAATAATGTACATGTTTTGCTTTTGGTCAAGTGTCTTTTTTTTTGTTGTTGTTGTTTTTTCCCCCTTCATTTATTGAGATGCTCATGCAGTATGATTGCTGCATCTTTTTCTATTAATATGATTATTATGTTTGTTAGATTTCAAGTTGTAAAAGAACATTGTACTTCTTGGATAAATTCCATTTGATCTCATTGTAAATCAGTTTTTATGTGGTTCTGAATTTTGTTTGCTAAATTTATGCTTATATGCTTATGTTCATGAAGAATATGGTGTTCTATGTCTTCAACTATATATTCTTTTAATATCTGTATCTGGTGTTGTTATCAGGGTAACACTTAATACACAGAATAAATTGAGAAGTGTTTCCTTCTTTTCTGAAGAAGTTGTCACATATGAAGTCATCTGAGTGTTTTCTTTGAACTTGATCTCATCAAATTTTATGCACCAACTCATTTAGAGCTTTCACTTAAGTTTCATTACCCTCTTAGGCCCTTCTTGCCTAATTTCTACTTGCCTTTTAAATTTCAGCTTAAAAGGAATGCCCTTGCAATAATGAGGTTTAAAACATCATGTAAAGAACTGGTTTTTATTTTCCATTGCCGTTTTGAATGTATGTATGTGTATTGCTTAATTTCATTTTTATTTAGTAGTTTAAGAAATGTGGAAAACTGTGAAGGTAAATGTTTAGGCTAATATTATTTTTCAATTATTTTAAAATTTACATTTAATCACTATATATCTTTAAAGTGTACAACTTTGCTTTTTCTAGCATGAATATGGTACATATCAATCAAGACAAAGACATTACTATATACATTATCATCAGCAAATAACTTTTCTTTTTTTGTCAATTAAACGTATTTCCCCCTGTTCTCCTCCCTCCCTCTATCACCCACTCCCATGTTACCCCTATCCTTACTATCTCTAGTATCTACAGTTGCCCTCCCTACTACTATACCTTCCAAACTTTCAGTTTCTGCTATAGAGCACAGACAATCGGTATATATTGATTGGGGACATACAAAATCTGTCTTTCATACTTGGCTCCTATGCTTATCATTAGGTCTTCCATATTCATCCCCTTTGTATCAAATATCAAGGTCTCTTTTTATAACTGAGTAGTACTCTATAGAGTACATATGCAACATTTTTCAATCCACTTATATATTTTTGGACATTTGGGTTGATTCCATGTCCTAGCAATTGTAAATAATGCAATAAATATGGATGTGCAAGTGTTTTTCGACTATGGGTTTTTCTATCCTTTGGGTAAATATCTAATAGTGAAATTACTGGGTTGTATAGTAGTTCTATTTATAGGTTTTGGAGGAATCTCTATATAATTTTCCACAGTGGTACAAATTTGCATTCCCGCCAATAGTGTAGGAGAGTTCCCATTTCACCATAGCCTCACCAGAACTTAACATTACTTTTTTTTTCTTTTTTAATTTTAGCCATTCTGATTGGGATTAAGTGGTATATCATTGTGGTTTTGATTTGCATTCCCCTTCTGATAAGACATGTCGAGCATAGAGACCAGCAGATGACGTAACGGTTTAATCATTGGACTCCCAAGTGGTCAACCACGGTTTGAGTACTGGACCTGGTGGCTTAAAACTCAGGCTAGGCACGTTTGTATGCATGCCCAAAATCCTGAGAGAAGAACAGAAGAGAAGGGATTGTGGTGTGTCCATCCCCCTGGGGGGTGATTTCTTGCTTTCTGTCTCTATGTCTCTCTGGCAAACACATGTGCCCTACAGAAAAAATCTTTAGTAAAAGAAAAATAAGAGATGTCAAGCATGTTTTCATGTGTTTTTTGGCCATTCATGTGTCTTCTTTGGAGAGCTGTTTGTTCAGGCCATTTTCCAATCTTTTATTTGATTTTGTGTCTGTGTGGGGGGGTAAGCAGCTTGAATTATTTTTATATACTAGTCCTAAGTACCTTGTCTGAGGAATAGTTTGCAAATATATTATCCCACTCTGAGTGTTATCTTCTCCCTTTAATTATTATTTCTTGCTGTGCAAAGCTTCTCAGCCCACTTTTCTATTTTTGGGATTATGGCCTGAACTTTGGGGTCTTCTTTAAGAAGTCTTTGCCTACTCCAAGGTCTCCAAGAGTTTTCCCTTATTTTCCACCAGTATTTTTATAGTTAGAGGTTTTGTTTAGCTCCTCAATCCATTTTGAGTGATTTTTGTTAGTGGTGAAAGATACGGGTCCAGTTTCATCTGCAGGTTGATATCCAGTTCTCCCAGCAGCATTTGCTGGAGAGATTTTCTTTTTCCAACTGAGTTGTCTTGTGCCTTGTCAAGGATCAGTTGGATATATGTTTTGCTAATATTATTAATACATGGGTGATTTAGTATTTTTAATAACTTTAGATTCAGATTTTTAAATTTATTTTTAATTTTTTATTATCATTATATATTTAATCATTATACATTATTTATATTGTAAAGAGACTTTACCCAGCATGTTATATACCTCAGTCCAGCCCAGTTGAGAATACTGTACACATCATCATCAACAGGTAATAAACCATATCTGTGTTTAAATTTAAAATTTATCTCCCATGATTTTACTGGTGGCATTAATCCTATTTGTGCTCACCTGCCAGGTTTACTAGAAAAACATCAGTGATCAAATAAAGTCCAGACATTATGGGTAATACTTGTCATCTTAGAAGGATTATATCAATAAGTGCTTATTAGAGGATTTAAGGTTGTATCAGGTGATTTAGGGAAAGGTTTAGGAAAGCAGATTACTTTAAAATTGATGAGAAGTAAGTAGCAGTGATATTTCTATTATTACACTTTGTCCAAAAAATAAAAATAAATTTAAAAATACATCAGACAGAGTTAAACAGACAACAAAGACTTTACTGAAAACTTTTTCATTAGGGATTAAAACTATTGCAACAGAGGAAAGAGATTTGATACAATTCCACTAACATGAAAGGTGAAAACATTATTTACATATTTATTTATTTTAGTTTTTTTGTTTGTTTGGTTTGGTTTGATTTTGCCATAGGGCATGCATGCTCAGTAGAGAAAGAGAGAAGGAAAGTGAGAAATTATTCCCTAGTCACATCACAATCCTTTCTCCTTTTCTCCTCTAATCTCAGCATTTTTCAAGCCAGCAGTAGGGAATTTTCCAACCCAGCTGGTCTAAACTGCCACGCCATCTGCTGGGCAGAAAGGATTTCTTAATACTGAAGTCTTCTGATCAGAAATTCTTGGAGGATGTTAGGCAAGAGGTTAGTCAAGGTGATTAGGCCATTTGTGTTTTCTAATTGGTGTTTATTGAAGAAGTTAGACTTCCACTTTCCCACAGAGATTGAGGGATGGGGTAATATCTTTCTTGATTATCTTTCAAAAAGATGGTTTCTGGGGCCTTGAGAAACACTTTCCTGGGTTGTAACAATGACAGATTAGCAGGAGATTTACATCTCAAAGATGAAGAGAAAGAATTTACCATAAAGAGTTTTCTAATTTAAAGAATTTACACTGAGACCTAAACTGAGGAACACATTAAATGATAGTCAAGTGGAGGGGAACCCTAAGGCCATCTGGGTCTTCATAATAACCATTGTTTTTCAAGAAGACCAAAAAAAGAGCAAGGCTAAATTTTAATTTGTAAAGAAGCAGCAGATATTCATGGTAGCCTGGAAAGAGGTCTATTGGGGCTATGGCAGTTTCTTAGTACTCAGATATTATTACAGAGATTTTGCTTGCTTGTTTGTTTTTCCGTCAAGATTATAGAGTGGCCTCATCTGAGACTGGGAGTTTGTGAAATTATTTATGTTCAGTGGAACACCTACCAGATAGTGTGATGACAGCTATGAGCTGACATCTGTCAAATCTGTTTATTTCAGTCTGAACTTTGAAATTTTGGGGTTTGCATTTATTTCAGAAGAAAGACATATTTTTGTATGCTAGAAAAATACCTTTATAAAAATACTTTTCGTGTTTTGTATAGGTTGTCTGTTACATGACTGTATTTTTGAATTGTCTCTATAAAAGTCACATAGTACTAAAGATTTATAAATCACTCATAAAATAATCACAATTCAGAGTAAATAGATCGACAAATTTTTCTTCTTTTTCTATTCTTAGTATTTTCTCATTTTTTAATTTTCTTGAATTGCTTTGAGAGTTTAATATCATTGGTAACAATGTTTTGTTCAGACACAGCATAATAAAAGTATTTTTTAAAACTTTAATACAATATAATTCTTTTCTTATCATTTTTAAACGATGTGATGTTTTCTTCTGTCTTTTTGTTATTTAGATATGTTTGTCTTATATCCATTTCTTAATAAGATTAACTCTACCTAGAAAATTCTTAAATATTTATAGCATGCTCTCAGTGAGTTAAGGAATATAATACACATAAGTGAGCCCATATTTTTATTTTCTATAAAATATATATTATAATCTTCTAGTTTTTTTTTCTTTACTTATGATTGACCATGTGTGCATGCATGTTACAGAATAAAATAGAGGAGGAGAGAGATACAGACAGAGAGAGAGAGAGAGATGAGTGTCAACCAGAGTATTTGGTCACGATACAATTCTCCCTTCTAGGCCTCCAAATAATGTGATTTTAGGCACTAACACATGTGCCAGTGTATTTCAAGCTGGCCAAGGTGGGGGATTTCAGCCACGATCAATACATAGGACCTGGCTTCTCTTGAACATTTATTACTGCTGTGTGACATAGCCAGCCTGAGATAATAAAATATTGATAAGGAAAAATAAGCTACGTGCTGCATGTGGTTTAGTTGGCTTTGAATACACACACACACACACACACACACACACACACACACAAAATGTGTTTTATATAATGGATTTGATAATCAATATATTTATATTCTTAAGTCTAGCGTACATTTCTATCCTAATAGAATTTTCGTAACTGTGATTAACCTCCTAATCCTTATCACTTCCCTCAGCAAAAAATCATGGTATGAATGAATATAAAATCCCCAAACTCTCATTTCCTTGTAAAATATCTACCCCCTCACATGACTTTAAAAGCTAAGACTTTAGGACCAGCTGCTGTGTAATAATTACATTGCTGGACCACTATATACTCGACAGTGTTTTGAGTACCAGGCCCAGTGACTTAAAACTCAGGCCAGGTGCATGTGCATGTGTGCCAAAACTCTCAAGAGAAAAATGGAGGATAAGGGATTTCAGCTTGGTCATCTCACCTCGGGGGTGATTTCTCTCTTATTGTCTTTCTGTCTCTCTCTCTTTCTGTCCCTCTGGCAAGTACACATACCCTATAGAAAAATATATCTCTCTAAAATAAAGCCAAGACTTCTAACTTTATTTTTGTAACCTAGTCAAGTCACATTAACTCCAGATCATACATTGATCAGTTGCTCAACATCTCCACTTAGATATCTACTACACAACTCAAACATAATATGCCCATTAATGTAATGGACTCCTGACTTCCAACCTCTTCTTGAAATGCTCAAGTCCTCTAGGTTTTTGTAAGTTTATAGCGTTTTCACTCTTTTCCAGTCATTCAGGCTAAATTATGAGTCTTCCTCTACATGTTTTAAATTACATTCTCTTTCCCTTATAATGAGGAATGCTGAGCATTTTTCTATATGCCTTTTGGCCTGTGGAGAACAATTTGGAGATTCCTCAAAAATCTACAAATAGAACTACCATATGACCCAGCAATCCCACTCCTCGATATCTACCTAAAGGACAGAAGAATTCTATTTGTGGCACAAATTTTTAATTCTCTATTATAATCACTATTTTTAAACATATTAACCAAAAAAGTTAAATAGTTATTATTAAGATTGCTGCTATTCAAATTGTTTAGCTCTGATTCACTTAGTTTAAAATACATTTCTAGTGAGGTGGTAGTAAAAAGAATATGTCAGATTTCAGATACAGGAGGGAAAACAGATGGGGCATAAATATTGAATAGATGTTTTAAAAACAGACAAAGAAGTTGAGTATTATATCAAGATTCATGGCCTGGAATTTTGTGCTCAAAGTAACTTCAATCAGAATTGGAGAAGTTCTTTTGGGAGTCATATACTGAGGGATCTGGCTTCACAGCTGTCTGGACATTGCTTTTTTGTTGTTTCCTTGAATTAGAAAAAGACAGCCTCTGTCATCATGCATTTTTTTTTTTTTTTTTTGGTAGGAAATGGTGCCACAAGGAAGACCACTTAAATTCATGGGCTTTTGAATCTTCCAATTCTGAGTTAATCAGCTCAATACTTTTGGAAAAAAAAAAAAAAAAAAGAAGTTCTCTAAACTTTAGTTTCCCTCTCTTTAATTAGGATATTATTACAATACATGTGAAACTTTAAAAAATTAATGCATGCAACTGCATCTCACAGTACCTGGAATATAACAAGTTTTCCCTAAATATTTTCTGTCGTTCTCATTTAACCTAAACATTTTGGAGCTTTCTATTGCTTTTCATTAAGTGCTTTTGCTGAACTTCCAGATTCTGAAACTCAGATGACCTGTTCACACTCCATATAGAATACAGTCAATGTGAACTTAGGAGCTAAATGATGACAAGAAAGAGAAGAAAGTATGATTTCTCAGCAAGATACTGAAACTAACAATATGTTAAACTTGAGAATATAGATCAATTTGGAATTATTTGGAGTTTTGTTTTATTCAATAAATATATACTGTTGGAAAAAATCTTTTTACTTCCATGTTGGCATGTGCCTACAATCTCACCTGCTGGAGAGGCTGAAGCAGGAGGATTGTGAATTACAGACCAACCTAGACATTTCGGTGAGACACAGGCTCTAAAATATAAAAAGGATAGAAAGAAAAGGAGAGAAAGCATGAAAAAAAAAATCCATGCACTTGTGACTTATGAGATAGCACACAGATTTTCACCAACACCATCATATAAATTTTGCAAACCAGTATAAAATCTAAGGGCCATTGAAAACTTTCCGCTTCCTGACAGTTACCTTTTTGACAAAACTGATATCATTAACCACATGGGAGATATAAAAAGATAGGATATTTTAGTCAAAATTGAATTACATGACATCGTGTGTGGAATGATATATGAATATGGCAAATTACTGGAAACTGGGTGCTAGGTTAAAAAACATATTTTTAATATAGACTTGAAAAATTATTGTCTGGATGTGATATTTCAAGTTATAGAAGAAATAAATCCAAATAGTGAAAAACTAAAGAAAAATCAAAACATTAAGGAAAAATCTCAACAAAATGCTTTTATCATTGAGATGACTCAAGTCATGTTAGAAGGAAATCAGGGATATGTACTGTTGCCAAGAGAGGAGATAGCTTAAGCTTAAAAAGTATAAAACACAGATATATATATATATATATATATATATATATATATATATACACACACACACACACACACACACACACACTCACACACACACACACACACACACACACACATATATAAACAATCAAGTTTAAGAGGCAGGTGGTGGCACAGTGGTCAAAGCAATTATCATTGAAGCTGCATAGAAGAGTCTTATGTTCATTTCCAGAAACTTCTCTGAGTACACAGGGCACACATGTACCCGTATCTATCTAGACTGGTTAAAACTGGGGGTAGATCCTGGCATGCAGATCCTTTTGAGGGTTCTTTCTCTCTCTCTCTCTCGTTTATGGAAAATGGCAAAATTCTTAAATGAAAATTGTCAAGTAGTAGAATAAAGTTCTAATAAAAATTCTTTAGGAATGTTATAAAGAACATTATAAATTATAATTGTCAGGCACATAAAAGATTAAAATAAGATATATACAATATTTAAATATTAGAAACAAATATTTTGAAGATGCCAATGTCCCTCACATTGATAGAGTCATTGAAATTCCAATCGCTGTTAGCATCACAATAAGCTACGAAGACAAAAGTTAATACTTTTGTGTTAATACATTAAAAGGAGATACTATTACACATTATTAAGCATACAATAAACTGATATGGATGAGAAATAAGAAAAATCTCATCTATGTTGTTAAAAGTGTAACTTGTAGTAAGTACTTTGAAAAATAGCTTTCCATTAACTGCTGAATTTTTTCCTTTTTTTTGTATGTCTGTGTTTACTGCAGTATTATTTATAAATTCTAAGACATAGAATGAACCCTAGTATTCAAGAACTGATGACTAGGTTGAAAAACTGTGGCATATACATACCGTGGAACACTATTCAGCTACAAGAAACACTAAGACTGTCATTTGAGTCAAATGGTTGAATATAAAAAACCTATTATTATTATTATTTTTTTTTGGAAAGGTTTTTGCTATAGGACACGAGTGCTCACCAGAAAGAGAGAGATAGAGGGACAGAAAGCGAGAAATCACCCCCCTAGGGGGGATAGTCACTCCACAATCCCTTCCCCTCCATTCTCCTCTCAGGATCTTGGGCGTGCACACACACGTGCCTGGCATGAGTTTGAGCCATTGGGTTCAGGACTTATACTGTGGTCAACTACATGGGAGTCCAGCGACATAGCCATTACACGAACTGCTGGTCCCTGGAAAACCTATTGCTAAGTGAAGTGAGTCAGGCTCAAAAAGACCCACACTGCATATCCCTACTGAGTATGTACCAAATGTCTACACCCTATAGAAGAAACTGAAAGATCTGAAGACATATATGTTAGTAGAAAGAATAAGTGTAGATAATAGAAGGGGGAGCGAATAGTAGAGAGTAGGTGGGATAGACAAGGGGAAGAAACATTTAACCGAAAAAAGTATGTAAAGTTTTGTGTTGAAAATAATTTGTGTGGTACTATCCTTGACTTGATTGTCATGTGCTACCTAAATATTTTGAAAAACCCTCTTGGGCATTATAAAGATGTACAACAATGCAATGTACCGTTAAGTTTTAAGAAGAGACTATCCTTTGACACAACAGACTCTGTTGCATGAATCCTATTTATAGAAGTTAATCTGGTGATTAAAAATAATAGTAAACAAAACAGGCCTAGCCTCTTTAGCACAGTCAATAGTATTCTGGACTATGGAAATGGAAGCCACATGTTGACTGCAGTTCAAGTGTCCCTGGTTGGATTGGCCGGAAAACACCCTAAGCATATAAATTTATGCCCAAGATACTGGTGGGCTGGTTGACTGAAAGATTGAAGGGACCAGCAGTTAGCATAATGGCTATGTCGCTGGACTCCCATGTGGTCGACAGCGGTTCAAGTCCCGGACCCAGCTGCTTAAACTCATGTCAGGTGCATGTGCATGTGTGCCCAAGATCCTGAGAAGAGAATGGAGGAGAAGGGATTGCGGCATGGCCATCCCCCCTGGGGGGTGATTTCTCGCTTTCTGTCTTTCTGTCTCTCTCTGTCTCTCTGGCGAGCACACACGCCCTATAGCAAAAACCTCTCCAAAAAAAAAAAAAAAAAGGTTGGAGAAAGCAGATCACAGAGTAGTCTAGCTCTGTAGAGGGTGCATCTCTCTCTCTCTCTCTATGTGCATGCACACCTTCTATTACAAATTATTAAAAAATGAAAAACAAGAACAAATAATGTACATATAAGTCAGTGACAGAATCAGAGCTGACTTCATTGGGATATGATCAATGCAAGGGACCACACGTAAAAAGCCCTACGCTTTGTTTAATGACATGCTATCATCATCTTAAAATTATTACTGATCTAGGGACTTCACAAATTATATAGCCAGCCCAGGGTAAAATTAAAAAATAATTGATAAGTTTACACAGTGGATTATTATAGCAATGAAAATGAATGAACCACAACATTGCATATCAACTTGGATGAAGTTTACAGTTTAATGTATTTAGTATGACTCCATTCCTATAAATTTGAAAAGCAGGAAAAATTAGACTATGTTTTTTTTTTCCCAAGGATATATAGGCAAGTTAAAGAAAAACTTTATAAAATAGCAAAATAATGTTATTAGATAAGTCAATATGCCTATAATGTCTAGGAAGTAGAAAGGGATATGCGATCTATACAACAGTTCTAAGATTTTGGGACTCTTTTTCTAAAATATAATATTATTAGTTTAGAGATTTTTGCCCTAAGGTGGATGCACTCACCAGAGAGAGAAAGAAACAGTAAGAGGGAAAATGAGAAATCATCCCCCTGGAGAAATGGCTATGTAGCAATCTCTTTTCCTCCTGGGATTTTGGGCACAAGCATACACACCCAGTGTGGTTTTCAAGCCACCGGGTCCAGTACTCAAACTGGGGTCAGCCATCTGGGAGACCAGGGACATAACCACTATGCTATCTGCTGGCCCCTAAAATAGTATTATTTTATGTGTGCGTGTGTGTGTGTGTGTGTGTGTGTGTGTATGGAGGACTATAAGACTGGAGAAAGCAGATCACAGAGTAGTCTGCTTTATTATTATATATATAATATATATTTATTATATATATTATAATATATGAGATTATATATTATATGTGTGTATATGCAAATAATATTATGTTTTATACATATATATGTACACACATATGTGTGTATATATGTGTGTGTGTGTGTGTGTAGACAGAGAGAAAGACAGATCCCAGATGGGTCATCATATCACAATCTACAGCCATCTTATATCACAGGCATGCATGAACATGTGTCCTGTGTTTACAGGGTGGCCCCAGGTCACACACCCAGGACCTTCCCACATGAGTTTAGTTGCATTACTCTTGAGCAACTGTCAGATCCAGCAGTATTTTGTTTTTCAAATTCAAAATATGGTTAAATAAGATTTCACTGTTTCATCATATGTGATCTATACATTCTACTTTATGTATGACTTATTACAAAACCACTTAAATAAAATAAGTTGGGTGGAATTAAATGACACCTATTCATGGAATTGGGCCACGATTTGTTTGATTTTCTCTGTTTGAGTGAAAAGGACATTGAGTGAGAGAGGAGTCAGAGTTCAACATAGAAGTCAGACTTAGGAGGACTCATTTAAGTTTTACATAGGGTTACAAGTGATTCCCCAAAACTGAATTGATCAGTTACTATATTATAAATGCTGATTTGAAGAAGTATGTATAACTGCAATTTGGAAAGAAGAAGTTAAAGGAACTTCTTAATTTTGTTAATTTTTTAGGATGGAAAAGTATCAGCAATCTTTAGGCAAAGGACAAGCAACCACAGTGAAGTCAGTATGAGGCATTCTTGTCAAGGTGCCTTGGGCTTGTGATTGCCAACTTACTTTTCCTCTAGCAATGGGAAAGAGAACTTTGTTCTACTCCTAATGATTTTTAAATCGCCGAAGTGGATCAACTGATGAAGTGTTTGAAGACATCTAGCAGAATGAGCATGGAAAAAGAATAAAACCCCATGGGCTATTGCTAGCTATGAAACCCATAAGTAGATTCTCTTTATACCTCAGTTTCTCCTTTTGCCTAAAAACCATGTCCTGATAACCAGGCATACAATGAAAAATAAATAATAAATAAAAGTAAGCCCGGGCCCCACTGTGTCAGGAGTGGAACTTAAGTTATTTAAAGCTGCATTCAATGCCAAAAGGACACCATTTATTGTGCCAGCTGAGTAAATGTGAAAACTTTGGAGTTGTATGAATAAACACTGTAATGATTGCTTATCATTCAAGC
Source organism: Tupaia tana (assembly GCA_026018925.1). Classification (NCBI taxonomy): domain Eukaryota; kingdom Metazoa; phylum Chordata; class Mammalia; order Scandentia; family Tupaiidae; genus Tupaia; species Tupaia tana. The sequence continues at coordinate 60,870,548 of JAKSZU010000005.1, forward strand.
TATGGAGACTTTTTTTTTTTTTTAATAAGATCCTCAGTCATCTTAATTTTCTGTAATTGGCTGCATGGTAGAAAAAGATCCCATTATCAATTCTCGATCTGTGTGTTATCCTAAAGCATTATAAGAAAAAACTGACCAAAAAGGTAAATATTTTGGAGAAGACCTGATGTTAAGAGAAATCGTCTAAACTAAATTCTCTAGTGGAGTTTCATTAATGGAATTTTTTTTTTTTCTTTAGGATGTGTGTGCTCCACAGAAAGACAGAGAGACAGAAAGCAAGAAATCACCCCCTAGGGGGGATGGTCATGCCACAAATGCCAAAATACCTCCTTCATTCTCCTCCTGGAATCCTGGGCACACATACACACATGCCTGGCATGAGTTTAAGCCACTGGTCCCGTGACTCAAACTGCAGTTGACTACATGGGAGTCCAGCGACATAACCATTACACCAACTAATGGTCCCCTTAATGGAAATATTTTAGGAACAAATTTTCCAAAGAGAAGCAGGCAACTATTTAAAAAGAACATATTTCAGCTGCTTCTAGAATAGCACAGTAGTAAATTCTGCTGCTGTGGTGTTACATAAATCATAGTATTTCTCTAAAAACTGTCATGCAATTTTCAAAACTATCCCTTGAAAGTTATATTTGCATTTATCTGACAGTGGCATTTATAATATTGAAACACCTTGAGCAAAATTTCGTCTGCCACCTTAGTAATTCACCCTTTATAAACTTATTTTCATGTCAGATATTCTAATGCATTTTGCCATCCATTATAGTATCATGTCCAGAGACTTATTCTTTGCTAGGATGTGTCAAGCATCTCAGCATTCTGACTTTCACTTGAACTTAGTACTCCAATATATTACAACATGACATGACTTGGAGTATGACAAGATTTTCTGCCTTCAAATATTTTTCCCTTCCAACTTGGTATAAAATCTTTATCTTTGAAGGTCTCACTATGGGACTAAAAACAGGAGTAAGTGTATTATCTGTAAGGTCACTATGCAAACAAAACTAGTATCCCAAACAGTTTCTAACTGAATTTCCTTGTATGCACTCTAGATATTACAAATGAAGTCTAATAAGCATAGTCACATCTACCCACTTAATAATTAGTATTTGAAAATTGAATGACCATTTTTAGAAAAATGTTTTTCTGAAAACCAGAGTTCTCCTGCATAGACCGAGTTCAATATGAATGGGTAGGGAAGAATGTGATGCTGTGATAAAGACACACATCTGTAAAGGATAATGTCATAAAACTAGATCCATTAATATCTTCGATTGAGCCAACATGGAGTGTATTCTGGATGAGAAAATTCACTCTGTATGCTGTAATGATATACAGTGGATAAATGCAAAACATAATGGAAAAAAATAATAAAAGTACAAGAGTAGAGGGACTAGCAGGTGGCTTGGTGGTTAAGGCACTGGACTCCCACATGGCCGACCATGATTTGAGCCGCAGTTGTTGATTTGGTTGTAAGAGTCATTTTTGTTCAATTGGAATGCTCAAATCCTACAGTGTGATTGATTACATTACCCAAGAAAGGCTAATCAGAACCTGCCTGAAATTTTTCAAGGCTGATGAGAAAGATTGAGACTGCTTTTTATTTTTAATTTTTTAACATTTGATTGCTATGTATCTTTACAGCATAGAAAATGATTTTTCCTAGCATGAACACATTGTATACTAGTCAAATTATCATATACATTACCATCAACAGATAATATTCCATTTTTGTATCTGTTAAATGACTGCTTTAAGCATTGCAAGTCTCCTAGAAGGTAAGTCTAAGGCTAAAATGAGATGTCTGCTTGCTTTTTAAGTGTTCTATGATAGTATATATGTATATATAGAAAGATATCTTTATTTCAATAAAAATTTTGTCATTTTAACCATTTTAAGTGTGCAGTTTTTTTTTATTCTACTCACAATATTGTGAAACCGTCTTCATTATTTAGTTCCATAATGTTTTACTCCAAACAGAAAATCTAACCATATATTTCTATTCCTATCTCTCCTCAGTCCCTGATAATCTCTAATCTTTATTCTATCTTTATTAGTTAAAATTTTGTATATTTCTTATAATTAAAAGTATATAATATCCCTTTATGTCTAGCTTATTAGACATACCATGTTTTCAAAGTTCTTCATGTGTTAGACTTTATTTATTTTTATAACTGAATAATATTCCATTGTATATCTAAATCATATTTTTTTTCCATTTTTTAAGGGAGATTTTTGCTATAGTGTGCATGCTCTTCCTGGAGAAACAGAGAGACAGAAAGTGAAAAATCACACCCTGGGAGGATGGCCATGCCACAATACCTTCTCCACCATTCTCCTCTCAGAATCTTGAGCCCACGAGCGTAAGCACCCAGTGTGTTTTAAGCTACCAGTTCTGGGACTCAAACATGGTTGACTACGTGGGAGTCCAGTGACATAACCATTACACCATTACACCATCTGCTAATCCCTAAACCAAACTCTCTTAATCCATCCATTTTTTTGTTTTTGTTTTTTTGAGAGGTTTTTGCTATAGGGCATGTGCATTTGCCAGAAAGACAGAGAGAGACAGAGAGACAGAAAGCGAGAAATCACCCCTAGGGTGATGGCCACACCGCAATCCCTTCTCCTCCTTTCTCCTCTCTGGATCTTGGGCACACACGCACACGCACTTGGCATGAGTTTAAGCCACTGGGTCTAGGACTCAAACCGCAGTTGACTACATGGGAGTCCAGCAACATAGCCATTACGCTAGCTGCTGGTCTCAATCCATTCATCTTTTAATGAGCATTTGGGTTATTTCTACCTTCAGATTATTTCAAAATAAAACTACAATGGACATTGGCATACAAGTATATATGTGTCTCTGTTTTATTTTTTAAATTAAAAAATATTTATTTAATCCCATTATTTAGTTTACAGAACGAACATTTCAATATATGAACATTTCTCCCCATTCCAGTTGATCAAAATATCTTCAACTGATAAGACCACACCTCCCTATCCCGTCAATGTTCTGCCTCCGTATCCCTCCTCCAAATGTCCTTCCTTAGGTCCCGCTTCTCCACACAAACCGCATCTGGCACTAACCCCCATCTCTTGTGTTTGTCCATCCTTTAGGCAATCATTTTCAGTCATAGAGTACATACACTTGGTATATATTAAGTAGGGACATACAATGTCTCTCCTTCATAGCCTGGCTAGCTTCACTCATCAATAAATCTTCCATATTCTTCCACTTTCTGTCAAAAAGTCAGATTTTTTTTTATGTCTGAATAATACTTCATAGAGTATAAGAGCCACAGTTTTTCAATCCATTCATCTGTATGGGGGCATTTGGGTTGGTTCCATGTCTTAGCAGTTGTGAATAGTGCCACAATAAACATCGATGTGCAAGCACTTTTCCGATGAAGAATTCTTCTGTCCTTAGGGTAGATACATACCAAGGAGTGGGATTGCTGGATCATATGGTAGTTCTATTTGTAGATTTTTGAGGAATCTCCAAATTGTTCTCCACAGTGGCTGGACTAATTTGCATTTCCACCAGCAGTGTAAGAGAGTTCCCTTTTCACCACACCCCCGCCAATACTTATCATTTTTTTTTTAATCTTAGACATTCTGACGGGATTAGGTAGTATCTCATTGTTGTTTTAATCTGCATTTCTCTTACGATGAGATATGTTGAGCATTTTTTCATATGCCTTTTGGCTATTCATATGTTATCTTTAGAGAATTTTTTTTTTTTCAATTCATTCTCCCATCTTTTAATAGGGCTGATCATCTTTTTTTCCAAACAGCTGCTTGAGTTGCTTGTATATTCTGGTTATCAGACCCTTATCTGATGCATAATTGACAAACATATTTTCCCATTATGAGGGCTGTTGGTTCACATTAATTACTGTGTCTTTTGCCATACAGAAACTTCTTAGTTTGATGTAATCCCACTTGTCTATTTTGGGGATTATTGATTGTGCTTTGGGGTTTTATTTAAGAAGTCTTTTCCTACCTCAATGTCTCCCAGAGTTTCCCAATGTTTTCTAGGAGCAGTGTTACAGTTTGAGGTCTTAGATTTACATCTTTGATCCACCTTGACTTGATTTTTGTCAAAGGTAAGAGGTAGGGGTTCAGATTCATCTTTCTGCAGGTGGAAATCCAGTTTTTCCAGCACCATTTGCCAAAGAGGTTTTCCTTTTTCCTTGTATTGGCTGGTACACCTTGTCAAAAGTCAGTTGACTGTATGTTTGGGAATTTATTTCTGGGGACTCTGTTCTGTTCCACTGGTCCACATGTCTGTTTCTGTGCCAGTACCATGCTGTTTTGATTATGTGAGATGCCGTCCACTCCACTCTTCTTGTGTAGAATTGCATTGGCAATATGGGGTCTTTTGTGATTCCAGACAAACTTTATGCTTGTCTTTTCTAGATCTGTGAAGAATGTGTCTGGTACTTTGATTGGCATTGCATTAAATATGTAGATTAATTTGGGTAGAATTGCCATTTTGATTATATTAATTCTTCCAATCCAGGAACATGAGATGTCCTTCCACTTTTTTGTGTCATTTTCAATTTCTTTTTTTAGTTTCTCATAGTTTTCCTTGTGGAGGTCTTTAACTTCTTTGGTTAGGTTTATTCCTAAGTATCTTATACTTTTTGTGGCTATGGTAAATGGAATAACTTTTTTCAGTTCTATCTCAGTCTGCCGGTTGTTCATATATAGACATGCTATAGATTTCTGTATATTGATTTTGTATCTTCAACTTTACTGTATTTGTGCATTACTTCCAGAAATTTTTTAATGGAAACCATTGGGTCTTCTATGTATACAATTATGTCATCTGCAAATAGAGGGAGTTTCACCTCTTTTTTCTTATTTGAATTTCTTTTATTTTTTCCACCTTTCTGATTGTGTTGGCGAGGACTTCCAGTACTATATTGAAAAAGGAGTGGAGGGAACCAGCAGTTGGCGTAATGGCTGTGTCGCTGGACTCCCACGTAGTCGACCGCGGTTCGCGTCCCGGACCCGGTGGCTTAAAACTCACGCCGGGCGCGTGTGCGTGCGTGCCCAAGATCCCGAGAGGAGAATGGAGGAGAAGGGATTGCGGCGTGACCATCCCCCCTGGGGGGTGATTTCTCGCTTTCTGTCTCTATGTCTCTCTCTGTCTGTCTGGCGAGCGCACGCGCCCTATAGCGAAAAACCTCTCCAAAAAAAAAAAAAAAAGAGGAGTGGAGAAAGTGGGCATCCTTGTCTTTACCTGTTTTTAGTGGGAAAGCTTTGAGCTTTTCTCCATTCAGGATGATGTTTGTGATGGGTTTTTCATTGATAGCTTTTATTGTGTTAACAAATGACCCTTCTATGCTGATTTTGCTGAGAGTCTTGATCATGGAGGGATGTTGTATCTTATCAAATGCTTTTTCTGCATCAATCGATATGACCATATGTTTTTTTATCTTTCTTCCTGTTAATATGGTATATTACATTTATGGTTTTGTGTATGTTGAACCAACCTTGCATTCTTGGAATAAAGCCTACCTGATCATAGTGTATAATCCTTTTTATAAGTTGTTGGATACAATTTTTAGTATCTTTTTGAGAATCTTTGTGTCTATATTCATAAATTCTTTAGGTCTACACCTAGCAGTGGAATTTCTAGATCATATGGTAATTCTTTAACATTTTATAGAACAACTGATCTGGTCCCCACAACTGCTATACCTTTTACATTCTCAGCAATGTATGAGAGTATGCATCTGTTTTAAATCACAGTATTTTAATAATTTGAAGCTATTATCAATATACAATTAACTTTTTGGTGTCTTATAATACAGTCCTTAAATTAAAAGTCTATTTTGTCTAATGTTAATATAGTTACTCAAGTTCACTTTTGCTTACTATTTGCATGGAATATTTTTTCATCCTTTCAGTCTATTTATGTCTTTTAATCTAAAGTGAGTCTCTTAGAGATGTCATATAGGTGGAACTCATTTTAACTATTCATTATGCCTTATGATTAGACAGATGGATCCATTTGTGTTTAAAGTAATGACTAATAAGGAAGGACTTACTTCTATTTGCTATTTTTTATTTCTTATACATTTTTGTCACTAATTTCTTTATTACTGCTTATTTTGTATTTAATTAACTTTTTATAATGAATCATTTTGTTTCCTCTCACATGTTCTTTTGTGTAGAGTTTCCAGATATTTCATTTGATATGGAGGTTATGTTTAGTATTCTAAACTTATATGTATAACAGTAAAGTTTTTTTCTTTTTAGAGGTTTTTGCTATATGGCATATGCGCTCCCCAGACAGACAGAGAGAGACAGAGAGACAAAAAGTGAGAAATCACCCCCCAGGAGGGATGGCCACGCCGCTATCCCTTCTCCTCTATTCTCCTCTCAGTATCTTGGGCATGCACACACATGTGTCTGGCGTGGGTCTTAAGCCACCGGGTCCGGGACGCAAACCGCAATCGACTACGATAGAGTCCAGAGACAGCCATTACGCTAACTGCTGGTCCCTAACAGTATAGTTTTCATTGAAACCCACTAAACCTCAATAGAATGTGAAATTGTTCCTATCCAACAAACTGCATTTCCCTCTTCATGTTGCTGTAGATAATCATTTTTTATTTAATGTACCACACTAGCATATATTTTAACTATATATGTATTTGTGTCTTATAATAAATATTGCAGGGAAAATTGTGGAGCACAAACCACTGATATAATACTTGTTTTTTGTCTACATATTTTTTTTTAGTTTATTTATTCATTCATTTATTTTAATTTGACCACAGAGAGACACAGAGAGAAAGTGAGAAAGCAAGCCACCAGATCTAGGACTCAAACTGTGGTTGGCCGGGTGGGAGTGTCCAGCACTTTAACCACCACACCACCTGCTGGTACCCGCCTACATACTTTTATTAAAGATCATTATTTCTTCATATGACTTTGAATTAGTATATGGTGTCCATTCATTTTAACCTGAATGACTCCATTTAGCGTTTCTTCTAGGGGAGGTATAGTGGTAACACTCTCTCAACGTTTGGTTACCTGAGAATATCTTAATTTCTCTCTCTCTATTTGGTTTGTTTGTTTGTTTTTTAGTTTGCCCGAGGACATATGCATATGAGAGAGGGAGAGGGGAGAGAGAGAGAGAATGAGAAAGCACTCCTGATGAGACATGGTCACATCATAATCTCTCTCCTCCATTTCTTCCCACTGTCAGGATTTTGAGCACACACACCCAGCGTGTTTCTCAAGTTGCTAGGTCTGGAACTGGATCCATGTACCATGCAGTCAGCCATATGGTGTCCAGCCACATTAACCACCAAGCTACAAGCTGTACCTTCTCTATTTTTAATGAACAGATTTACCTTATGTATAATCTTAGTTTTTAGTTATTTATTTTTTCAGTATGTCATTCCACTGTCTGCTGGTCTCTCTGAACTGGTAAGAATTCAACCATCAACCTTTGTTCAAAATATATTTTATGTAGGACAGAAGATTTAGTGAAAAAGCTGAAGAGTTAAAGTATTCTGAAGACAGTATAATCGTTTTATATAAATAATTGTTTTGTTTTGTTTTTACTTGTAGCTTTAACTATCAGAACACCATTAATAAATATGGTAAGTGGGACCAGCAGTTAGTGTAATGGCTATGTCGCTGGACTCCCACGTGGTCGACCACAGTCGAGTTCCGGACCTGGTGGCTTAAACTCACGCCGGGTGCGTGTGTGTGTGTGCCCAAGATCCCGAGAGGAGAATGGAGGAGAAGGGATTACGGTGTGGCTATCCCCCCTGAGGGGTGATTTCTCGCTTTCTGTCTCTCTGTCTCTCTCTGTCTGTCTGGTGAGCGCACGCGCCCTATAGCAAAAAAAATCTTCTCCAAAAAAAAAAAAAAAAAAGAAATATGGTAAGAAAGATCTCAAATGTCCTCACTTTAGAAGGATCATAATTTCACAACCATCCCACTTGATTATGCTATGGAAAGCAGCAGGAAGACCAGCTATGTAAAGATCTACCTTATGTCCTATTAAAACTATACATTTATTTGTCTTTATCATATTTGTTATTTTAGTGGTAAGAACTTGATAGCCAAGTATAATATTTAACTAGAAAAAGTGCCAAAGAATAATTTATTTCTTATTTTATGAGTAATAATTCATACTTGGAACATACATAAATAATAAAAAGTTATTATATATAAAATAAATAAAATTTTGGCAATTTTTATTAGAAAATATATGACAATAGCCTTTATATACATAAGTACTTGTACAATTATAAATATATGCATTTATATAATTATAATATAAATCTATATTAGATGATCATTCAATTATAATTATAAATTATATGTATGTATGTATTATACATTACAGGGAAAGTATCTCTATTTTAAGTTAACTTTGATTTAATAGCATTAATTTATATCAGAAATTACATAATATTTTGGCCATCTACCCCACATTTTAGGGTCAGTAACTATATCAACCAATATTCGCTTAAAGTCCATTATACTAATCCTCAGGCTTATTTTCATTAAGACCATCCTTCCAGTTGTTTTTTTTTTTTTTTTTTTTGTACCTCTCATCAGGTTGTGTTTAACTACTGAAGGTTTTGTTTTCACATAAGACCTGACCCATACATTAAGGCAATATTTATTAAGTTATTTATTTACATACAAGGACTGAAGTTGCAGATAGACGAGACATGTCAGAGGTTTGAATGGATGAGATATGAAGTAGTCATGGGCTGTCTTCCACTTGTAGATGGTCAATGTGCAACCCCTGCAGGATATTGGAAGGCAGAAGGAAAAGGGTATTTTTCCCCTCAGTTTTCCACTCCATTAGGATCTCCATGACAACTGTTGGATAAGCTATTCAAAGTTCAAGCTTCTGCAAGGTCTTACTGTTCCATAAGCTACAAAGCAACGTGGCCTTGCTGAATTGTATGGTAGAATTTTTGCTTAAGAGATAGAAAGACTGCTTGGGATCAATAAAATAGAGAATGAAATGTAAAGATATTAGAAACACAAAGTATAGACAACACTTGCACAGAGTTTTAAAATAAGTGAGGAGGTAAACATTGGGTCACAGCTTGCATGAGTTAAAAGGCTAAGAGAAAATATAAGATAGAGGAAATAATAGATTTTGTACTTTAATAGGGATGATCAAGTGTAGAGAGAAAAAACAATAATTCCTGCAAAGACAAATAATTGCCAAGGAAAATTCCCTTTATTATGCAGAAGAAGGAAGACTAGGACAAAATGAAGTCGTCAGCCTTGGCCAGAAGCATAGACATTTCATTACACGCTGGATGGCAGAGCCTCTGGGCAGTAATGCTGACAGGTGAGTTGATAAATTGAATTTCTCTTTTGGGTTTCCTTTTCTCTCTCTCTCTCTCTCTCTCTCTCTCTCTCTCTCTCTCTCTCTCTCTCTCCCTCTCTCTCAGTAGGAGAAGGTGCATGGATACATAGGTTATAGATAAGGTAGAACATAAAGGCAGTTTGAAAAGAAAGGCTAAAGTAAATAGAAGAGTGAAAATATTCATGAAATACAATATACTCAGCTGGCAGCTTTAAGGGTCACTGAAGTTGTGACCATCAGTTCTGATACATGCCAGTAAACAAAATTATACATTATAAGAATTACAAGCTGAACAAAATGTCAGAGTAGGAAATACAAGCCTTTTTCCTTCCCAGAAAAAAAAAAAATGGACAGTTACTCATGAATGATAATAACTGAGAAGGCTCAACTAAAAAATCAACAGCAGCAGAGTGGACCAAAAACCAGAATAATTATGCAGAAATTATCACTGGAGAAATCAGTGTATTTGAGAAATTTGGCAATGACAGGGAACAAAAGAGCAGGGTAGAATCTATTAATACCAGTCATGTGGCAGTAACCACCAAAGTGCCCACTGTCATACTCTGTAGAGGACACGGGCAGTTCTTATCACCGAGGTAACCAAAGGTCATCTCTATTATGGACCCTTCTTGGAACAGCATTGCTGTACTACACTTTCTTCCCAGAGAGAAGCCACTGCTGGACTGTTCCAGGACCAGAGCTGCCAACTCCTCCAATTCTTCAAGCTCCCATGACACCAATGTTGTGACCACTTCACTCATGACCAAACTGCAGACCCAGGCTCTGCAGTCACTCTGTACTTATTTACGTTCCAGACTCCTGTTCTGTGGCCATTCCACATGCACTTACACATCAAACACTAGAGAAACTATTGCTATAATCCAAAGCTCTCCACTAGATCAGGGAGGTCTATCATGGAGATTTGTTCTTGTGCACACTCACAATAGAGACCCAGTCTCCTAGTGCTCCATGAGCAACGATGCCTCTGATATCAGAGCCACTGTCGCATCTAGCCAGTCTACTCTCCAGACACTGTACCAACGTAGGTTAACGCTTGCTCACACTTTAGACCCAGACTTCAGAGCTATACTGTGTCACCTAAAGGCCAGAGACAGGGCCACTATGGATTAGTTGGCACCCTGGGTCCTGGAGTACTGCAACTTTGAGCATGTTCGTTCTTCAGACCAGTTTCCTGGCTGCACCTCATATATCTTGCCTTCCTCATCATTACCAATGTGTCAGCAAAGATTCCGGCACCACAAGGACTGGTTCCACCATCAGACCCTGGAGCTTTTGTCCAGCCACACAACCCAATTCATGCCATATGTCTAATAGGTGCTGTGCCATCATGAGTGTGCCAAGAAGCCAGATGCAGTATCAATAGAAATCCCTTTGTCAACTGCTTTCTGAGTTGAAGATAAACATATTAGAAGGACTACAATAGACTAGCATCAAAATTCACAACAGTCTTGAAAACACTGCCAACACTACTTTTTATGCTAAAAACCCTGGCAATCTTTGCCAATGTCAACCTTAACTGACACAGCCACAAGGGGACTCCGGTGCTATGTCCTTATCAGAATCAGAGGTTCCATGGCAGGTCCTTAAGTCAGATAAGACTTAGCTCACTGCAAAGGAAAGAATTTGCCTACTGAAAACAATTTGTAATATCAGGAAGAGGTGATTGCTCCATCAAATGACTAACATCAAGGTAACAGGCAACTTGAAAAATCAAGAAAACATATAATTACAAAAAAAATATTCTGGGAACCATCAGTTAGTGTAATGGCTATGTCGCTGGACTCCCATGTAGTCAATTGCGGTTCGCGTCCCAGACCCGGTGGCTTAAAACTCACGCCGGGCGCGTGTGCGTGCGTGCCCAAGATCCCGATAGGAGAATGGAAGAGAAGGAATTGCGGCATGACCATCCCCCCTGGGGGGTGATTTCTCGCTTTCTGTCTCTCTGTCTCTCACTGTCTGGCGAGTGCACGCGCCCTATAGCAAAAATCTCTCAAAAAAAAAAAATCTTCAAGACACCAAAGAAATTAGGATATTTAAGTCGACTTTAAAAGTTAAAAATAATTGATTTAAGGAAGCTCAGTGAACTTTAAATAAACACAGAGAAATAATTTAACAAAATTAAAAAGTACAGGCCAATATCTATGATGAATGTAAGTGTGAAAATATACAAAAATATTAAAATTCAACAGTACATTGAAATATCCACTGTAATCAGTAACATTTATCCCTGGAATGCAATACGGCTCAATATATGCAAGTCAATAGGTGTAATACACCATGTTAACAAAGTGAAGGACAAAAGCCACATGATCATTTCAATTAATACAGAAAAAAGCATTTTACAAAACTGAACACCCTTTCACAATAAAAACCCTAAAGAACTCAAATAACTCAGTAGCAGGAAAACAAATAACCTATTAAAAATAGACAAAAGACATGAATATTTTTCCAAAGAAGTCATACATATGGCAACCAGATACATAAAATAATATTCAGCATCACTCATCAACAGGGAATAAAAATGAAAATCACAATATAATGCCATCATAGATCTGTTAAAATTGCTATTATGTAAAAAGAAAATTAATATTGGTGAAAATGGAGAGAAAAGGAGTGTAGACTGTTTGAGGGAATTTAAGTTGTGTCACCACTATAGAAAACATCATGAAAATACCTCAAAAAATTAAAAATACAATTTTCATAAGCTCAAGCTTCTAGGTACATAGCTAGAATAAATAGAATCAGCATGTGAAGAGGTATCAGCACGTTTATGTTTATTTACAGCATTATTTACAATAGCCAAGTTATGGAGTAAAACTAAGTGTCTACCAATGATGAATAAAGAAAATGCAGTATTTATACACAGTGAAAGATCTAGCCTTAAAAAGTGAGAAAATCTACCATTTATAACATGGATGAACGTGAAGGGTATTATGCTAAGTGAAATAATGAATATTCAGAATAGTGGTTACTAGGGGCTGATATCAGTGTTTGTTTGGGGGGTTCTTAATGGGAATAAGTTTATCAAAGTGTACAAAGTTTCAGTTAGATGTGAGGAATAAATTTTAAAGACTGATCCTACGTTATGTTGTAGTTAACAATAATTCAACATACATGAAAATAGCTAAGAGACAAAATTTTAAATGTTCTCACCACACACACAAAAATGAGATGATGGATATGTTAATTAGGTTAATTTAATTATGCCACAATGTATACATATATCAAAACATAAAAGTAAACACTACAAATATAAACAGTTAAAAACAATTATTATAAGCTAATTGCTTTTCCAGAATTTATAACAGTGGAGAGGGCTAGAGAGAGTAACAGATTTCTTAGCTCTAAGCTCAATGGTCTTTTCTCTATGTTATGCTATAATTGATGAGAAAACAAAAAAGAAATAGAATGTAGTAAAAAGGTATCACTATCATATAATGTACTTTAGTAATATATTTTCATACATAGGCTTTTGATACAAAAATATAAAAGATTTTCTTTTGTCTTGAAAAGGCAGTCTACTCTAAAAATGCAATCTATATATTATATATGTAAATATATAGGTATATAAAATAATAGTGAAGTAGAAATATATAGATAAATATAAATATTTTTAAAATTAAAATAGTATAATTTGTTACACAGTACTTTTCTATATTTTTTGTTGGTATTTAGATGAAATTATTATTTATTTATTGTATTAAATAGATAAAAACTAGTATGCTAACAGCCTTTACTTTGCAATTCTTTCTTTTTTAATATTTTTTATTTCAATTTATTTTATACATTCAATCACATATGCCACTTAGCTTGTAAACTGAATGTTCCAACATGAATACATTTCTCACCAGTCCAGTTGGGAATACTATACAAATTATCTTCAACATAATAACCCATTTATTTGTCCCATAAATGTCTCAGCTCTCTATTTTCTCCTTAATGTCTTTCCTCAGACTCTCCTCTTTCTCCCACTCTCTTTCCACACTGTATGTGGTATGCATAACTATTTTCTATGTTTCTATATCCTCTAGTCATTCAGTTTCTGCCATAGAGTGTGGACAGTTGGTATATATTAATTGGAGACACAAATATAATTGTTTAATAATATTATTCTAGTATCTCGAGTAAGTAATTTTAATTTATTTACCATTTTGTACTAAATTCATTCCTTCAATTATCAATTGCTGTGTACTACTACATAGATATTTTGCACTTTTGTTCTTTATTGTTATTTAATATCATCATTATTAAACTTGTGTAAGAATGTCAATCTTTCTAATTTAGAAAATAGCAAGTATTCATATTGCAAGTTTGCTTTTTATCAAAAGGGGAGTCTATGAAAGCTTCTAGAAAAAAGGATAAGATATTATTTCCACCAGCTATTAAGCTTTAAGACTGATGCTTAGCAAAAGTCCAATGTAAACATGTCTCTGAGAGATAACTTGGACAAGTTTTAAATATTGATAATTTATTGACATTAATATTCATAAAGATGTCAACTGGAATGTATGTACATGTATTTATGTATACATTTGCATATTCCTACCATACACGTACACTCACACACATACACACAACCAAGGGTTTGAATGCTCTGTGGATGAGAACACTGATATGTACATGAAACTTTGATTTGGAAAATTTATCCTTTCTAGATGCTTAGAATTCTGGTTAGCATAATGTATTTATTTACTTCTTGGAAGCAGAGTTCTCAGTATTTTAAAAGAATTAAAGAATAATGTAAAACAAGGTATCTATGATCTACTATATGTATTTATTCATTTTTTCCATACGTGTTTTATATATTATTTTAAACAAATTAGTATGTACATACCATTATATATACATATACACACACAGCACACACACACACACACACACACACATACATACATTGTGATACAGTGTTTTAAGGTTTCTTAGGACTGTAGATCAAGCAGACAATTACTTTGAATCTCTGGTAATATTGTAGGTAGTTTTGATGTAACATTGGGAGATGGTGGACTTTTTTTGGGGGTGGCAATATTTTTGCTATAGGGCATGTATGCTGGCCAGAGGGACAAAGAGAGATGGAGAGACAGGAAGTAAAAAGTAACCCCCAGGGGGGATGGCCATGCTACAATTTCTTCTCCTCATTATCTTCTCAGGATCTTGGGCACACTTCCACACACACTCGGCGTGAGTTTTAAGCCTCCGGGCCTGGGACTTGAACTGCGGTGGACAATGTGGGAGTCCACCAACATGTGGGAGTCCAACTCCATCTGGGAGTCCATTACGCCCTCTGCTGGTCCCCAGAGGCAATGGACTTTGACCAATGAACATCCTGGAAACCCAGGAGGAAAGAACACTATCAGGAATACATTTTGAGTTTATTCCGTGGAAGTAACATAATTTAGCAAAACAGCCCACCTGTTTCCGGTATGCTTCAGAAAATCAGCAAATTTAAACCCAGAGCATGAATGCTGATGATGGTTTACTACTTCCTAGATTACTCTGTTTTCCTTGGACACTTTCCAACCTGACTAATAAATAACAAAATAAAGATTGTAGCAGCAAGAAACTATTTTTTTCTTTCTTTTGTTTTAGAAAATGAATGTTTACCAATATATGATATTTCGTTTTGAGATGATGAATATATGCTAGAAGAAAGTTTTGAAAATAATATGCAAGAAGTTGTGTCTGTGTAAGTTACTAGTCCTATAAATGAATTTGAAAATAATCATTTTAAGTATATAGCATGATATTTGGATATATGTTACCAGTAATTACATAACAGGCTACTTACCAGCCAAAGTAAATAACTGGCTTCTGAATTTTGTGGGAGCCATTAAAGCAGAGTTAGCCTATACATTCCCAAGTAACTAGTCATCTAAGAACTTTATGACTTTACATAAAACTGTAATATGCTGTATATTATTTTAGTAAGAAATCACTGCTATTGCTTTAATCTCATAATACATCCTCAAGATAGTTTCCTTGCTTATGATATTATATGAGCTTGGCTGTCTACTTAATCAGCTACAGTTGTGCTTTATTTTACTTATATTTTTCTCTTCCCTGAGAGTTTTTGATTGTCAAACCATAACAGATTTATGCTCTGTGAGTTAACCAATATTGACTTTATATTAATTAATGTATTGTAAAAATGTGGCTAGTTAACCTTTTGATGTGCTAGGAATAGAAATATTTTTTAAACAATATATTTATAGTTTAAATTTTTAACTTAATCCTTTGCCAAGAAGAGAAAAAAAGATGACTAGAAAAAATAATGCCAAGATTGTTTTATCATTTTAAATTTTTCAATAGCTTATGCATTTAT
Organism: Tupaia tana; assembly: GCA_026018925.1. NCBI lineage: Eukaryota > Metazoa > Chordata > Mammalia > Scandentia > Tupaiidae > Tupaia > Tupaia tana. The sequence continues at coordinate 60,886,279 of JAKSZU010000005.1, forward strand.
GTGCATAATGTTTGGTATTATTGCAATGTATGTTATAGTTTTTTTAAATAAATACATTACGTTAATATTTTCTCTTCCTTTACTGAGTAACTGCAATAATGGTTACACTTATATACTGCTTCCAGTGTTTCAATTACTGGCGTTGGGACTTTAACACTCATAACAACTCTTTGGGGCATGTACTCATAACTACAATTATGTGTCACTTAATGATGAATATGTTATGAAAAATGCATCATTAGACAATTTTATTGCTATACACACATCATAGAGTGTACTTACACAAACCCTGATGATATACCCTGCTACACATCTAGGCTATATGCTATAAACTATTTTTTTCCTAGATTACAAACCTGTACAGTATGTTATTGTATTAACTATTATAGGCAATTGTAATGGAATAATATTGGTGTATTTAAATATAGAAAAGGTAAAAAAAATATGGTATAAAAAAATTAAAAATGGGGGCCAGCAGGTGGCATGGTTGTTAAAAGTGTTGGATTCCCACATGGCTGACCGTCTTGAACCTGGCAGGTTGCCTTCTCCATTTCTCTATTTCTCTCTCTCACTTTGTCTTCCTCTGGTCAAATTAAAATAAATAAATAAATAAGATAAATAAAATAATCCTTTAAAAATTTAAAAAATAAATAAAAACTGAAATACCTATATGGGAAACTTACCATGAATCGAACTTGCAGGCCTGGAAATTACTGTTACTGAATCACTGAATGAGTGGTGAGGAAATGGGAAGGCCTGTGGACATTACTGTAAACTATTGAAGCTTTATAATCTCAATACACTTAAGCGACACTAATTTATTTTAAAAGTGGATCTTCAAGGATAAATTAACCTTAGCTTACTCTTTTTACTTTATAAACTTTTAATGTCTTTGTTCTTCTGACCCTTTTAGAATAGCTTTTAGCTTAAAACACCAACACAGTAACACAGTGTACAGCTATACCAAATATTTTCCTTTTTATATCCTTGTTCTATCAGCTTTTTCTTCATTTTTTAAAATGTTTTAAAACTTTCTTGTTAAAAATTAGGACACAAACACACTCATCATTTTAGACCTACACAGCGTCAGGATTATCAATATTTACAGTAAGCGTTATTTAGATATACGTATTAATGGAAGGCGTACCCTCTAACATAATGGTAAAGTTATTTTTATTGTGAGTGCATAAGCCAGTATTACCAGAGATTATAATCAAGATTGTATTTTGTATGTCATATATATTTTATGCAATTGACATTAGGTTTGTTTACACCAGCAACACCACAAATATTTGAATAAGTTGTAGTGCTATAATGCTCAGTGGACACAGTGTTACTAAACAATGGGAATTTTTCAGCTTTATTATAACCTTTTGGGGCCAGTATTGTATATGATATCCATCATGGACTAAATCATTATGTAGCACATGGCTGTGTTTTCAGATGAGAAAACTCAGGCATAAAGAAGCTAAGTAGGGCTAGCAGGTAGCATAGAGGTTAAGGTGCTGGACTCCTAGGTAACCGACTGAGTTTGAGTCCAGGACCTGATAGCTTAAAACTCACATTGGGAGCGTGTGCATGTGTACTGGAAATCCAGAGAGAAAAATGGAAAAGAAATTGTGGCATGACCATAACTCCTGGGAGGCGATTTCTCACTTTTTTTCTCTCTGTTTGTCTTTCTCTGGTGAGCACACTTGCCCCATAGCAAAAATCTCTCTCTCAAAAAAAAAAAAATAATAAAATAAAATAAAATAAAAAGAGAGAGAGCAGCTAATTAACCAGCCCCTAGCCCCCAAACACACACAGCAGCAATCAAGTGGCAGTGTATGTGTGATGAGATATCTCATGAGTGAAATTCCATAGGTACAGTTTTACAAATAGTCTATTATTTATTCTCTCCTCATTTAATAAGCAATTGAAACAAGTTATTGAACCCTGACACACTGGATATACAAAGAAGGGACAATAACAGGACAGCAAATACAAAAGTTTCATAGAAAGAGAAAATGTGATGGATAAAAGAGCAGCTGATCCACCACAACTTTGAAAAATAGAGGAGTAAATGACATTTCCTTGCTTAATTCTTATTCCCTGCAAATAGCTCTTGGTGGTTCTAGATTGTACCTTCTTCTAGGCTCTTAATTACACTCTTTAATTCATATTTCCTTTTTCATTAAAGAAAATATAGCTGAGTCATCTTTTCACCAACATCCTGCTCATAGACCTTTAAGAGCACACATTCCTTTTATTTTGCAGTTTTTGTTTTAATCTAAGCTGCTTATGTATGTGTGAAAATAGGTATTTTGGTCATCTATGAATCTTATAATTCACTTCATCAGACAGGTTTCTCAACCTCAGCACTGTGGGTGTTACGATGTGGGGCTGAATATTTCCTTGTGTGTGCTGCAGGGACAGTTACATTATAAAGTATTTGGCAGCATCTCTGGTCTCTGTTCACTAAATGAGAATACCATTTTCCCAAATTGTGATAACTGAGAGTGTTTCCAGACATTGCCAATGTCTACTGTGAAGGAATAGGGTAAATTTTCCCTTGGTTTTTAAATCATTTTCGTTAGACACAATTTCTTCAGTATAATCCCCTTTTATACCTTGAGCTCATTTTAAAATGGTTGAGGGATAATACCTTTAAAGTACTTATGAGCTTTATTGTTGTTTGATGGGATCTCTGAGGAATACTCTTAATCTCATTAGGGGGCCTTTTATGTGACTGAACAATAATTTAAATTTTTCTGAGGTTTAACAGATGATTTTGGAGTCACACCCTTGACATAACCTTGGATTATATTTTCTTGGGTTATATTTTCTTGGTAATGCTTTGATGTGCTTTTTGCTTGGAAATCATTTTTTTCCTTTACTTTATCATTTGCTGCTTGGAGAGGATGAGATTTTTCAAAGCTATCAATCATGACTCTTTTTTTTTCTTAAATTATCTTTCCCTTTAGTTTATCTCTATTCTTTTGCATTTTACTATAAAAAGCAAGAAAAAAAATAGACATGCAAGATTCAGTGTGGAAACTCATTAGCTAGATTATACAGTTTATTAGCAATCTTTTCTACATTCTACATTATTTCTAGGGACAGATGAACTTAATTCTGCTACATAGCAAAACTCCTCCCTCCCTCTAATTTATGAGACAACCTCACTTATGGATTTATCAAAGATGTGAGGATCAAGTCACACTTTTTTTGAAGCACTTTAGTCCCTTCTCAGTAGCAGTCCTTCTAAAGCTTTCTCCTTAGTTGCAAAAATCTGTTCTAAAATTCTAATTTTTGCCAACAGCATGCTACTTCTGTGCAACCAAACATTCATTAATTATTGCTATATAACTAATTATCTCAAATTTATTAGATTAAATCCCCAAAAATTATTATTTTAAAATTTCTGTGTGTCACGTGTCCGGGAACAGCTCAGCTCGTTGATTTTGGGCTTGATCTTTTTGAGACCACATTCAGGGCATTAGCTGAAGTCTTGCTGGGTATGGAAATCTTGCAAGCTTACCCCCACAGCTGTTAGCAAGGGACTTCAGCTCCTAACCACACAGGTCATGCATATGGTCACTCATAGCATGACATCCAATAGAACCAGTAATGCAAAAGAGAAAATGTATTTGACATTCATGGGACACAGACATGCTTTTTTGCCTTCTGACAACGTATTCTCAACTCACCTGGTGGGCGGCATATACCATGTTGGGTAAATCTCTTTACAATTTAAATGATGTATAGCTATTGAATATATAAATAATAATTAATAATAATAAAAAAGAAAACGTATTTAGAGGCATAATTCATAGAACCTTATGATCTGTTTATTTAACATCCAAACACTTCTGCAGTGTTATTTTCTTACAGAACAATACTGGGACAACATGGGAAGGAATTACACAGGGTGCAGGTATTACCTGGGGAATGTTGGAAACTGTCTACTTCATAAGTAGAGAGGGAAGGGGAAAAATAGAGCGGAGAAAATACTCAATTCCTAGATCCTGGCAACTAGGAGGCATTAAATAAATATTAGTTGAAAACAGTCACTGGGATTTTTGTTTTAATTTTTCTTAACACTTTAAGATAAAGCATTGGTAAATGTTATTTCCTAGTTTCTTCATCTGAAAAGCTACTTTATCCTTAATATATCTTGGGATAGTAATAATACATTAATGAGATATGCTTCCTTTTGAATAGACTCTGTTACTTCACATGATTAACTATTTTACTATTTTGCCTAGCTGTGTATTTTTCCAAAATTCTTCCAAACATATATTTGAACACACTTCCAAATAGTCAAACTATTTGTTAATCCTCTTGTCTTTCTGTGATCTACTGATACATTTTCTGTGGTCTAGACCTGTCACTTCTATACTCTGTAATCCCTTTTCATTTATATATATTTATTTTATTTCTTTGGTTATTTACACTTTCTTGAAAATAGTGTGTTCATGTTATATGACTCTATCTATCTTAAAAATAATTGAAATTAGGGTCTTGAAGAGCTACACACTCTTGTTTGTATATGCAGCACCATGAGTTATAGCCAAGACATGGAATAAACCTAAATGATCATTTTTTTGGAGAGTTTTTTTTTTTGTTTTGTTTTGTTTTTTTTTTTTTTTTTTTTTTTTTTTTTTTTTTTTTTTTTTTTTTTTGCTATAGGGTACATGCTCTCACCAGACAGACAGAGACACAGAGAGACAGAAAGCGAGAAATGGCCACACCACAATCCCTTCTCCTCCATTCTCCTCTTGGGATCTTGGGCACGCACACACACGTGCCCGGTGTAAGTTTTAAGCCACCGGGTCCGGGATGCGAACCACGGTCGACTACGTGGGAGTCCAGCAACATAGCCATTATGCTAACTGCTGATCCCCCTAAATGATCGTTAATGGATAAATGGATGAAGAAAATGTACTTTACACATGAAATGAAATATTACTCAGTCTTCAAGAAAATGAGGTCTTATCATGATGATGCTGGTGGTAGGGCACTGCTCCATAACGATGGAGTCATATGTGAGGCCCTAGGTTCCTATCCCACGTAACCTGAACAAACCAGGTATGCTCAGGGCATGTCCCTGATCTTGGTCAGCTGGAAAGCTGGGATTTGGGCATAGTCAGACCCCATCAAGAATAAAGGTATCTTTCTTTCTCTCTTTCCCATGAAAGAAGGAAAGAGACATAAAAAACAAAAAAGGAGATTCTGGTTCATGTGACAGCGTATATAAATCTGGAGGACATTATATTAAGTGAAATAAGCCAGTTGCAAAAGAAAAAATACTGCATGATTCTACTTTTATGAAGAAGCATCTAACTAATAGTGATAGAATATAGAGTCAAACTAATAGAAAAGAGAGTAAAATGGTGACTACCAGGGGTTGTGGCATGAAAATTGGGGATAAAATTGAGTATAAAATTTTACAAAATTCCAGTATAGAGAGATAAAATAACCTCTAGAGATCTGTGTACAATACATGCCTATATATCATGCACAATATTAGTTAAGAAAATAGAGCTTATGTTATATTCTTATTGTAATCAAAACCAAAGAGACAAAGAAAGAAAAATGAGAGAAAGGAAAAAAAGAGTACAGAGACTATTGAGCAAATTTTTCAATCCTAGAATCTGAAAATGTTTTTTTCAAGAAGCAAGAATATTTGTTTCTTTGGGTTTTTGTTTCTGTTTTTGTTTTTGTTCTAGGGTATATGTACTTGCTGGAAAGAGACACCCACAGAGAGAGGGAAAGGGTGAAATCAGTCCTCAGAGGGGATGGTCACACCATAATCACTTCTCTCAGAATTTTGGGCACACATGCACTCATGCCCAGTGTATTTTCCAAGCTGCTGAGAACAAAATTGGAACCTCACAGTCTGCCATCCAGCTGCCTTAACCACCATACCACCTGACCAGCCTGCTTAGTATTTTTGAGAAGCAGATTCTACAGTTGATTCGGATAAAGCAGGAATATTAAACATAATTGCATATAAGATTCCAGTATTCTTATTTGAGTATATCTGTGTATACTCAAATAAGAAAATAATCTAGCTAAACAATTTATTAAACTCAACCTAGCTAAATAATTTAATTTGGGAAGAATAGTATAATAATATTTATGCCAAAAATAATCAACACAATTTAGAAAAGTAGCTATTACAAAAATCAAAACCAGGGACCAGCAGTTAGCATAATGGCTATGTCACTGGACTCCCATGTAGTCGATCACAGTTCGAGTCTTGGACCCGGTGGCTTCGACTCAGGCCGGGCCCGTGTGTGTGTGTGCCCAAGATCCCGAGAGGAGAATGGAGGAGAACGGATCGCAGCGTGGCCATCCTGCCGGGGGCTGATTTCTTTCTTTCTGTCTCTCTGTCTCTCTCTGTCTTTCTGGCAAACTCATGTACCCTATTTCAAAAACATCTCAAAAAAAAAAAAAATCAAAACCAAAAGCAAAATAAACAAAAACTTTCCACAAATTCCTGGACTCTCTTTCTGGTGAAAAGACACTAGAGTTTTATGGAGAAATATAATTTTATGTAAGATAGTTTAGAGATTTTTGACTATTTCCAGATTTCCACCAGTTTCAACATTTATATACTAGTGGTAAAATGATGACTTATACATCTTATCAATTGCTGCATTGATCATAAATGTTGCCTGCTTTTATTCAAAGATAGCTATACTAAACTTTAAGTAGGCGCAAATAAAACCCAGACAACCTTGAAGGTGGAGGGTGCAGATTTCTCTGTAACACAGGAAAAAGAAAATTGGATTCAACCTAATGAACTAAGAAAACACTAAAAGTAAAATGGCATTGAGAGAAATTAGTCAGATTTTTCAGAGGACTCACCGTTCTGGGTTAGCAACTTTAAATTTTTACTGGCTCCTCTTACTTACTTTTGGAATAAAAACTACTTGTGTCATGACCACTTATTTCATGTGTATATTTGGCTAAAATTGATCATCTTAAAAGAAAATTATGCCTAATATTGAACCTAGATGTATTTCTTGCAATAGAAAAAAAAATACATCCAGCTTCTATATAATATGTAGTTATAACTTAAAATGTATTATTAGAAACAAGAATTTCACGTTATTGTTAATCAAGGAAGATGAATTTTATTTTCCCATGTATCAGAAGGCAGAATATGCCTGTGTTTTCCTATCGTGTACTGAAACTATAAGCCATAATTCAATAAAAAAAGGGGAGGGAACCAGCAGTTAGCTTTATGGCTATGTCGCTGGACTCCCACGTAGTCGACCGCGGTTCGTGTCCTGGACCCGGTGGCTTAAAACTCACGCCGAGTGCGTGTGCGTGCGTGCCCAAGATCCCGAGAGGAGAATGGAGGAGAAGGGATTGCGGCATGAACATCCCCCCTGGGGGGTGATTTCTCACTTTCTGTCTCTATGTCTCTCTCTGTTTGGCGAGCGCACGCGCCCTATATAGCAAAAACCTCTCCAAAAAAAAAAAAAAATAAATAAAATAAATAAATAAATAAATAAATAAATAAATAAAAAAGGGGATAAAGTCAATGGTGCAGGTATGTGCCAAGATAGTGTAACTACTTAAAAATGGAGAAAAAAGTGACCTTTTTCTATTTTTTGTAAATTAAAGTCATTTACTGCATATTTTCTCTAGTAACTTGGAAAAAAATTTTGTACTCAATAAGAATTTTTTGGAGTATATTATATATTCTCTACAATATTTTACATCTAAACTATCATTTAAACAATTTATGAGAAAAATAATTTGTAGAAATGTTGTGTTTTTTTTCTGTACATTCAAATGTGGCTAACATCTTATTAATTAATTCACTCTTCTTCACATGGTAAATTCAAACAGAAATTGTTAAATCTGTCTAACATATATCTCACTGTATTGTGTGAAATAATAAATAAGTAAAGAATACCATTTGGTGATGATCATGGGCAATTTACAGTGCAGAATACATGTAGCACTATTTCTACTCACGATCTTAATAGCAATGTCAGTAACACATAAATGGCGATTCAACAGCTCTGCAGAGGCTCATTCATGACTAGCAGAAATGATGTACTAATAAGAGCTTGCTCTTTTAAAAGAATAATTTAAGTGGCAATGCCTGTGATTATATTATAATGATTAACTTAGGTGAATATAACGAAGCATGTAGTGAATTCTTAATATCCATTTCAGAAGGAGTAGGTTACCATAGTCTACTTTGATCTCAGTATGTTCAAAGTATATTCTACTAAAAATTTGGGTGGTTTCTGAGATCAAAATATTCATGTGGAACAAACATAAAAAGCATACAATACGTGTCGCCTGGTGTATTCATTAAGGTTCTCAAAGTAGATGGCTTTTATATTTCCAGCAGTTTTCCCCAATTTTCTCTTATCCAATAATCGGTTTTGTCCAAAGGCACATTTATACACATGAAATGAGTGGACATGAAACGCCAGAGCTTTCCCTTACATTTGTTGCACTGACAGCCACAGATCACTGCACAGTAAGTTAGTCATAAGAGTCAGTAACCGTCATAAAAATTTTATTTATTTGTGATAGATAATGCTATCTGTATTTATAATAGACTATATAATATTTTGAAGTACATATACATTGTGTTATGATTAAATATAGCTAATTAACACACGCTTTATCTCACATAGTTACCATTTTTGTGAGGAAAACACTTTACATCCAATCTCAGCAATTTTTGATACTCCAATATAGTGTTAACCATAGTCACCATGCTGTTCAATACAACTCTTGGACTTATTCTTCCTATCTAACTGAAATTTTTGTACTCTTTGACTGATATCTTGCCAACTCTCTCACCCTCAAACACCTCAGTACCTGAAAACCACCATTTTATTCTATACTTTTACGAGGTCTTTTTTGGACTTCACATATAAGTGAGATCTTACGATACTTATCTTTCTTAACATCTTCCAAACATATCCATGGTTTTGCAAATGACAGTATTTTCTTTTGATTTAGGGTTTAGTAATATTCTATGTTTTATATATACCACATTTTCTTTACCCATGGTGTGGTAGATACTTAGGTTGATTTTGTACCTTGGCTATTTTGTATAATGCTGTGATAAACATGGGTGTGCAAACATCACTTCTAAATACCAATTTTATTTCATTCTATCTATACTCCACAGTTGGATTGCTGGATCATATAGTAATTCTATTTTTAATGTTTTTAGGGATGACACAGTATTTTCCATAATAGCTCTACTAATTTACATCCCACCGATAGGGTATAAGATTTCTTTTCTCCACACTCTCATGGACACTTTTATCTTCCTTTTTAATGGCTAGTCTTACAAGCATGAGGTGATAGTTCATTGTGGGTTTTGTTGTTGTTGTTAGTTTTTGTTTGTTCGTTTTTTTGCCATAGGGTGTGTGTACCTGCCAGAGAGAGAGAACGTGAGAAATCACCCCCTTCCTACCCAGTAGGGGATGGCCATGTCACAATACCTTCTCTTCCATACTTCTCTCTAGTTTTTGGGTTTGCATGTACACCACACCATGTTTTCAAGCTGCCAATTACAAGAGTCCAGCTGTGTAGTCTGCATGGTGGGATTCAGTTGCCTTAACCTCCATGCCCCTTCTGGCCCCTCATTGTGGTTTTAATTTGCAGTTGCCTAATGATTAGTGATGCTGAGGTTTTTTCCCCCATAACTTTTTGCCATTTATATGTTTTTATTTAGTTTATTTGCCCATTAAAACATTTTGTTTCGTAAATAAGTTGGTTGAATTCTATATGTATTTTTGATCCTATCCCATTAACAGGCACATAGTTTTCAAATATTTACTCATATTCTGTATGTTGTCTCATCACTCTATTATTTCCTATGCTGTTTAGAAACTTTTAATTTGATAGAAGCCCATTTGTCTAGTTTTGCTTTGTTGGCTATATTTTGGGGGACCGTTTTTAAAAAGTCACTGCCCAGACCAATATTATGAAGCACTTTTTCTTTGTTTTTTAAATCTCAGGGCTTAATTTTATCTAAATATTCTGGAAGATTATTGTCTTGTTACTGTGCTGTTGAACTCAATTTGCAAGTACTAGGTTGAGAATGATTGCATCTATGTTATTCAAGACTATTGGCCTCCAGTTTTGTTTTGTTTTCCCTTTTTTGTAATAACCTTTTCTGGCATTGGTATCCTGGTATTGTTAGCCTCGTAAAAAGATATTGGGTGTTTTCTGTCTTGTTTAATTTTTTATAAGCATTCAAGGGAAATGTTAGTATAAGTTTTTAAAATTTTGTCTTAATTTAACATTGAAACAATCAGGTGTTCAGCTCTCATTTATTTTTATCAATTATTCCTTTTTTTTTTTTTTTTTTTTTTGTGTGTGTGTGTGTGTGTGTGTGTGCTCACCAGAAAGACAAAGAGAGACAGAAAGACAGAAAGTGAAAAATCACCCCCCAGGGGGGATGGCCACGCTGCAATCCCTTCTCCTCCATTCTCCTCTTGGGATCTTGGGCATGCACACACACGCGCCCGGCGTGAGTTTAAGCCACCGGGTTCGGGATGCGAACCATGGTCAACTACATGGGAGTCCAGCGACATAGCCATTACGCTAACTGCTGGTCCCAATTATTCCTTTTTTTAAAAAAAATAGGAAACTTGTTATTTCTGATTTAATGTCCTTACTAATTATTTATCTGTTCATATTTTTTATACCTTTATAATTCAATCTTCATAGATTGTATGTGTCAAGGGATTTCTTTCTTCTCTTCTGGGTTATTCTGCTTATCTGCTTCTACTTACTCATAATGATGTCTTATGATCTTTTGCATTTCTGTTGTACAAGTGGTAATGTTTCCATTTTTATTTCTGACTGTATTTACTTATTTATTTATTGACAGAGAGATTTTTTACAATAGTACATAATGTGCTTGCCAGAGAGAGAGAGAGACAGAAAGCAAGAGATCACATCCCAGGAGGGATGATCATGCTCCTGTCCCTTCTCCATTCTCCTCTCTCAAGATTCTGGTCATGCACACACATGCACTTGGCTTCAGTTTCAAGCCGCTGGGTGTAGGACAGAACTGTGATCAGCCATGTGGAAGTCCAGCAAGGTAACCATTTCACCATCTGCTGTTACCATAAGTGTTTTTTTTTTTTTATGGTTTAGTTAATATTTGCTTAATTTTGCTTGTCTTTCTTTTCATAATACTGACACTGCTTGTATTTGGATATTTTTCTGACATCTTTTAAGATTTTATTTCTGCTCTTATGTTAATTATTTTCACTTTCTACTAACTTTGACATTAGAATTTATTTCTCAGTTTTCTAGTTTCCTATGGGATATTAAGTTGCTTACTTGAGATCCTTCCTCTTTGGCTGAGATTGGTACCTATTGCTATAAACTTTCATTTTAGAACAGTTTTTCTGTATCCCATAAGTTTTTATATGTTTTTCCTTTTTTTTATTTTCTTTTTTGTTTTTTGTTTTTGCTATACGGCACATGTATTCGTCAGAAAGACAGAGAGACGAAAAGTGAGAAATCGCCCCCTGGGGGGATGGTCACACTGCAATCCCTTCTCCTCCATTCTCCTCTTGCGATCTTGGGCGTGCAGGCACACATGCCTAGCATGAGTTTAAGCCATTGGGTCTGGGACTCAAACTGTGGTCGACTACATGGAAGTCCAGCCACACAGCCATTAAACCAACTGCTGGTTCCATGTTTTCCATCTTAACTTATCTCGAGATTTTTTATTTTTTAAGACAAAGATTTTTGCTTTAGGGTGCATGCATTTGCTAGAGAGACAAAGAGAGACAGAGACAGAAAGTGAGAAATCACCCTTGGGGGGATGGTCATGCTGCAATCATTTCTCCATTCTTCTCGGGATTTTGGACTTGCACACACACACACTTAGTGAGATATTTAAGCTGCTGGGTCCTGGTCTTGAACCGTGGTTGACGACGTGGGAGTCCAGTGATGTAACTATTATGCCGTCTGCTGGTCCTGAGGTTTTTGTTTGTTTGTTTGTTTTTAATTAAAATGTTTTCATTGGGTAATGGGCTGTTAGGAACAAGTTCTCAGATTTCTGTGTATTGGTTAATTTTTCAAAGTTTATCCTGTTATAAATTTCTTGTTTTACACCATTGTGTTCAAAAGATATTTAATTTAGTATACTCTAAATCCTCTAAAATTTGGTGAGGCCTTTCTTACTGTCTACCATATAGTCTGTCCTTGAGAATGTTCTATATGCAGTTTAACAGGAATATGTATTCTGCTGCCATTGATTCAATGTTCTATACATTTCTTTTAGGTCCATTTGGCCTAGAGCATAGCTTACATCTGATGTTTGCTTATTGATTTTTCTGTCTGGATAATCGTCTAGCCATTGCTGAAAGCAGGATGTTAAAGTTCCCTACTATTATTGTATCATTGTCTACTTCTTCTTTTAGATCTATTAATATTTATTTTATATACTAGGTACTACAATGTTGGATCTAATATATTTGCAATTGTTATATCATTTTGTTGAATTGACTTCTCTATCATTATATAATGACCTTCTTTATCTCTTTACAGTTTCAGAATTAAGATAATTATATTTTATATAACTAATTCTGCTACCTTTTGGTTCTATTTGCACAAAATATGTTTCTTTAATCTATTTATTTAAAGTCAGCGTGTGTTCTTACAGGTGAAAATTCTCTTGTAGGCAGCACTTTATTTATTTTTTTTCTTGTTTTTCATTTTTCATTTTATTCATTCAAATACTTTGTCACTTGATAAGGCTATTTAATTCATTTACACTGAAGATAATCATTATTAATAGGTAAGGACTTACTACTGATTTTTACTTGATGGTTTTCTTATGATGTGGATTCCTTGTTTTGTTGTCCTTTTGCATTTTTATAGTTGGATAGATGAAGTTTGGATCAAAAGGGAGGGAACTAGAAATGTCGCATCTGCCTTAGTTTACTGAAGGTGAAGGAATCCAAAAGTCTAGGGATATTGAAATGTTAGAGTGACTTTGCCATTTGATACTACTAATCCAACCTGAGAAGGTCTAGGAGGCATATCTTTTACCACCGCTATGAGAAATCACTTGTGAGTGTAGTCCCACCATTTTTTTTTTTTTTTTTTTTTTTTTTTTTTTTTTTTTTTTTTTGGAGAGGTTTTTCACTATAGGGCGCGTGCGCTCGCCGGACAGACAGAGAGAGACAGAGAGACAGAAAGCGAGAAATCACCCCCCAGGGGGGATGGTCACGCCGCAATCCCTTCTCCTCCATTCTCCTCTTGGGATCTTGGGCACGCACGCACATGCGCCCGGCGTGAGTTGTAAGCCACCGGGTCCGAGACGCGAACCGCGGTCGACTACGTGGGAGTCCAGCGACATAGCCATTACGCTAACTGCCGGTTCCCGTCCCACCATTTTTAAAAGGCTCTCTTATCTCTCTGTCCTGTACAACACATTTTATAATGGGAATTTCAGCCATTAAGTTGGGAAACCTAAGTGTACTGAAAGGAACTGGATCCAGGTAAGAAAGCCAATGTGGCAACACTCAACTGCCAAAGGCAAGGTGGACATGACTGCCATAATGAACAACAGAGTCAAAGTAATACAATACTCTGGCTTGCACAGACTTACAGCGTTAGCGAGTTTATCATGATATTCCTAGAAATAAAATACACTGGAATCTACTACATTCTAATCAGATTTTATATGCAGAAAGTTCTAGGGAAAGTAAGCAAGTCTAACCTGAATTATAAAAGCAGTGTTCTAACCCCTCAGTCAATTTCCAGACTTGAGCAAGTTTATAGGCCCTTTTCTTCTTGAACGAAGAGTAGGTTCTATTCCCCTGAGGAAGAATTCTATTACACTGTCAAAAATCTTTATTACTAATATTTTCCCCAGCTTTCCCAAAAGAATATTGGCTTGCTACTGGGGTAATTGTTCATTGGATAAAAGTTAATAATTGGATATTTGGGGGACTGATGGACACTGGCTTTGAATTGATCATGAGATCCAAAATGTCACTGTGGTCCACTAGTTGGAGTATGCTTTTATTAAGATTAGGTGTTCAATGGAGTTTTGACTCAGGTCCATCTAATTATGGCCAACTAGATCTCTAAACTGATTCTGTGGTTATTTTTTCTGTTTCTTTAATGCATAATCAAAATAACTATATTTAGCAATAGCCAAAATCTGCCCACTGGTTCCCTGACCTATGGAATTAGGTCCACCATAGCAAAAAAAAAAAAAAAAAAAAAAAGTCAAGCAGAAGACATGGGAATTATCTCTTCCTAGAAAAACAGTAAAAGAAAAGCAATAACATATTCCTGGAGGGATTCTAGATATTAGTGCCATTGTCAAAGACTTAAAAGATTGAGAAGTGGTGACGTAGAAGGAATGATACCTTATTCCCATTTAAATAGTCTATTTGCCCTATGCAGAAGACAGATTACTTAAGCTAATCATAGTGACTCTTACAAAAGGTGCTTTACCAAATGTGGTTTCATTGTTGGTGCAAATTAATTTGCATGTTTCCAGTACCTAGCATATATTTTGGTAAGTTCTTTGTTTGTTCCCATTAATAAAGGCCAACAAAAATAGTTTACATTTAGCTATTAGGCCAGAAATATACCTCCTTGGTCCAATATCAGGGGTATAACAACTCTTCAGTCCTATGCCATATGTTAACTGGCAAGAATTGGATCACCTTTCATTTTCACAAATGATCACACTGGTCTATTATATAAATTATTCACAATGTCATACATAATGATGACATTATGCCAATTGAACCTATAAGGAAAAAGCAACAACTATTGCAGACTTACTGATAAGACATTTATGTGCCAGAGGTGGGAAATTAATCTGATTCAAATTCAAAGGACTTCTATCTCAATAAAATTTCCAAGGGCCTAGTAATGTTGAGCATATTGACATGTTCCTTTAAAAGCAAAGAATAAATTATTACAGCTGATTCCTTCTACAGTCTCAGAAAAGATGCAATGTCTAGAGAGCCTCTTAGATTTTTTTTAAAGCAATATAGTCACCATTTAGTTAAATTACTACAGGCCTTTTACTAAGTGATCTGTAAATCTTCTAGTTTTAAGTGTTGCCCCAAACAGTAGTAAGAAGTACAACAGGTCCAGCCTGCTTAGTATGCTTCTGTGCCACTTAGTCAGTATGATCCAGCTGATTCAATAATGCTTGAAATGTCAGTAAAAGGTAAGGATTCTGGTTTGAAGAAACAGGCAAACTCATCTCATGTAGGTTAATTGCCACAAAGGCACTTAGGTTTTGGGGACAAAGTCTTGCTATTCCCCCTGGGGATAACTTTTATTACTTTATTTATTTTTTAACAGTTTTTGGCCTACTATTGGGCTTTAGTAGACACTGAAGTTTTGGCTATGGGCCACTAAGGCATTATGGGACCTACACTGCCTATCATGAGCTAGATGTTATCTGATACAAGAATCCATACAACCCATACAATTTTCCGTGCGTGGTACCTCAACACTAAATGATAGTAGTATATACGAGAGCAGGTCTAAGCAGTCAATGAAGGCACGTGTAATTTATGGGAAGTGGCCCAAGTGTCTTCGATTCCCACTCTTGCTATACTACCTGCTCTCTCTTAGCCTGAATCCTTGGTTTTATGGAAACTCCAAGTTCCCTGGAGTGATTAATGAGTGGTTCTGCGTTATATGCAGGCACTACAAGATAGCAAAAAAACTGCAGCACTATAAGCTCTTTCCTAGAACATCCCTGAAGGAGATTAGTGAAATTATTCCAGTGAGCAGAACCCTAAGCAGTATATTCAAGCCTATAATGGAGCTGGCAGGGCATGCTTACTGCTTAATCCAAAGTAATTGACATGTTTTTACTAGTTTGAAAGACAGAAAATAAGTTCATATTCTAATTTATCTTCAAAGCCTTAGAATAATAATAGGAATAAAATTAAGAGAAATTAAAATACTATCCAGCTTGCTTTGTTACCTAGTTCAGTTATTTTCCTTGAAATAAATATTCTTCGTATTAATAAATGCTTTCATTTTCAGAATTCTGAAAGTTTTCCCCAGTGTTATTGTTGGTTTTAGTGAGAAATATATCTTTATTTTAAATTTTTAAAAATTATTGTATTTATTTAAAAAAATTGGTGTTGTTACATCAGACAAGATAGACTTCAATGTAAAGAAGCTGTTCTGGAACCGTTTCCATGTTCTTCTGCTCATCTTATTTCCCTCTAAATATTTATTTTAGAAATATTTATTAAGTCCTTCATTTTTCTCACATGTTCTAAGTGTTAACTTTCATTTTATTCACACTGTTACTGTTTGAAAGATGATTCTCATGCACACTGTAATTGTCTACTTACTGTATACAAGCTTATTTCCTAAAATATTAATTTTTATAAATTCTCTTACTATTAATATTTTCCTCACCACAAATTGCTCTTGTTTACAAGAAATTTATCCTGGAATTGAACTAGCATGATCTGATCCTACTAATCCTAATCTGTTCATTCAGTTCTTACTAATCATTTCATTAATTTGAAGATAGGGGACCAGCAGATGGTGTAATTTTTATCGCTGGTCTCCCACATAGTCAAGCTCAGTTTGAGTCCCAGCTCTGGCAGCTTAAAACTGACTCTGAGCACATGTGCATGTGTGTCCAAATTCTCCAGAGGAGAATGGAGGAGAAGGGATTGTGGTATGGCCATTCCCCCTGGGGGATGATCTCACTCTTTCTGTCTCTCAGGCAAGTGCACATGCCCTATAGCAAAAATCTCTTTCTCAAAAAAAAAAAAAAAAAAAAAGAAAGAAAGAAAAAGAAAAAGAGTTTGAAGATAAATTAGATTATGAACTTAATTTATAATTTAAAATTCATAAAACAACTTAGTTAATTTGAATTAACTATTTAATATTATGTGTGACATACTTAAAAATATTCCAAGTCAAAATTTAAAAAGTGGACTTTCCAACTTTGGGTAAGTATTTTGCTTTTTTTGGATCCTATTTTTGTAACTTTGGTTTATATAGTAGCACTGCAGTGAAGATTAAGGATCAAATAAGTTAATATATATAAAAAACACAATTCAAATGTCAGTTTGTGCTATTTCCTACATATTACACGATCTAGAAAAGATTTACAAGCAAAAGTTTGATATAAACTCATTATTCCTCAAATCAAATAAGACAGCCAAGGGCATAATTACAGTTT
The DNA here is from genome assembly GCA_026018925.1 of Tupaia tana. Lineage (NCBI taxonomy): Eukaryota > Metazoa > Chordata > Mammalia > Scandentia > Tupaiidae > Tupaia > Tupaia tana. The sequence goes on from JAKSZU010000005.1 coordinate 60,903,476, forward strand.
AATGAAAGAATCTAATACTCTGCCCTTAGAAAAGGGTAATTGGGATATAAGTGAGGTAGAATGCGTTTCAACTCATATAATTTTTTTCCTGCGATTTCATACAGCAGTGTAGAATGTTGCATTTACCCCTGAAAATGCATAATAAATAGGCAAACCTTTATCCAGATTTATAGAGCCATTTTCTGAGCGAGAATGATGATGTTTCTGTCTGTAAAATTTGAATATTTCAAGCATAATTTTGCTGAAAAGCAGTTTATCAGGCTTCTGTATTGTTTAAATTAAATAGCTCTTAAAAGATTTGATAGCACTCACTCAATGTCCAGTATGGCCTTTTATCTCATAGTAATCAAATGCCTGCTGTTTACATGGGCACATGGCCATTTATATTTAATAAAAGCTAATTTACTTCTTAAATCCTTTTCACAGAATGTGCATTTACAACATAATATTTTAAAAATATTTTATTTCCAAATAATTAAAATTATTGGGGAGGATTATATAATTTCTGGAAAACTGAGGATTCTTAGAAAAATGATAGTATTTATAATGACAGATTTCTACAGGTAGTTGTCTTCCTTAAGACTAATAGGAAAGAAAAAGCAATCAAAATGAGATTTGGATAGTTTAGAAGGTTTTTTACATACCGCATATCAAACAAATTTCTGACTCACATCTTTCCCACAAATTATTCACCTTCCAACATTCTTTAGTCTTTATATAACACTGCTATCCATCTAATTGTGAAAGAAATCATTTATTACCTTATTCACTTATTCCAATTCATTGCAATTTCAGACTGTGTTATTTCCTAAATTGCTATTACGTCTATTCATTTTGTAGTAACTTCACAGTCATCAGCTTGGTCTAATACATACATATATATATATACACACACACACACAAACATACACACACACAAACGCACATATACATATATGTATTTTAAGAGATTTTTGCTATAGGGCACATGTACTTGTGGGAGAGACAGAGGGAGAGAAAATGACAAATCACTCCCTGGGGGGTGACCACACCATAATCCCTTCTCCTCCATCCTCTCCCCAGGATTTTGGGCACACATGCAAACTCATTCAGTGCAAGTCTCAAGACACTGGGTCCAGGACCTGAATTGTGTTTGGCCATGTTGGAATTTGGCACCTTAACCCTACATCACCTGCTGAATGCCTTGTCTCATTTTTCAATGATGTGTATCCTCTGACTGATACCTCTGCAAGTATTAGTTTTCCCTTCCATCCATTCACTCTATTGCATCTGGTCTGACATCTCCAAAGTGTAAATTAATAATGTCACATGCCTACCAAAACCCAATCAGTGACTTTCCATTGTTCTTAAGATAAAATCTAAAAGAAATCTAAAAGATAAGAATTAATCATTCTGGTTCCTTATGATCTATTTTTATAATATTATTCCTTTTTATTTTTGGTTTCCAATACACCTTGTGTTATGTTGGGAAGTGATTAATAACCAATTTTCTGGGGAAACTAAAATCAAGATTTATATTATTTACTAATTTCCATGTGGCAAATTCTTCCAGTATCGCTACTATGCTCTTATCTAGCTATAATTTTGGGTTTTCTAGCAAGTATCTCCTTTTCCACCACCACCCTACCTTTCCAGTTTCTAGTTATCACTATTCCACTTTATATTTCTATGAGGTTATTTTTTTGTGTCTACATATAAGTATTTCTCTTCTGTCCCTTAATTATTCACTGAATATAATGTCTTCCAATTTTTTCTATGTCGTCTCAAGTGGCAGGATTTCATTAATCATCAGAGAAAAAAACAATCAAGATCACAGTGAAGTTTTCATCTCACCTCAGATAGAATGACTTCTGCCAAAAAAGACAGCTTCCACCCAAAAAAAGAACAAATGCTAGTAAGTATGAGAGAAAAAGGGATAATGGAACTCTCTCTCTTTCTTTCTCTCTTAAAATAAAAATGCCAGAGGGTACATGCACTTGCCAGAGAGAAGGAGTGAGAAAGAAGAAGAAAGAGCAAAAAGCATCCCCCATGAGGGTTGGTCACATGCAATCCCTTTTCCTCCACCTCTCCCTCCTTTCAGGATTTTGGGCACTTGCACGCACATGTGCCCGGAGTATTTCTCTAACTGCTGGATCTGGGACTCAAACTGTTGACTATGGTCATATGGGATCCTGTTACCTTTATCATGCCATAAGATGATCTGAAAAAAACTTTTTACACTGATCGTGGGAATGTAAATTAGTGCAACCATTATCATAAATAAATGGAATTCCCTCAAAACACTAAAAATAGAATTACCATATGAGCCAGCAATTCCTCTACTAAGCATATTTTCCAAAGAAGTAAAAATATGTTGTAGAGAAACCTGTGCTCCTAGAAGGCATGATATTCTTTGCTTCATGAGTTTTCAATATAATGAAAAGGGAGCATAAATGTAACAATGATGACATAAAATTCAACGTAAATTGATTTTATGGTTTTTTTGAGAGCTATTTTTGCTATATAAGGTGCATGTGCTCGCCAAACACGCACACACACACAGAGAGAGAGAGAGAGAGAGAGAGAGAGAGAGAGAGAGAGAGAAAGCGAGACATTAGCCCCCATCCCAAGGAGATTGGCCACACTGCAATCCCTTCTCGTCTCTTCTCCTCCATGCTCATCTAGAGATTTTGGGCACTCATGCACACGCACACATGCAACCTGTGTGTTTCAAGCCACTGGTCTGGGACTTGTACTTCGACCAGCCATATGGAGTTCAGTACCTCAACCACTACACCACCTACTAGCCTAATTTTATTTTATTTAATTTTTTAAAAATATTTTGCTTAGTGAAAGAGAAAGGGAGAAACAGGTACCTTTGGCAGGGACGCAACATGACGACGTGATCCTCCGGCTAGGCTACCAGCCAATCAGGATCACTAAAACAAGTATGCTGACCTGGGATTCAAACCCGAGTCTCTCATATGACTCCAGTATTGTGCAGCAGTACCTTACCACCTGTACCACCATATGTGGGCCAATTTTATTGTTTTATTTCTTCCTTCTCCATTTTCCCTTTCCTCTTTTTTTCATACTATACTTGTACAGTACCAAGAGAATTTCAGCTGATATTGGTGAAAGCACGTAATGGAAGCGTACATGGTCAGTATAATTATAGCTTTGACACTCCCCAGGGGGGATGAACACACTGCAACCCCCTCTCTTCTATACTCTTCCCGGGATCTTGGGCACACACAGACACGTGTAAAAGTACTTTTTTATTTTCTCTCTGAATGGTAGAGAAAGAGAGAGAGAGCCCATGCCTAACCAGGTCCTGACTCTGTGATCTACCCTGAGGCTCAACTACACCTGGATAATGGGCACATGTGTGCCTCATGTACTCTGAGAGATCTCTGGACACGGCCGGGAACTCTCCCAAGTGAGGCAACCTCACAGAGCATTATCACTGCCTCACCTTCTGATCCCTGGTAGATATTTCGTGATGTGCTCTGCTATCAGAGTCAGCTGTTTGTTACCCTTATAACGCCCTTTAGCTTTAAGCCTAGGGCGGGGGAAAAAAAGGAAGAAGAAGAGGAAAAGTAAAGAAAAAAGAAAAAGTAAGTAGATAATAATCTTTGTTTTATTGATCTCACCACTCTCTTGAAAGTAAGACTGGCACCATTTTTATCTGTATGTAAACCCCATTTTGTCTTTTCCAAGTCTCATCCTGATTTAAAATTTCTCCAATTCATTTTTTTAAATAATACTGTCACATTTACTCACAAATTCTTCTAGGTTCATGCTAGAAGATGTCATTGTTTTCTGGCTTGACATCCAATGTTCTTCATAGACGTTATTCCTTTCAAAATTATATGGTTAGGTGAATATTAGTTCACATGAAAATAATGTTAGCAAGATACCAGACATAATTTAAAGCAAATTAAATATAACTAACTCTATCTATCATCTAGTTATTGTAAGTGCAAGCTTAGAGTAAAATATACGCAGAATTCTATACAGTTGGATATTTCTCAAGCATTGTAACATTCCAGGAATGAAAAAGTGCAAAAAGCAAAGAAAGAAAGAAAGAAAGAAAGAAAGAAAGAAAGAAAGAAAGAAAGAAAGAGAAACAAACTTATCCACAAGTAATACAGGATAAATTTTGTTTATTTTTTCATCTGAAGATATATAAGAGTCAACTGTTGTTAAAGTTGGGTAAAATATAGTTCTGTTTATACTTAGTCTAACTACCACCAAATAAAGACATAAACAAGTAAATGTTGACATCAAAACCTATATGTGCAGAACAAATGACTCATCCATTGAGTTTTTCCATTTTTGAAGTCTTATTTTTATCTTTTTAATTATTTTATTTTACTTATTCATTAATTTATTTTAATCCAACCAGAGAGTGACACAGAGAGAGATAGAGGGGGGGAAAGTGAGAAAGCAAGCCTCCAGTTCTGGAAATCGAACCGTTGTCGGCTATGTGGGAGTGTCCAGCACCTTAACCACCATGCCACATGCTGGTCCCTTGAAGTATTAATTTTAGCACTAGTGTTATCATCAGTGCAACTGGCATAGCCCCAAAAGAATTAACATTTACTTACATAACAGTGCCTTTTTATAACTTATAAAGTGTGTTTTCAGTTTTGAAAGTAAAATATTACTGATCATGCTGTTTTTATCAACTTTGTCCCAGAAATTCTTATTTTGTGGTCAGAAATATGAACATCTTAATATATAAAAACATTAACCTTATCCAATTTCTTGATTTTTTGTGGCATAAATTAATTAAAAAAATAATTTCTTTAACAATAAGTATGACTCAAGTGTAGATAGGGATTATGCAATGTAATAACATTGATTCCTTTATATAATTCTATTTTAAATATTTGAAGTCAATATTCTACATGAACAGCAATGAAATACATAAAAATATTATTTAAAGGTTAAGAATTAGCCCAAGGAACCCATTACATATTGTTTGTGAAAGTTAAGGAATATTAAGCTTGTAACACATAACTAGATATTTATATTTGTAGCAATATATGCCCTTTAGAAAATAAAAGAAAAATATAATTTCCCTTTCCCCTCATATTACATGTGTTTGGGTATGTGTGATTATATTTGTGGCATTTACACACCCAATATGCATACAATAAACAGTTGATTTAACAGCTAAACTAAGCAAGGCAACGATCCAAAATGAATTACTGAATCTTTCTTATGAAATTATTATCTTATCTATTTTTAAGTCCATGAGAGATGTCACAACAATATTATTAGATTAACTAAATTAAAAATTACTTTGTGTAATTTTTGCATCCAATTAAAATGACAGTGATATTCCCTGTGTCTCTTTTTCTTTAGTCTGTGTTTGATCTCTGAGAAAATGTTCTAATTAGTTGCTTAATCACAACATTTTTTTTGTGAGAGTTTTTGCCATAGGGTGTCTGTGCTCACCAGAGAGACAGAGAGAGGCAGAGAGAGAGAAATCAAGAAACCAACTGCTAGGGTTAATGGGTATGCCACAATCCCTTCTCCTCCAGTCTCCTCTCAGGATCTTGGACATACACACACATACACCTGGCATGAGCTTAAGCTGCTGAGTCCAGGACTCGAACTGCAGTAGACTATGTGGGAGTCCAACAACATAACCATTACACCATCTTACAAAAATGTTGTAAGTCATTATGAAATACTTAGATTCTGAAGTCTAGACGTGAATCAATTCTTTTCCAGGGGCTTTTATTCACATTTTTATTTAGGTAAATGGAAATTTACCATCTTTTTATACAATATTTTAAATCCAAAAATAAATTTCAAAAGCAATTGTTATGAGTTTAGTGGTTGCTAGAACTTTATTATCAGTTGATCAACTGATAATAATATTCCTAACTGGACTGGTGTGACATGTGTTCATATTGGAAAATAAACTTTACAAGCTGAGTGATGTATAGTGATTGACTGTATAAAATAAATTAAAATAAAATGAAATATATTATTTAAGAAAAACAACAACAAAGAACTTTGCCTCTTGCTCTGGAATGAGCTACTAGGATCTTAAGTTGTGGGGGAAAAAAATAGGAATCAGAATGGAGACCTCTTCAGGTTTTTTAATGGACTTAAAATACTTATGGTATTATAACAGTTATATCCATCTACCTTCAGGCCATGTTGAAGAAGGGATTTTGGAGAAAGATTATATGTGTTGTGGTAGATAAACCTATTGACTTATCCTAACTCTTAATCTAACTCTTTTCAGAATACAAGTAATTATGTGCTTCGTAGAAACAGTTACTCGTAGATAGCATGATTACTTCCCAGAATAAAGAAAGAGTTTTCCCTTTCTTTACTGAGCTGTGAAAATATTAGTGATGATGTAGATAAGTTGAAAGGAGAGAAAAGATGTTTCCTCTACATCACCCTAAAGAAAGTTACCTCTTTATAATCTGGGGATTCCCCAAATCAACATTTTTGTTAGACTCTCATGCAACAAATAATGCTGGAGGAGCACTGAGCATATTGAAAACAAAACTATCAAAAATTAAAACATGTTTCCTCAATTTCCAAGTCAAGATGATCTTCTGTTGAGAAAGAAGACAATATGCATGAGCTAAGACTGTCAACTGTCACCATTGAAGGAGAAATGTATTAGAAGAGCTGGATTTGGTAAAAGAGACAACTAATAAGGGCCTAGGAAGATTCTGTAATCCCTACATAAGAGATGAGGGCATGCGTATATTCTCAACTGGGCTGGACTGAGACGTGTGTCATGCTGGGTAAAGTCTCTTTACAATCTAAATGATGTATAGCGATTAAATGTATAAATAATAAATATAATTAATAAATAAAAATTATAAAAAAAGAAAATGGGACGTCCACATGTTTTTAATAAAGTAAACTTGGGAAAACTAAAAAAAAAAGTCCTTCAAAGCAGAGGGTCCAGTATAATAAAAACTTAATTTTTTTATTTTTGAAAATATTTTTATTTAATTTTCTATCACATCATTTAGCTTACAAAGTGAATATTTCAATATGTGAACATTTCTCCCTAGTCCAGTTGATAAAACTATAAAATTATCTTCAAAAGATAATATCACATTTCTTATGAGAACTAAAAATATATCGGAACCAGCAGTTAGCGTAATGGCTATGTCGCTGGACTCCCGCATAGTCGAACGTGGTTCGCGTCCCAGACCCAGTGACTTAAAACTCACGCCTGGTGCATGTGTGTGCGTGCTCAAGATCCCGAGAGGAGAAGAGATTGCAGCATGGCCAACCCCCCGGTGAGTGATTTCTCACTTTCTGTTTCCCTGTCTTCTCTCTCTGTCTGGCGAGCGCACGCGCCCTGTAGCAAAAAAAAAAAAAAAACCTTTTCAAAAAAATACCCTATGAAAAGATCCCTGATACAAAGTTGGTATTTCAAAAATGTTGGTTGTTATATCTTTTACACTCTCTCCAAGTGGATTCTGTTGGCAATAATATTTTGCTTTATACAGACATAATTTTAATAAAACCATGTCATATTCTTTGATAGTTAATTTCCTGAGTAGGCCTTTATTTTGCCATTAAAATGTCAGGTTTTATTTGAAATGTGCATTTGGAGAAAATTTTAGTAATAGCAACATAAGCATGATAACACTGAAGAATATGTTTTCAAAAATGTAATATAAAATATTTGTTAAACTACTGCTGCATTTTTCACTATACGTAGCAATAGTCTTATCTCTAATCTTCTTTCAACTTGTTACATGTTTTTCTTCTTTTTTATTTTATAATGTTTTTTATACTTCACTGTTGTACTACTTTGTGGGGTGCATTATTGCTTTTCAAAGCCTGCATGCAGGGTGGGATAATAAAATCAAGGATATTTCCATATTCACGCTCTTCAACAAAAAAGTTACATCATGTTGCACGTTTTTGATCTTTACTAGTTATTTTATTTTTTAAGTTTTTAAAATTTTATTTATTATTATTTTTTAGATGTTTTTGCCTTAGGGTGTGTGTGCTCACCAGAGAGAATGAGAATCAGAGACAGTGAAAGGGAAAGTGAGAAATCATTCCCCAGGGGAGGATGACCACACTGCAATCCCCTCTTCTATTCTCTTCCCAGGATCTTGGGCATACACAGACACGTGCCTGGTGTGATTTCCAAGTCACTGGATCCAGGACTCAAACTGCAGTTGACCATGTGGGAAATCAGTGATGTCACTGGTATACCATCTGCTAGTCCTTATTATTACTATTATTATTATTATTATTATTTTATTTACTATAGGGCATGTGTGCTTACCAGAGTAATACAGAGAAAAAAAAGTGAGAAAGCAAAGTGCCAAATCTGACACTCAAAGCATGCTTGGCCATGTAGCATTCAACACCTTAATCACCATGTTACCTGTTGACCCCTTATTTTATTATATGTTTTTTTAACTTTAGGTTTTTGCCATAGACCACATGTACTTGCAGCAAAGAAAAAGAGAAAGAGAGAAAGAGAAAAAGTGGCAGATCACCCTACAGGGGTGATGGCCATGCTGCAATCATTTCCCCTCTATTTTCTTCTTTGAATTGTGGGCATGCAGGCATGCAAGTGCACTTGGTGTGATTTTCAAGCTGCTGGGTCTGGCACTTGATCCAAGGAGTCAGATAGGTGGAATCCAGATCCTTAACCTCTGTGCCTCCTGCAGAATCTAGATGGTTGTCTTTTTTTTTAGAGGTTTTTGCTATAGGGTGCGTGCGCTCACCAGACAGACAGAGAGAGAGACAGAGAGACAGAAAGTGAGAAATCACCTTCCAGCGGGTATGGCCATGCCGTAATCTCTTCTCCTCCATTCTCCTCTTGGGATCTTGGGCACGCACGCACACGCGCCTGGCGTGAGTTTTAAGCCACCGGGTCCGGGACGTGAACCACATTCGACTACATGGGAGTCCAGCGACATAGCCATTACGCTAACTGCTGGTCCCTAGATGGTTGTCTTTTAAGCCTGGAATCTTTTCTGTCCTTTATGTAGAAATGTGTGAGTGTGTGTGTGTGTGTGTGTGTGTGAGAGAGAGAGAGAGAGAGAGAGAGAGAGAGAGAGAGAGAGAGAGAGAGAAAATGCAAGGTCGAGAGAGACTGTAGCTGGGGATTCAAGACTAAATAATTCAGGCCTCAATATTCAGTTTTTATAATCAAATTCACCTACATGATTTTGTCACATGGATATTGTGAAGGTCAAATAATATAATGTCTAAATATATTCCTGTAGACTCTAAAATGTCACCTATATTAAAGGTTTATGATTTTAACATATAACAAATTATGAAGTCTGTTAGGCAAGAGCCAAATAATTCAGTAGAAGTTGGTGCCTGTAAATGTAAGATGATTCTGTGAGAAACTAACAAATTTAAGGCTTGGAGTTAGGGCATGTATCTATGGCTTTAAAATTTTTAGCCACTGTTTTTACTATAATTTTGTCATATGCTGATGGGACATATCTGTCCCCTTTAATTTGTGCCCCAAGCAATTTTATGTGTTATCATAGAGACCACATTTGGAGACATTTTAAAAATAGAATTGTTTACGTTTTTTATTGTTGCTGCATTAGAAGTGACAAACTTATCCATAATGAATTTTGCTTCATTTAAAATAAATCCATAATGTAGTCAGTGTTTATGGCAGCAGAAGATACTTAATTGTGTCTATATTATATCTATGGGAAATATTTGTGCTGAAGGCCAGGTGTTCCACTTTCGCGGACTGTAGGAGGTAAGGAATCCAGGAATATAATAGTAATTTAATCATCTTCATGTCTTTAATCCCCTCATGGCTTTATATTTCATTACGGCTTGCTTTATATGCTACATTGATAAGAGAAATAATACCTTAATTCATATCTGAGGCTCTAAACTTCTTCATAGAATTTTTATTTCCATGTTTGAATTAATTCGATGTAGATTCAAATGGAAGGAGGCCTGCATAAATTGCATGGCTCTTTCATTCCCCGTAGAACATACTGTTTCAGTGATTTATTTAATATGATAACTGTAACTAGTTTCAGGCAAGAAACTGTCACTCTTTAATGAGTCATGTGTAGTCTCGGAGAACTGTATAAAGAAAAAAATGCATTCTCTGAGACTGTCAGGAAATATATTCATACACAGATTCTAAACAAAAAGACTTCTTATTTGGCAGTTAGATAAGAGTGTGAACATTAGCCTTCTACCACTTCTCAAACTTCCCTCTGAAGAGAGATGCATTAGTCTGTACTCATTTCTTAGAGAAAGGCTGAATGTTATGCTTTCAAGTTCCCTCTCACAATGACCCATCAGGCTGAAAATCTATGCACATCACATTTATATACTCTTCTGTGACACTAAGTGCTTATTTCAAAATTAATATCTTGCATCCAATTAATATGAATGTGCTGTGTCACAAACAACATCTTGACATAATTAGAGGTTGAAGTTTCATAACAAATTTAAATTCTTGGTGTCCATGGTCATGCTATATTATCTTTAAATGAATTTTACCCAATTTAACAATTAGAAGAACATGCATGCTTCAAGTACCCACAAAATTTAAATAGTAAATAACAACACATATTCTTTAACACTTTTCTTTTAAGGATAGAAGTTTTGCATTGGAAGACTGAAAAAGCAGTAAATTCCCTACTTTTCCTCAGAAGTAAATAAAGTTCACCAGTACTTAAAATATTATTTAATGAATAAATATGCAGTAAATGTAGAAAATTACATTTATAGGGAAACAGCAGAAGACTGACTCTAAGAAAAGTTTTAGCTAAGCAATTCATTTTACATCCGGGACTGCACTAGCACAACAATTCCCATGAGACATTTTATTTCCCTTTGGCCACTCTCCCAGAATCAGCTGCTTTATTCTGCAGCCACATTTTCATGTAGCCACATTCTTCATTCTGAAGTGGCAGGTGGATATCAGTAAAATAGGCCCATATGTGCACCAACTCTGTGCAAAGGAAAATATCTCCAGGGCATTAACAAGGGTGCTTGACAAGTACTTCGCAGGATGATGTTTCAGATACTGGTTTTCAGTGAAGGCCTGCCTTTTTAGACTCTCTGGTCAGTGTTACATTCACCCGTTGTATACATGTGTGATACTAGGGTCTCAGTAAAATGTCCTTCTACCCTTTAAAATATTCTATGTCCATCTATTGAGGGTTTAAAATTAGATATTTGTTGAGAGGGGATATACAGTATGTATCTTTCAAAGTCTGGTTCACTTTGCTTAACATTAAATCCTTTATTTGCATCTACTTTGAATGATAGTCTCTCATAGTCTTTTGGCTGTTATTCCATTGTATATATGTGCCACAGTTTTTCAACGAAGCCATCAATTTTTGGATACTTAGGTTGATTCTATGTCTTAGCAAAAGTGGATAATGCTGCAATAAACCTGATGTACAAGTGTCTTTTTTTTTAAATTAATTAATTTACATTTATTCACTGAGCATTGTCACAGCATACAAAATGTAATTTCTCATCCAGAAGATGCTGCATAGTAGCCTAATCATACATAATTTATCATCAATAATTTTCCATTTCTAGTTTCATATATATATATGTATGTATGTATATGTATGTATGTGTGTGTGTGTGTGTGTGTGTGTGTGTGTATATATATATATATATATATATATATATATATATATATATATTTCCCCCTATTTCTCACCCTCTGCCATTTCCCATGCTCCTCCCACACTATCTCAGGTGTCCACAGTTGTTTTCCATTCCTTTTTTCCCACACGTTTTATTGATTCACAAAATTTCTTAAATAATCCAACTACTTTCAATAGCAAGCTTTGCTGATATATACATATCTATGAGTACATGTCTGACTTAAGGCATGAATCTCTGAGTAGAATGAATGTAATATAAGGTAGCACCTATCTGATGCTATATAGTTTACTATGGTCATTAATTATGTATTTTTTACTATATTTTTCTATTTCAAGAAAAGCAGTTTTAACTTTAATAAATCAAAGAAGTGTTAAGGAAATATGCTTCTTGTCCATAGCATTAAATTGGTAATTTTCTTGGTTGCATTTTTTTCTCTTATTTCTGTATGTTTATTTAGTTTCACTGGTCAAACACTCCTTTCAGAATTTCTTGAAGCATAGGTCTGCTACTGGCAAATTCTTTCAAGTCTTCTTTATCTGAAAATGTTTTTATTCTTTCTTTCCATATGAAAGATAATCTTGCAGGGTGTAGTATTCTTGGTTGAAACTGTTTTTCACTTAGCACTTTGAATATATTTTCCCATTCTTTCCTTGCTTGCATTGTTTCTGATGAGAGGTCTGAGGTTAGCCTGAGAGGATAACCTTTGTAAGTAAGCTGATGTTTCTCTCTTATCAATTTTAGTATCTTGTCTTTGTCTATAGATTTGACCAGTCTGGCTATGATGTGCCTTGGAGAAGATCTTCTTGAGTTGATTCTGTTAGGGGTCCTTTGTATTTCGTGGGTCTGTATATTTGAATGCCTCTTTAGATTTGGAAAGTTTTCTTTCAAAATTTTATGGAATAAATAGATTATCAATGCCTTTGTTAGTTTCTTCACCTTCTGGGATACCAATTATTCTAATGTTTGGGTGCTTAATGCTGTCTAGTATTTCTCATGTAGTATTCTCATTTGGGGGGGTTATTTTCTCAGTTTTTTTGCATGTTTTTTCTAGATTAGAGGTTTTACCTTCAACATACAAAATTCGATTTTCTGCATGGACTAATCTGCTTTTAATACTTTCAAGGCACGTTTTGATTTTCTGAAGGGCAGCCTTCATCTCTAATAGCTCCATTTGATTCTTTTTCATGGTGTGTATTTCCTCTTTCAGATCATTAAAGAACTTCAACACCTCCTGGAACTCATTGTCTCTTTTCTCCTACATCTTTTGGGATTCATTATCTCTCAGCTTTTGCATCTCGTTTAGTTTTGTCACTATGAATATTCTGAAGTCTTTATCAAACATTTCCAAGAATTCTACTGAACTGTTTGTAGATGATGAGGTATTGTTCTTTTCCCTTATGGGAGAGATATTTTCTTGGTTTCTCATGTTTCTTGTACCTCTGCGGTTGTTTCTGGTCATTCTGTGACAAAATTTTTCCTCCACCGTGCTTTGCAATGTGGTATAAACAGTAAAATTAGGAGTTCAGATTTATAGAAAGAAATTTCTTTGTTTAAGAAGAAGATTCGATAAGTGTTGAGGATTTCAATGACTATAAAAAGATTCAGATGCTTGCTACTGTGCATTTTGGCCTATGTAGACATTAAGTGTCTGGAGAGTGAAGCTTAGAATAAGAAAGAAAGATGAAAAAATATAAGCAAAAAGAAAAAAAAGGAAAATACTACCAAAAAAGAGTAAAAAATGAAAACCTGTGCGAACACACCAAACACACCTCAGCTTTAAATTGACTTCTGAAATTAACAAGTGAAAGAAAAGGCCCAAGCTGAGGAGAAGTGCTAGAATAATTTAAAAAAAAAAAAGTTAAAAAATTTAAAGGGAGAGAGAGAGCGTGAGACAGACAGAAAGGATGAGAGAGCATGAGACAGACAGAAAGGGAGAGAGCATGAGACAGACAGAGAGACAGCCAGAGACAGAGAAAAGACAGAGGTCATCCTACCTTGTCTGAATATTTTGGGAGTCTAGGAGGTGGGTTTAGAGCATGGCTTCCCTGAATACACCGGGACACACCTCAGCTTTGAATTGCGTTCTTGTCTGAATGTTTTGTGAGTCTTGCAAATGTCTTTCTTACCATTTTCTTGTCCTTTGGGTAAATACCAAGGAGTTTGATTACTGGGTGATATGGCAGTTCTATTTGTAGATTTTTGAGGAAACTCCATATTGTTACATACAGAGGTTGTGCTGGTTTACATTCCCACCAACAGTGTAAGAGGGTTTTCTTTTCACCACAGCCTTGCCAGCACTTGTCATTCATTATTTTTTGGATTCTAGCCATTCTAATTAGGATTAAATGGTATCTCACTGCTGTTTTAATTTATATTTCTGTTATGACAAAAGACGTTGAACATTTTTTTCCAATTAGTACTGAATGTCAGCACTCTATGGCAGAAATACAGTGATCTGAAGGTATGATAGCAGAGAGTCTAAGTGTAGATATGAGAGATTGTGAAGAAGGGAAGTGAGTGGTAGAGATCGGGTGTTAGAAAGTGGGTGGTAGAGGGTGAGAGGGAGGGGCTAAGGAAAGAAATATTTAACAGCCAAAAGAATGTAAAGATCTCAGTTTAAGATAGAGTGTAATTTTTGCTTATAAAAATAAAAATTAAAAAATACATATTTTTTGCAATTTTCACTGTCTATTTGGAAGGAAAGATGTACGTAGAGAGATTGCCAATCATCACTCACTCCCTAAATTTTCCACCATTCCCAAAGTATTACAATAATGTGTATATCCATTTATTAATTTGTTTACTCACTACTGTGTGATTGATTAGTAGAGAGATTGCCAATCATCACTCACTCCCTAAATTTTCCACCATTCCCAAAGTATTACAATAATGTGTATATCCATTTATTAATTTGTTTACTCACTACTGTGTGATTGATTAAAAGCTTACAATATTGCAAAACTTGTAATAAACAGTGGGGGAGGTTCTTATTATAGTCATAGTCACTGTTCTTTGAAAACATATACTTGAACTCAATAAAAAGAAAATATAAAAGAGTAAATATAAAAAGGCATATATTGTCAATATGATTCAGATTACGTATTTCCATAATTTTATTCAAATTGAGTATTTTATAGTGTTTCATGCATCAAAAATCATTTGATCTTCATCATTTTTGTTTTTTTCCACCATACTTACTATTTATTTATTTAAATTGACAAGCACAAATTTTATTTACTATATATATATATATATTAAAGTATGAATACATTATAGAAAGGCTGAGTTAAACTAATTTATACACTACCTCAGTTAAATATAATTTTTTTCTGTGAAGTGACCACCTAGAATTTACTTTCAGCAATTAAGTATAAGATATATTGTAATTAAGTACAGTCATCATCACATATTATAGATATTTTGAGCTATTCCTCTTGTCTAATATAATTTTGTGTCCTTTGAGCAACATATTCTTTAAAATAATACTGTTAATGATAAATAAAAATAAATAAATAAACGACAAGAATAGCTGTCATTAAAAATAAAGGGCATATATATATATATATATATATACACTGTTTTTGAGATTTTTATGATAGGATTCTCACAACTTAGCAATTTAATTGAAATATTATTATATTATTATATTATTGTTATTACATATTATATTATAGTATTATATGTTATATATTATAACATATTATTATTTTATTATTCTCACAATTTAGCAATTTAATTGAAATATTATTTAAGTGCTGGGTTTCTTTTCTGATAATTTTTCTTAAATAACTGAGTACTTCAAAATTTCATATAGAGTATATTTTTTCTTGGCTATATGATGGTGCATCCTGATACCAGCTAATTAGTTTTTAATATTTCTGCCTCTCCTTGTCAGCGTACAAATCATATTCGGAGCTCTTTTTGGGTTTATTTAGATAGTTATGAAACAGAAAACATATTTTGACCTAATTCCTAAATGTGTTTCACATTTTCTCCTGACTATGAATTCTCAGTTTTCTAAGACTAGGATTCTGTAGGATTTGGTTTCTGATGGTCCTTTGTGCTTTGAGGCTGACATATAAATATTTGCTTTGAGCTTTATAAAAAATTTAATTAAGGATTAGTGTGTGCTTCTTCATGATCCTGCATTCTTTAGTCAATGTTGCTTAAATGCAAATGATGCCCGTGTAATGCATGCACACTGTCATCACTAAACAGCCACACACAAACTCGTTCCTATGCTGCTACCTTTGAAATGATAGCTCATAAAATATTTATTAAAAGATTGATAAATCACAATAAAAAGATGATACTCAAATCCTATTCAGTAGACTATGAAGTCAATTTAAAGTGAAATGGATTAATTGAGAGAGATGTAGCTTATGTCATATAATTATTATGTGCCATCAGATTAAAGTGCACATCAAGTTCCACTTTAAAATATTTATATATACATATATGTATGTGTGTGTGTGTGTATATAAATATATATATATATGTACACACATGCACATGCACACACATTCCAGAGTGAATAACAATTCTATAAATTTATTATTCTTTTACTACTGGCATTCCATATTTAAAACAAGGTACATACACAATATTAATAAAATCATGTTAAATCAATCCTTGTTTGTTAATCATAGAAAAGTCAAATAATCGAATCCGGATCAAGCCGGCCAGCAGTTCCGGACACCAGGCGGACTGAGGCTGCAGGCCAGACCCTTCCGAATCTCCGCCCATCCCCAACATTCCTCCTCCTTGGACCCCAGGTTGGTTGTCTGGGACTTTAAGGCGAACTCCCACCCCACCCCATCCGCAATCCGGATCGAGCCGGCCAGTAGTTCCGGACACCAGGCGGACTGAGGCTGCAGGCCCAACCAACCTGTTCCTGTCACTCATCTGACCCTTTCCCACTAGCCTTTGGACTCTTTGAATTTTGGTGACTTGAATAGTGCGCGCGTCGCGCGATTTCCTTTTTTCCTTTTGTTTTTCTTTGCTCTTGGGTGTTGCTTATTAGGTCAGTTGAAAGCTCACCACTTTTTAGAAACAGCGAGTACTTTGGGCCATCCAGGGCTAGTGGCAACAGTTAATGGTAATTGTGAGCAACAGATAGGCCAACTATAAGAGAAATCATCGATTTTCTAAGCCTGTACAACTTTTAACAATCAAAGATACCTTAAATAAGTTAGGAAGAAGCATATAGATTACCTGATGACTAGGAATAATCGCAGAGGCTCAAGAAATATGAGCAACCAACAAAAGGCCTCTCCCTCAAGGGAAATCATCAAGCCTACATCACCCACAGTCAATACAATGGACGTCGTGGACATGTCTGATAAGGAATTCAGAATATTTGTAGTGACCAAACTAACTGAGATGGAAGAGAAAAGAGACAAAGAGCTCCAGGAGATGAGGAAGTCCTTCAATGACTTGAAAGAAGAAATGGATACCTTAAACAAGAACCAGATGGAACTTTTAGGATTGAAGAATGTGATACAGGAAATCAAAACCTCCCTTGAAAGTATTAAAAGTACGTTAGACCAGGCAGAAGATCGAATCTCTAACGTAGAACACAAAACATCTGACCTAGAAAAAAGTATCAAGAAGATTGAGAAAACAACCATGAAAAATGAGGATAATATACGAGGAATACTGGATACCATCAAGCGCCCCAACATCCGGATAATTGGTATTCCAGAAGAGGAAGAAAATAATAAGGGCCTAGATAATTTATTTCATGAGATCCTGGAAGAAAACTTTCCAAATCTAGAAAGGCATTCAAATATCCAGACCCAAGAAATGCATAGGACCCCGAGTAGAATCAGCCCAAAAGATCCTCTCCAAGGCACATAATAGCCAGACTGGCAAAAACAACAGACAAAGACAAGATACTAAAGTTGGCAAGAGGGAAACGCCAAGTTACTTACAAAGGTCAACCCATCAGGCTAACATCGGATCTCTCGGTGGAAACAATGCAGAAAAGGAAAGAATGGGGAAGTATAGTCAAAGTGTTGAGTGAAAAACAATTTCAACCAAGAATACTATACCTGGCAAAATTATCTTTCATATGGGAAAAAAAAAGATAAAAACATTCTCGAATAAACAAAATTTGAAGGAATTTACCAACTCCAGACCAGCTCTTCAAGAGGTTCTGAAGGGAGTACTATACCAGGAAAACTAAAAAATCAGAGACAGTTATACTAGAACAAAAAGCAACCAAGAAAATGACTCACTTAATGATATGATCAGGTTTGGAAATATCGATAATTACATTGAATGTCAATGGATTAAACTCTCCAGTTAAGAGACATAGACTGGCTGAATGGATAAGAAAACAGAAACCCTCTATCTGTTGCCTACAAGAAACTCACCTTATGGATAAAGATAGACATAGACTAAAAGTAAAGGGCTGGAAAAAGATATTTCATGCAAATGGAAATCAAAAAAAGGCTGGAGTAACAATATTGATCT
Organism: Tupaia tana; assembly: GCA_026018925.1. NCBI lineage: Eukaryota > Metazoa > Chordata > Mammalia > Scandentia > Tupaiidae > Tupaia > Tupaia tana. The sequence goes on from JAKSZU010000005.1 coordinate 60,921,575, forward strand.
CAGACAAAATAGATTTCAAGACAAAGACTGTAAGAAGAGACAAAAAAGGGCAGTATATAATAGTAAATGGGGTAATCCAGCAATAAGACATAACCTTTATAAATATCTATGCATCCAACTCAGGTGCTCCTAAATATGTGAAGGAAAGACTGCTGGAGCTAAAAGGAGAGATAGGGAGAAATATTATAATTGTTGGAGATCTCAACACCCCACTGTCTCCTATAGACAGATCTTCTAGACAGAAAATAAATAGAGAGATACAGGACTTAAATGATACTATAAATGGAATGGGCTTGACCGATAGCTATAGAACTTTCCACCCTACATCCACAACATATACATTTTTCTCACCCTGACATGGAACCTTTTCAAAGATAGATCATATATTAGGACACAGATCAAGCCTTTACAGATTCAAAGGCATAGAAACTGTACCCAGCATCTTTTTTGACCATGATGGAATTAAACTCAAGATTAATTTAAAGAAACAACCCTGAAAAAACACGAACACATGGAAACGGAACAACCTACTTCTGAATGACTTCTTCACTACTGAAGAAATTAAGGCTGAAATAAAAAAATTTATGGAAACAAATGATAATGAGTACACAAGTATCCAGAATCTATGGGACACAGCAAAAGCAGTCATAAGAGGGAAATTCATAGCAATTAGTGCACATAAGAAAAGGATGGAAAGATGGCAAGTAGATAACTTATCATCATGCCTCAGAGAATTTGAAAAACAACAACAAACAAACCCCCAAAATGCCAGGCAAAAAGAAATAATAAAGGTTCGAGCAGAAACAAATGAAATAGAAAATAAACGAACCATACAGAAAATAAATGAAAGCAAAAGCTGGTTCTTTGAAAAGATTAACAAGATCGACACACCATTGGCTAGACTGATCAAGAAGAAGAAAGAAAGAAACAAGATTAATCAAATATGTGATGAAACAGGCAATATTACCACAGACATAGCAGAAATACAAAATATCATTAGAGGATACTATGAGCGACTTTACGTCAACAAACAAGATAACTTGGAGGAGATGGACAAATTCCTGGATGCATATAATCTACCAAGATTGGATCAGGAAGACATAGAGAACCTGAATAGACCTATAACAAGCCCGGAGATTGAATTAGTAATAAATAACCTCCCAACAAAGAAAAGCCCAGGCCCAGATGGCTTCACTTCTGAATTCTACAAAACTTTTAAGGAAGAGTTAACCCCTATCCTACTAAAATTATTTCTAAAGATTCAAAAGGAAGGAAACCTTCCAAATTCATTTTATGAAGCCTCCATTATCCTCATCCCCAAAACAGATAAGGATATGACAAAAAAGAAAAACTACAGACCAATATCATTGATGAATATAGATGCAAAAATTCTCAACAAGATACTTGCAAATCGTATCCAACAACATATAACAAAGATCATTCATCACGACCAGGTAGGCTTTATACCAGGGATGCAAGGGTGGTTCAATATATGCAAGACCATAAATGTAATACACCACATTAACAGAAAGAAAGATAAAAACCATATGATCATCTCAATTGATGCGGGGAAAGCATTTGACAAAATACAACATCCTTTTATGATTAAGACTCTCAGTAAGATTGGTATAGAAGGATCATTTCTGAACACAATAAAAGCAATCTATGAAAAACCTACAGCTAACATTATACTGAATGGAGAAAAGCTGAAAGCTTTTCCTCTGAAAACAGGTACTAGGCAAGGCTGCCCACTTTCTCCACTGCTCTTTAATATAGTACTGGAAGTCTTAGCTATTGCAATCAGAGAAGAGAACAATATTAAAGGCATTCGAATAGGCAAAGAAGAGTTGAAAATATCTCTATTTGCAGATGACATGATGGTATACTTAGAAGACCCAAAGGTATCCATGAAAAAACTTCTTGAAGTAATAAGTGAATACAGTAAGGTGGCAGGATACAAAATCAATATCCAAAAATCTATAGCATTTCTATTTATGAACAACAAATTGAACGAAGCTGAGCTGAAGAAAGGAATCTCTTTCACCGTAGCCACAAGATATATAAGATACCTAGGGATAAACCTAACTAAGAAAGTCAAAGACCTTTATAAAGAAAACTACGAATATCTTAAAAAAGACATTGAAAGTGACATAAAAAAGTGGAAGGACATCCCATGCTCCTGGATTGGAAGAACTAACATAATCAAAATGGCAATTCTACCCAAATTAATCTACATGTTTAATGCAATTCCAATCAAAATACCAGAAATATTCTTCCCAGATCTAGAAAAGACAATCATAGAATTTGCCTGGAATCATAAAAGACCTCGTATTGCAAAAGCAATCCTGTGCAAGAAGAATGGAGTAGGAGGCATATCACTCCCTGATCCCAAGATATACTATAAGGCTGTGGTCATCAAAACAGCATGGTATTGGCATAAAAACAGACATGTGGACCAATGGAAGAGAATAGAGACCCCAGAAATAATCCCCAAAGCTTACAGCCAACTGATCTTTGACAAAGGATATCAGTCAATCCATTGGGAAAAGGAAAACCTCTTTAGTAAATGGTGCTGGAAAAACTGGGTATCCACCTGCAGAAAGATAAAACTGAACCCCCATCTTTCACCATTAACAATAGTCAACTCAAAATGGATCAAAGATCTGAACCTAAGACCTCAAACAATAAAACTACTGGTGGAAAATGCTGGGGAAACTCTGGGAGACATTGGAGTAGGCAAAGACTTCTTAAATAAGACTCCCAAAGCACAGGCAATAATCCCTAAAATAGACAAGTGGGACTATACTAGACTAAGAAGTTTCTGCACAGCAAAGGACACAGTAACAAGTGTGAACTGACAACTCTCAGAATGGGAAAATATTTTTGTTAAATATGCCTCAGACAAAGGATTGATAACCAGAATACACAGGGAACTCATGTGCCTTATGTGAAAAAAAAATGATTAACCCAATTAAAAGATGGGAAAATGAGCTGAACAAAAGTCTCTCTAAGGAAGACATACGAACAGCCAAAAAGCATATGAGGAAATGCTCAACATCCCTCATCATAAGGGAGATGCAGATAAAAACCACAATGAGATATCACCTAACCCTTGTCAGAATGGCAAAGATTAAGAATATAAAAAGTGATAAATGTTGGTGGGGATGTGATGAAAAGGGAACCCTCCTACACTGTTGGTGGGAATGTAAACTAGTTCAACCACTGTGGAGAACAATATGGAGGTTCCTCAAAGATCTACAAATAGAACTACCATTTGATCCAGCAATCCCAGAAAAGTGCTTGCACATCAATGTTTATTGCAGCATTATTCACAATTGCCAAGACATGGAACCAACCTAAATGTCCACAAACTGATGAATGGATTGGGAAAGTGTGGTATATATACTCTATGGAATACTACTCAGCCATAAAAAATAACAAGACCCTGGCATTTGATAGAAAGTGGTCAGATACAGAGGAACTATTGCTGAGTGGAGTAAGCCAGGCTATGAAAGAAAGATATTGTATGTATCCACTCAATATATACCGACTATCCGCACTCTATGGTAGAGAGCAAAAAATTGGAGGACATAAAAGCAGTGAAGGTACTTAATGAGAATAGGACAGTGTGGAATGGGGAAGGTGAAGAGAAGAGGATAGAGAAGATAGCAAGAGAACAATAGAGAGGCAGGACATTAGTGAGAAACAGATATGGCTTATTAACTGTTGATAATGACATGTATAGTATTCTCAACTGGATTGGTCTGAGAAGTATTTCATGATGAGTCTTTTTACAAGCAAAATGAGAAATAGTGATTGACTGTTTTTTAAAAAAATAATTAGAATAATAATAATAATGTTTGTGGAAAACAGAAAAAATATTGAATGTTGAAGCGGGGAGATTAATGTCTCTGTATTGACTGACATGCATGGCATTCCCTTTTGAAAAAGCATTGTAATACACTGTAAAGTTATATGTAATCCAATGTAATATAAAGAAGATTATGATGATAATAATAAAAAGAAATAAAAAGAGGCAATGTAAACAAACAAAAAAAAAGTTAATCAGGCTAATGAAACATGTACATGATCTAAATGCAGAAAACTGTAAAACTCATGTGAAATAAAGTAAAGATCTAAATAAATGGAGCTATATTCCTCAAAAAAAAAAAAGAAAAGTCAAATAATCTTATTTAAACTTAATTTTTTTCACCAGCTTATTTATGGATTTGATCTCATATTTTAGCTTAAAATTACTGGTAAATAATTACTCTGATTATATTAAAACAACTCTAATAAACTCACTTTACATTTTAAACGGTAATCAACTTAAATTTTGATTATATCTTCATATTTAATTGAATAATTAGTCTAATGTACAATTTATTTAAGAATGAGAGAATTTTTAATTAATGTGAAAAGAGAGACATATGCCAATATTAGTTCAAAATGCTCATATTATAACTTTGTATCAAATAGTGTGGAATTTTATGGTTCTAATAATGATTTCAGTGATCTGTTGAGAATTCAATATCAAATATTAATAACATGTTATATTCACATATGTAGACACGTTGCATTCATATATACCATACATAACATAAAAATGCAAAATTGAAATATGTAAATTGATTGCAAAATCATTCTCAAATTTTATTGCTTTTTTTTGGTAGTGGGGAGGTTTTTACTATAGGGTACATGTGCTTGCCAGAAAGACAGAGAAAGACAGAAAGTGAAAGATCACTCCCCGGGGGGGATGGCCACACTGCAATCCCTTCTTCTCCATTCTCCTCTCGGGATCCTGGGCACACACACACACACACACACACATGCCTGGTGTGAGTTTAAGGCCACCAGGTCCGGGACTTGAACCATGGTTGACTACATGGGAGTCCAGTGATATGGGACTGCAGTTGGAGTCCATGGGACACCAACTGCTGGTCCCTAGATTACTTTTTAATGAAATAAATAAGGCATTTATAAATTAAAACATCTGTCAAAACTCTATTAAGGTATGCAAGTTAGAGATTTTGAAACATAGCTTATGTAAATTACAGATTTTGAAACATAGCTTTTCTATCTAGTCATTAAATCAGGTGTTCATGGATACAGCTGTGCTTTAATATCTGGGATATGCTATTTAATCATATAATCTGCTTGAGCAAAAAGAAAATATATATAAAAAATTTCTTCAAATTCTTTACCACTCATCATAGATTTTATGTTTATCTAGCACAAATCTCATTTTCCAAAACAAAGATTCATATGTTTTTTTGTAATATTTCTCTTTTTTTAAAGAGATTTTTGCTATAGGGCATATATGCTCAACAGAGAGACAAAGAGAAACAGAGAGACAGAAAGTGTGAAATACCCCCAATGGGGGATAGCCACACCACAATCCCTTCTCCTCCAGTCTCCTCTCTGGATCTTGGGCATGCATGCACACATGCCCAGCGTGAATTTCAAGCTGCTGGGTCCAGTACCTGAACCACTGTCAACTACATGGGAGTCCCGAGATGTAACCATTCTGCCATCTGCTGTCCCTGTATTTCTTTCTGTCACTTAAGGTTTGTACTTAATGTTATATATTCTTAAAAGACTAAATAAATCTGTTACTTCTTCCCTTGGTTTAGAATAATTATATAAGAAGCTGTAAGCTAGTATTTTTTTCTTAATTATGAAGAAATTCATTAGAATCCAGGAACACATATATGACTGTACTTGCAATTGTCAAGATAAATGAAAGCTGATAACATTTTAAAATTACTTTTTCTAATTTACATATAATAGTTGTACATATTTATTGGATACAGTGTAGTTGTTTAATATATGTATACATTGCATAATGATTAAATCAGAGAAATTAACATATCCACCATCTCAAATATTTATCATTGTTTTAGGCTGTGCACATTCAAAATTTCACTTTTCCATTTTGAGGCATTTGCTAAAATGTCTTTATCATGACCATGCTATAATACTCTAGTAATTATTCTACTTATCTACTTTCACTCATATCTATTAATATTAACCAAATACTCCTCATTCTCTTATCTTGTATTTCTTCTTTTTTTACTTTCTTTTTTGCCCAATTTCATTTATTTTATAATTTACATTTAATTATTGTGCATCTTTATAGTATACAACAACATGATTTTTAATTTCTTTAAAGAGATTGTTTGCTATAGGGCACATGCACTTGCTAGAGAGACAGAGAGAGATAGAGAGAGAGAAAGTGAAAAATCACCCCCCCACCCAGTGGGGAGGGGCATGCCACACTCCCTTCTCCTCTGTTCTCAGTTTCTGGTGTCAGGTGTAAAACTTTAACATATTTTGAGTTAATTTTTGTCTACAGTGTGAGATAAGTTTTGGTTTTATTACTATACAACAAGTATATTCAGTTTTCCCACCACCATTCGTTGAAGAGACTATCTTTTCCCATTGTGTGTTTTTGGCCTCTTTGTCAAAATTCAATTGATTAACAATACAGGGGTTTGTTTCTGGGTTTTATATTCTATTCCATCAGTGTATCTATTTTATAACAGTATCATGATGTAATTTGAAATTAGTAAGCTTGATGCCTCCAGCCTGATCATGTTAAGAGCAGCAAAGCTGTAAAACTGCACAATAGTACTTATACTTTCAGTAATTAAAGTGTTGTCACATTTTAGAGTAACAAAAAATGAAATTCAAGTTTCTTAAAGTTCATATTATGTCAAAAGTTATGAACAATGATTATTTTAGGTGTTCTTTTAAAATGTATTTATGTCATAGTTAACTACTATTCAAATATAGTGACTTGTTTCCTATATATATTAAAAAAAAACTCTACAAATTTTCACATGGTTAACATAATTTGGTTAGCTGTTGTGTCTAAGAACTGTGACTTAGAAGTGGGCATTCTCCTTTCAGTCATACAATATAAATTTCAGACCTTCCGGGTCATGTTTTATAATGTCAGCAAGGGGCATATGGCCTTCCAGTTCTTTCAACACAATTCTTCAGAAAAATATTTTATTCAGAAAAGTTTTTGGAAGCAAAGTCTTTGTAATTAATTATGAAATTAAAAATATTCCGGCCCAGCAATACCACTCTTGTGAATATGGCTCATAAAAAGCACCAGTAAGTATGAATGAATTGCACTGATTTCCTATTACACCAATCCCCACGGATTGAGAGGCTTAAAGTAACACAAGTTTATCATTTTACATCTTTGTAGATCAGAAGTCTGGAAGGGGTCTTACTGGGTTAAAATAAAAATGCTTCCTCTTTTGGAGGCTCTCAGAAAATAGTAATTTCTCTACTTTTCAAACTCTTCCTGCCATCCACATTTCTTGGCTACATCCTTCTAACTCTGCCTTCAAATCCAACAATGTTGCATCTCTTTTTTCCTTTGGTCCATGGTCATATCTGCCTCAAACTCTTTTCTTCTGCTTTTCTTTTTCTACTTTTAAAGACTTGTGATTCCATTGGCTGTATCTGGATAATTGAAGCTCATTCTTTAACGTCAGCTGATTAGGAATCTTATTCCATCTGCAATTTTTTTTTTTTTTTTTTTTTTTTTTTTTTTTTTTTTTTTTTTTTTTTTTTTGTCATTTGAAGTAACAGAAACCATTGTGGGAATTAGAATGTGGACGTTTTGGGGGCCGATTATTTTGCCCACCATGTGTGTTTGTGTGTGTGTGTATATTGTTTGCCTTATGTATATGAACTTTGATGTTACTTTGTAATAGAAAATAATTTCTCCATCTGCACCCTAGAGCAATTGCATTTATATTCTATGCTCGTAGTTTATAAAGTAGAAGAAAAGCTATATTATATTTCAGCTTTCATGCAACTCTTTGGCAGATTGTTTTATCCAGGGACTGTGCTTTATCGCCAAGACTGATAGTAAAAAACATTGAGTACAGTATCATTTGTAGTGATAAAACAAACATAACTGAAAAATTTTGAAGAAAGTCAACATTTAAGATTATCATTGAAAAATATATTATATTCACAATATGGAATATCATTTATCCTTTTAAAATAATTATATATATATATACCATAAAGTATATGACTTTCCAAAAAGTATCACTGAATGAAATAAAGATAAGATGCAGAGAATAATGTATAAAATGCTATTAAGTTAATTAGATTCTAGTGTGAATATAAATATTTATATATGTAGTGAGTGTATAAATATGCGTGTTTATGTATGTGTATGTTTATTGGGTAATATATGTTTTTACATACATATATATTTATAGTGTGCATGTGTATCATACTCACAGAAGGAAATACTAGACTGATAACATGAGTTACCTGGCTTTTGGAAAGAGTGAGGCATATAAAAATTAAAATAGGGAAAGGACAAGAAAAATAGAAAATATTAGAACTACCCAATTCAATATTTCAAGTCTGAGAAAACTTGTTTCAGATGGGAAATTGTTCTTAGATGTATAGAAAATTTACCAAGATCAGTGGACTTGAAGTGAAAAAAAAAAAAAAAAAAAAAAAAAAAAAAAAAACTTGTTTTGACTCTTGAATATTATTTTCCTACTTAATAGCTGTGTAACAAGGCAAGTTCTTATCCTCTTGTGGAAAATTAAAAATGGCAGAGACTTCTTTGATACTCATTGAGGGCAAAGGGTCTATTTCTCCTCTTGAATATTGGCTGCTGACAATTTTAGCTGCATAATTTTTGGTGACCATAAAGTGCTGTGAAAGAGACCCTGAGCTTCTTTCGGGTATTACCTGCATAAGTATTGGGACTTCTGCCTTGTTAATTTTTGGAAGGCAGCCACCAAATGAGAAGAATGACTGCCCAGAGACTACCAAATAGTGAGAAGGCTAAATTTCATAGACATGTCCTGGAAGGTGAGATGTAATGTGGAAGAGAGAGGCAAGAAAAGAGTGAAGCTGCTGCCTTTACACAATATGACATTAAGAAAGTCATTTAAACTCTCTGTGCATCAACTCTTACAACTACAAAATGAAGATAATAATAAAACCTCCCTTGTGGGATTTTTGCAATGGCTAAATAAGTTAATCCTTTAAATAAATTAGAACAGTACTTTACACGTTAAGTATTTTTAAAATTATATTATTTTTTAATTAATTAATTTACATTCATTCACTGAGCATCGTCACAGCATACAAAATGTGCCAGAATATACTGTATAGTGGCTTAATCATACATTTTATCATCAATAATATTCCATTTCTAGGTATATATATATATGTGTGTGTGTGTGTGTGTGTGTGTGTGTGTGTGTGTATCTATATTTTCCCCCTATTTGTCACCTTCTGTCATTTCTTATCTTCCTCTCACACTATCTCTGGTGTCTACAGTTGTTTTCCATTTCTTTTTTTCCCCACATTTTATTGACTCACAAAATTTCTTAAATAATCTAACTACATTCAATAGCAAGTTCAGCTGATATATACACATCTGAATACATGTCTTACTTTAGATGTGAAATTCTGAGTATAATGAATATACTATAAAGTAGCACCTAGTGGATGCAATGTAGCTTACTATGGTCATTAAGTAGATATTTTTTAATATATTTTTTAATTTTAAGAAAAGTAATTTTAGCTTTAATAAATCAAAATTTAAAAAAATGCTAAGAGAACTTTGGTTAAAACTTAAAGCCAAGAAACAGGTTAGGATTCTGTTCAAATAGTAGGTACATGAACCTATTGGCAGATCAAGATAAGACTAAAATCCTTAAAACCAGAAAACAAAGCCTGGAAGAAAATCAGCAATGTTTTAGTCAAAAGTCCTAAGATTCTACTTTGCCAGTTCAGTCTCGTGTAATCTTTGCCAGTTTAGTTTCACTTAATCTATCTTCTGTTTAGGTCTAATCTTCCCAGTTAAATTCTGTGATATAATATTTGACTCCAGACTTATTCCTACCATTAAGTTGGCCATTTTCTTATTTTCTTTTGCAAATTCTAACTTCAAAACACATGTGTGCCTTTTGTTTGTTTGTTTTCTAAATACTATTTATTAAGACGCCCTATCTTTACACTCACTGCCGGGGTTTCAAAACTTATCATGTCTACAGCATTAACTCCAACTCTTAAACAGATCTGCAGATTCTGTACTCACAAATGTGCTGACAATATCTACTGAAGCAACCAATAAACATCTTCATGTCAAACTAAATGGTCTCTACTACTATGAGAGCTTTCTGTTTTGTGAAAACAACTCTTTCAGTTTGTTTATTCAACTATGCTCATTATTATTGTTCTATTTTATTGGGAATTCTTGAAACATAAGTTTTAGAACTTTTCATTTTATTAAACTCCTTCTTTATCCATCTTTGATTCCATCTCCATGATTGTTCCATCTTCATAATTGCCCGCAATACCCCTGGCCATATTCTTAATTCCTTCATTCTTTTCTTTCATCATCCAGTCTGAGATACTCTTAACATAGCCAAGGACTGCTGGAAAATTTTCTATAAAAGGGCAAATTATTATCAGTATGTATTTATGATCCATACTTTAAAATAATCGTCCATAACTGAATACCTGAACTATATTTATCTCTTTTCAAAATACTATTGCTTGGGACCAGCACTTAGCGTAATGGCTATGTCGCTGGACTCCCACGTAGTCGACGGCAGTTTGAGTCCCAGAGCCGGTGGCTTAAACTCATGCCAGGTACGTGTGCGTGCGTGCCCAAGATCCCGAGAGGAGAATGGAGGAGAAGGGATTGCGGCGTGGCCATCCCCCCGGGGGCTGATTTCTCGCTTTCTGTCTCTCTGTCTCTGTCTGTCTGTCGGGCGAGCGCACACGCCCTATAGCAAAAACCTCTCAAAAAAAAATATTATTGCCATCAGAAAGCACCAGTATGAAATTCCCAACACTGTAACTTCTCAATCTCTCTCCTTGACACCAGAGTTTTACTTCTTCTTTTTAATAGTAATAAAGAAAATGCTTCTTCCTCCACTCTCTGCAATCTTTGTCATTTCCACTCTCAGGACAAGTAATTTTCTTATTTATTTATTTATTTGTTTGTTTACATTAGGCCTTTCCCATAGGGCATACATGGTCACCAGAGAAAAAGAGAAAGTGAGAAATCACTCTTCTGGTGGGGATGGTTAAACCACAATCCCTTCTCTTTCATTGTCCTCCTGTGATTTTGGGTATGCACAAATGCCTGATTCCCAAGCTAAGAGGTCTGGGACTCAAACAGCAGTTGTTATGTGGGTATCCAGTGCTTAATCATGGTGCCATCAGCTGGCCCCTCTCAATTATTTTTTTAGTTGGAGAAAGAAAGAGAGTGTATGGGAGATAGATACAGTATGTATGTATGTATGTATGTATGTATGTATGTATTTATGTATTTATTTATTTTAGATTTCTTGCTATAGGAAGTGTGCTCTTGCCAGAGAGAAAACTGAGACAGAGAGACAGAAACTCACTCCCCAGAAGGGATGGCCATGCCACAATCCCTTCTCCTCCATTCTCCTCTTGGGATCTTCCATGCACACGCACACGCACTAGCCTGAGTTTTAAGCCACCGGGTCTGGGACTTGAACATGAGAGTCCAGCGACATAATTATTATACCATCGGCTGGTCCCAGATGTAGGTATTTTTGACAGGGTCTTGTAAACTCAAAATTCTTTCTGCCCCTCCTCTAAACTCAGGTTTCCTTCAGACCATCACAACCAACTACACAAAATAGAGTTACTTTTTCCTTCCACAAACATTTCTCAATCCATCCACCATAAGATGACTTTTCAGTCATCATCATAGAACACTGCCTTTTCTGTGACCTCAAATTTAGATTTTGTTTTCCTTATCTAATGCCATATTTTAGTCTTCACTTGAACTATCAGAAATATTTGACAATGTGGACTCTCCTTTCTGAAATACGATCTTTTTAAGTTTCCATGAATCCACTTTCCTTGGAAATTCTCTCAATTCTTTGACAAATCTAGGTAGGGGTCATTTGTTATTCTGTTCATAGGCCTTTTTAAGTCCTAATACCCTCTCTTTGATTCTATTTTTTTTTTTTTTTCTGAGCCGAGTCCAACTACTATACATATAGTCAAGGCTTTCCAAATTTGTTTCTCCAGCATTGAACTTTTGTCTAAAATTATGAATATGCCTAACTCAGTACTTGAAAATTTTATCTAGATGTTCCAAATAAAACAGTAAATCTGGGTCAGCAAGTGATGTGCTGGTTAAGGCAATGGATTCTGCATGCCTATGTGGTTCAAGTCCCAGACACAGCAACTTGAAAACACACTAGGCTGTGTGTGCATGCCTGCCCAAAATTCTGAGAGGAGAATGGAGGAGAAGGAATTGTGTTATGGCCATCCCCACTGCGGAGTGACTTTTCACTTTTTCTAACTGTCTCTCACTCTCTTTCTCTGGGAGTGCATGTTTCCTATAGCAAAGCTAAAAAGCAAAAAAGAAAGAAAAAAAAAAAAGCCAACAAATCCACTATGTCTCAAATCACCTTATAATCTGTTTTGCTCAATAATATTCCCTTCTGTGTTAACTGGCAGCAATTTCCACCACCATATGCCTGATTATGTTAAAAAGAAATCTAAATGTTATGATGAATTGTCTGAGCTTTCATATTTAATATATTAAAAAGTTACAGCTACTTTATTTTCATTAATCTTCAAAACTCAGCTACTTTTTTTCTATTTCCCCCACCATTAGTCCAATTAAACATCTTTTGCCCAGATTACTTTCATTTCTTGACTACCAGTCTTTGATTTCCAAAGCTAGCCTATTCAATATAGACTCACATCTATGCAATATTCACAAAATTTTAGTTTAATTTATTTTTGTTTAGAGAGGTTTTCGCTATAGGGCGCATGTGCTTGCCAGACAGACAGAGAGAGACAGAGACAGAAAGCAAGAAATCACCCCCCCCCCAGGGGGGATGGTCACACTGCAATCCCTTCTCCTCCATTCTCCTCTTGGGATCTTGGGCACACACACACACACACGCGCCTGACATGAGTTTTAAGCCACCCGGTCCGGGATGCGAACCGCAGTCGACTATATGGGAGTCCAGCAACATAGCCATTATGCTAACTGCTGGTCCCAATTAGTTTAATTTTTTCACAGTAATTCTGATTTGATCATTTCCATTTTGTTAAAGATGAATCTGAAACTACTAAATAAAAATCCCAGTGCTTTATTTTGAGGCTCTTGCTTATTAATATAAATCCTTATTCTCAGATATGCTTTGACTATTTGGGTCTAGTGACCTTTCACCAGTTTCTTAGAACAACTATTTCTTCAAACTTTTCACATGTTCCTTTTGTCTGAAGTCACTGTTCCCCAACTTCCTCTTTTTAAAATTTATACAACTATTTTTATATTTTATTTTATTATTATTTTATTTTATACATTTGACCACTGTATAGCACTACAACTCATAAAATGAATTTACCCAGCATGAACACACTTTCCAGCAGTCCATTGACAATATCATACATGCTATTATTAACAGACAATATTCCATTTCTGAGTCCCTCAGATGTCTTGCTTCTCTATTTTTCTCCTTAATTCCTTCTAACTCTCCCCCATCTCCCAACCTCTTTCCACACTGTCTCCAGTGTCTCTATTCATTTTCCATGCTTCTATATCCTCTAATCTTTCACTTTTCACCAGGCTAAGAAATAGAGATATTGTATGTCTACATTTAATATATACCAAATATTTTCATATTGTCAATCTCGTCTCTACTATTTAATAATAGAAACTTTTCCCTAAAACCTTAAACTGGGAATAATTTAATTTTGTATACTTTCACAGAAGTATATTTTTTCTTCACATGATTTTTTAAATAATTTACTATTATATTTACCTTTGTAATAACTTTATTGAAAGGTATAATTGAAGACCCTGTCTTTTGTGATCAATTTTATAAAGCTACTGCCTGCTGTAATGTTTGGCCGGTTCTAGTTAGAGAAAAAATAATTCTTGTGTAATTTAATTTAGTAGTAAATGTAAGTACCTAAGTTTCTGAGGCAGGGCTAAGAGTTATAATACATAAATTGGTGAGTGTGCTTTAAAAATTTTTATTTTCAATAGAAGATGATTGATTGAAAATGACTTCCATTGCATTTAAAACAATCTAGACCAATCTAATTAGAATCTATTACTCTACATCTGATTATTTAAGATACTAATTACAAGAGAAAAACCACCCACTAGGTACAAAATTACAAGAAACTGAAGAAATAGTTGATAAAAACATTAAATGATTTTATGCTTTGTTCCACTAAAAGAATAAAATAGTTTCTTATCATTCTTTTTCTTAAAAATCCTGCTATTCTATTGGCTGTCCCAATAGTTTGCTACTAAGTACCTCGGGATCACTCTTCAGTTCTTGCATGTAAGTCTTCATTTTAAGAGCCCCCTTACCCTTTAAATACAACAACAGAATAGCAAATTCTCTTCATGTTTGAATTTCTTTGATTTTTCCTTCTGTTGTCCCTTGGAGGCCACTCTGCTTATAAAGGGTTCATAGGATAACATTAGACCCACACTGATAATTGCTCATATAACTTATAACATCATATATATTGGCAAATTCCCTTTGTAACAGTCTCTGGTTTAGTGTTTGATTCAATAACCAGGACCCAGAAATCTTAGGCAATCATTTAAAAATTCTACTTGCTATAGATATTATACATATTCCCCTAATTACATTTTGAATTTAAACCTACTAATATTCTCAAGCAGAGGAACCAGTGCCTTTAGCACAACTTTGAAGTGATCAGAATGTCACAAGTGATAATTCTACCACCAACGCACCCATGACTGATTGATCTGAATGTGAACTTAAATGTAAGACATTTATGAATGTGTAAATTTAAAACAGTTCTAGTGGTATTCTTCATTAGTTCCTCAGTGTAATTGATTTTAATAAAATAATTCATTTTTTCCCCAGAGTGCACACGCATTCACTGGAGAGAAACAGAGAAAGAGAGAGAGAGAAAGAGAAGTGAGAAAGCATCCCCCATAGAGAATAGTCCTGCCACATTCCCTTCTCCTTCATATCTCCCTCTTTTTTAGGATTCTAACACACACACACACACACACGTACATGCTCAAGGTGTTTTTCAAGCTGCCATTCCAGGACTCAAAACACATGGCCAGCCATATGGGATCCAACTGAACTAACCACCATGCCATAGGCTGACCCTCAAGTATTTTAAATAAATTAATTCTGTTAAATACCATTAATCTTAGAGAACAAATTGGCTATGTATTCATAGTCCAGGTTATCCAGAACTGTGAATACTGATAAATAGTAGATTGGTATTTTTTGGCCTCATATAGCACTTAAAAGGAAAATTACAATCTGGGATGAATAAAATTTTGGCAAACTCTCAGAACTTTTTATTTAGTACTGGCACATTTGCATCTTAGTTTTGGGTTTATGATTTATTACAATACAGCTTGTGAGCTTTGGGTTTCACCATGAAAGTTACACAAACTACTGTGTCCTATGATAAGAATTTATGTGATGCTATCAAACCAAATCAATAGCATATTAAATGGATTGTTCACCATGCCAAGAGAGATATACCCAGGGAAACAAGGATGGTTTGAAATTCATAAATCTATAAATGTGATACATCAAATTAAAAAATGAAGGATTTTTGTGAAACTCAATGTTTTTTTCATGATAAAAACCTCAAAACCTCCACCAATCAGGTTTAGACGAATGTACCTAACATAATCAAGACCATATATGACAACTCACATCTAACATTATACTTAACAGTGAAAAGTTGAAAATTTTTTCTCTAAGATTAAGAAAAGGATAAGGATGGCCACTCTCATCATGTCTATTCACTACAGTATTGGAAGTTCTAGATAGAGCAATTAATCAAAAAAGAGAAGGCATTCATACAGGAAAGGAAAAAATAAAGCAATCTCTGATTGCTAATGACATGATTATAAGTACAGAAAACCCTAAAAACTCGGGATCAGCAGTTAGTGTAATGGCTATGTCGCTGGACTCCCATGTTTCAACCACGGTTCAAGTCCAGGACCCGGTGGCTTAAACTCACGCCGGGAGCGTGTGCATGCATGCCCAAGATCCCGAGAGGAGAACGGAGGAGAAGGGATTGCGGTGTGGCCATCCCCCCTGGGGCGTTATTTCTTGCTTTCTATCTCTCTGTCTCTCTCTGTCTGTCTGGCGAGTGCACGCGCCCTATAGCAAAAACCTCTCCAAAAAAACCAAAACAAACAAACAAAAAACCCTAAAAACTCCATCAAAAAACTATTATAACTAGAAAATGATTGCAGTAAATTTGCAGGATACAAAATAACAAACAAAAAAATAAGCAGCATTTGTTTACACGAACAAGGGACTATCTGAAAAAAAAAATCAATCCTGGGACCAGTGGAGAATGGAGAAGAGAAGATTGTAGCATGGCCATCACCCTGGAAGGTGATGTCTCACTCTCTGTCTCTCTGTCTGTCTGTCTCTAAGGTGAGCACACTTGTCCTATAGCAAAAATCTCTCTTCAAAAGCAATAAAAGAAACAAAAAAGAAAAGAAATTGAAATCAATCCTATTTATAATAACTATGAAAAATACATTGCAATAAATTTAGCAAAGGAGTAAAAGGTTTATGTACTGAAAACTACATAACTAATGAAAAAACTTGAAGACATAAATAAATGGAAAGATATTCCACGTTTACGTATTATATTAAAGAACTACTTTTAAAATCACCATATGACACCAGAAGAGCTACAGATTCCAGCCAACAGATAGTATGGAGGTTAAGGAGGCTGGATCCCGCATGGCCAACCACATGGTTCAAGTCCCAGACCTAGCAGCTTGAAAATCACACCTGGCACGTCAAGAGGAAAATGGAGGGGAAGGGCCTGTGGAGTGGCCATCCCCTCTGTGCGGTGATTTCTCTCTCTCTCTGCCTCTCTCTCTGTGCCTCTGGAAAGTATACATGCCCTATGGCAAAAAAAAAAAAAAAAAAATCAAAACAAAAAAAAATGATTCAATGCAATCCCTACCAAAATTCCAATATTATTTTAATATTTTTTTCACAAAATAGAAAAACCAATCATAAAATTTACATAGAACCACAAATTACCCCAGATACAATTGAGAAACAAGAAAATGGCTGAAGACATCATACTAACTGACTTCAAACTGTATAACAAAGTTGTAGAAATAAAAACTGCACGTACTAGCATGAAAATACATGTCCAACAATGGAACATAATAGAAATACCCAAACCAAACCCATGTAATCACAATCAATTGATTTTTGACAAAGGTGTCAAGAGTACAGAACAAGAAAATGAGAGTCTGTTTTAGAAAGGTTGTTGGGAACATTGGAAATCCATATACAGAAGAATGAAATAGAATTAAATATATCATATACAAAAATCAACTTAAAGATTTAAATGGATAGCTTGAAAGTTAGAAACTTCTAGACAAAATGCATAGGATGAAAACCACATAACATTTGTTTGTCATTTTTTATAAATTTGACCCCAAGTGTTCACACAGTAGCCACAAAAATAGACAAAAGGGATCATATTAAAATAAAATTCTGGGACCAGCAGTTGGTATAATGGCTATGTTGCTAGACTTCCATGTAGTCGACTGTGGTTCAAGTCCCAGACCCAGTGGCTTAAACTCATGCCAGGTGCACATGTGTGCATGCCCAGGATCCCAAGAGGAGAATGGAGGAGAAGGGATTGTGGCATGGTCATCCACCCAGGCAGTGATTTTTCGCTTTCTGTGTCTCTGTCTCTGTCTTTCTGGCAAGCACACGCACCCTATAGCAAAAAGTCTCTCAAACACACACACACACACACACACACACACACACACACACACACAAAAGTAAAATGCTTCTGCATAGCAAAAGAAACAACTAGCAGAATTAAGAGGTAAACTCCAAGTGGGAAGAAGCTATTTGTAATCCATACATCTGATAAGAAGTTAATATCTAATATATAGATAAGAAACAAACAACTCAACAAGAAAACAGACAAGTGGATTTAAGAAATAGGCAAAGTGAGGCCAGCACGTGTCATGGAGGTTAAGGCACTGGATCCCAAATGGCTTACTGCAGGGTTTGAGTCGTGGGCTGAGCACCCTGAAAAACACACAAGGCACGTGTGCATGCATTCCCAAAATGCTGAAAGGAGAATGGGTATTATCAAAAAGTAAATGAAAACAAGTGTTGACAAGGATGTGGAGAAAAGGGAATTCTTAGATACTGTTGGTGGGAATGTAAATTGTCACAATCATTATGGAAAACTGTGTGGAACTTTCTCAAAAGACTAAAAACATCATTACCATAAGATTCAGCAATCATGGAGTATTCAGAATATATTCAAAGAAATGAAACTAGTAGGTTGAAGAGAGATTTTCCTTCTCTTGTTCTTTGCAGCATTATTCATAATAGCTAATATACATAGTCAACCTAAGTGCCTATCACTGGATACATGGACAACAAAAATATGAATAAAAATATGTAGTATATATAAGCAGTGCAATAGTATTTAGTCTTACAAAAGAAAATTCTGTCATATGTGACACCATGAATGACCTGGAGGACAATATGCCGAGTCAAATAAGCTGGGTACTGAGAGAGACAAATACCACATTTTTTTCATTTATATGTAGAATATAAAACAATAGAAGTCATAAAGGGAGAATAAAATGGTGGTTTCTAATGTCTGGGGTCTGGGGTTAATGTGGAGATATTATTTAAAAATACAGAGCTTTAGTTTGACAGAAGGCATAAATGATTAAGTGTTTGAGAGGATGGATATGTTAATTAGCTTGATTCAATCATTTTACATTGAGACATATATCATAACATCATATCTCACCCCATAAATATATACCATTATAATTTGTCAATATTCAGTAAAAAGAATTCATGTAAATTATAATAGAATATGCTTAAAAACAATTTATCATACACTATATGCTTCAAGGCTGATGAATTCATTTAAGGTGTTTCAAATGGTTCATTTAACTATGTTTCGTCTGCGACTATTTTCAAAAGAAATACAAACATTATCATTTCTAAAAAGTACTTAATTGGCCTTTTCAAGAAAGGAGATACATCTATCAATAATGACAAATCTAAAATGACCTTTGAAAGCTGACATTTTTGGAAACTGGAACGTACTGAGATGATAATGGCATGACAGTCTATTGGCAACAAGGTGCTGGAAAGAACCTCAGTGCAAGCTCTGGGGTCCATCTAATTAATAGATGGAGACAAAGTGAAATTAAGGAACACAAGCTCATACAAGTGCTGGACAGGATGTCTGTTGACTAGATAAATATTTGATGTTTGTAATGTTTTCATCAGTGTGTCAGAACCATCAAGTCATGAAACTATATTTATCAAAGATTTATTTTATATGTTTGAACTGCATATAGGTATTTAAAGGTATATGGCTTTCATAATTTTCTTGAAAAATAGACATCTGAATAGTTCGAGTGTATGGATTGAACTGGGAGATGTGTTTATTGTGTAAACATTCAGATTTGATTAAGCAGCAGCTTGACAAACACACTGCTCAGGAATTAGACTGTGTGTGTTCAGCTATGAATTCTGCTGCCGACAAACCATGTAACACAGAGAAAAGATCTTTACCATCTTTTCCTTATTTGACAGCTAATGTGAGAGTTCAGGTATGAGGGAATAGAAATGCTTATGAGAGTGCCTCACATTGCGCAGGAACACAAAATGTGGAGCATATCGTTACTAACCTATTTCACCTTTATTCAATGGCAAAGTAGAACTTGCTACAGTCTGTGAGAAACATGTTTTTGTTTCGGCTTGGTTTATAATTTAAAACTGTACCTTAAGAGCATGTTATGCATTCTAACAAGGCTATATGAATTCACAAAGTGTGAAGAAAAATAGAAAAAAAAAAACCCTGTCACATTCTTCATAAACATGAAAATAAAAACCCTGAATAGACTAAAAATAAACATTTAAAAAACTGAACAGAGAACAGAGATTGCAATACCACCTGAGTAAAATTCTAGGACACAAGAGACCTACAGCTGCTGTGTTCATCGGCAAAGCAGGAAGAAGAGGACTGACTATAAAAGACAATGAGGGAAAATAAAAACTAGTTGAACTTCTAACAAATGATTAGTATCTTCTTGTAGGCTGTCATGATGGATTAGAATCCAAGAGCCCAGTGACATGGACAGATGACACCACTTGCTGTCAACACTTTTTTCAGAGTATTATTTTTCTTTACTCTTTTCTTTCTTTTTTACTATGTTCTTTTCTTTTCTTTTCTTTTTTTACTTTAAATCTTAATGTTTCCCATAGAGGATGTGTACTCAATGGAGAGCAACAGAGAGAGAGAGAGAGTAAGAAAATTTATTGTGGTTATGCTACAATCCCTTTTCCTCCATTTTTCTCTACTTTTGGGATTTGGGGTATGCACACACATATGCCCAGTATATATCTCAAGCTGCCAGGTCCAGGAATTGCACTGCACAGTCAGCCATGTGGGACCCGTTTTCCTTAGCCACTATGTCATGAACTGGTCCTTCTGAGTATTATTATGCACAAGAGGATAATATGCTGAATGAAGGAATGAAAGAGGGACAGGACACAGGATCACAAAGTCAGCGACAGAACTGTAGGGAAACAGACCTCCCCAGCTACCACAGCTCCCTCACTATCCCCCTCACACAAGCTAGGATAGTGTTTGGAAGTCTGGACTATAAAGCATAAAGGATCCCTAGGATCTTATCATTGTTTACATATCAGCGACTACTGACAGAAATGATAAAGATATGAACTCACTCTTAAAAGTATTACCAAGTAAACACCAGCAAGTGACATAATGGTTGCATCACTGGACTCCCACATAGTCGACAGCAGTTAGAGTCCCAGACCTGGCAGCTTAAAAACCCACACCGGGCATGTGTGCCTGTGTGTCCAATATCCTAAGAGGAAACTGGAGAAGAAGGGATTGCAGTGTGGCCATCCCCCGTGAGGGATGATTTCTTGCTTTCTGTCTCTTTGTCTCTCCATGTCTATTCAGTAAACACACCCATCCTCTAGCAAAAAAACTCTCTTAAAAAAAAAAGTGTTTACTAAATAAAAACACTAGGACACACACAAAAGAAGATGACTGGGTCTTCTTTGAGTTCTCAGCGGTAGCTATCATTCGTTGGTAGGAGGCCCCTTCCACCTTTAAGTAAGAAACTGGAGTTAAACTCCTCATACTTTATAGCTGTCTTCTTTTGCCACCGATAAGAAAAGTCATGGTTTTTAAAAAGCTTACATAATTCGGTT
This sequence comes from Tupaia tana, assembly GCA_026018925.1. Classification (NCBI taxonomy): domain Eukaryota; kingdom Metazoa; phylum Chordata; class Mammalia; order Scandentia; family Tupaiidae; genus Tupaia; species Tupaia tana. The sequence continues at coordinate 60,942,883 of JAKSZU010000005.1, forward strand.
AAGCACAGAGAAAATTTCCTTAATTTGGAGTCCAAGAATTAGGAACGTTCATCATGTCTGCCAGATTTATTTTGCCAAATAAATATTTATAGATCTATTGAGGATAGAAATTATGAGAGTCTTCTTAGACTTCTGCTTACTACAACAGGGTACTTTTCTCAGATATGAAAGAATGTTCAATAGACCTTAATGGAAAATATATACTAAGAAAAAAATAGGAATAGATTTCAAATATTTTTGCACCAGATAAACTTCAATTCTCACTCTATATTTAAATTATTCTATTTAATGATTTATTATTATTATTATTATTATTTATTATTATTATTAGTAGTAGTAGTAGTATTTTAAATTTAGTCAGAGAGAAGGAAAGTGAGGAAGGAAATTGCCAGGTCTGGGATTTGAACCATGGTTGGCCATGTGGGAATTTGGTGCCTTAACTACCATGCCAACTGTGGGTCCCCAATTCTATATTTTTTGAATTTTTTTGAAATCCTAGTATATATGCTTTTTTGATTTTAAATGTAACTTAAATGAGAAAAATAAAACTGTAATTTTAAAACTACAAGTAAATGGATTCTGGAAATGAGAAGAATAAGTTTTCAAATACATATATATTTCCCTCTAGGTTATTGACCAGAAATTTGGCTTTACCAGAATCTTTATTTCAGCAGAAAATTCATTCAAAACATGCTGAATGTCTCATACAGGACTGTAAACTAGGAAATGGAGTTGTTTTAAACCACTATGTTTGTGGTAATAAGTTGCATAGTAGCAGAAAACAAAAAAAGTACCATTAGCTAAATAGCATTACAGAAATATAGCAAAGTGGTTTGGGTGTGGGTTTATTCATGGATAAAGAAAAATCTGTCACAATAAAAATCTGGCACAATAAAACTTAAAAATTAAATTGTTATTTTTTATATTGTTTGAATTAATCATATTGCTTAGACATTTCCAGCTTTGCTTTTGTTTAGCATGCTATTACCTATAAAGTAAAATTAACACAGTTATTATACAGTTTTCTGGGTTTTGACAAACATATATGTCATGTAACCACCATCCCAATCAAGATAAAGAGAGAGAGAAAGAAAGAGAAAAAAAAAGAAGGGAGATGAAAGAAAGAAAGAAAGAAAGAAAGAAAGAAAGAAAGAAAGAAAGAAAGAAAGAAAGAAAGAAAGGAAGGAAGGAAGGAAAGAAAGAAGGAGGGAAAGGAAGAAGGAAAGAAAGAAAAACGAAGAAAGGAAAGAAAGAATGAACAGTTGCATCAAAACAAAAAGTTTTCTTGGGCCTCTTTTATTCACCACTGTGCCCTATCCTCAGTATTTGGAGACATCTGCTCCCTTTTCTGTTTCTTTATTTTGGCTTTTATACAGTGAAATAGAATATATATGGAATTTTACAGAATAAGGCCTGTTGAGTGCTTCAGTTTGGAGTAGGCATCAGCAATTCATCCATATTATTGTGTGTAGCACTTGTTCATTAGATTTATTGCCAAGTGTTATTCCATTTTCTGGATATACAATGGTGTGTTTATCTATGCACTGACTGAAGAACATTTACATCATTCCCATTTTTTGGTGATTATGAATAAATATCCTATAAAACACTACTGTACAGGCTTTTTAATGTACAACTAAATCTTCATTTCTTTTGTATAAATACTAATTGCAATTGTTGAAACATATGGCCAGATTACATTACTGTCTTTCATGGATCTTAACTTTCTAATTTTGATGAAGTCATTTTTATCTTTTCCTTTTATGAGATTGTGTTCTGCTGATATACATAAAAAATCTTTCCTTGGGAACCAGCAGTTAGCGTAATGGCTATGTTGCTGGACTACCACGTAGTCGACCGCGGTTTGCGTCCTGGACTGGGTGGTTTAGAATTCACGCTGGGCGCGTGTGCGTGTGTGCCCAAGATTCCGAGAGGAGAATGGAGGAGAAGGGATTGCGGCATGACCATCCCCCCTGGAGGATGATTTCTCGCTTTCTGTCTCTATGTCTCTCTCTATCTGTCTGGCCAATGCACGCGCCCTATAGCGAAAACCTCTCAGAAAAAAAAAAAGGAAACCTTTCCTTCATCCAAAATTATAAAGATTTTCTTATATGTATTTTAGAAGTTGTATAGTGTTAGGAATTAGAGTTAAACCTATGAGTAGGTAAATGTTATACACACGGATATCCAATTGTTCCAGTACTCCTTGTTAAAAGGGTTTTTCATTGACATGCCGTTTTTTTCTTTAGTTTTGTTTTTTGACTATAGGGCACATTCACTGGAGAGAGGGAGAGAAAGAGACAGAGAAAGTGAGAAAGCACCCCACCACTACCATAGTGGATGGCCATACCACAATCCCTTCTCCATTCTCCTCTCTGGATTTTGGACGTGGAAGTCCATGTGTCCAGTGTGCTTTTCAAACTTCCAGGTGTGCACAGGACTCAAACCACACAGAAGAACATGTGGGAACTGACTGCCTTAACCACCGCTCCACTAGATGGCCCCTGACTTGCCTTTGTGCCTTTACTGAGCATCAGTTGTCCATATGGAGATCGGTTTCCGGATTTTATAGTTATCTTTCCATTGGCCTCTGTCTCTTGCCAATAATTCCCTGACAGGATTACTCTAGCTTCACAGTAAACATTGAAGACAAATAGTGAGTTTCCTCCAAATTTGCTCTTTTTATTTTTCAAATTATTCCATCTATATAGCATTATTATTTTCCTTTTAAAATGTTATTTCTGTTTTACTTATAATCAGTGTACATTTTTCTGGAGTATAGGTTTTCAAAACTTACATGTCGTGTACAATAATTTTTGGTTAAATATTATTTAGTAATGGTGTTATTGGATTTAACTTGCTGGTATTTTGTTGAAGACTTCTATATTCATTTAAGACATTGGTCTGTAGTTTTCTTTTTATGTGGTGTTCTTTGCTGCTTTTGGTATCAAAATAATGGTGATTTTGTAAAATAAGTTTGGGAGGCTTTCTTCCATTTGGATAATTTGAAATAGTTTGAAAATAATAGTTGTTAAGTCTTCTCTAAAGGATTTGCAGAATAAGCATTAAAACTGTCTAGACCCCTGGGCACTTCCTTTTATTTTTTTTTAAGAGACTACTTAATATTTATTCAGTCTTATTACTTTTGACTGGTCTATGGAGACTCAGTTTTCCTGGTTCTAGTTATATTGTGTGTGCTCAGAAATCTGTCCATATCTTGAAGATTTTCAAGCTTGTTGGCATAGAGTCATTCATAGTATTCCCTAATAAGTTATTTTATTTCTGTGATAATGATAGTTTGCATTAAGTAATTATCAGTAAGTGTTTGCCTTTTCTTCACTTGGGGAGGAAAACGTTATGTGTTTTTAAAAATATACTTGCTGAAAGTGTCCAAATACATAGTATTATGAAGTGTTTTTAAGGTGACCAAAATATTTGGCTTTTAAGGTCTCAATCACTCTATTTTATACTGTCTCAATTATAGCAGACATTAAACATTAAGGTGATGCCAGAGACCAACACTTACCGTAATGGCTATGTCGCTGGACTCCCACGTAGTTGACCATGGTTCGCGTCCTGGACCCGGTGGCTTAAAACTCACGCCAGGCGCGTGTACGCGTGTGTCCAAGATCCCGAGAGGAGAATGGAGGAGAAGGGATTGCAGCGTGACCATCCCCCCTGGGGGGTGATTTCTCGCTTTCTGTCTCTCTGTCTCTCTCTGTCTTTCTGGCAAGCACACGTGTCTTATAGCAAAACTTCCCCCCCAAAAAAAATTTTTTTTTTTTCCCTTGATCATCTCCCTCCCACCTCCTATTACCCACCCTTTATTTTGATTCTTCGTGAAGATGTTTATTTCTTTATTGAATGTCACTTTTATACCATGAATAGCTTTTATTATCTCCTGGAATTGTTGGTCTGAATTTTCTTACAAGTCATTTATTTATTTATTTTTAATAATAATTATTGTGAAATCTGTTTCTAACATCACTGTATTTCTTGTATTTTGTCCATTGCTAGTTGAGAGTTAGTCAATTTCTTTGGAGAAGTATTTTCTTATTTCTTGTATCTCTGCATTGATATGTAGGCATTTAGTGTTGTACTCTCTTCTGCCTATTAAAGGAGTAGATTCTTTTATGTCAGTGTCAACTGTTACCCTGTGGAGTGGTTGCCTGAATTCTTTGATTCCATGTAGGATGTGGTGATCATCTCCCATATGAGGTAGTCAAGTGGAAAGATCAGTTGAAAGTAAGTTGTGTATATATTTTCAAAGGATTTTGCCATAGAGCACATGTGCTAGCCAGAGAGATAGAGTGAGGCAATGAGAGGGAAAGTGAGAAATCACCCTGCAGAGAGGATAGGGATGCTACAATCTTTCTCCATTCTGCTTCTGAGATGTTGGACACACACAGAGACACCTGGCATGATTTTTCAAACTACCAGGCCTAGGACTCAAACTCTGGTCAGCCATGTGGGAGTACAACACTTAACCTCCATGCCACCTGCTGGCCCCAATATCCAGTTTTGATGAGGTACATACAAAGATATGAGTTCTGGCTGATAGTGGACAGGGTAGTTGGCTGTTTAATTCATTGTATGTGTGTGTACAGCTTGCAAACTGAAGAAGTTGTTCACAACCATAGCACCCACTGTAGGCATTTCATTGCAAGAAGGAGGGGCAGCAACATTCATTGGTGTGTGTGTGTGGGGACTCTGGGTGGGCCTCTACAGTGCTTACAGGTAGGCAGGGACGAGGACAGGTCCTGCATTGCAGGTATTGGGCAAATTCCCTAGGTGGGCCTCTGCAGTAATAGTGAGTAGCAGCAGGCCACAGGGGTTCTGAAATAGCCTCTGCACTGGGTCCTCCATTTTCTTTCCTACCAGGAAGAAGAATCCTCAGAAGTTTCCTCTCCATCATCCACTTCAACACTTCTCTTCTCGTACATCTAGGTTAAAGGAGAGTCTCAGAAGCTTCAGTGTGGATGGCAATATAAGGGGGGAGGGGCTCTTTCTGGAGTTTCAAGTCCAAAAGAGGAGGAATCCAAGTGCATTCCTGCCAGGCAATAGGAGAGAGAGTTCAGGTCCCTCAGTCCCTTCTGGGGTATAGAAAGTTTTGCTCAAGTGCTGTATCTTCCTCAGAACCGTCCATAAACTGCGCTGGCTTATCTATGTTCTGGAATATATGACGCTTTGTGGACTTGGGTGCCAGGCCACATCCCTACTGGTCCATCTAGTTAGATTGGTTACCAAAGTTGCCTGTACAGGCCTGTTGGGATTTTATGGTGGGTTCTCAGGAATATGAAGATGTGTCAGTCCTGTGTGCAGGTTTTACTTCAGCAGTTCCTCTGTCCTTAAAATAGTTCTGTTCTATACTTGCTTAACTACTAGGAGGTGGGATTAACCAGAGCAAGAGCCTTCTTTGAAGTTACACAGATCTGTGCATTTCAGGAAATTCTCTTCATTGGGTCTCAGACCTTGTAGAGCAGAAAACTCCTAGGCAGCTAAGAATGCTGTCCATGGTATTATCAAAGGCTGCTAGAGAGCTCTCATTCTCCTTTTCCCAGCATAAGAAGTGTCTATTGATTTTTGCCTGCAATTGCAGTCAGCTAATGGCTTTGGACACTTTTCTATGCATTTTTTCTTGACTTTCGGATAACTTCTGATCTTTCTAAGCTGATTTTAAGTGTTCTTCAAAAATTTCAGTCAAAATGTGCCCAAGTACATATTATTTCATGGATTGCAGAAGAGATGAGTTCTGGGTGCCTCCTATCAGTCATCTGGATCTCTTCTCTTGCTTTTTTGTAATTCTAAATGTTTTAGCTATTTTACTTATTTTATATTTCATGTACAATTTTGAACCATTTTATGAATATCTCCAAAAAGTATTTTAAATTGACATGTTGGAATTTATTTTTATTTTTGGTTAATCTCAGCATTGTTTCATAGTTCTTTTATTTTTCTTTTTTTGAGAAATTTTTGCTAAGGGCGCATGCGCCCACCAGAAAGACAGAGAGAGACAGAAAGCAAGAAATCACCCCCCAGGGGGAATGGCCATGCCGCAATCCCTTCTCCTCCATTCTCCTCTCAGGATCTTTGGCACACACTTGCATGTGCCTGGTGTGAGTTTAAGCCAGGAGGTCCAGGTCTCAAACCACAGTCGACTACATGAAAGTCTATCAACATAGCCATTACACCAACTGCTGGTCTCTGTTTTGTAGTTTCAATATACAGATTTTGTTTATGTTTTATAAAATTTGTAACTATATATTCATATATTGTTGATGCTATTGTAATACTTTTTCCCTTTTATTTTCAAAAATCTTACTTATTGTTTATAGAATATGATTGATTTTTAAATATTTGTTTTTAATTTTGCTTTGTTACATCCACTTACAAGTTCAACAGCTTTTATTTATTTATTTTTTTTTGAGAGAAAGAGATTTTTTTCTATTGAGTGCATGTGCTTGCTGGAGACACACGGAGAGACAGATAGACAGGAAGGGAAAAATCACTCCACGGTGGGAATGGCCACACCACAATCCCTTCTCCTCCATTCTCCTCTCAGGATTTTGGGCATGTACACACACACACACACACCAGACATGAGTTTTAAGCCTCTGGGTCTGGGACTAGAACTACAGTCAACTATGTGGGAGTCTAGCAATGGAACCATTATACCATCTACTAGTCCCAAATTCAAGAACTTTTAAAACACTTTTAAATATTTCTTAACATTTCCTTTATAAACACTCTGATCTGAAGATAAAAACAGTTTCATTTCTTTTCTTTTAACCATTGTGATTTTTTTAAAAAATAATTCCTTATGTCACTAGCTAAGGCTTTCAGTAGGGTGTTCATTATGAGTGTTAGGGATGGGCACACTTGTCTGTCTCTGAGGTGATGATAAAATTGTTATTTTTCACCATCACGTATGATGTCAGTAGCTGGATTTTTAACTTTTTCTTTTTTAGTGACATAAGGTATGGGAACTAGCCAGACAGAGAAACAGAGAGAGAGAGAGAGAATCCTCAGTGGGAGATGATCATGGTACAATAATACCTCTTCTCTCTCTCCATCTTGTCAAAACCCCAGGCACACATACACATACATTTACCCTGTCTCGTAAGCCTTTGTGGCTGAGAGTCAAACTGCAGTTGACTGTGGGATCCAGATCCCTAACTACTGAGTCATGGAGCCATCCAAGAAGTTGGATTTTTGTTGATTCTTTATAGGGCTAGACCCATTCCCTATTATTACTAGCTTGTTGAAGCTGTTTATCATATAAGGGAATTGACTTTTGTGAAATATTTTTCTTCTTTTATCCACATGACTGTATGGCTTTTATTTTTTAGCCTGTTCTGATTCTAAATTTCTTAGATTATTTTTTTCTAATGGCAAATAACACTTAAGTTTCTGGGACAAGCTTACTTGGCTGTTACGTAGTATCTTGTGTGCACATTGTTGTTTTCAACTTAGTAATGTTTAAAGTTTTGTGAATAAGGTATCTTTGTTTGGGAGACATATTGATTAATTATTCTTGTAATGCCATTGGTATTGGTGTCAGTATAATTCTGATCTCAATTCCCCCTTCTTTTTTTTTTTTTTTTTTTTTTTTTCTTCTTTCTGGAAACCATTTTTGAATTTGGTATTATTTTTCCCTTAAATGTTTGGAATAATTCCCAGTGAAACCATCTGGACCTTTATTTTCTTTACTCAGGAAAATTTAACTGCAATTTTATTTTTATTAATTCGATCTAGAACTAGTCAATTCACCTACATTTTTTCTTGAGTGTGCCTTTGGCAGTTTCTTTATTTCAGAGTTAATTCAGTCCATCTAAGTTTTCAAAATTATGGGTTTAATTTTTTAATGTATTTTTCAACTTTATTGAGATATAATTGACAAATACATTTGTACATATTTAAGACTTAAAACAAGATAATTTGATATAGTGTATACATTGTAAAGTAATTCCCACAGCTAAGCTAATTAGCACAAACATCATCTCATACAGTGACCATTTTTTGTGTGCACTGAGAAAACACTTTATTTTTTTCTTTTTTTTTTTTTTTTGGTCCACAATGCAAACCTTTAATGAGACAGAGAGTTGACGGTGAGGGTGAAGGCTGGATCTGGGAATCCTGGATCTAGTTGCAGCTGGCCATCAACACCACGTGTCCCTCAGAAACTGTAAAACCTTCCCTAATTGTAAACTGGGACTCTGTAAGCACAGACAGAGTCCCTTCTAGTCTGTCATCCTGTAGTTTAAGAATACGCATTGACCTAAAAAGATGTGATCACACAGGAAGAACAGGGGAAAGCTATTTACAAAGGACTCTGCTGAGCCAGAGAATCCAAATGTCACCACAGAACAATGGAATGTGACTCCCAAGCTCACTGTCATCTGGGCAAGCCTGCTGGTGCAAGAGCAAGTGGGTTACACTGAGCCTTAACTGGTGCCAAGTGAGGGTAAAGCCATTGAGATGCTACTCTTCTGCATCCACCGATAGACCTTGAACAGTCTAATGTTATCCTCTTACAGTTTGCACTAGTTTGCTACTACAAAAACAAACAAACAAAAAAACACCTTGCTTTCTGTTTGTCTTTGTAGTAGCCCACATTGAATTGAGAAGTACATCTGTGGGGGGAAAATCTACTCTTCATTTCGTATTTGAAATATATAATATATCAATATTACTATTTTATATAATCACCATGCTGTACATTGATCTCCAGTCAGTTTTTTGTTTTTTTTTTTGGAGAGGTTTTTCGCTATAGGGCGCGTGTGCTCGCCAGACAGACAGAGAGAGACAGAGACAGAAAGCGAGAAATCACCCCCCAGGGGGGATGGTCACGCCGCAATCCCTTCTCCTCCATTCTCCTCTAGGGATCTTGAGCACGCACGCACACGCGCCCGGCGTGAGTTTTAAGCCACCGGGTCCGGGACGCGAACCGTGGTTGACTACGTGGGAGTCCAGTGACATAGCCATTACGCTAACTGCTGGTTCCCTCCAGTCAGTTTTTTAAGAGAGATTTTTGCTATAGGCCACATGTGCTCACTGGAGAGACAGAGAGAGACTGAAATATAGAATGCAAGAAATCACCCCCCAGAGGGATGGCCACGCCACAATCCTTTCTCCTCCATTCTCATCTCGGGATCTTGGGCACACAAGCACATGCACCGGGCTTGAGTTTCAAACTGCCGGGTCAGGGTCTCGACGAGGTGAGATCCAGCGACATAACCATTATACCTGCTGGTCCAGATCTCTAGTTTTATAACTGAAAGTTTGACCAACATTTCCCACTTATTATGCTCACTATATTCTATATTTAGTGTTCATTATTTACATTCTCACTCATATGCAAAAGAGAACCAAGTACATTTCCCTAGACCAGTTTTGTCCAGTCTGAGTTCCAACGTTATGTATCTGCTATATAATGACTATGCTCACTTTTACACTTGTCAATTTAAAATAAACAGTTGCAACATTTGTGCCTCAATAGTATTCCATTTGGCATAAATATCAAATTTTTAATCCATTTCTTGATTTTTAGGAAGAAGATTAAGTCTATCAAATGGGTAAAACTGGGCTAGACCCATAGTCTCAGGGCTAAGGAAACCAGATCCCATGTGGAAGAGATGGTTTAAATCCTAGTACAAGCAATTTGAAAAACAGCCAGGTATGTATATATGCATGTCCAAAATCCTGACATGTTGGAGAAATACAGGACAAGGGATTATGCTGTGACCATGCTCCACTGATGGGTGCTTTCTGCCTCCTTTTCTCACTCTTTTTCTCTTTCTGGTGAGCATGCAATAATTTGACAATTTTTGTTCTTAATGGATGGACCTAAAAGTTATAATGCTAAGTGAAATAAGTCAGGTTATGAAAGACAAATACTACACTTCCCTACTTAATAAATACTGATTGTTCTCACCTATTGGCAGAACCTAATGGTCCCAATAACATATAAATAGATAGAGTAATGGTAAATTTAGATGAATGAAAGGGGTTTCATGAGGATAAATTAGCTAAAATATGTAAAATTTTGAGTATAACAAACAGGTTGAATAGGTTTGAGAACTGTATAACACAGTAGAGTAATGAATGTTGATTATAAGTTAACATATACTTCAAAAATACAGCATTTTTTGGATGTGCACAACATAGTCTGGTATCAAATGTTTGAAGATGCTGAATATGCTTATATATTTGATTTGATTATTGCACATTGCATTCATGTCTTAAAAGTCATACTGTTCCTCACAAACACATAAAACAGAAAACAAATTAAAATGTAATTAAATATATTTACATATATTTTTTTTTCTAGGAGCCAGAATTTTCCTAGTTAAAAGCATAACTTTGATTTACTCTCTCTTTAAGGTACCTTCAGGTATAAAGCTTATTAATTGGATTCTAGCAAATTATGTATCAAGACTTTCTCCTTGCTCTTAATTACAATGAGAATTTCATGGTGCCAGGCCTTTGTTATCTCTCACATAGATTTCGTTATCATTCTAATTTGTCTTTGTATCTCTGGATGTGGGCTTATCCCTGTCAAATTATTTTTCTTTGGGGTCATAATACTAATGCATATATTTTATCATGAACAAAAAGAAATTGAATAAATACAAAAAATGGAAAGGTATCCCTAGTTCTTAAATTGGAAAAGTCAATATAATTAAAATGTCAATTCTATGAAAATTAACTTACAAATTTAACGTGATTTTAATAAGATTGCCAGTGGCATTCTTCACAGAAATAGGAAATAAACAATCATGTCACTCTATTGTCTCTCCAGTGAGCACATGTGCCCTATAGCAAAAATATCTAGAAAGAAAAAAATTTGTTTAGAATCATGAGATTCCACATCACCAAGGTATTACTGTGCATTCAGAATAAAAGAATAAAAAAGGAGACATCTCACTACCCACTCAAAAAATATTACAAAACTGTGATAATCAACACAGTATAATTCGGACACAGTAACAAACCCACAGACCAGTAGAATAGAATAGAGAATCCAGAAATAAACATAAAAATGTACAACTAATTGATTTCTGACAAAGAATGTAAAGCAATACAGTGGAGAAAAGGAAGTATTTTTAGCAAATGGTGCTGGAAGAACTAGATATCCACGTGCAGAAAAATGAAACTGAACCCCATCTTTCATAATTAACAATAACAAAAATCAACATCAATCTTACATCTCCTAAAAGCTCATCCTATAAAACTACCTGTGGAAAACACAGGGGAAAGAATTAAATAGGTTTCAATAGGCAAAAATTTTTAAAATAAAACTTCTAAAGTGCAGGCAACAATTCTAAAAATAGGCAAGTGGAAATACATCAAGTTAAAAAGTTTCTTTTTTTTTTTTTTCTTGGAGAGGTTTTTCGCTATAGGGCACGTGCGCTCGCCAGACAGACAGAGAGAGACAGAGAGACAGAAAGCGAGAAATCACCCCCCAGGGGGGATGGTCACGCCGCAATCCCTTCTCCTCCATTCTTCTCTCGGGATCTTGGGCATGCACGCACACGCGCCCGGCGTGAGTTTTAAGCCACCGGGTCTGAGACGTGAACCACGGTCGACTACATGGGAGTCCAGCGACATAGCCATTACGCTAACTGCTGGTTCCCAAAAGTTTCTTCACAGCAAAGGAAATAATAACTCGAATTAAAAGACAACCCCTAGAAAGGGAAAAAAATTTGCAAGTTATGCTTCAGATAGAGGACTGATATCCAAATTACACAGCAACTCATCCATAGAAAAACAAATAGACCAATTAAAAAATAGGCAAAACAGAGCTGAACAGAAAACTCACAAGAGAAGACATAGAAATGACCATAAAGCATATGAATAAACGTTCAGCTTCTCTTATCATAAAGGAAATGCAAGTCAAAATCACAATAAGATATCACTTAACCTGAGACAGAATGGCTATAATCAAAAAAAAAAGAAAAGAAAAAAAAGAGAAAAAATGCTGGCTACACTGTGGTAAAAAGGAACTCTTCAGAACTGGAGAACTGTTTGTGGAGATGTAAATTAGTACAACCACTTTGAAAACAATATAGAGGTTGTCAATTGTTTGCAAGTAGAACTACCATATAAACCAGGAATACTACTCCTTGATATTTTTTTTCTCAAAAGACAGGAAAACACTGATTTAGAAAGGCACTGACACATCCATGTTTATTACAGCATTATTGGCAATAGCTAAAGTGTGGAATCAAAGTAAGTGCCCAAAAACTGATGAGTGGATTTAAAAAAAAATGGCACATACATACTATGGAATACTACTTACCCATAAAGAACAGCAAGACTCTGACAAATGGACAGAAAGTGGATGAATATAGAAGGATTAATGCTAAGTGAAATAAACCAGACTGGAAGACAAATACTTTACGTCTGTAAGACAAAAGCAATACATACCAAATACCTACACTCCATGGCAGAAATTAAAATTTGAAGACAAATGTGTGTACTAGACTATATGGAAGCAAGCCAGATGGTGGAAGGAGTGAGTGTGAGGAGCTCAGGAAAAAATAGGAATTGAGAGACACAAAAATGTAAGGCCTTGTGTGGAAAATGATATATATATATATATATATATATATATATATATATATATATTCTCGATTTGATTATTTGATTACACACTGCATGCATGTTTTGTCAAACCATATTGTATTTCATAAAGATGTACAGCAATTAAAAGTAAATAAGAAATTATAAAGTAAAAAGATTTCTTTTTTAAGAAAAGAAGATTCTGGGACCAGTAGATGGCATAATGGTTACATTGCTGGATTCCTACATAGTCTGCTGTGATTCGAGTATCAGACCTGGCAGATTAAAACTCATGCCACCAATCCTGAGAGAAGAATGGAGAAGGGACTGCAGGATGGCCATCCACCCTGGGGGTGATTTCTCCCTTTCTGGCTCTCTGTATCTCCAGTGAGCACATGCACCCTATAGCAAAAGGAAAAAAAAAAAAAAAAAAAAAACTCTCTTTAAAAAAAAAAAAATATCTTGGACCAGCAGGTAGTGTAATTGTTACATCACTTGATTCCCACATAGCCGACTGCGATTCAAATTACAGACCCGGTGACTTAAAACTCAGGCTACACACATGTGCTTGCATGCTCAAGTCCCAAGAGGAGAATGGTGGAGAAGAATAGCAGTATGGCCATCCCTCTAGGGGGTGATTTCTTGATTTCTGTCTCTCTGGTGAGTGCAGGCACCCTATAGCAAAATATCTCTCTCTCTCTCTCTCTCAAAAAAAAAAAAAAAAGATTTTTAAAAAATATTTACAAAATTCTGAACTATTTCAAAATTCTTTTTATTTAAAACTTTTTAACTTTATTTTTAGTTTTTGAAGATATCTAACCAAATGTACAAATACTCCTCAAACTGAAGTACATAGTTTTATTTGCTCGGGTGGCCATCATTAAATACCATAGACTTGTGGGGTAGCTTAAGCAATAGAAAAGTTTTGACGACCGTGTCTATGATAAAGTTTCTGGTGAGGGAGCTCTTGTAATCTTGCAGATGGCTCCTTTCTTGCTACATCATCACCTGAGTCTTCTTACTACCTGTTGGGGAGATCACTCTAGTGTCTTTTCTTTTTTTTAATTGGTGTTTTATTGTTATTACTTTTAATTATGGTTTCTGCTTTATATACTGTACAAATCTTTGTGGGTTAAAGTGTGTTTTAGGTATACATCCAGGGTACAGTAATCAAACAAAGGGCATACACATATTTATCTTCTTCAGCATTGAACATTACCTTATTATTTGCACATTTGCTAATTGTCTACTTGTTTTTTTTTTAATATGTATTGAATTTCAGTCATTCTAACTGGGGTTAAGTGGTATTTCATTGTGTTTTTAACTTTTATTTCCCTATGACAAGGTACTTTGAACATATTTTTCTATGCCATTTGGCCTTTTGTAAGTCTTCCATGGGGAGTTTGTCCATTTCTTAAATGGGTCATTCATGTTTTACGGGTGGGTTACTTGTATTTTCTATCTATTCTGGTTATCAAGTCCTTGTTTGAGGACTATGTCAAATATTTTCTCCCATTCTGAAGGTTGTATATTCACTCTAATTCTTGTTTCCCAAATGTCTATGCTCTATATCAGAAATTGAAAGATCCAAAGTTATGATAGTGGAGAAGATACATACAGATACCAGAGACTGTGCAGAGGGGAGTGGGTGTTAGAGTGTGTGGAACAATAAGAGTGGGAGGGAAAAAGTGAAGAAATATTTAACAAAGAATGTAAAATCTTTGTTTTAAAAAAACCTATAAATTTTACTTCATAAAAAAACACAAAATAAGTATTTTTAAATGTATTAAATGTCGTATGTTTTTACGCTGCTGTGATACATCATCCCATCTCCTCTTATTTCCACCCATTATTATATTTATAAAAAATTATCTAGACCATCTTGTTGTCTAGTAGTTAAGAAGCTGAATTCCATATTGCCAACCACAGTTCAGATCATGGTGCTGGTGGCTGGCAAAATATTCTATGACTGTATTTGTGCATGCCTAGAATTTTGACAAGACACAGTTAAAACAGAGTGATTATGTCCCATTAAATGTTTTTTCTCTCTTTCCCTCTCTCTCTGTCTCTCTTGGGTGAATACACGCACTCTCTGATAATATTATTTTCTCCTAAGAAGTCCCCTGCCTCCACCTTCTCTGTGACAGCTCCTAGTATTTGTGATTACCATTTTTCTTCATTTGGCAGATGGTGAATGTACCCCCCCAGAGGGGGAAGAGAGAGAGAAAGAGAGACAGTGAAAAAGCATCCCCTCCACAAGGGGTAGTCACAATACAATCCCCCTCTCCATTTTTTCTATTTTGGAGAAACAAGTACAAGTGTTTGTTTCTCAAGCATGTTTTTCAAGCCACCTGGTCCAGGACTTGAACCATATAGTCAGTCCTGTGAGATCCAATGCTTTAATCACCATGACAGTGGCTGAGCTACTGTCTCTATTTCTATGCTTTCAAGTTCTCCAGTTTTTTCCATTAATAGGTACATGCATTGAATTCCTCAAAAATATAAAAATAGAATAATTATATTATTCAGGAATCTGATGTATTTTCTTAAAAAAACACTAAATTTTCAATACTTTCTTTGAGGCACCATTTCTGAATACAATCACATAGGTGATAGATAATGCTTTAGTATATAAACATTTAATCTGTAACATTTAATCTGTAACCTAGGTCTTGCTTTTTTCTTTTTTATTGTATCACAAGTTTCTGTAGCATGATAATTCTCCTTCCCTTCTCTGTATTATTCTTATTATTCTGTTTATAAAGACCTTGCTTCTTACTTTAATTTTTTACTTTTCTTGATTATAGCAAAATCCACTGCATCACTGTATGATTACATTGAAAGTTTCTGGACTGCCTGAAATACAGCAGGAATCATTCCCTTGATCTAAAGGATTTTATAATGTACACAGTATGTTTTGTGTTCTACAAACCCACTTACAGTTCTTTTTTCTGAAATTATGTATCCATTGACTATTGAGCCAAATCAAAGAGGTTATATTCTAGTGACTAAAGGAAAGATTCCTGAACTCAAAAGTCAATAGTATTTTTTAATAACTATAAATCTAATCATTTATCTTTTAATATCTATGCAATGCCATGTATGTTAATTAAATTAGTAAATGTTATAATTATTTAGAGGTAAGGTAAGTCTTGGAATCAAAGATATTAGAGTATGGCATTTTTCTTTTTAAATTAAATGACCAAAAATTATTAGTAACAATAACTTTTTAAAGTAGTGATGTAGGCTTGTTTTTATAAAACATGCACATATAATATGATGTCTTTTTTATTTCATGCCATAATAAATCCAGTGGATGTGATTTATTTTTTCAAAAATTTCTCTGACACATCTCACAAAGAGAATTTGTATTTAAGTTAATGGAGTTTAGTTAAAAATTGCTTATTTTTTTTATGCAAGTTAATTAAAACCCTAGAAGTTATGCAAATTATTATCTTAATAAAACATGTTGCTGCCCTATGAAGCAAGTAGTAACTGATTTTTTTCACTATGAGGTATATTTCTGCCTACAGAAAAAGAAAAAAAAATGCATTATCATTTCAAGAGTTCTACTTGATCTTTTCTTTGAAGCCAATTTAGCTATTTTGTTCATTCACTAATTAAAACAATGGCACTTCATGCACAATTTACTACCATACTAAAATAGTTTCAGTTAATTTCATTTCTATTGGGAATAATACTTTAAGTTTTGCTTGAGTAATTTTTAATTACAGTAAGAAAACCATTACAGAAAGTAAAGACTCTAGTAAAGGTTTGAGTGTCAAGATACACGTTTGAGCATGCCCACCTTTCCTAACATTCCTGAGAATTATCAACAATTAGATTGGTAACTAACTTTTTTAAAAAGAATTATTTTATTTAACATTTATTTATTTATTTATTTATTTATTTATTTATTTAAATTTGACCAGAGAAGATCAGAGAGAGAGAGTGTTGCCAAGTCCAGGGCTTGAACCATGGTCGGCCATGTGGGAGTCCAGCATCTTTAACCACCATGCTACATGCCGGCCCCGATAACTAACATTTTAATAACTGGCCACTTTAACGTGAAATCAGTTTATATTTTTTGTTACATTTGATTAAAATATATAGCGAATTTTTAATGTTAGCCTTTTTCATAAATAAGTTACAAATACATTTTCTTACAATTATTAGCTTATAGATATTGACTTAAATTTAAATAATTTTAGTAGCTATGCTACATTGATATCAAGATGTAGATTATGTTGTTTCACTAAATTAGCTCCTTCAAAAAAATCCTAAAATCCCTGATTTTGACAGGACTTCTTAAGACTCTAGCTGAGCATATCTTAAGAGCAGATGATGGATTTAACACTAAGGAAAAAAAAGGTATAATGAAGAGAGTCATATAAGTCTGTTGCTAAGTTTTATGATTTATGAATGATAAAGTTTTTATTTAAATGCATTCAGTAGCAAAATTTCTGCTGTTAGATCTTAATTAGGTTTTCTTTTGCTATATTCCTATTGTTTATTTTTATCATATGGAATTTGTACTTTTTTGTAACAATACACAAAAGCAACATATATTATACTATGTGAATATATATATACAGTTATTGTTTCCTTAATGCCGAGGATATATTTGGAGAAATGCGTCTTTTTGCAAATTTATTATTGTGAATACAATCACGTAGTTTAGATTCTCAAACTTAGGATAGGATAGCCTGTTACACAGGTAGGTTATAATGTATAATCTATTGCTTTTAGGCTACGGACATATTCAGTGTGCTACTGTATTGAGTACTATAGAAAAATCATAACACAGTAGTAGCTATTTGTTTATCTAACTATACATATACACAGAAAAGTTACAATAAAAATATGATATAAAAGATAAAATATGGTACTCCTATATAGGGCACTTGCAATGAACTTGTATCCTAATCTGTTCATTCAGTTTACTAAGGTGCATTTAGTACTTTCTAGTTCGACTAGTATTAATACTGTTACCATAAATCTTTTTTTTTTTTTTTTTTTTTTGGAGAGGTTTTTCGCTATAGGGCGCGTGCGCTCGCCAGACAGACAGAGAGAGACATAGAGACAGAAAGCGAGAAATCACCCCCCAGGGGGGATGGTCACGCCGCAATCCCTTCTCCTCCATTCTCCTCTCGGGATCCTGGGCACGCACGCACACGCGCCCGGCGTGAGTTGTAAGCCACCGGGTCCGAGACGCGAACCGCGGTCGACTACGTGGGAGTCCAGTGACATAGCCATTACGCTAACTGCTGGTTCCCTTACCATAAATCTTTTAATATAGATGTTATTTTTTCCTTTTTTTAGAATATTTGCCCATCATTTTGTTGGACAAAAATCTGGGCATGGAATTGTTGGTCACAGTGTGTATGTATTTTTAGCTCTAGTAGATAATTTTTAATGAAGCTAACAGAGATGGAAGAGAAGAGAGACAATGAACTGCAGAGGAGGCAGGAGAAAGGAGCTGATGAGTTCCAGGAGGTGAGGAATTTCTTGCAAGATATAAAAGAGAAATTCACACTTTTAAAAAGAATCAAATGGACCTGTTAGAGACAAAGGTTATAATACAGGAAGTCAAAATCCCCCTTGAAAGTATTAAAAGCAGATTAGATCACACAGAAAATAGAATCTCAAACATAGAAGAGAAAGTTGCTGGCTTAGAAAAATCCACCACAAAGACAGAGAAAATTGCCCCCAAAAATGAGAATAATATATGAGAAATACTAGATACCATCGAACGTCCAGAAGGCGAAGAGACTCATAAAGGCATTGATAATCTACTCCATGAAATCCTGCAAGAAAACTTTCCAAGCCTAGAGTGGCACTCAAAGATCCAGTCCCAAGAAGTGCAAAGGACCCGGGAACCAGCAGTTAGCGTAATGGCTATGTCGCTGGACTCCCACGTAGTCGACCACGGTTTGCATTCCGGAACCGGTGGCTTAGAACTCACGCCAGGCGCGTGTGCGTGCGTGCCCAAGATCCCAAGAGGATAATGGAGGAGAAGGGATTGCGGTGTGACCATCCCCCCTGGGGGGTGATTTCTCACTTTCTGTCTCTTTGTCTCTCTCTGTGTGGCAAGCACACGTGCCCTATAGCGAAAACCTCTCAAAAAAAAAAAAAAAGAAGTGCAAAGGACCCCAAATAGAATCAACCCAAGAATTTCTTCTCCAAGACATATTATAGCCAGATTGACCAAAATCACAAAGACAAGACACTAAGATTGGCAAGAAAAAAATGCCATGTTAGCTACAAAGGCTATCTCATCATGGTAATAGCAGACCTCTCATTGGAGACAATATGAGAGAGGAAAGAATGGGGAAATACATTCAGAGTGTTAAGGGAAAAGCAATTTCAACCAACAATACTTTACTCAACAAGATTATCCTTCATATGGGAAGGAAAGACAAGAACATTCTCAGATAAACATAATCTGAAAGAATTTACCAGCACCAGACCAGATCTCCAAGAAGTTCTCAAGGGAGTGCTATATCAGGAAAAGTAAATACAGACACACAGAAGTAAGAGTTCAAAAACTAAGAAAATGGCCAACTTACTTATAGGGACAAGTCTGGAGTTGAATATTGTATCCCAGAATTCAATCGGGAAGATAGAACGACAACAGAAGATAGATTAAATATATGAGACTGAACTGGTGAAATAGCATTTTATGACGTTTGACTAAAATATTGCTGATTTTATTCTAGGCTTTTTTGTCCAGTTTTAAGGAATTTTGTCCTTTCTTGAACTGTCGATAGGTTCGTGTACCCATTATATTTTTTTAGCATTCAGTTTAATATTTTTTTTCAGTTTCATTTATTCATTCATTCATTTATTTTAATTTGACCAGACACACACACACACACACACACACACACACACACACACACAGAGAGAGAGAGAGAGAGAGAGAGAGAGAGAGAGAGAGAGAGAGAAAGCCACCAGGTCCAGGACTCAAACCATGGTCGGCCATGTGGGAGTGTCCAGCGCCTTAACCACCACGCCACTTGCTGGTCCCCAGTGTACCCACTATTTGAACAGAATCCTAACCTGTTTTCTGGCTTTAAGTTTTAAGCAAAGTTCCTTAGCATTTCTTCGATTTATCAAAGTTAAAACTGCTTTTCTTGAAATTACTTGCTATTGAAAGTAGTTAGATTATTTAAGAAATTGTGTGGTCAATAAAATGTGGGAGGAAAAGGAATGGAAGACACTTGTAGACACCAGAGATAGTATGAAAAGAGGGTGGGAAAGGGAAGAGGGTCAGAAATAGAGGTAATATATATATATATATATATATATATATATATATATATATGTGTGTGTGTGTGTGTGTGTGTGTGTGTGTACATATATATATAAAATAGAGGTAATATATATGTATTATGTATATATATAATTTATGTAAAATATATGAAATATACATGGGTCTATATATTTGAATATATATACATATATTGAAATATATATGAAACTAGAAATGGAAAATTATTGATGATAACATACATGATTAAGCCACTATGCAGTATATTCTGGATGGTAAATCACATTTTGTATGTTGTGATGATGCTTAGGGAATGAATGTAAATTATTAATTAAAAAAATGTTTCAGAAAAAAAACACACGAAAACTTTTCCTTGAAAGAAAAAAAAAATGCATTAAAAACACCTATTTGATGAGTGCAGTAAGCTATATAGCCCCCACTAGGTGCTACTTTATAGTAAGTTCATTCTACTCACTGATGTTTATGCCTACAGTCAGACTTGTGTTCCTGGATATGTATATATCAGCTGGGCTTGCTATTGAAAATATTTAGATTAATTAAGATTTTTAGTGAATAAAATGTGGGGGGAAAAAGACATAGAAAACAACCATGAATACCTGGGACAGTATGGGAGGAGGGTGGGAGATGGCAGAGGTTGAGAGATAGGGAATTTAGGATGGGGAAAAAAACAAAATATATAGGAAACAAGAAATGGAAAATTATTTGTTGACGGTAACACGTATGTTGATGTTCATGATTGAGCCGATCAATATACAGTGTATTCTGGATGGAAAAATCTCACTTTGTATGCTGTAATGATGTATATTGAATGAATGTAAATAAATAAGTTAAATTAAAAAATTAAAATAAAATAAAATAAATAAAAAGAGAAAAAAATCATTATTATTTCTAGAGAGAGATTTTTTGCTATAGTGTGTATGCACTTACCAGAGAGACAAAGAGAGAAGAAAGTAAAAAATCACCTCCATAGCCAAGTGGGATGGCCATCCATGCTCCAATCCCTTCCCTATTCTCCCCTCAAAATCTTGGACATGCACACACACATGCCTCACATGAGTTTTAAACCACCAGGTCCAGAACTTGAAATGTGATCGACTACGTGGAAGTCCAGTGACATAACCATTAAGCCATCTGCTGTTCCCCAGAAGTTTTATTTTCTAATAGCATTTATTTCTTACCTCATTATTTTCATATTTTGCTTTAACTATTAGCAAGTTTCTGCTGACTTCATAAATGGAAAACTTGCTATCAACCCTCACATGATCAGTCACAGTCAAAATACTGTAAGAGGAAAACGTATACAGTAACTTTCAGGCATATATGAACCATAAGTGACTTTCTTGTTTAGCATTATATCTCTTCCCTAAAATAGCTCATAATCTGTATCCCAAAATTTTAAACATTCTTAAACCTGAAACCTTTCTAGTCCCAAGCATTTCTGAAAGGGAAATTGAATATATTGACGTTTTTCCTCTGTTCATGAAACATCATATTGCTTCTTTGCATATCTACAATTCTGAGTACAATGCTGAAATATGAATTTTACATTACTGATTGCTGGATTTGGATGTTTAACCTTTATGGTGTGAGACATTATTTCTGTCAGAGCGTTCTAGTTCATTCTTCTCTTTTTTTTTTTTTTGGAGAGATTTTGCTGTAGGATGCATGTGCTCGCTATTTGGTATAGCCTATGTATTCAGCGGTCAAAGCATCTAAATTTGTGTAAGTACTCCCTATGATTTCAAACAATGACAAAAAGACCTAATGATGTAATTCTTGGGATATATCCCCATTGTTAAGTGGCATGACTGTATTAAACAAATGTTATGCTTTGTGTGTTGCTTACCTACTTGTCTTATTTAAAATTAAACTAAATGAAACAAATACAATGTATGGGAGGGAGTGAATAGAATTAAAATGACCAAAGGTCTTGAGTAAAAGATCAAATATATACTAGACATTAAGGATAGATGTTGCAGTATCTAGGGTACTCACTAAACAAATACTAAAGTAATAAGGACATTCACTTAAAAAGACAAAGGAGGGACCATCAGATGCCATAATGGTTACGTCTCTGCATTCCCACATGGCCTACCGCAGTTCAAGTCCTGGATCTCATGGCTTGAAACTTGGCTGGGTGTGTATGTGTGTGTATTTGTACCCAAAATCTGAGAGGAGAATGGAAGACCATGGCCATAACCCCTGGGGGTGATTTTTCACTTTCTGTCTCTCTATGTGTCACTGACAAATGCTTGCACCCAATAGCAAAAATTTCTCATTAAAAAACAATGCTAAAGAATAACATATTAATAGTAAGGACAATTTTTATTAACGTAGTTTTTTTTATCAATTGAATATCCACATAAACACATCTTTTATTTTGCCTATAATTAATCTTTGACAGATTATATATCTAAATGATTGAATAAAATTATAAATTATATGTATGACATTGCAAACCACATAAATTATAAAGTACATGATTATATATTACATATATCATAACTTCATTGTCTTTGGTAAGTAAATATTTTTTAAATAGAGCATAAATGCATATGCCACATAAATACATTTTATTATATTACTATTAAAATAGATTTCATTAAATAAACAATTGAATAAATGAGAAATCCAGCTACAGAATGTGAGAAGTGACTTGACTTGCAATATGTATAATAACAAAAAGAATATATAAAATTAAAGCTGCAAATCATTAAGAAAGGAAGAAAACTAAGTTTCTTCTGTGAAATACCTATTCAAATATCTAGCCCATTTTCTTTATGGTCTTTATATTTGGAACTTAATGGTAGTTTAAAATGGCAGATCACATGGGCCAGCAGCTGGCATAGTGACTAAAGGTGCTGGATTCCCACATGGCTGACAATGGTTTGAGTCCCAGTCCTGGAAGCTTGCTTTCTCACTTTCCCTTTCTCTCTCTCTCTGGTCAAATTAAAATAATAACTATAATAATAGTAACAACAACAAATGGAATTAAATAAATAAATAATTCTTAAAAAAATGCAGACTAAATGCTAAAAATCAAGTTAAACCAGCAAATATTTAATCTTTTCTTTAACATATAAACAGAACATTCTTCATCATAATGACATCTTTAGTCCTTCACACCAGTTACTTCTGCCCCACCCTATACATGATTCTGCAGTGGGTAATTTGAAGTCTGCACATTCCAAGGCTGTATCTGTGCTTGGATAAGGGCTATGAGGATATATAATGTTGTCATGGCCTCTACACATGATGACATACCCATGCCATGTCACCAATGTTTGCTGAAGGTCATAAATCTTTTTTGATTTAAAATTTCAAAAGCTTATTTAGACTTAATGATAGTCATCAATATTCATTTATAAATGGTAACTCTTATACATTCAAAGACATCATAAAATCTGAGACTGGGTGAGGAACATATCCCAAGTCCTGTGTTACATAAGGTTTAATGTCACTCATTTACTTTTGATATTTTATTTTCCAACTGTTAGTGAGAGCAAATTTTACAACTGTAAAAATGAGTTGCAAAATTTAGTTACATTTTGCAATTATAGAATACTGCAAATCATAAATCACCCAAACCCCACTGAGGTCTAGATTTCTCATCGGTTTTACTCCCATTTCCATTTCTTGTATGTTTCTCAATTTTGCCTGACTAGGCACACATTCTTAGACTCCAATACTTCTCTAAATTTAACTCAATCAGGGAGAAGAGTCTTACCTTCTGAAATTTACATTGGTGAAGATAGGAAAAAAGAATGACAAATATGCATACAAAGAAAAAAGAAAAAAAAATTATAACCTTACCCACATTCTCTGTTGGAAAGGGTACAACAATGGGGCAATCTCTTAAATTAGGCAAGATATTCAGGAAAAGCAATGTGAAGCCACTGACCATACTTTCATTAAAAAAAAAAAAAAAAAAAAAAAAAAAAAAAAAAAAATCAGCTTTTTAAAGAAGTACTTTAGTGGAACCAGCAGGTGGCATGGAGGTTAAGGGTGCTGGACTCCCACCTCGCAGACCACCGTTTGAGTCTTGGACCTGGCAGCTTGCTTTCTTACTTTCCGTCTCTCTCTCTCTTTCTCTTTGGTAAAATTAAAATAAGTACATAAATAATCTAAATAAAATGATTCTTAGACAAAAGAAGTACTATAATATGTGAATCACTGTTCTTACCAGAAATTCATAATATATAAATAGAAGACAATTAATTGACTCAAGCAAATATATTTTGGCTGGAAAATGTGTGGGACCTTTAACAGAATGCTAAAGAGCTAAAGTCCCTGGGGTCTGAAAACCGTTTGTCTTTAAGAGGACTACCTGTCTGGAAATGAGGTAGAAGAGCCGTTAGTTAGTAGTTTTAGTTAACAGATTAGAGTTGTAAAATAAGGACAGTTTTAAGGGTTTTAGATGGACATATGCCGGGACTTTCATTTGAGTCATTTGTATGGAAATCACAATAATACTCTAAGGAGGCCTTGGAATATTTTTCTGTGTAAATTACCTCATCAACCCCAAAATTAGATATGGGGAAGGGGTACTGGATCCTGAATATCTATAAAAACAAGAATAAAAAATGGAAATTTTTTTTTTTTTTGCTATTCATACTAAAGCAGCATTTTCTTTTCACACCAGACAGGTGGAACACTACAGCTATAATCTACCTAGTGTGGGGTGTGTGTATGCGTGTGTGTGTGTGTATGTGTGTTTTACTGATGTTTTGTTTCTTCATTGCCATCCCCACCCCCACCTTTGCCATTTTCCTGGCTAGCATACACCTCTGAAAGATATGGTCAGAAAAATATGCAAAAATCCGGGATGTACATTAGAAATCATTTTTGAAAACTACACGTTAATTCCACTCAAGTGAAATGCTTTTCTTGCAGTGATGAGCAAAAAGTAATCAAGTGATATATGAAAATAGTTGGCAACAGGAAAAGAGACAACTAACATTTTCCCAAGACCCAGAGCATGAATTCCCGCAAATTTCTTGACTGAAAAATGATAACAGGACAACTTATTCTTCTTTTTAGAACTACAAGACTATATTACAACTCTGAAATTAACAGAGCCTTTAATTATCAAAATTTATAGACATAACATTTTTAAATTGGAAATTGTAAAAATTGATTAAAATATACAAATTTAGGAAAATTATTATCTATATGATACAAACTTAAAAATATAAAGAAAAATATCCCATATATACAAATTAGTGTGATAAAATTATAAAACGTTAGAAATGTTCAGAAGAATAGAGAGTAGGTCTAAATATATGAATAGTTTTTAAGTTGAAAAAAATTAGATCACACCAAAAAGATCTGATATATAGGAAAAATGTTCCTTTTTTTAAGAATAGCCTATTCCTATCACTGCAGATTTACATCATTTCATCTCTCAAACTTAATGAAAGTATCCATGTTTAGACAAAAATTATTTTTGACATTCAAAAGTCACACATGAAATGTATGTTGAGCAAGATATTAATAATATAAGGATACTTATATTATTAATATTATTAGAATAAAAATTATATTAGATTCATCCTTTTTTGTAGCAATACCAAATAACCAATGCTATTAGAGCAAATTTTTTTAATGATTTGAAAGAACTGAATTGTAACACAGGCTTATTAAATTTAGTCAAGTTGTCAATAATATGTGATGTAGGATAAAGACATTTTCAGATATTTAGACACAGAAAATATTTGTTCAAGATACTTTCATTTAACTATGGCTTACTCCTATTTCTAAAAACAGAAGTTAAAACAAATGTAATAAAAACAAAAAAATAAATTGTCCATATTGTGGCATGTGTGGAGAAAAGATTTTCTCACCTAAAACCAATTGGCTCATTAATGAAAAGGTCACAAATGCCAGACATCTTCTAGAAATTTCGTTAAATGTCAAAATATCTACACAAGTAGAAATATCGAAAGACCTTGTTGAATTACACGTCTCTGTTTTCTTCATCCACAGTTTATTCTTTTATTCAGTGGTAAATAAGACATAACAATTTTGGGCAGTCAATATTCTAGGTTAGTAATCCAGGGTTAAACTGAAAAATACATCTCAAATTCTAACAAAGCCTGGAATCTATTGAGAGGTTAGACAGTTATGTGAGGGAACAAATAAAATAATGATGCGTGATATAAAAAAAATTACATCCTTGGGAACCAGCAGTTAGCGTAATGGCTATGTTGCTGGACTCCCACGTAGTCGACCGAGGTTCGCGTCCCGGACCTGGTGGCTTAAAACTCACGCCGGGCGCATGTGCGTGCGTGCCCAAGATCCTGAGAGGAAAATGGAGGAGTAGGGATTGTAGCGTGACCATCCCCCCTGGGGGGGTGATTTCTCGCTTTCTGTCTCTATGTCTCTCTTTGTCTGTCTGGAGAGCACACACACCCCATAGCGAAAACTTCTCCAAAAAAAAGAAAATTATATCCTTTAATGTGATATTTTTAAGGTCAATATTAAAGCAAGATAAAGAAAGCAAAGCGAAGTCAAGATAAAAATGGACAGTTTCAGGTATATATAGGGTATATATATATATATATATATATACACACACACACACACACACACACACACACATATACACACACACACACACACACACACACACACACATATATATATATATGCATAAAACTAGGTTAGGGTTGCAACAAAAAACTTCAATATTAATCAGTTTTCAATATCATGAAAGGCTTTTTTTTTTTCTTTTAGTTATAGGGCACATGCACTCACTGGAGAGGAACTGAGAAAGAGAGAGAGAGAGAAGAAGAGACAGAAATAGCCCTCCCCCCAGGGGATAGCTATGCCACAATCCCCTCTTCTTCATTTTATCTTGGGTTATTGGACATGCATGCACATGTGCCTGGCATGATTTTTAAGCCACTGGGTTCAGAGCTCGAATAATAAGGCTGGCAATGCGGGATCCAACTGCCTTAACCACCACACCACCAGCTGGCCTATGAAAGCTTACTTCTGGCTCATCCTTTGTGTCTGACTAGAGTCAATAAGGAACTGTGCTGTATACTACACAGCAGGGACACCCGGATTGATAGATGCTTAAACGTCTTGTACATCCAGTTTCTGAAACATGTCACTTTTTTTTTTTTTTGAGAGATTTTTGCTATAGGGCGTGTGCACTCGCCAGACAGACAGAGAGAGCTATAGAGACAGAAAGCGAGAAATCACTCCCCAGGGGGGATGGTCACACCGCAATCCCTTCTCCTCCATTCTCCTCTCAGGATCTTGGGCACGCATGCACACGCGCCCGGCGTGAGTTTTAAGCCACCGGGTCCGGGACGCGAACCGCGGTCGACTACGTGGGAGTCCAGCGACATAGCCATTACTCTAACTGCTGGTTCCCAAACATGTCACTTTTTATTAAGAAAAGACTGGAGAGTCATATAGGGACCTTTTATTACCAAGCATGGAAACACATCTTGTTGGCCAGAATTTGCAACTTGTTCTTAATTAAAAGAACTTTGATGGGACAGAAGATGGAATGGAGGTTAAGGCACTGGATCACACATGACCAGGGTCAAGATTCAAGCATTAGACCCAGAGACCTGAGAATCACGCTAGTGTGTGTGTGTGTGCATGCCCAAAATTCTGAGAGGAGAATGGAGAATAAGGGATTGTGGTGTAGCCATTCCCCCTGAGGGGTGATTTCTTACTTTCTCTCTCTCTCTCATGAGCACACAAGTCCTATGACAAAAACTAACATACTACTAATAAAATAAAAATCTTTGGAAATATAATGGAGCAACTGGAAAACTTGATAAATACTACCATTAAGTGGTGTACCAGAAGGCAGCGAACATAGTCCAAAGTGAACTTTATGTAACAATCGAAAGTCCTTGATGAGTAGTATATATCTTATTATCTAGATAAAAAAATTTGAGTATGAAAAGTGTTTTGATAAGGAGCTAATGCAATAAGTATAAACTAAGGCTGCCCCATGCAATGGGGACTATATTCACATGTGCATTGGTGATTAGTGACATTGGTGAAATAGCATTGTCTGTAAAATGGACTAGACTAAAACCTTGGTAAAGTAAAATGAGTTGAGACTAGGAGATATGACAGTAAAATATAATTATATAAACAGCCTATCTAAGTTGTTTTGTGATGGAAATCAGAGAGGCGGATAAGTTATATGAAGCTATACTTTGTTTTTGTATGATGGAGATACTAGAGGATATATACACATATTTTAGAGAGATTTTTCTGCAAGGTATATGTGCTCACCAGAGAGACAGAGAAACAGAAAGCAAGAAATCACCTCCCTTCCAGGGGGAGTAGCCACCATAATCCCTTCTCCATTCTACTCTCAGGATTTGGGGCATGTATGCAAATGTGCGCAGTACATTTTAAGCCAGTGTGTCCAGGATTCGAACCATGGTTGACCATGTGGAAGTCCAGCAATGTAACCATTACACAATCTGCTCATCCCAGAGAATATTTATATTTTAAGAAAAATTATTTGAACATGGGACTAGCAGATGGTGTAATGGTTACATTGCTGGACTCCCATGTAGTTGACTGCAGTTTGAGTCCCGGGCCTGGTAGCTTAAAACTCACATCAGGTGCATGTGTGTGTGTGTTCAAGATCCCAATAAGAGAATGGAGGACAAGGGATTGCAGCATGGTCATCCCCCCCAGGGAGGTTATTTCTTGCTTTCTGTCTCTCTGTCTCTCTCTATCTTTCTGGCAAATGCGCATGCCCTATAGCAAAAACCTCTAGAAAATAAAAGATAAAGATAAAGAAAAAATATTTGCTCTGTGAATGAAAAAAGAAACACTCATGCTGAAGTAGATGTGAATGAATCAATATAGGAGAGGTGGAGTCTTGATTAAGTCATAGGTACATACGGTTTTTAGATCCAGGTAGGAGTGAGGTAAAGACAGGGTAACATATGTCTAACAGAAGTAATGCCACTTCTTTTATTGATTGACTGATTGATTGATTGATTGAGAGAGTTTTGCTCTAGGGAATGTGCACTCTCTGAAGAGACAGAGAGACAAAAAGCGAGAAATCACCCCCATGGGGAATGGTCACACCGCAATTCCTTCTTCTCCATTCTCCACTTAGGATTTGGGGCATGCACACACACGTCTTCTGCATGAGTTTCAAGCCACCAGGTCCGGGACTGGTATCATGTCGACCACATGGGAGTTCAACAGCTTAACCACTTTACCACTCTCTGGCCCCAGTAATGCCACTTTGATAATAAGCCAGAGGGCAGGGAAGAAAGGTTGAAATCAAGGTAGGTATACATTCTTTAGCTTGGAGATTAAGAGATTTTCTAAAAGATGCTTCTATTTTCTCAGGAGAACATAAGGCAAGTATATTAAAGGAGAGAGTTGTAGAAAAAGAAAGATGTGCAAACAAGTTTAGTGTGATTAAAAAGCCAGCTATATAGTTACAGTGGCATGCATATCAATACCCCATTCCCTATCTATCCCATTTATGTGTGTATCTGACCTTCCTTCTCTTGTATATTAGCTTGAATTTTATATAATTCCCCTTATATTGATGGAAAAACAGGCATATTTGCATATTCTCATAAATTAGACTCAGTCAGCAGTCAGCAGAATCAAAGACTAAACACACATTTGTGAATCATATTTTAACTGGGGTGAAATTTGAGGATAACAGTCGTCCCACTGCCTTTTTTTTTATTTTGAGAGAGATTTTTACTATATGGCATATGTGTTTTCTGGAGACACAGAGAGAGGCATAAAGCAATAAATAAACCCCTGGATAATATGACCATGCTGCAATCCCTTCTCCTTTATTTTCCCCTCTGGAATTTGGGCATGAACGCTCATGCGCCTGGCATGAGTTTTAAGCTGCTGGGTCCGGTACTTGAACTGTAGTTGACAATGTGGGAGTCCAGCACCTTAACCACTACATCACCTGCTTGTCCTTTTCACTGCCATTTTTGCAACTGTCACATCAGTAGTAGAGAGAAATGATGATGATCCTTGATTTCAGAGATTCTATTATGCCTGTGAATTGAGTCTAAGCCTCCTTTTTCATTTGCTAATTTTTGAGAACCTGGGAAACCATTACTTACTATAAAGTTTCTTGTGCCCTAAAAGGTTAAAATATTTAATGATTTAATCTTCATTTGAACACACAGATCTTTTCTCATGGGTGCTTACATATTGATAACTTTCCTGGAACAGGATGAATTTTGGTATTAGCTGGCATGCTAGGCCAAAATAATATGGAAAAGG
This sequence comes from Tupaia tana, assembly GCA_026018925.1. NCBI lineage: Eukaryota > Metazoa > Chordata > Mammalia > Scandentia > Tupaiidae > Tupaia > Tupaia tana. Next base: position 60,973,004 of record JAKSZU010000005.1, read on the forward strand.
GTTGAAAGATTCCCAACATATTCTTCTTACATGGGTAAGTCTAATAAAAATATCAGCATTCATAATTCAACTAATTTTAAGAAACTAAGGACTTTTAACACAAAATTGGAAAACACATAATCTAAAGATAAAAACATTTTTTCTATATAAAATACTTTTCCACATTAAAAAACTTACCACAATGCAAAATAATGAGAAATAGTTAAGATGAAAGATATACTAATTAACCTAATCAATCACAGCACATAGTATATCGAGTCATGGGAAAAGACATATTATTTGATCTTTTTCTATGTATAAATATGTTGTGACTTTTCCGATGACCCAATAGAACCAAAACATCACATTGTACCCCATAAATACATATAATTATTATATGTAACTGAAGAAAGCTGCATCGTATTTTCTTTGTCTTGGAAAGTGACCCCAGATCACACTCTTTCCAATGATGTGACATCATTTTTGCTTCAGTCTTCTATATTATCTGTTATTTCACTGCTTTATGTACTAACATTTGAGGACTTTTTTTTTGGTCTATATCTTACAATGAAATATAAGGTTTTTGAACATATGGAGATTTGCCTTACCATGCCAAACAACTGTGCTACATAAAAGCCATTCATAAATATTTGTTGAAAGAATGTACGAGTACAAACTAAAAACTGAATTTTTAGTTAGTCATCTAAATGAACCTCATTTGCTTGCTCTTTTTTCCTTTAGAAAGGCAATGTGTTTGACAGAGATTTACGTAGAAGTCACATCTTATGTTTAAAACATGCTAGCCATGTGTCACATAAGCTTGCCTCTGCTACCTTCTATTATCAGAAGAAAAGGTTTTTAATTTTTGGCTTACATTCTTCAGAATCAATTAACAAATTAAACAGTAGGACTAGCACATTTTGCATAGTAATTGCTGACACAGACGTGGGAACTTCCTCAGAGCAACAAAACCACTGTTTACATATAGTTGGCATTTTATGAGACTAATTGTCATATTTCTCAAGGTGAGATAAATTTTGATGTTCTTAAAACAACAATGCATTTTTTACCTAACAGATGCTGAATTCTTATCAGAGCATTTGCCCATGATGAATGGTTTACGAACCCAGTCACTCCCTTCAAGAATCTTCAGCTGATAACCGATAGCTATCATTTTCTAACTTTTTCATTTGAATTGTAATAGAAAATGATTAAAAGATTGGGTTTTATATATTGATTTAAGGCAATGTCTGTTATAGTTTTATCTTATGTAAAAAATAAAGAATCTGACAGTTTACAGAAAAAATGTTCGAGTTAAATGCACAGATGTTATTTGTGTTTGTTATTGTATGTTTATTTAATTGTGCTTCATTCTGACTTTGTTACATGTTCTTCACTTTTTTCCTCAATGTTTCATTTTTTTGTTGTTGTATTAAGACTTAGGCCAGAAAAGTGGTGTCCAAGTTACAGGGTTTCATCTTCCACATTGCTCACTACTAATCAGTCTAAAAGAAGGAGATCAACTACTTGGAGGATGTCACTAATCCAACGACCAGGATCAGGACTCTCAACACTTCTGCCCACTGCATCCTCGGCTATAGCTTTATTAGTTGCTTAAGTCCAGGGCGACAAAACATATTCACATGCAACAAGTCGGATGAAGCACATTTGCTACAGATAGGCCGCAAAGAACAAAAGAAGTATACGGTCTATTGGGACGTAGTCCCCAAAAGCTCAAGAAAGCTGCCCCTGGTGGATGAAGTCCTGATGCATATGCCCCACTTGTACCACAGCTAAGGAGCCTCAAGAACTCTGGGTTTTATACTTCAGGGGTAGCACGACCTGCTGGAAAAGTTGGAAGGACAATGTGCTTTCAGATGAGAAAGGAAGAGAGCCTGGGATGTCCCAGATAACTCTTCCCTAAGTCAAAATGTTACATTCCCTAGAAGGACAGAAATAAGGCCTGAACTTTCACAGCGATTTTCTATCAGTCTGTTTTGTGCTAATATAATAGTGTGCAACACCTGGGTCATTTATAATGAATACACACACACACACACACACACAGAGTTCTGAAGGCTGAAAAGTCCAACATCAAGGTCCTGGCATCTAGGGAGGCCTTTCTTGCTGCATCATATCATGGTAGAAGAGCAAATAGAGGGCAAGAGACAGGCAAAAGGTACTGAAATCATCCTTTCAGGAGGAACCCACTCCTGGGATAACAGTAGTAACTGCATGAGAGCAGAGCTGTCATTGCCTAATCACTCCTTAAAGGGCACACCTCTTCATACAGTTACAATGGCAATTTGATGTCAACATGTATTTGGAAGGGAACAGACATTTAAGTCATAGCACTCCCTCTTAGGATATTGCATTCCCAGCACATCCATGCTTATTTTAAGAACTACCAGTATGAAGAGCAAAGAAGAAAACTGGATTGGCCAAGGCTACCCAGAGAATGTCAAGCAATAATCAAACAAACATGCTTCACTACCGAGTTCACAGGGTCCCATAAAGGTAGTACTTACACTTTGCTTAACTCGACTCTAACAGGAATTGCCAAGATTCAGTTTTCTGAATAGCTTTGTCCCTTCTGCCTAGGCTCATCACACAGCTATTCTTTCTGAATTGCATGCACTGCTCAGAACAGGCCCAGTTGCAGAACAGCCATCCCTTCATGGTAAGTCATTACAGTATGCATATTAGAGAAACTAAGATATAGAACAGAGGTACTTTTGGAGTTAATTTTGTTAATGTTAACTTAGGGAATATCTTAAAGGACGAAATGATTCCCACAGAAAAGTCTTCTGTGTTTCATTATCTCAACATCCCAAATGCATTATAGGTTTTATACTTACCAGTCTCATCCTGATAACTCTGTTAGCAAAAATTACAGAAAATTATACTCTTTTACATAGAAACTCTACCAAAAAGGAACTTGGAAATTACAGCATTTTAAAGTTTTATTTTTTGACAGCTGTTAGCACTATTTCAAACACCAGTATCACAGACTTTATGCAGATAAAAGAAATTGTCTTTTGTCTCACGTGTAAATGATGTAACTTAGATATTTTGGAGTGCAGTTAATCCTTAAATGCTCTGATTTTAAATACTTTGCCAAGCTATGTTTTTATGTGTTGTAATGTTGTAAGGAATGTGCTCAGTGAAATCTAGACCTTAAGGATGTTCCATGAAAAATGCAGGGACCAGCAGTTGGTGTGATGGTTATGTCGCTGAACTCCCAGGTAGTTGACCGCGGTTTAAGTCTCGGACCCGGTGGCTTAAACTCATGCCAGGCGCGTGTGCATGTGTGCCCAAGATCCCGAGAGGAGAATGGAGGAGAAGAGATTGCAGCGTGGCCATCCCCCCGGGGAATTTTTTTTCACTTTCTGTCTCTCTGTCTCTCTCTGTCTGTCTGGCGAGCACATGCGTCCTATAGCAAAAATCTCTCCAAAAAGAAAAAAAAAGTGCATGATATAATTTTTTGCATGTGGTAGATTATTGAATTGGTACATAACTGTACATGTTCATCTTTATCTTGGTGTCAATATTATATTTTAAGATATCATCATTAAAAAGAAAATTTAAATTACACTACTTTTAAATTATATTTTAAATAAAGTTTTAAAAATAAGACATAAGCATTAAATTATTTTTTCTATTTTGATCACTGGATTTTCTACTTTACACCATTAGTTATCCTAGCTTTTTGTATAGAAATTGGGTATTTCACTGTGAACAATAGCAGCACATAATAACAATAGTTAGCAAGTAAAAGTCAATTTAAACCATGTTAAGGGCTCATATATTTTACCAAAGAAGGAAGGCGATGTTAAAGACTAATTGGAATAAAAGAGATCTCCAAATAGACCAGAACTCTGAAGCAAAATTCTGTGACCTAAAAAAAATCGAGAAACAGATTGTGGAGACACTGACTCTGCCAGCTTTACCATTTTGGTAGAATGTGTCCAACTATGTCCTCTGTTTTCTGAGTCATGTGCTTAAAATCTGGTCTCATGAAAGAGCATGTCCTGAGCTCTTTGTCTTCATTCTCTCTCTCTGACTTCACAATATCTGAAAGAGGATGGAACCAGAAACTTCTGTAACGTCTCTGGCTTCTGCAGCACCCTCTGCAGGAGTGTTGAAGAAGATTGCAAATCACAAGTGGGACCCTGACCTCCTTTCTGTCTTCTGAATTTCAATAGCCTCTTCTAGATTCTGTTCATAGAGTCAGAAGTATATTTGATATCCTTGGAAGCATAACCTGAATTTCATTTCTTATTCACTTTCTTCACACCCTATTCACAAGCATCCTCACTCAGCAACTCCTTCCATAGCCAGTGCTATGGATTTTTTAAGTTATGTAATTGATTATTTACGTTTAATCACCATACATCATTACAATGTATAAAACATGTTTTGTTTTTGTTTGTTTGTCTTTTTAACCCAGCACCAATACAGTGCATATCAGTCAAGACAAGGACATTATTTATGACCGAGTTCCTGTGGAGTTCTGGTTTCCTAGCCCTTTCTATTGTGAAGCTCATTTTCCACCCAGCCTCCAAATAATCTTTAAAAATACAAAACTCATCATATTACTTTCCCATTTCTAATGTTATTATGTCTGCTAATTCCACTTCAAATAAAACTCTAACTCTTCTGTGGTGAGAAATTTCTGGCAATTATGAGTGTTATTTTCCTTCCTTTCTCACGCAGCAGTCCATCTCCTGTTCAGGTCTAGAGTTAGGAGCCTTGCCAGCTAATGCCAGAAATGTTTTTTTCATAGTTGCTATGTTTTTCAAATTTCACAGCACACAATTTTGCTTCTATGTACTTGGCTGTCTCATAGCTTTTTTTTTTTCTTTTTATTGTGCGTTTCAACAATTATTGGGGAAGTCTAATCTGCTTTTTTCTACCATCTGTTGATAATAACTCAAATTTTGTTTCTAAGTTTAAAAGATTACAATACTGAGAATATTTCATTATATCCCTGGAAGAGTGTGAATGTCTGTGTCCATATAGATAGAAATAATTCTGCAAGAACCTAACTCAAAATATTCATTACTTAATTATAATGGAATTATTCATCATTTTGATTGTTTATTTAAAATTATGCATAAATTTTATTTTCTAAATAAAATTAAAATACTTAAAATATTATAGTGTTGTAACTATTGTTTAAATATTTAAATAATAAGAAATCTGCTTAATTTATTACTTCAAGCTCTTCCTAAAATTTTGTATAGCTTTACTTTGTTCAATTAAGTGCTTAAGTTTCTAAGACTTACAATAATAATACAATAAAAATAATTTTTTTAACATTTAGATTTAGTGTGTGACAATAGTCACACGATTCTGATTAACTGGGAAAAGAGTATTATGTAAAACTTTTATAAAGTAGATTTAAAAGCTAAATTGGCCCTGATTATGATTTTTAAGATGCATTCTTTGTAAATATGTTGTGCAAAATAGGTGTTATACTGGTCAAATTTCTTGAAAAGACATAATTTATAGTAATACAGAGACTCTGAATGCTTTCCTGGTCATATTCAGACATGAGAATAGGAAATTGATTGAAGGCCACTGAAAGAGGCTGAGGGCATGAGCCCAGGTAATGAAGCTCAGTACCCTAGAAATGACTGCACACCAGAGAGGGCACAGTCAGCAATGGCTTTTCATGAAAAGACCATATTGAAATGATTTGATATAGTCATACAGAATATAGCATCTGAACAATTTTAAATACATGCCTTATTAAGTATAGTAAAATCTGCTCTTGAAATAATTGAAATTTTAAACTGTAAATGCAAACTAAAAGAAAAGAAGAAGAGAATTTAGAAATTATACATTTTAAAAAGAATATAAAGGGAAAAAAGCATATATGAGTAATTTAGAAAAGTAGAAAAAGTAATTTGGAAAAGTAGGAAAATAAGAAAAAGTAGGAAAAATATATACTATGTTACATAGTGGGTGGTTTTTAAGAAGGAAAAGAAAAAACAGGGTTTCACTAAAAGTTCATAGAGAAATTTTTGTTGTCGTTAGAGGGAGCTGGAACTTGCCAGAAAAAACAGACACAGAGAGTGAGAGATAAAGGATTGGAGAAATTACCCTCTATGGGAAATGGTCACACTGCGTTATCTTCTCCTCCATCTCTGCCTCCTTTTCAGAATTTTAGATACAAACACACTCACACACACATCACACACACACACACATACGTTTGGTGTTTTTCAAGCCACCAGATTTGACTTAAATTGTGGGGTCAGTCATGTAGAGTCTCTCTGCCTGAACCACCAGGCCATAAGACCATCATTAAAAGAAAACTTTAAATGAAAAAAAAAAATATATGCAAAGCTGATGCTCTGATTTGGAAATTTGCTTTGTGAGATTTGGGCACTTAAATCTTAAAATCAGTTTTTAAGTCGTTTATAAAATTAGTGAAAAACAATAAAAAAAATAGTAAAATAAATAACTATCTTTCATAATCATGTTTAAAACCTTTCTTGAGTTAGAAAGATCTGCAATAAATTGTGACACGAGTTACACAGTTTGATAGAAGTTTATGTGTATGTATGTGAAGGGGCTTTGAAATGTACATGAAAATACTTACTACGCAAAACACTATGTATGTGTTCCACAATTTTTCATTCAAAATAAACACTTTTTTATTACTGTTGTTTTGTTTTTGTTTTTATTTTTGTTTGCTATATGGCATGTGCACTTGCAAAAGAGAGAGAGAGAAGTAAAATGAGAAACTACTCCAAGGAGGTATGGCCATGTTGCAATCCCTTCTTGTCCATTATCTTCAGGATTTGGGGGCATGCATAAGCATACATCTGTACCTGGTGTGATTTTCAAGCCCCTGGGTCTGAGACTCCAACTGCACTGTTGGCCTTGTGGGATCCAGCTGCCTTAACCTCCATGCCACTTGCCGGCTCTAAACACATATTTTAATTCCAATTTTTTTTTAAGAAAATTTTTGAAATGCCATTTCACACAAAATAAAAATTAATAATAAAAGAATGAATATATCCATCACTTCAAACAGCTCCTTAAGTCCTTTTACCATCCTCCTCAACATCATTCTCTTTTCTATTCTTAGTCAATAACTTATCTGCTCCTTGTCACTAAAGATTAGTTTCTATTTTCTAAAAATGTATATAAATAAAATCAAACATTATGCTTTTTAAAAATCTGGTTCCTTTTATTCAGCTGAATAGTTTTAAGGTCCTTACATGTTATTACATGTAATAACATGCCGTGTAATTTTCTCTCTCTCCCTCCTTTCTCTTTCTCACTCTTTCTTTCCTTCCTTCTTTCTTTCAGTGGTGTGTGGAACTAATTCTGAGGCCTTGGCTAGACTAAGCTGGTTAGTTTCCCTTCTTAAACCCAGAATCCACCACTTTCTTATAGTCTAGGGTCACTATACATAAGCTCCAGTTGAGCCAGGGGCCAGGTATCGATAATGAGGGATACTGCCTCTATGCTCTAGAGCTGGAAAATTTATTCAAATTAGCCAAGTCCTAGAGAGCCTAGGAAATCTCCTAACCCCAACCTGTTTGCTAAACATACTCTTGCTCTGTTCCAGTTGCAATCCTACCCCACTGCCCAACCCCCTCCCTCTTGCTGTGTGCCCTTTCTGGTCGTGTTCTTTTTGGACATGTAAGTAAAAAATTCTACCTTTCATTTACTTAAGTGTCATTATGCTGTGTCCCACCATCAAAATTGTCTGTTACTTGAGAGAGCTTTTTCTTTATAGGATATGTGTGTTCACCACAGAGATGGAGAGATACAGAGAGACAGAAAGAAATTATCCCTTGGGGGATATGGCCACATTATAGTCCCTTCTCTTCCATTCTGCTCTTGGGATTTGGGGCACAAACACACACACACACACACACACACACACACACACACACCTGGCCTGAGTTTAAAGCCACCAAGTCTAGGACTTGAACCAGTCGACTACGTAGGAGTCCAGCGACATCACCATTACATCATCTGCTAGTCCCCAAAATTATCTTTAAATCTGTGAAATAATCATATTAATTTCTTTATTAATGAAAAGAACTTAATTGTATAAACATATGACAATTTGTCTCTCCATTCAACTTTGATAGACACTTTATTTTTTCTCAAGTTGTGTAACAAAAATAAGTAAGTAGTGATATTTATATTGACATATGATTTTATTCTTCATGCATAACACCTAACAGTGAGATGGCTAGGTTATGTGTTTAAGGTTTTAAAACTCAATAAACATTTTACAATTTGCTCTATGATTGTATATATCACAACCAGCAGTGCAGCAGTTTTTCCATTGCTCTACATTCTAGGCAAAACTTGACATTTCTGATACTCATATCAGTTATCTCACTGAAGTATTAATTTACATTTTCTTAATGAATAAATGGTACTGAACATTTTTTCATGTTCTTACTTGTCATCAAACATCCCTTCTTTGGTGAATTATATGATTATTTTTTCAAAACTTATTGGGCTTTTTGTTTTCTTATTTCTTATATTCAATTAAAATAAATAAATAAGTTTTAAGTTTGCTTTATTTATTGTGGTTATAACTTTTCATCAGCTATGTGAAGACACAAAGAAAGATAGAGAAACAGAAAGTGAGAAATCACCTCCCCAGGAGGGATGCAAAGCCACAATTTCTTTTTCTTTTCCTCCATTCTCCTCCTGAAATTTTGGGCACACATGCACACATGCCCAGTCAGTTTTAAGTAACCAAATCTGGGACTCAAACCACAGTTAGCCATGTGGGAGTCCAATAATGTAACCAGTATGCAATTGTTAACTTCCCAAAGTAATGATTCTTAATTCTGGATAAGTCTGTTTTTTTCATTTTTTAAATGGATTTTGCATATATGGTATCTATGAGATATTTAATAACTAGGAAGTCTCAATGGTTATTTCTTCTTTTTTCTTCTAGACATTTTATAATTCTAAATTACATTTAGATCTATAATAAATTTTGGGTCAATTTTTGATTATGGAAGAATAAGGGATCAGGCGACATTTTTGCAAATCGATATTGGACTTTTTTACACATTTATATTCAGTTTTGCAATTCTTTGTCTTAAAAATATTGTTTTCCAATGATTTCACAATCAATTATTACACATAAGTGTGTAAATGAATTTAGCTATTCTGAATTCTTTCATCTTTGTATGAATTTTGGAATAAGCCTGCCAAATGTAACAGAAGAAAATCCTAGATTTTCCTTAAGGTTGTGTTGAGTCCGTATATAAATCAATTTGAGGGGAATTGACATATTAGCTGTATGAAAGTATTATTATTATTAGTTTTTGCCATATGGCATATGCATTCACTGGAGATAAAGAGAGAATGAGAGAGAAATCACTTCCCAGGCGGACGGTCATGCCACAATGCCTTCTCCATTTTTCTCCTGGGGTTTTGGGCACACATGCATATGTAACAGGCATTGATTTTCAAGCTTTCCAATCAGGATCCAAACTGCATAGTCACTAGTGTGGAACCCAGCCATCTTAACCTCCATGCCACCTGTGACTCAACTATATAGAATTTCTTACTAAATGAAAACAATTTATCTCTATTTTTGTATCTTCATTAATTTGTCCTGATAATGTTTTATTTGCAATGTACAGTTTATGCATGTGTTTTATCAAATTTATTTTGAGTCTTGCTAGTATATAGTATAGCAATTGAATTTGATAATTTGTAGATTTTGCAGACTCACTAAATTTACTTGGTGGTTTTAAATGTATTGTGTAGATTCTATAGTATTTTGTTCTTTTCTTTTTCTTTTACTTTTGTCAGAGGGCACATGCATATGCTCCCTGGAGAGAGAAAGAATAAAAGAAACAGAGGGAAAGGGAGAAAGCACACCCCACTTCCCCATGAGGAATGGTCATACCACAATCTCCTGTCCCATTTCTCCCTCTCTTTTGGTTTTTTGGCACACATGCAGAGGCTCCCATATGATTCTCCATCCACCAGGTCTGGAATTTGAACCACACAGATGCCCCTTTAGGATCTAGCTAATTTAACCACCTTGCTGGTCTGGTTCTACAGCACTCAGTACAGAGCAATCATGTTGTCTGTAAATAAAGACAGTGTTACTTCTACCTTTACTATACAGAAGCATTTGATTTCACTTTCCAACTTTATTGTAATGACTACAATCTTCAGCACAGTATATAAAAATAGTGGAGGTGAAAAATCTTCATGCATTTCCTGAAAAAAAAATGCAAATTCCATTGTTGTCAAGTAGAACTATTAATTCTTCAGAAATTTTGAAATATCTGACAATGATCACATTTATTTATTTCCCCTGACAGTTATATCAGTCTTTCTTCATATATTTTGAAGGTTTGTTAAAAGTAAAAGAGATAATTTAACTTCTTGGGATTTCTATGTCTTCTCAGCAAATTGATGACTATAAATTATTCTCTTTATTTCTGCTTATAGTACTTACTCTGAAATCTTACTTGTTTCAGACCAAGACAACTACTCCAATTTACTTTTTGCTAGTACAATATGAGGTACAAATGCCTCAAAATTAGAAATAGAATTAAAATTCAAAATAGAAAGCATATGATTGTGGTATCTGAATCCAATCTGAAAAATATGCATTTATTAAAGATTTTAAGGGCATTTACATTTATTATAATTATCAATAAAGTGGATTTAAAATATACCACTTTGCTATTTATTTAGTATTTCTTCTCTTTACTTTTTCCTTTGTCCCATTTTCTTTGGATCCCTATCTGTTCCAAGAACTTTGATGGATACATGAATAGTACCAACCAGAAAACATAATATACAAGTGCTACATATGTTATGTTTTATTTTCATTCATCTAATAGCTGAGACTAAATGACTAATAGTTAGGTAGCAGATTCAGTGTGAATATGCTGTGTGAAGGGATGAAGTGGAAGGGCATATTTTTATCATGCTACTCAGAACAACATGCAATTTAAAACCCGGAGATACGGTTTTGTTATTACTTTAGTGGTTACTTTAAGACTTATTATATACATCTTTCATATAACACTTTCAATATTATTATACAATTAAAATATAACAATAATTTAATTTAATTTTCCTCTCTAAGATTTGTTATTATTGTTATATATTGTTACTATGCATAGTTTAGAAAGTTCTTATTTTATTGTAATTGATTTGCTTTATTCTATTATTATTTAACTATGCTTAAATGGCAAGAATTGTGTTTAACTATGTGTTTACCATTTCTAATGATTTTCATTTATTTGTGTAATTCAGATTTTCGTCTGATATTATTTTTTATGCCTGAAGTATTTTTTTCACCTTCATAAAGTGCATGTGTAGTGATTCTTAAATACTTTTGTTTTGAAATAGAATTTTGCTTATAATTGTCATTTATCTTTGTTTTTAAGAATTTCACTTGATTACTGGTTCTGAGCATTTTTATTATAATTTGATTTATTCTTACACAATTTTATTCATGCTTTTTGTATTTTAAGTTTGTTTATTATTGTGGTTCATCATTCCCTGTAAATCAGCTGTTTGGGGCAATGTTTTTAAAAATACATTTTCTGTCATAGTTTGCTATCTCTCTTGAATCATTCTTAGGAAATTGCTAATTTTTTGCAAAGAATATATTATACTCTTAAGTGTAAGTAAGACTTTATTACTAAATTGCTGTTAACCATACATAAATGCTACCTAGTTCTGAATTAGATAAGACTTTAAATAGAACCAATATTATTAAGAATATTTACAGTAAATTTTATGGTAAAATATAGTAATTGAAGTTTTTATCTTGTTTTAGCATCTCTTAAAACAAACATTTGAAATAAAATTAAATAATTTTGATTGACTTGTTATATTTTTAAATTACTATATTGAGACAGAAAAAAAGAAAACACTATAACTGGGTCTTCATGTCATGATTCCAGCCCAAGCGTCAGCCAGCCCCATGTCTTGGGCACGTGCATGCGGGATGTACTTAGGGAGATCAAGACACGAACTGGAAATTTCCTCATATGGATCAACCTCACAGTGTATCATGTTTTACCTCTGTACACTCTGGAACCACAGTGTACTTTTGTTTTGTTTTCCTTTGTAGTAGGGCACTATGCTCACTGGAGAGAGACAAAGAGGGGGAAATGAGAAATCACCTGACAGGAAAGAAGTCCCTTCTTCTTCCTTCTCCTCCTCAGGATTCTGGGGATGCATACATATATGCCAGTGTGTTTTTTAAGCATCCTGATCTTGGACTTCAACTGCATAGTTGGCCATGTGGGACCCAGTACCTTAATCACCATGCCAACCTGCTGGCCTCTACAAATCTGCATCTTCACTCTTAAATGCTGCATCTTCTTCCGCCTTCACCACGTTACTGAAACTGTTCCCCTTAATAGTCCATCTCACTAGTGTTTTGATAAATATTTTTTTGCTTGTATGTTAAAGTCCATTAATTACATTTTACACTACTAAGTTAACACTATTAAACACTTTAAATCAAACTTCTTCCTTTTTCCTCTCCTAATCTAATTTCCCTATGAATTGTTTCTATTTCGAACCTTTTCATTTATTCTGGTGACTAACTTTGTGTCTATGCATCACTGTCTTACTTTGTAACAAGTCTTTTATCCTGACAATTCTTATAGGCTTTCAAATATTTTCAACTATTATAGGCTTTACAAATAAGAAATTTTGCATTTGAAAGGAATGTCAGACTCAACATTTCAAACTCTAGAAGCAAAAGAATAAGAGAAAAATAAATACTAAATATGTTGATATTATGGTGGACATTACTTCAAAATTATAGGTCAACTGCAACTTTTACTATATTGACTTACAGGATTATATCTCTCCACTAAATTATGTCTTTGCTAATTTATGAAAATGCATCATTATGACTTTTAGGTAAAATATACATATGGTTCACAAATTATAGCTATTATTCATGGTATTGAAAAGACAATTTTTAAAATCTTCACTTTGTAATAAACTTTTGTTGATATGTAATGATTGTTTACACAGGTTATTTTCCCTAGAAACCTTGAAAAATTGTTATGTATCTATGTATTTATTTAATGTTGCTAGAGGATGCGTGTGCTCTCCAGATAGACACAGAAAGACAGGGAATAGGAGAAGGCACCTCTCATGGGGCATACTAGTACTATAATCATTTCTCCAGCAAAAGTCAGGATTTGCGGCAAGTATGCATACCTGCATGGCATGTTTTTCAAACCACGAGGGCTGGCCTTCATAAGATGGTCAGCCATGTGGATCTGGTTCCCTTCACCACTAGACAATATGGCTGACCTAAAAATTTACAAAAATCTGATTCTTTGAAAGAATAAAAAAAAAAAAAAAAAAAAAAAAAAAAAAAAAAAAAAAACATAACAAGCCATTATCTAGGCTAAGAGAAAATAAATGATTGAGATAAGTAAAATCAGAAATTAAAAGGATGATATTGCAACAGATATCACAGAAACACAAAGGGTCATTAAGGAATACTATGAATGACTATGTTGACAAAATGAAAACTCAGAAGAGATGTGAGCAAATTTCTGGATACATACAATATATGTAGATTGAATCTGGAAAATTAGAAAATCTGAATACACCAACACCAAGAGATTGAGTCTATAATAAATAGTCTTCTAATAAAAGAAAAGTCCAGATCCCTATGGCTTCATTGCTAAGTTCTACAAAACTTTTAGAAAATAATTAACACCAATTCTCCTCAAACTATTTCAAAATATAAAAATGGAGAGATCCTTCCCGAACTTATTTTATAAAGGTAACATCACCCTGATCCTGAAAGCAGACAAGGACACAACAAAAATAGAAAACTACAGACCAATATCTTCGGTTAATACAGATGTAAAAATTCTAAACAAATACTAGCGAAATACAGCACATTAGAAACATCATACAGCATGACTAACTAGGCTTTATCCCAGGATACAAGGATGGCTCAACGTATGCAAGGTAAACATAATACATTACATTAGCAGATGGAATGGTAAAAACCATATGATCAGATCAATTGATGCTGAAAAAGAACTTGATCAAATACAATATCCCATCATGATTAAGACTTTCAAAACATATGTGTAGAAGGTACATGTCTTAACCCAATTAAAGGTATATGTGACAAACCCATAGCTAACATCATACCGAATGGGGAAGAGCTGAAAACTCTCACCCTGAAACCTGCAGCATGTCCATTTTCTCCACTCCTTTTCAGCATAGTCCAGGAAGTCCTAGCCAACACAATCAGACAAGGAAATGAAATAAAAGCATTTAAGTAGGAAAGAAGATGTCAAGTCATTTCTATTTTCAGGCAACTTGATTATATGGAGAAAAAATCCTAAACTATCCACACCCATAAAAAAAAAAAAAGCTCCTAGAAGTTACAAATGTATTTTATTTAAAAAATTTATATTCTTTAACTTCATTCCCATTTTTACTGATCTTTATATCCTTTATAGTTCATATTTTAAAATTTATTTATTTATTTTGAGAGAGAGAGAGAGAGAGAGAGAGCTGCAATAGGGCCTTTATGCCATGATTTAACACACAGTCACACAGTCCCAAACAGCAAAACTTACAGGCTTGTTTGCTCAGGCATTAAGCCCACAGACATGATCCAGGGACCCTTCCACATGGTATCAGCATTGGGGAGAATTGTGCCTCCACTGTGCTACCTTGGTTGGCCATCCTGTGTAATACTTTTTGTTTTTGTTTTTGTTTTGTTTTGTTTTGTCTTTTTAGAGAGAGAGAGAGACAGATTTTTGTTATAGGGCACATGTGCTCACTGGAAAAACAAAAAGAGAGTCACAAAGAGTGAGAGAATGGAAGAGAGAGGGAAAAGAGAACACCTCTCCCCCCCATAAGGAATGCTCACAACTTAATCCCTTCTCCATTCCTCTCTCCTTTTGGGATTGTGGGGCATGAACGTACATGTGCCTGGCATATTGCTCAAGTTGCCCGGTCTGAGACTCAAACAGAAGAGTCAGCCCTATGGAATCCAGTCACCTTAACCACCATGCCACAGGCTGGCCCTAAATGTTTTATTATTAAATGTGAATTTTATAAAGTATTCATAATATAAATGTTTTATTATCAACATTCACAATATTTTGATTATTGTGCCTTTACATCGAAGGTTCATATTAATGTAATTGGTTTTAGCTAGATTGTATTACTACTTCCTTTACTTATCCTTAAAGCTTTCTTTTCTATTTTGACCAATCTATTGCAATACTGCATTTAATTATATTTGTCTTTAAAAATTTTATTTAGTTTGTAGTTACATACACCTTTATCATTATTTGTGGTTACTACATAGATTACTACATGTAACTGACTTAGCAAAGCAAGTTACTTCTCAGTTTTCTGACACTCCCAGTCAGTCTTGGGAATTTACTTTGACTTACTTTGCTTCCAGAAGTACAAAGTATTGTTATTTGAGTATTTTAACCTATGAATTAGTACTTTATTGCCCTATACAATCATTAATTGTTTAGCTTATGCAATATATTTGCAATGTTTTCTTTTTAATTTAAAACACTATACCTATGTTCTTAAGTTGATAAATACATATTACAGAGTGGAAGATTTCCCAAAGTAAAAAGAAGGATACAAAAATAAATAGACAATATCATGAAGGAAAAAAGCAATAAATGCAAAGCAATACTGTAGACAATTAATGGATTTTTTTATTATAACTTTACATATATGGGATTGATATATGAAGGAATAAAGGAATATGGAAATAAATTATTTTATTTTAAAAGAGAAATGCCAATTTAAGTAATTGTCATATCTTTTATAAATTATAAACAAAAATAAATCCCAATAGAGCAGGTGATAAACATTAAGCTCTTGAGAATTATCATTTTAAAATTCTATTAAATTATTATGTAATATTTTCTTCATGATTTTATCTAAATAGCTAACATTTTCATTGCAATGTCAGGTTTCACATGCAGTTCTCCCAAGTTAAAGCAACTATGTTAGCTCATATTATGTTCTTGAAGACTAAGCAATGATTAATGATAAATGATAAACATATATCATTTAATAGAAAAGATTTTGTTTTTATTTTAAATGTAATAGGAGTTACTGAGTTTGTGATGTATGACACCTTTTAAATTATCATCTGCTCTTTTAGTTTTATTGTGTTTACTAGATATATTTAATAACCTATTTAGAAAATATTTATTGTACACATATTATGTTCTGGGAATTCTTCTAGAATCTAGAGACACAACAGTAAAACAGACAAATATATCTCTTATTCTAATAAAGCTTAGTTTATAGAAGATAATACTTTGTGATTACTATGTGGCAAATAATGTACATAATTTGTATTATTTAATGTTCAATTTTTTTCACCTAAATTTAATGTTATTGTATTTGTTTCACATATGAGAAAATAAAAATTCTTAAAGTGTTTTGACTATTCAAATCAGTAATGTAATGTCAGAAGCATTTTTGAAATCTAGAGTTTTCTTATTCTGAAACCAGTGTGATGTTGCTTCATGACTTTCAATTGTTTCTAGTCTAACAATTCCTACTTAGCTTTAATTATTCTATTAGTTAAAAGTTTCTGTGTTAAAGAATGTATTTTCCTAGATCCTATAATATACCTTTCCTATCTTTTGGAAGGAATACACTTGAAAGTAGTTTATTTTGCTATTGTCAGTTCTTAATGAGAAGAATGATAATGCATAGGATTTATGTAACTTGAAATTCTGTATTTGAAGATACAGGATGTTGCAAATGCTGCATAGTTGCCTAAAAGTTTGTTTCCTTTTACCTATTTGTAACATTGTTGGATTAATTAGTATTATATAGTTCAAAACATGACAAAAACCTATAAAAAGAAGACACACAAACAATACTGCCCAGGGGCAAAAATCTTTTATTTAAAGATGAAGATTAATTTTATTGTTTTTTCTTATCATATATATTTACATGATCTCTGCCTATTTTGGAATTGTTTAGCAGGATGCTGAAGTGGGGATAAATTGCATGCCATGGAAGATACTCTTATTATTATTATTTTTTTAGAGATGTTTTTCCTATAGTTTGCATGCACTCACCAGAAATCACCCTCAGTGAGGATGGCTACACTGCAATCCCTTCTCCTCTTGAGATTTTGGGCATGCACATACACAAGCCCAGAGTGAGTTAAGCCACTGGGTCCAGGACTAGAACCTCAGTTGACTATGTGGGAGTTCAGCTAAATAACCATTATGCCATTTGCTGGTTTCAAGATAATCTTACTTGGAAATAAATCATTGTAACTACTTACAACTTTGAGTTATATTTCAAAAATTATACTTACAGTTATCATGAATTAAACCAAGAAAGCAAGAGGTCTCTTCTTTATGTGACTCTATTAAAATAAGAGATTTTAAATTAGTCCTAAAAATGGTAACATAAATGCTGATAAAAAATAATGTTACATGCTAAATGTGTAACAACAGATAATAGAAAATTGATTTACTGACACAAGTCAATTATTGTTGAGAATATTACTAGCTACTTACCATATATTAAATCCAATACCAAATATGTAAGTTGTTCGTATTTATAATAAAGCAAAAATACAGAACTTTTTTTAGATAATTTATTTGTTGTTTTGTTTTTTAGAGTGCAGGTATTTGCCAGAGAGACAGAAAGTGAGAAATCACCCCCTTAAGTTTTATGGCCACCCCTCAACCCTTGCTCCTCCATTCTCCTCTCGGGGTTTTGGCAACACATATACGTGCCTAATGGAGTTTCAAGTTGCTGGTCCAGGATTCAGCTCTCTGTTAGCCATTGGGAGTCTAGTACTTCAACCACTACGCTACTGACTGGACCCAGAACTCTTTTATTTTTTATTTTATTTTTTTAAACAAAGAACTATACATTTTTTTGTTTGTTAAATGTTTCTTCCCTTTGCCCCTCCCACACACCCATCTTCTTCCTCCCACTCTGGACCACCCACTCTCCTTCTTTGCAATCTCTTATATTTACACTCATCCTCCCTGCTCTCACATCTTTGGATCTTCTTTTTTTTAGAGGTTTTTTTGCTATAGGGCGCGTGCGCTTGCCAGACAGACAGAGAGAGACAGAGAGATAGAAAGCGAGAAATCACCCCCCAGGCGGGATGGCCACGCCGCAATCCCTTCTCCTCCATTCTCCTCTCGGAATCTTGGGCATGCACGCACACGTGCCCGGCATGAGTTTAAGCCACCGGGTCCGGGACGCGAACTGTGGTCAACTACATGGGAGTCCAGCGACATAGCCATTACGCTAACTGCTGGTCCCATCTTTGGATATTTCATACATTTCTTTTTTTTTTAAATTTAATTTAATTTTTCTTTTTTACAATTTTTCCACATTTTTATTGATTCAAAAAATACCTTAAACTAAAACTAGGGACAAAGCTAGAATCTAGTTACAAGTGAATTGTAATTTTCTTCTGAAATATATTGAATCAAGTATAAGAAGAATAAGCTTTAAGTCTGAAAGGAAAACAAAACAAAACAAAACAAAAACGCCTTTCAAAATAAACATGATAGGCTGGGATCAGCAGATAGTGAAATGGCTATGACACTGGACTCCCATGTAGTTGACTGTGTGGTTCAAGTCCTGGACCGGGTGGCTAAAACTCATGTGGGGCACGCGTGTGTGCGTGCTCAAGATCCTGGGAGGAGAATGGAAGAGAAGGGATTGTGGTGTGGCCATGCCCCCTGGGGAGTGATTTCTTGCTTTGTTTCTCTCTGTCTTTCTGTCTTTCTGGTGACCACACGGTGCCCTATAGCAAAAATCTCTCCAAATAAATAGGCAAATAAACATGATAGGGACCAGCAGGTGGTGTGGTGATTAAGGCGCTGGACACTCCCACATGGCTGACCACAATTTGAGTCCTAGACCTAGTGGCTCGCTTTCTCACCTTCTCTCTGTGTCTCTCTGGTCAAATTAAAAATAAATGAATGAATAAATAAAATTAACTAAATAATTCTTTAAAAATAAATAAACATGTTAAAAACATTCTTCTTAAGTCATAAAATCTCAAATGTTGTTTATTAAAAACTATAAAATTAGGCCAGCCAGTGACATGGTAGTTATATCTGATAACTACGCCTATACCAGATCCCACGTGGTGGATTGTGTTGTTTGACTGTTGGACCAGTGGTTTGAAAACACACTGGTGATATAGGCCTGCGTGCCCAAAATGCAGAGAGGACATTGGGGAAGAGATTTTGGTATGTCCATCCCCTCCAGGGAGTGCATTCTCACTATCCTTTTCTCTCTCTCTCTGTCTCTCTCTGGCAAGCACACATGCCCTTTGGCAGAAATTAAAAATAAAAATTATCAAATTGCATTAGCATTTTTTAAAGAGAGAAGAGAAATTTAAAATACATACCTTATAACAATTATAACTGTTCTTCTAGTTACTTTAATCAATTTTCATCTTAAGAGATTGTCCAAACATTTCTTTATATATTTTCTTTCTTTATTATTTTGCTTTGGCATAATTTTCCAAAGCTGATATACTAGGTCGTAAATAAAATGATTACTGAAATTGCTTTTAACCTAAAATAATTTCTGTCCACACTTTCATGAGAATTTCTTTGTACATTGCTTTCATTTTGTAATTTTTGTGTCATTCGTATGGAAATGCATAACCCCTTCCTTCTTTAAAATTATATATGAATGAGTAAAAAGTGGAAAGTATCACTTCAGGGCAAAAACTTGAAACTCAGCTATTCATGTATAAGTCAAGCAATCATTAAATTCTGGAGGCCTAACTTTAAATCAGAGCATAACATGCATAAATTTTCAGTGAACTTAACATTATATACTCTAGCGCTCACAAAATTACTGATAAATAACTAAACATCTGGCACAATTATTTGCTTCCTTATTAAAAATTCCAACTTTTGAAAATTTGGCATGTTACATAGTATGTTTGTTAATCATTTAAAAGTAATAGCAGATTTCTTTTAAGTTCAAAACTCACAGAGCTTATCTAAATTTACCTGTAACAAAACATTCTGAACTATTCATCTAAAGTGTATGATAAAAATCAGGCAATGAAAAAGTATAAAATAAAATCATACCAAAGATTTTCAAAATCATTTTAGACTGGTTGCATTAATAATCTCAATTGTTTACCTTTCTTTCTCTTTCTTTGTATACTTTGCTGTTTGACTTTGTGATTCCCTTTGCTGAAGAAGTAGTGTTTAGTTTTCCATAATTTACTTAAAAAAATTGCTAGAGGGTAAGAAACAGGGGAAAAAAAATATATATATTTATGAAAAAATAAATGTAAAATTATTTGTTGTGATGATGTTCAGTGAATGAATGTAAAATAAATTAATTAACTTTTTAAAAATTACCAGAGAGCAAGTGCACTCACCAGAGACAGAGAGACAAAAGGAGGAGATAAGGGAGAAACCCCAAATATGATGTGGTCACATCGCAATTACTTATCATCCATCTCCCTATTCTGTTGGGATTTGGGGCACCCACACATCAATGTCCAGCTTTTCCAAGTCACCAGAACAGGATTTGAACTGAGGCTGGCCATGTGGAATCTGATTCCTTAACCACTGATCTACAAGGCTACTCAGTTTCTCATCTCCTGTTTTTGAATTGCTTTATCTCGTAAATTATTACAGAAATATATTATACCAGTTTTTAGCCTATTAATGGAGGCATTTTGCATATTTTCTCTTGTGTTTCTGTACTCATAATCTCACATGTGATGGTTAACATTGCCCTACAACTTGTCTGGGACAAGGAGAACAGCAGCATTAACTCTACTGGGTCTTCAGCCTATAGATACAACTTGGCAGATGTTGGACATGTGATCCTCCACAATTGTGTGAACCATTTCCTTCTAAAGACACACACACAACATACGCTGCATGCACACACACACACATCTGCACATCCTATTGATTTAGCTTCTCTGGAGAAAACTAGTTAGAACACCATGAGAACCTATTGGATGATAAAACACAAATCAACAAGTCACCATATTGACCTTATCCAAAGCCAGTGTAAACACATTATCACCCTGAAGCCCAGCCAGGATGAGCAGATTTCTCAAATTATTTCAGCTGACTCAAATATAATAGCATAAACATTGACTTCTATAGGCCACTGGGATTTTTATTGTTATATATCAGTTTTATAATAATAATTTGCTTTCAATTCTTAAGCACTGTATTGAAATTTTAAAAGTTTTGAATTTCAGCATGGCTTTGTTAAGTAATTAACAGAATTGTATTTTGTTTGAATTTTTAACTGATAAATATATCTGAAGTTCTTCCATGTCACTATTTATGACAATAATATCTTTGAAAATTATCAATACTTTTTATAATTTAAATATGTTTATTTACTCATATGAAAACAGTAGAGAAGAAAAGTTGCTACTTTTAGTTATATCCATTTGAAAGCTGTTTTACTGTTAGTAAGAATATAGATAAAAGTATTTATAATTAAACCTGAAAAAAACCTAAACCTAAAACTTTAACAAAGTTATTTAAGACAAAATTAATTTTAACTTTATCTTTAGTTAAGATTCACACACACACAATGAGAGAGAGAGAAAAAGAGAATTTGTGTTTTACCCCTATATTCCAGAAAATCCCAGAGATATATCTAGGAAAATGTAATATCTAATCTTTTGTGTAATTGAACCATAATCTTAGAAATTACTGGAGCCCCTCTCTCTCTTTTTTATTTATTTATTTTTTTTTTTTTGAGAGAGATGTTTGCTATAGGGTGTGTGCTCCCTGGAGAGAGAGAGAGAGACAGAGAGATAGAAAATGAGAAATCACTTCCTAGGGGGATGGCCATGCTACAATATCTTCTCCATTTTCTTCTCAGGATCTGGGGCATGCATGCACATGTGCCTGGCATGAGGTTTAAACCACCAGGGCTGGGACTTGAACCACAGTCAACTACATGGGAGTCCTGCTATGTAACCATTATAATATCTGCTGATCTCAAGTCCCTCTCTTTACAAATTTTTACCCATGGGATTGTTAAACTCTTTTAAGAAATATTTATTTGTTTCTTATCACTTTTTAATTTGCTGTAAGGTACAAGCACTCACCAACAAGGGACAGAGCAAGTGAGAGAGAGCAAACCACCACGTGAAGGACTTGAACTGCTCTCAGTCATATGGGAGTCCAGTGCCTTAGCCACCACCCCACCTGCTTGCTGACAAGGGATTGTTAAACTATTATAAACACATATATTTTCAAGTAGATGACACTGAACTAGTAAACTAATTTCATTTCTGTGTAATTAATTTATTTATTAATTTATCATGAGAACATTTATTGAATATCTACCAAGCACCATATAAAGTTCTTTGCTTAGAAAATTAAAACTTAAACACAGTCTCTGACCCCAACGACTCATAGTACAAAGAAAAACACACTTTACAATGGAATTATAACACATTTTAACACAACATTCAGATATGAGTGGTCATGGATGTTCTCCCAGAGATCACTTTAAATTAGTTCAGCACAATATACCAAGGTGAACCGGTTAAGGATTTCAGAAAGAAGCATGTTCCAGACAAGAAATAAGGCAAGAGCTACATATACATCAAGATTTATTACCATGATAACCTGAGAAACTTGTCCAGAATATTAATGTACATATGTTTGTTGCTATATAGTTGGAAGTCTAATTCAGTGTATGTAGGAATTACTTAGTTTTTCTTTTTTGTTTATTTGTTTCTTGTTTTTTAAATTTGCTTCCCAGTGAGAGAGATGAGAGAGAGAGAAAGGAAAGGAAGAAAGTACCCTAGAAAAGGGATGGCCGTGATGCAATTCTTTCTCCATGTTTCATAGGATTTAAGGCATTTATACACATATGCCCAGCATATTTTTGAACTCCCCAGTTTGGAACTTGAACTGTGCAGTCATTAATGCAGGATCCAGATGCTTAACTACTACACCATTGGCTGACTCAACTAGGATAGCATTTAGAAAATAGTATTTTAAGGCATATCACAGATTAATATCAAGTAGGCTTGAAATAAAAAGGGTTAGATAAGGAATAGCAAGTGACAAACCTTGTAAGGAAGGAGACATTAAATTATATGATAATTAAACCATTATAAAATTTGTATTATAGCTTAGGAATTTTGTATACCTTAATAATATGTAGAGATCTATGTTTTAGTCTCATCAGGAGAGGAGGCCATTTGTTAACCTGGAACAGTCCTTTAATACTTAGCCTGTCTACATTTTTTTAGAGGTTTTTGCCATAGGTATGTGTGATCATCAGAGAGAGAAACAGTCAGAGGGAAGTAAGAAATCATCCCCCAGGTGGGATGACCATGCTGGAATCCTTTCTCCTTCATTCTCCTCCTAGTATTTTGGTCATGCATGCACACATGTCCAGTGTGATTTTGAAGCTACCAGGTCCAGGACTTGAACCACAGTTGGTCATGTGGGATTCCAGTGGCGTAACCACTATAACCAACTGGTGGTCCAACCTTATACCACAAGTATTAAGTTTATAAATAATAATCTTCTTACCAACATTAAAGTCATTCACTAGGGTTCTCACCTCTGTGTTGCTTTATCTGAAAGTTCAAATGAGATGTTCTACTGCCTTTGTTCTAACTGACCAATGTATTGGCCCTGTCATGTGTTTTGGGTGTTGATCCATGAATATCATAAACTCTCTGCTGGAATTAATTTAAGAATGTCTGTTTAGATGGCTAACAATAGACTGAGACCAACTTCAAGCGATTATGTCACCATTTTCTTGCTGTATCTTTAGCTTTGATGGTTAAGATATAACTCTGTTTGAAATCAATGGCATGGGGCCAGCAGGTGGCAAGGTGGGTAAAATACTGAATTCCCACCAGCATGGCTGACCTTAGAGTCCTCAACCTTGCAGCTTGAAAATCACAACTTAAAATGAATAAAAATATAATCCCCCAAAATAAAATAATAAAATGGCAGGCCCATCCACAATATCATGTGCTGCTCAGGTCACATGGAAGGCCTGGTTTTGATTCCTAGCCCACCTTAAAAAGCTGAACTCAGCAGGATGCACCTTTAGCCCCAGGTACAGAAAGGCTGAGGCAGGAGCATCACAACATTGGGAGACTGAGGAAAAAGAGCCCACAAATCCAGATGGCATTAATTATTATGTGTCCCAAGTCAGAATCCTATTTTAATTACTATTTTAACAAAATATGAAGCCATAATAAAAGCCATTTTATTTTACTTCAGAGTGTAGTTCATGAATGCAAAGCAGTTAGAGGGATGCAGTGTTTAATTAATGATGTTATTTTCAATTTTTTAAATATGGATAATTTGTTTACCTACTTTGTAGAGGAATAATGTTTGTTGATTAAAGGTGTAAAACTATAGTTAAGACAACAGTCCTAACTTAAGGTCTTTGATTATATTATATATTGCACAGTGGATTTCATTTTCCATGGAATGTCCTAGTTTTCCTGCCTATTAAAGTGAACACACTGATAACAAAAATGAAGAGGAGAGTATGAACGTACTTCAAATCTTTAGGGTTTTGTACTATTTTTTTTTCCTACCACAGCTAATAATATCTGTAGAGCAAAAACTCCTACCAAATAGTACGTTTCTTTATTCATGGTTGGAAAAGCACAGCATGGCAATTATTCATTTTAAAAACACCATACTGAAATGTGCCAGGCTATTCTAATTTTAGATATTTAAAATATTTAAATGATGTTACAAGCACTTATCTCCTGGTCTTAATAAGCATAGCTCCTCAGTATACACATATGGTAGCAAATTTTTTCTAAAAGTCTGCAAGGTTCTGAATACTATATCCCTTCAGAATTCTTATGTACAAACTAATCTACAATGTGATAATATTAAGAGTTGGGGACTTTTGATTAAGTCACGAGAGAGAGTAGAGTCCTTATCAATGGTGTCCTGTAAAAGAGGCTCAAGGGAGTTTGTTTTGTTTTGTTTTGTTTTGTTTTTTCCTTTTCCACTCTGTGAAGACACAGAGGGCACTGTGTGAGAGGAAAAGGAGCCTAACCAGACACTGAATCCATTGGCATCTTGATCTTAGACTTCCTGGTCTCTAGATTTATGAGCAATTAATTTTTGTTGTTTATATGTTACCTAGTCTAAAATATTTTGTTATAACAACATAAATGGATTAAGATAGGTTCAATTAATGTAATGTTCAAATGTAAAGTTCTAGTGTGATTCTTTAACAATATTGATTATAAAACATATTGTTGATATTCTGTCCCTTCTTCCTCTTTATTTTCTGTAATAACTTATCAAAAAACACTACTATGAATTTTTGTTTTTTTGGTAAATCCAAATCAAAGACAGCTTACAGTATAGTTAAAATTTCTCTAAATTGAGGTGATAAAGATAGATAAGATATTAAATATTGGTGTTAATTCTGTAAATTCACATTTCTTCAGATTTCATTCCTTGGCATGTTACTAACTGCACTTTAGGATTGTGAAAATTTGTTTTAAGAGAGATAATATTTTGCACGGTAGCTGACTGACATCACCATATCATGATTGTTCTAATAAATTATATCCTTTTATATCTTATAAATGATTTTTTAGAGACCAACTAGACTGATTAAATTTTTTAAAAAGACTAAGAAGTCATCACCTCGTCATATCAAGTTTTAATGGTAGCATAAATCTTAGAAATTTCCCCAAAGATAGCATTATCTTTAGCCTGATACAAGGGTGGACAACTGCTGGGGCTTCCATTAGTTTTTACTACAATAGTATACCTCCCTTGATGAGTCCAGGGATTATCAATGAATTCATTATTCAATGGAAAGTACTGTTTTTGTTTTTTAAGAGATTTATGCTTTATGGCTTGTGCTCTCACTGGAGAGAGACAGAGATAGTGAAAGGAAAAGTGAGAAGTCATCCCCCTGGGGGATGGCCACATCACAATCCCTTCTCCTCCTGGGATCTTGGACTCACCTGGCATGAGTTTCAAGCAACTGGGTCTGAGATTTAGCCGGTTGATCACATGGGTGTCCAGCGACATGACCATTACACTATCTGCTAGCCCCATGGAAAGTACTGTTAGGGACTTGGGAAAAATAAGTAATTAGCCCCTGACTTTTTTTTTTTTTTTTTTTTTTTGAGAGAGAGATTTTTGAGTACATGCACTCGCCAGAGAGGCAGAAAGCAAGAGACCACCCCCAACGGAAATGGACATGCCATAACCCCTTCTCCAATATTCTCCTCCCTGGATCTTGGGCATGCACACACATGTGCCTGGTGTGAGTTTCAAGCCACTGGGTCCAGGATTTGAACCATGGTTATCTATGTGAAAGTCCAGCAATGCAACCATTCTGCCATCTGCTGGTCATGTAGCATGATATTTTTTTTAAGCTACCAAATCTAGGAATCCAACCACAGTTGACTACATTAGAGTCCGGTAATGTAACTGTTAAGCCATCCATTAGTCCTTCTTTGACCTTTTTAAGTATTCATTCTCACTCTTGGACCTTGGCAGCATTTTGGGTCTCTCATGGTCAATGTAAACTCAGAGGTGGTATTGAATATTCCTCAAGATATAGTTATTTTTATCAAATCTAAAGTCACCTAGAAAAGGAGAACACTCAATGGAAAATGTATGAAATACACATGTGACTACAAAGCAGTATCTTTTCTCATTTACAGTGCAAAAAAGAGAGGCTCCATCTTAGTCAAGGAATTTCAGGCCTGGGAATGAGCTTAGTTCTAGAAATGAGTTAAAGACACCAGTTCCCACTATCATGACCTGGATTATGTACCTTCAAGTTTTCTTTGATATATGGCAAGTACCATGTTAACTGTATGTCTAATTCCCTAGTAGTGGTGGTTACTTAGCAATTTCTAGAGATCCCTCACTGCTACCCTATGGTTACTTCGATAATCATGTTCATCCAGTCTCACATAGATAACACAACTTGCCTTCTATTCTTTCAGGAATACATTATTTCTTTTCTTACTTTCTTTTTGAATACATTTCTATTAAGAATATGGGAAAAATTCATCATAGCATTCTACATATCATCTTTGACCTATGAAGGTAGATCACCACAGAAATCTTCCAAGATGCTGATGGCTCCTCAATGTGGACAATGGAATATACTCTAGGATTCAGCTAAACTGATTGTGCTTAATGACTTCATTGTAAGAAACCTTTTCTCTGCAATGTATGCTCTTTTTTTCTCTCAGTAATAGGCCTGAAAAATTCAATCATTTTAAACTCATTAACTATAGTCCAGGATTGAATTCTGGCTTTGATTAACCTATCAGTCTACTGAAACTACTCTCAGGCACTTAAATCAACAAATTGAATACTGATTTCTAGGACAAAACATCTTTGTAACGATACTCATATGAGTATCATATTCAGCTCTCCTCCCTTGTTCTAATACCCTTAACTTCCCTACCAATACAGAGAAAATAAATGGAAATTTTGATCTGTAAGAACATGATATGACATATTTGAACAAAACACTAGCTGCTATAGTAGTTAATTGTCTAAAGAACACTAAGTTCAGAAAGAATACGTATGGAAATTTTGCAAAATTTGGTGAGAGATGACAGAAGCTTATACCAAGGCTGTATCAACAGTGATGGTAAGAAATGTTTGCATTCTAGATATGTTAGAAAGTAAAACAAATCAGATTTGCTGACAGTATGAGTTTTGACTTGCTATTGGTTTTATAGATGACAGTTTGAAAAATTTTAATTTTGAATTTGTCTAATTCAATAGTTGCCCCATATTTTTTTCTAGAGTCACTTTATGCTCTAAAATATCATTGAGGATTCCTTTGTGTATATGGTAAAATATTTTATTGATTTTATTAGATATTAAAACTAAAAAATCTGCCAAATTTGTATTTCTTAATTTATTTTTAAAATAAACTATTGCAGGCTAAGTAATTTTATGAAAAATCACATTCGTTGCTAAAAAACAGTAAGAAGAGTGGCATCATTTTATGATTTTGCAAATCTAGTCACTGTCTGAACTAATAGAACAAAATTGAATTCTCATGATCAGTTCTATGCTGTTTTGATTAAAAAATGTGAGGACTGATTTTACACAGACATGAAACTAGAGAAAGGAGGAACACTTTAATACCCTTTCAGGTAATAAGGGCTATTTTCCTTTGATACTGCAACAACACTTGAAGAGACAGTTTCTTAAAGCTTAGTTGCAATGCAGAACCTGAAATATTATCAATAAATTCCATACTCAGTTATATTAGCCCATTTTCACTTTAAATGGATCCTTTATAGCTGTATGATTTTGTAATATCATGCATTGATTATTTAGAAAATATTATAGTATTATCAGACCATTCAAATTCTGTTTTGCTATTACATAACAAAATCTCATACATAAGTACTTCTACAAATCTTATTGCAAAAGACTTAACATATTGGAAAGCTGTCAAGCAAATAGTGGCAAATACAAACTTTAATAAATTCCAATCTTTCTACATAAAATCTAGAATTTCATTATCAATAGTATATATATATATATATATATATATATATATATTCATTTTTGTATTTTGAAGATAAACTCACGTAGCTCATTTTCAAGAAAATATTAGTCAAGTGCCTAAATCTTGCTGCTATAATTTTTTTTGAGAGATTTTTGCTATAGGATGTGTGTGCTCATCAGGAAGACAAAGAGACAGAGAGAAATCACATCCCATGGGGAATGGCCATGCCACAATTCCTTCTCCTCAATTCTCCTTTGGAACTTGGGCATGCACACACATGCGCCCAGCATGAGTTTAAGCCATCAGGTCCGGGACTTGAACTGCGATCGACTACGTGAAGTCCAGAGACATAGCCATTAAACTAACTGCTGGTCCCAGCTGCTATATAATTTTTATTCCAGCCATTCTTTCAAGTGAAATCTTGTTCTATAATAATAAGTTAGTTCAGCTTATAGCTGAAACAGATGCACCAGTGCTTTTGTTCCTGGTTAATTATCAAACATTAATATGCAGCAGAAATCTTTCCACATACTTCCAGCTTTGTCACTTGTAAACAGCAAAGTTAATTTTTACCACTTAATTAAGACCTGATAATGAAGAAAAGTTTTTATTTCTGTATGTATGTACGGCAAATGTGTGACAAAAAAAATGCAATGACTTCCAGTATCATCAATGCCATTGCTTATTTGTGCTAAATTATCACCTGATGTATGTGCTCTGCTTTTGCATTATCAGTGCAAATGCCAAATCAGCAAAAACCAAAACTTCAGAATTATTTTTAAAACGGTTTTAAATAAGAGAAATATATTACATTTTGAGATCCACTTGTCTAGTAACTTTATGATCCAGAAACTGGTGAAATAACCCCACAGGATGAGTTTATAAGTATGCTATGTGGACTGCGAGATGGATATCGGACAATACGCATTTATCACGTGATCTCCATAGGCTCTGTCTCTGACTCACAAATGATGGGCAATACTCTCTGCCTCCATTGTATAATGCTGATTCAGAGCCAGTGTTCAGTACTTGAACTCACATCTCAATACCTTCCTTTCTCCATAGGAGTGTACCATCCTTGGAAATAGTCCTGAGCATCTTTGGGGGGGAAAAAAAAAAAAAAGGAAGACTTAGATTTTATTCTTGTGGCATTGTCATAAAATCTTTTCTTGAGTCTTAAGTAGATCCTTCTCTGAGATGATGAATTAATTGGAGTTTGTTTGAAGAAAATGTCATACTCGTTCTATTGGAAGGCTTTATATCTGGACCTTATTCACTAGTTCTAGAGTTATTGTTGTTTGTTTTTTTAATTTGCTTTTGTTCATATATAAGCCAAATAGGTTTTGGGGAGGCTGGCTATGTATTCCAGGAACTCTTTGATTTATTAGTCACCTTCAAGAGATTTTATTGTATTGGACCTTTTTTCTCTTTTTTCCCTTTTTATGTTTTTGTCACAGGGTGTGTGCACTCACTAAAGAGAGACAGAGACGGTGAGAAGGAAAGTGAGAAATCACTCCCCAAGAGGCACGGCCATGCCAAAATCCCATCTCCTCCATTCTCCCCATGGAATTTTGGGCATGCACACACATGCCCAGTGTGAATTTCAAGTCACCAGGGCCAGGACTTGAATTGTGGTAGGCCATGTGGGAGTCCAACACCACAGCCTCCATGCCATCTACTGGTCTTTTTTAAAATTTTTCTTTCTGATTATCAATCATCCTGCTTATTTTATGGATGAGGATATGGTATTCATCTTTTGCCTTTTAGATTTTGCTTTGTCAGGATCCAGTTTCTCCTCTAGTAAATCTTTCACAGCCTACAAGTATAGCCAATGTATACCATTTAAGCTAATTGGCGCTCTCCTATGCAATCTTTTTTTATCACCTTGAGGACTTACGTACTTAGTCTCTTCTGAGAGATACGGTTAAGAAAGGAAGCAGGTATTATAGGTATTACTTTTACGTTTATATTTTATTTATCTTTTGCATGACCCTTATTAAAGATTAGAAAGATTTCTGGTACTCTAACCTCAACTAGTTCAAATTTCTGTCAACCATCTGATCAAACTTCAAAAGCATTTGTAGATTCTCGTTAGTTCTTCAAACAAAGAAAATCTGTTCAGTACATCTTTAGAGATATTTTCAATCTTATCTCTAAATATATTATTTTCTTTATGGTTCTAAGAAATAAAAACTTTATCTTCAGTAAATATTACTTGAA
Source organism: Tupaia tana (assembly GCA_026018925.1). NCBI lineage: Eukaryota > Metazoa > Chordata > Mammalia > Scandentia > Tupaiidae > Tupaia > Tupaia tana. The sequence goes on from JAKSZU010000005.1 coordinate 61,003,739, forward strand.
TTTCTGCTCATGTAAGTTGAATAATGCTACTTATATTTGGGTCTCCACCTTATCACAGGTAGAATTATGCATATTGTTCCTGAGGAGAAATATGGAGATCTGGGCCTCCTTATGGAAGTGACAGCATTTGGAATCATTAGGGTGCGGCACGAGGTCAACTGACATTTCTTTGCAAATTTCTTTTCTAGGACCAGTTGTATATGATTTCTGAGTAAGCTGTGATTTGCCCATGAGAAAAGACAGACATATAATTACACTAGCAGTTTTCAAACAAATCCATAAGTGGGAGCACTTTATGATATAAAATTCTTAATTTTAAACAAAAGATATGCTAAAAAGAGGATTTTGAATGTTCCCAATATAAAGTAATGAGAAATGTGTTAGGCATGATAGGTGTATGAATTACCCACATCTTCCTCTTACTGTGGAAACAGAGAGAAACTTGATATGGGAATGCTGAAAATAACCTCTGCTACCAAAATTACCTCAAGAAACTCATGTCTGTAATTTTGCTTATTAGTAGAAATTTTAAAGCAAGAAAATTAATCTATCTTTCTCCTTTACAAGTACCTCATGAAGGCCCAACAGATGCCTAAGATGATGGACTCCCATATGACTGACAGCATTTCAAGCCCTGATCCTGGCTGCTTGAAATCCACACTGGGCATGTGTGCATGAGTGCCCAAGATCCTGGGAGGAGAAGGGGTTGTGGCGTGGCCATCTCCTCTTGAGGGTGATCTATCACTTTCCCTCTCAGTCTCTGTCAATCACTTGTGAGCGTATGTGCCATTTGGCAAAAACTTTAAAAGCAAACAAAAAACAAATATTTCCTGAATACACTTACATGATGAGAACAATCCAGAATCCTAACTAAAGAGCATCTATAATGTCCTGTGTATAGTTAACAATATTGTATTGTATACTTAGTATTTTGTTCATGATAGTTATCTTGTTGAGGATCCGGAGCACATAAAAAAATAAATATAATAAATTTAAAAAATGAATACATTATTTAAACAATTAAGTCAGTTCTTCTTTATTTTAATAATTAAGGGTCTAGACTGAGGATTGACTTCTAGTCCTAAGAAATTCTTTAATTAATTAATTTATTTATCTTTTTTTTGGTTAGAGATCCTAGACTTTCTCTTTCGTTCTTTCTTTCTTTCTTTCTTTCTTTCTTTTTTTAAATTCTAGATTTTTTTTTATGTAACTGGTACTCATGACTTCATGTTACTTGCCCTGTCCAATATATGCACATTTGTGATACACTTGGTACTGTTACACTCACTTGAGTGGCATGTTATCTCCCTTTTTCCCATGAGGAAACCAGAATTAGAAGTTGCATAATAAAGCTAAACCTAGGTATTCTAGTTATAAATGCAATGCTTTTCAAGAACTTTTCCCACTTCTTGGTAATAATCCAGATAACTGGATAACAGACATAGTTGTAGTTAAACAATGGTTTCTTAATTGATCAGCAACTTGAAGAGAAAATATTTTTTTCTGTATTTTCTCCAGGCAATTTACTTAATTCTTTATTGATTTTTTTTATGTAAAAACAAATAGTTGAGGACTATTGATTTGTAAGCTTAGAAACTCAAGTAGTTCATAAAATACATAAGATTCAAACAGAATTAGACCAAACCAGAAAAGGAACTTTTGAATCTTCTCATTCTTTATACTTGCTGTTTTCTCTTCAAAGCACAAAAGTCACAAACACAAGAGATTTCTTTTGTTGCTATTCCTATAGTTCATTTTTGTACTTATACTAATTGTTTTTGATTGCTACATAATTGCTCCCATCCCTTTGGGCAGTAACATGTACAATTTAGATAATGTGATATGCCTGATTTACAGTGCTAAACGTATTGCTAGTGCTGTCAGTCAAACAATATCAAGAGAAAAGTGTCCTGGAGAGAAAAGGCATTCTAGTTCTATTTGCTATGGGTGATTTTTAGAAACCCAGGTACTACAGACCCAGACTTGGAAGCATGCACTGGTGAATGTTGGCAGTTGAGGCCACATGGGAGACATTGGTTCAATTCCTGGCCCACCCTAAAAGCCAGGCACAATGGCACATACCTGTAGTTGCAGCTATTCTGGAGATTGAAAGGGAGGATTGCAATCCAGGAACACCCTGTTTAGGGGAGGAAAAAAAATTAAAAATAAATAAAAATCTAAGGACCAGTAGGTGGCATGGTGGTTAAGGCACTGGACACTCCCACATGGCCAACCACAGTTTGAGTCCTGGACCTGGTGGCTTGCTTTTTCACTTTTCCTCTCTCTCTCTCTCTCTCTCTCTGTATCTCTCTCTGGTCAAATAAAAATAGATGAATAAATAAATTTAAACGGAAAGAATGTAGTCAGAGCAACTTAACATATTATAAGGAAATTATTACAATATCTGGGCTTACAAAATATTTATGCATGTCAGAACTTCCTGAATTTCACTGTGTTATGGAACCCATTGGCTAGTAAAATTTGGATGATTTTTGTAGTAATTATGGTACTTTGAATGTAAGTAGTAGAATCTGATTCAGGCCACTCGTGTTACAGGGTAAAGAGAAATGTGTAAAATAGAAATTAGGCTGGTAGTAGTGTGGTGGTGAAGACGTTGTACTTCCACATGGCTAACCATGGTTCAAGTCTTGGACCTGTTGGCTTGTTTTCTCACTTTCTCTTTCTCTCTCTCTTTCTCTCTGTGTTTCTCTTTGGTCAAATTAATAATAATAATAATAATAATAATAATAATAATAAAATTAATTATTTTCTTATGATTTAGGCTTTAAAATAATCATAATGAAAAGGAAATGTAGTTCTGTTATAAGAGAGAATAGGAGCAATCTGACAGAAAATCAAATCACAATTTTTAAAAGGTAAATAAATGGGAATGGAGGGAATAGGTGGTAACAATGCACTGAGAGGCAGATCCACATCAGAAGGTGATCGTTTTGTCTGGGAATCTCCCTGAGAACGCTGAACATGTGTGTGTCCATGATTTGAGTCAGCTAAGGCAGGCAAGAGAAACTCTTGTTAGGATTGCTGTCTCTCTGTCTCTGTCTCTCTCATTCATGGAATAAATAAATAAACATATTAATCAAACATTCTAGGGCAAAATGACCTATGCAATAGTTTGCCTTAATCTGGGACTCTAATAAACTACACTTTACTCACCCCTGCCACCCCAAATACAGATAGACAAACTTATCAGCAGGTATCTGTACTACCAAGGATTATTAGAATGAATGAAAATATTTAGAGAAAAAAGGCTAAGATTTAGGTTGTATTTTATAAAAGTTAGAGAATTATATTTAGATTAGGTAATATAATTTTAAACCACATTTTTCTTTATTCACTTTATTCATTTTCTTTTCTTTATTTTTTAATTTTTCTGAAGAAGTCATAGACAACTTCATGTACCACTGGGTATTTAGAACATTAGTTGTTTAAGTAGCACTAAGTTAATCTTTTCCCTCAGAACAAGGCAAATGCCCTGGCTTTATACAGAAAAACTCATTTACCATGCTAAGTGCATTCCTAACAAAGCATAAATAATGATAAGAAATTCCATTATACACCTTGACTGATTTTGAGAGACTTGATTAGAATACTTTTTCAGTAGCTGATGTTTTGAATGCTTAGACACTACAGATTTGTTACCATTGCTATAATGCATTTGCCCTCCAAAGAGGTCAAACTGTGTGTAATTCCTATTGTATCTTAGTATACTATCACTGTAATACTGAAATTTGTTAATAAATAATGTGTGCTCTCAACACTGTGCAAAATCTAACAGAAATATTCTCTTTTCAAAATTAAATGACTTATTATTATTATGATTTAATCAGATAACCAGTACCAAGAATAGATGAATATAACCTTATGAAAAATCAGTTACTGAGTGAGAAATGTCATACTGATTACTTCCCCCTAACCCCGAAAAGAAATATCAGTTTAGGCTCTAATGTCTTTATCAGCATTGTCATAGAGCTAGAGTTCCACTGGAAAGCCAGGTAACATAGCCTTAATCATCATTGCTTAGCCTTAAAAGAGGATGTTTCTGTACTATGTGAAAAAAAATAAAAAGGTGTACTCTCATGTAGTTGACTACGATTTGAGTCCTGGACCTGGTGGCTTGAAACTCATGCCAGATGCATGTGCAAGTATCCCCAAGATCTCAAGAGGAGAATATAAAAAGGATTGTAGGGTGAACATTCCCTAGCAGGGTGATTTCTCACTTTCTGTCTCTCTGTCTTTCTGGCAAGTGCACACAGCCTGTATCAAAAATCTCTCTAAAGATAAATAAATAAATAAATGTCAGAATATCAATAAAGATAGACATTTTGGGTCAAGAAGGAGAGACACTAAGTATTTGTGGAAATGCTAGATTTACAATAATTTATATTTCTTAAACACTACTGCTACTAAAGCACTATAATCAGCACTTCACATTTGTGATTTTGTTAGTACTTATTACTGTCTTTACCAAATGATACCAATTTGATTGGATGATGAAACAGTATTATGGAGATGCAAACTCAACACTTAATGTCAATAAACTAATAAACGATTTTAGGTATATATTTTGAATTTAGAAATTTTGTTCTCAATTATACAATATTACATTTTAAAAAAAGGCTAGACCTGAAAAATCAGGTCTGGCAAGTAGTAGTTAACATAAATGAGAATCTTCAGGTTTGAACTAGCTAGTTTAATGGCGCTGTCCTCAGCACCAGTGTGTGGCTCAGATGCAGGTCATCAAACTTGCAGTGCTGGGAGTTGAATATGTAGATAAATGCTGACTGCTGATTAGATATACACTAATAAATTTCCTGGAGGCTATGTTACTGCTGTCTTTGAAAATGTTATAGAAGATAGAAAACCAGTGAATCTGAATTTAGGAGTTACAGCTGATCAAGATTATTATCACAGATTATGACCACTATCCTATCCTGAAACAGTTGTAATCTTATTTTTCTTTTTTGACCCTTGTATCATTTGAACATATTAATACAAAGCAGCATCTTGAAGTATGACATCATTTGTCCTGTCATTCTTATTCTTTAAGTGACAACTAGACTTGATCTTAAAGAGGATAAAGATATGATTAAGGAACTGAAGAAGTTGACTTCTATTACCCATCCTCAGGGATTAGTCATGGCTAAGGTGATCAAGATTAAAAACCACCTGGAGAGGGCCAGCAAGTACTGTGTTGGTTAAGGCACTAGATCACATGTGGCAGACTGCATGTTTGGAGTCTTGAAAAACATGCAAGCATGTAAACATGTTTGCCAAAATCCTGAGAGGAGAATGGAGGAGAAGGGATTGCATCATGGCCATCCACCTTAGGGAATAATTTTTCACTTTCCTTTTTCCTCTGTCTTCAGCAAGCACATGTGCCCTATAGCAAAAATAAATAAATAAACTAACTAAAGCAAACAAGCAAACAAAAAACACCTGCAGTGCTTGATGTTGTGAGGTCTTGAGACTGTGCTTAATAAAGCTATTTTAATAGCTTTCAGCCCTACAAAGAAGGAGGGAAAATGCCAACTGTTGTGAATTTTGAGGTCCTTTATTTCTTGCCCTATCTACCTTAGAATTTTTGCTCAAAGATTGCTCAAAAATATGATACTTAGCACTCAATTCCAAATTTTTGTTATGAATTAGTTTTTCTGTAAATCTCTCTTGAACCAATCAGTAACTTTAGTCTTGTTGGTTTTAAGTGGAAGAACTTGACATTTTACATTCTTGTAAAAACTGTACCTTGAAATGACAAGCTTTTTAACTTATGTTTAAATAACTCTAGTCTTTCTTAAATTGAGTTGCTGAAATATCCTATGAGCTATGTCACATTGAATCGCAGAAATACAAAGCATCAAATTGTTTTGAAGACCATTGTCTTTAACAAGACTATAACTTCTGATATGATGAAATATAGACATTTTATAACTAGATTTTAGATATATAAATCTGAACAGTCCCCTTAATGAAGTTACTATTTAATGTACTCAATATTAATTGATCCATGTTCATTACACAGAATTGTGCTATATTACAAATATAAAAGATTTACTTCTGAGTGAAGCAAGGCAGGTTATGAAAGAGACATGGTATGTTTCCACATAACATATACCAACTTTCCACATTCTGTGGCAGAAACTGAAAGACTAGATATAAAGGCATGGGAAATAGTTAGGAATACTGAAGACAGTGTGGGAAGACAGTGGAAGAAGAAGAAGAACATGAGGAAAGAATTTAAGGATAAAAATAGAGAGGTAAGACATTTATGGGACCAATAAACAGATTATTATATGTTGATATCATGTAGAGTACTCTGATCTGGACTGGTGTGAAGTGTATTCATGGTGGGTAAATTAACTTTACAAGCTAAGTGATATATACTGATATAATGTATAAAATACATTTAAAGTAAGTTAAATTGAAAATGTTATACTACTACTTAATCAAGCCCTCTACTTCTGAGTTCTGGGATACATGGCAATGCTATAGGATCAGCCTACTGATATACCCCCTTCTCTTTAAAATGAGTTCCTTAGTTGGAGGCGATGGTGTGTTGGATGTCATAGTGCATGCCTGTCCATGAATAAAGATGCTAGAAGAAGTGTTGTGGGAAAAGAAATCACATCCATATTTGAAATATTAATGTGTACTTATTCTTTCAGGACATACAGCTGCTTTTGTCATAATGAATGAAGTCCAATATAATTACCACCATAATTCAAATAGCTATTTTCCCTAAGTAATGATGCCATAGCAGAGCTCAGAATTGGCCTTTGCTTTGTCTAGTTGACCACTTAGCAGTGGAAGTAGCCATGTTGGTCTCTGAAGGAAAATCTGTATTATGAACTAATACAGACACTTCATCTCTGCTGTCATAACAATGTTCTACATTGTCAACTGAGTAAGCACCAGTGGGCCTGGATAAAGTTGACTTGCTTTCAAAACACAGGTCATCTGATCCGACCTGATTCCTGAGAACCTCTACCTTGTGACTGTCTTATGTGGGCGATTACACAGTATACAATATCTTCTATACCCATTCTGAGATGTTCAGGTATTTATTTCTTCTCCAAAACAACTTGTCTACAATTTTGCAATCTTGTTCTTCCTAAGACACTGACAACTGTTGAACTTAATAGACCACTGTCTACCAATATGTACATATCCATATTTCTTTAAAAAAGAAAAACAATGGAATGAGTATAATTCAACTCTTTGGATCAATTTTTTTACTCTTATAGCAAAACATTTTTAAATGTATTAGCTTTTGCTGAGATTTTGAAAAGAAATCTTATACAGGTGTCTTTTTTAATGAAGTAGGCTGCGTTTAGTTGGTGTATTTGTGATGAGTGTTTCAAACACTTGGTATGATTAGGGACCAGCAGTTAGCATAATGGCTATGTCGCTGGACTCCCACGTAGTCGACCGTGGTTCGCGTCCCAGACCCGGTGGCTTAAAACCCACACCAGGCGCGCGTGCGTGCGTGCCCAAGATCCCGAGAGGAGAATGGAGGAGAAGGGATTGCAGCGTGGCCATCCCCCTTGGGGGGTGATTTCCTGCTTTCTGTCTCTGTCTCTCTCTGTCTGGCGAGCGCGCGCGCCCTATAGCAAAAACCTCTCCAAAAAAAAAAAAAAAAAAAACACTTGGTATGATTAAAGATGAAGAGAGTATTTTGACAAAATGTAAAGTGGAAATTAACAAATTAACTTACACTGCATTATACACAGAATAATTATACTGAGTAAAAGTGCCATGTGTCTAATTTCCTGAAGGTTAATTTTTGGCAACTACAGTAGAAGATAAAGAAAGGTCAGTATTACCTGTATTTTCTTACAACTTTTTTTTTTCTTTCATCTGCTATCATTGCCTAAATTGGGAATTTAATTTATCTTTGAACTAGTCATTTCCATAGTTGTTCAGTAGGAACTTTTTGTATAGAATATATTCTTAATGAACAAGAATTTTCTATGGATCATAAAGTCTTTCTGATAATATAATAGAATACACTGTGAAGATTTTTTATTTTTATTTGTATAGCTATCAAAGTGTATCCCTGTTTTTTTTAAATTAATATGTGCTCCTAGTGTTCTATTAAATAACTATAAACATTGTGTGCTTTAGATTTGCAGTATATAATGCTTTTTAGAATTTTTCTTTAATTTTCAAAGAAAGAGAAAGTGAGAAGGCACTCCTCATGGGAAACACTCACACTGCAATCTCCTCTCCTCCAACTCTGCCTCTTTTGGTACTTTGGGCATACTTGCACATGTACCTGGCATGTTATTCAAGCCACAGAGTCTGGAACTTGAACCCCTCACTTGGCTATATAAAATCCATCTGTTTCAACCACCACACCACCAAGGTATCTCTTTTTTTCTATTGCAAGAGGGCATGTGCACTTATGAGAGAGAGAGAAAGTGAGAGAAAGCACTCCCTAGTGGTGGTAACCACAAGACTGATGGCAGTTTTATGTTCTCCAGGTTTGGCATGAAAATACTGGGCTGGCAAGGTCCAGATGAGCTAGAGAGCTGGGGAAGAGATCATGGTATGACAAAACCCCTTAGAGGATGCTTCTGACTCTCTTCTGCCCTTTCCATCATGAATACAGAAAGGAAGAAGGAAGGAAAGAAAGACACAACAAAAAATGAACCAAAATTTATCAACAAGTGATTTTTTAAAGGTTAATAAATGGGCTATTCCAAGACTCTCATTTCCAACTTTATATCTAATTAATTCCTCTAATGAAAGAATCTAGTGATTATAATCTCTTAGAAGACCAAGGATCAAACAGCTAAAATTTTCATACTTTATCTTCAAAGTATTCATGCTAATCAGTACAAAATCATCATTTCAATAGTTATGCTTCTATTTTTCCTACAAGTTTATGTTTATTGAAGTCATATAATTACATAACTTCATATGCTCACAGGTAAATATACTAACAAGTTCTAATTCATTGTGATATAAATGTCTTAGGACATTTATAAAAGTACTGAAATTTGCATACATGTTAATTTAACATTTTATATAATTGAAAATATAAAACTAAGTATAACTGATTAGAAATATTTAGAAAAGTTGATTTAAGGTCCAGCTGTGGTGGCAGAGGTATTAGGTGCTACTGTGCAATACTGGATCCATGAAGGAAGGCCAGGGTTTGGCATCCCAGGTGAACCTGAACATAGGGCACTCCCATTAGTGTACCCACGATCCTGGCAGAAAGTCTGGGGGAAGATTGAGCCACAGTGAGCCCCCATTGAGAGCATCTGACTCTTGTACACGTTCTCTATCTTTTATGAAAGAAATAAATATAAACTTTACCATTTGTATTTGCTTTATCTATAGAGGAATGTATCTTACATGTATTAATTTGTGACTAAAGAATATCTTCCTCATCTTTTCATTGCATCATTCTGTCTTTGAAAACTTCAACTGTTTTACATGAAATAGTAGATCTCTTTTATGACATAAAAATTCTGATAATGTTGAACATTCATCAATTATATCAAGGTAGTAGTCATGGTAAGTACCTAAGTTGAATAGTATTATGTATAAAGTATTTCCTGAATTTCAATGGGAATACCAAAATAAATTGCTATTACACATAATTCAAACACAATAATTCTAGCAAAAAAAAAAAGTGTGGATTTGTGCTTTATTTCCTTTGGGAAAAACACATAGGAGTGTGATTGCTGGATTGTATAACTTTAGCTTTTGAATATAAGAAGCTATTAGACCATTTTCTCAGCAGCTGTCCTATTTTCAGTCTCAAAGATTCAGTTACTTTGCATTTTTTCCAATGTTTGGTTTTATCAGCCTTTAAAATGTTACCATTATGGAGTATGTATTTTATAACTTGTCCAATTTTCTGGCTGTTTAAGGGAGAAAATAAATCCTGTGTCTGTTACTTGATCATAGATAAACATCTTTCAATTTTACTTGTAAAATAAGCCCTAATTTTATTTATTTAAAAACTAGTTTAGGGGCCAGTAGGTGGTGTGATGGTTAAGGTGCCAGACACTCTTATAGGGCCGACCACAGTTCAACTCCCAGACTTGGTGGCTTGCCTTCTCAGTTTCTCTTTCTCTCTCTCTCTCCTTCTCTGGTCAAATTAAAACTATAAATGAACTATTATAAAAGTTAGCAGTCTGAGTATAAGAAATATTATTGTAATCCAAAGAAAAAATAAGATTGCTAAAATTAAATTGTGTATGTCCGTATGTATTTATTGTAGATGGAAATCATAGTAAATATTGCCAAAATCAGAACTAATAATTTTAAATTAATTTAAAGAAAAAATTAAATATGTAAATATGCTAAGAAAAATGATATCAGAATAAATGTAGCTGCAGCAGTAAATTGTAACAATAAATAAATAAATGCAATATAATTGTGGGAGCTTAAATTGGAAAGATTATAATATTAAGACATAAACATCTCAACAAAAAGCTATATTTGTGTCTTTTTTCACTGCAACAATAGCAATATTTATCTCTCCTAAACATCTTGATAATTTTCTATAAGGTAATACACACTTAAAGGAGATTCTTGACAAATTTTCAGGAAAGACATCTCTAATAAGAATGGTAAATATAGATTCCTATTAACAATAAACAGAGTCCAGGAGATTTCTGAAACACTCAGGCAAGAAAATCTGAGGTACGTCTCGGTTCATTCAGGGACCAAGGTGACTAAAGTTATGCTCTAAACCTCATCTCCTAGACCCCCAAAACACTCAGACAAGAAGCCATTTTAAATCTGAGGTGTGTCCTGGAGCGATCACAGACCAAGGTGACTAAAGTTATGCTCTAAACCTCATCTCCTAGACCACAGAAACAGACAAGTAGAGGAGTGATTTTGTCACAAAATGACCAGAAACTACTGCAGAGGCACAAGAAGTATGAGAAACCAAGAAAATATCTCTTTCCTAAGTGAAAAGAAAAATTCTTCATCATCCACAGACAGGACAGTGGAACTTGTGGAAATGTCTGATACAGAATTCAGAATATTTATAGTGACAAAACTAAACAAGATGCAAAAGCTGAGAGACAATGAAGTCTAGAAGATACAGAAGAAGAGACACAAGTTCCAGGAGGTGAAGAAGTTCTTGCATGATCTGAAAGAAGAAATGCACACCAAAAAAAAAAAAAAAAAAAAAAAAAAAAAAGAATTAAATGGAGCTGTTAGGGATGACGTCTCCAACACAGAAAATCAAAACCCCCCTAGAAAGCATTAAAAACAAGAGTAGTCCACACAGAAGATCAAATCTTGGATAGCAAAGGCAAAACCTCTGACCTAGAAAAAATAATGAAAAAGAAAAAAATAAAGAAAAAATAACCAGAAAAAAAAAATGAGAATACTTTATGAGAAAGACTAGATACCATTTAAGCACCCAACCATTCAGATAATCAGCATCCCAGAAGGTGAAGAAACTAAGGGCATTGATAATCTATTCCATGAAATCCTGGAAGAAAACTTTCTAAATCTAGAGAGACATTTGAAAATCCAGACCCAAGAAATGCAAAGGACCCCTGATAGAATCAAACCAAGAAGATCTTCTCCAAGGCACATCATAGCCAGTTTGACCAAATCCACAAAAAAAGACAAGACACAAAAATTGGCAAGAGATAAACATCAGGTTACTTATAAAGGTTATCCCATCGGGCTAACATCAGACCTCTCATATACACTGCAAGCAAGGAAAGAATGGGAAAATATATTCAAAGTATTAAGTGAAAAACAGTTTCAACCAAGAATACTATACCCAGCAAGATTATCCTTCATGTGGGAAGAAAAGATAAAAAATTTTGAGATAAACAAAACCTGAAAGAAGTTACCAACATCGGACCACCTCTTCAAAAGGAGTGCTCTACCAGGAAAACTAAAGACACACAGACAGAAATAAGACAACAAAGAGCAACCAAGAAAATGACCAATTTACTGCTAGGGACAAGAAATATCAATAATAATGCTGAATGTTAGCTTCCGGATTTTAAATGGAAAGATTGTATCACAGTAACACTGCAAATTCAACAGAATAAAGATTAATTACATTAGACTGAATTGGTGAAGTAGAATTTTATGACTTTTGAATAAAAGATTACTGTCTTTTTCTTTATTATGCTTTGCTTTCCCCAATTTAAGGATTTTGCTTTCTTTTGAGCTGTTTTTAGATTTAGCAATCTGTTAAAATGTTTTTTCTTCTTTTTTACTTCTTAAATGGAAACATAAACTTTTCTCCCTTCCTGACCCCTCTGGAATTGGAAACTATTTGGGATTATTCTTATGTGGTGGCAAAATGGTTATTTGCAAAAGTTATATAATACCTGTTGTCTTGAATCAGAAATTGGAAATACTCATTATTAGACAGGGCTTTGACTGGAATGTCATATCTGAAGATTAAACCAGAAAACTATGGAACTAAGGTAGATCTCAAGTAAGCCAAAAGAAGGTCTTAGAAAGATGGCCTAGCCCTATAAACAATTTTGCCTGGCAGAGAGGATTAGAGAAGCTATATGCAAGAATGTGTACCATAAAATAACCTGGACTTTTCCATTCCAGCATTACAGTCAGTAGAGATTGGAAAAGAGCAGCCACAATCAGAGGATTATTTTGAAGAAGACTGAAGGAAGAAAAAGGGACTGATCTTTGCTAGCAGATGGTCTATCACAGAATACTTGGTAGGCAGGGCTGAATTGAGAAGGTTTATGGGTGAAATGTATGCTGGATGTTTGCTTTTCAACAGTTTGAGTAGTTGACATGTAAATATTTTCTCAAAAATATTCAAAACAATACTGTCTCTGTTATAGAGTCACAAAATTATCACAAATATTTTGAACATTATTTTTAAAATTCCGTTTTTTGAAATTTTGAAAGTTGTTTATTAATTGTCAAAAACTATGGAGTTTGGGACCAACAGTTAGCATAATGGCTATGTCGCTGGACTCCCACGTAGTCGCCTGCGGTTCGCGTCCTGGACCCAGAGGCTTAAAACTCACGCCGGGCGCGTGTGCATGCGTGCGTGCCCAAGATCCCGAGAGGAGACCTGAGGAGAAGGGACTGCGGCGTGGCCATCCCCCCTGAGGGGTGATTTCTCGCTTTCTGTCTCTCTGTCTCTCTCTGTCTGGCGAGCACACGCGCCCTATCGCAAAAACCTCTCCAAAAAAAAAAAAAAAAAAAAAAAAAAAAAAACTATGGAGTTTGAGCAAAAACTCTTTGACATGTAAAGTAAATGTTTGTGGGAAAATGTAAAAATAGACAAATAAATGATTAGGAGGAAAAAAAATAAAAAACAGAGTCTATAAACTGCTGTTTTTGCTTACCTAGCATACTATAAGAGCATTTACTAATATGCATTATAAATCAAGCACTGACTCATGGGATTTACACACATATGTGGGAATTTTTCCCACAAATAATACATAAGGATTTAAAATTAGTAAGTCTGAGTAACTTGTTCAAAGTTGTAAAGCTAGTAAACAAGATGTCTGAAACAGAGTTATATCACAAGTGGAATTTCAACCACTATGCTCCATGGAGGACATTTAAATAGTATATCTTAAATCAATATAACCTATTTTTATTATTCAAATATACCATTCAGGACATTCTGTAGTTTGAAAAGCATAGGTGAAAAATATAACAAGAAAAAGTGCCCAGATTTAATGATTCTTAAATTTAAAATATATAAGGGCCAGCAGATGATGTGGTGGCTAAGGTGTTAGGTTCCCACATAGCCAACCACGGTTTCAGTTCTGGACCATGTGGCTTGAAAATCATTCTGGGTTTGTGTGTATGCCTGTCCCAAAACCAGAGAGGAGAATAAAGGAGAAAGGATTTCAGTATAGTCATTCCACCTAGAGAACGATTTCTCACTTTCTGACTCTCTATCTCTCTCTGGCCAGTGCACATGCCCTTTGGCAAAAAACTATAAATAAATAAATAAATAAATTTCATGTGTGTAAAATACAGCTACCAATAGCTCAAATAAAAAATTTGAAAATTACAGTGGAAAAAAATATGCCTGAAATCGAATTTTGAAAGATCAATACAATGACTTTGAGATTTTTACTTCATTTTACATGTATTACCCATATAATATATACACTGACATATATGTGAATATGTAAATATATACATGTATATGTAGGAAAATTGAAAAAGTTAAGAAACAAGAATGAAGACCAGCCAGTGGCATGGTGATTAAGTGGCTGAATCCCACATGGCTGATTTTGTGGTTCAAGTATCAGACCCTGTGGCTTAGAAAACACACTGACTGAGCACAAGGGCATGAATACCCAAAATCCTGACAGAAGAGAGAAATGGAGATGAAGGGATTACGGCATGACCATTCCTCATAGGGAGTGCCTTCTCGTCTCTCTTTCTTTTTCTCTGTTTGTCTCTCTCCAGTGAGTGCACACACCTCCAGCAAATTTAAAAGCAAAAGAAAGAATGAGAGAAGGGAAGAAAGGGCAGAAAGGAAGAAGTAAAAAAAGAAAAATAAAAGAAGAAAGAAAGGAGAAAAAAACAAGAATGAAATGGATAAAATATTTCTAGATAAAAAGAAAGTTAATCCTTTTATGTACACGTACACTTTGTATATTAATAAATCTAAGAACAGAATGACAAGATTGTCACATTCCTTTTTTGTTATTAGATTATATACTTCAGATTGTAGAGTATTATAATTGTTGAATACTTCTTCAAATCATAAATTAAAACCTTCTTAAAACTGAAATTGAATTAGAATATGATGGCACTTCTACAAAAAGTATGAACTCCACTAAGTCAGATGAAATAACTGTCATAATCTTTCTATGAGTATGTTCTTTTTTTCTCAGTATCTTCTTAATTAAATAATAAAAAAAATTTTCTGTAGTAATATGTGAAAAAACATTTTTGGCAGATCAAAAATGCTTAGATCTTAATCAGGATGTGAGTCATAAAAGACAGCCTCTTCTAGTGGAATACAATTCCAATCACCTGAAAATCCCCACTTAATATAATTTTCTCTCTGTCTTGAATATCCTTTGGAGTACATATAGCCTGATACCAAGTGATATAGGTTTTTTTTTTCCATTCTTAGGTTTCCACATAGTTTCTAATCGAAAAGTTACATCATCCTATTCTCACAATCCCATTTATAACCTAAAAAATACATTTTATATAATTTTATCACAAAGTTCTTTATTTGCTTGACATTCATTGGTGTGGGTAAATGAAAAATATCTTTATGATCTGAGAGTGGGCTATTAATTTACACTGGCCTCCACTCAACAGGGTCATTAGCATATTAAAGAATCATTTAATCTCAAAATTCCAAAGAGAAGTCAATTAAATTTTCTATTTTAAAAATATAAATGATCTTTTCATATTTCTTCTCTATGCACAAGCCAATTAGTTTATATTGCAAGTATTTCAGTAACAAGAGACCTTACCAACTCTCTTATCTAGATTGAAGTTGTTAGAGGCATAGACTTCTATAAGGATTTTGTTTACTGATTGATTGAACATTAGAGGATTTTCAACAAATATATGTCACAAAACTCTTGCTAAATTCTTAGTAAATATTTCATGTTATACATCACATTTAGACAATAAAATCCAAATCAAATCATGGAAAAATGCATCCATACAGTTTATAACCTTTTGGGAGTTCAAGTTGGTAAACTGTACTTTTTTGAGTGCTCTACATTCTTTTTTTTCCCATAAAACATTAATAAGATATTTTAATGAGAAACAAAAAGTGCTCTACATTCTTTACAGTTTGCAGTAGTTCTGGCTTTTATCTTCTCACTAGTAAAAGAGAATCAAAATAAAGGGTGGTTTTTATAAATTTAATAGAGTACAAAATCAGTTCCAGGAGCAAGTAGATACAGTTGAGACCCAAAAGACTTGCTCTGCTGTTTTCAACTGTGGTAAATGACAAGTATTTTGCAAAATCACTTCCAAAACTGATATCATTAGGGTCAGCTTCTTGAAAGCCACATAAATACTTCCTCTGCAGAAAATTTGAGCTTAGAGAATCTGTGTGCTTTGTTTATATTTTATTACTTTAATTTCCCTTAAGACTCTTCAAAATGTAATCCCCAAATCTCTTCAGCTTGTAAGGATACATGTTTAAGGGTAAAATTATCTACCTGATTTATCTTCTGTACTAATTGCATGTCCGTCTTTCTTTGTCAAACTATACACATTACTTTGGTTAAATTAGCTCCATAAGATAATGCTTCATATGAAAGTAAAACATGTTACAAAAGGCACAATATTACCTCATTTGTCAAGAGGTTTTATTTATCTATTTTAACTGTTTCAATATCTTTTAAACCCACACACTCAGGTTTTTATATTTAACTCTAAAGTCAATATATTGATATTATTTAGAAAAATCTACAATGAAAACATAATGTACACCCAAGGAGACCTGAGGAAAAATGATATTTTTTAGACAAAAGTGAGTACCTCTCTGTTAATTTCTCATACTGAATAATATGACATCTAGTGTCAGGAATGTTGTACACCAATGACCATGAGATATGAAGTTAGGGTTGAGGGACTCTTAGCTTCAGTGATTCCATTTCTCCTGTCGGGACAAGAGCCCCAGGGGCAATAGTGAGTATTTATTCATTTACTATAAGAGTTCTCATATCTCACCTCATGGGGTTATATTTTGTCTCTTTCCTCTGTGATACTTATTTGAGAAGCTACAAAAACTGCAATGGGCTGGCTATTTTAGTGCTACCAGTTTACTTATGACATTTTGATTTATGTTACTTTACCCGTGGAGCTGAAAAGAAAATAATTTTTTTTTTCTTATGGGAAAAACAAAGATTTACTTTTGGGAGGCTATTTAAGATACAGGAGTGTATAACATTTCAAATATGAACAAAATATAATGACACATATTAATGTGCAAGATTGTTTTAATCCCACTAAAGGTTGTATTATTATTTATGGCTCAAATTTCTTATGCTACTTGTTAGTGATGGTTGTGCTAGGTGGTGGTTGTACGAGGTTGCTATAGTGAATCTTTGTTTATTTGTCCTCCAGTGTTCAAAAAATCTCATTCTTAGTAGTATTTTGAAATGAAATTTTGTTCATTTCATTGTGCCTACTAGGATTTTATAAATCACAGAGGCTTAGCTCTTATATGCTAGATTTTGAAAATCTCTGTTTCTTAATTATAAAACTATGCATATAGTTGTGATCAATTTGACAGTAAATGTTCATGAGAATGATCCTTAGATAATTAAAAAATTAAAATGTGTAAATCATTAAGATGCATTTATTGTGCTCTATATAGCTTTGCTAATACATGTCTTTTATTACATGTCATCTGAAATAATGATTTAAGCACATATTGCAAATATTCGTGGATTCCCCACCATATATTACTTTTCCACATTTGGACTTCACAGGAATACATAATGTTAGCATTACATTCTTAAAAGAAATAAAATAGAAGAAAGAGGCACAGACAGTTAAGGCAAGCAAAATATTTTACTGTAGAATCATCTTTATGAGATGGTAGAGTTGGTTTTATCATTATTTTTTTAAAATAATATTTTATTGAACTTTATTTTTATTTTCATTTGACCAGAGAGGAAGAAGAAAAGGGAGAGGGAGGGAGGAGGGGAGAGAGAGAAAAAAAAAAGAAAGAGAGAGAGAGAGAAAGTGAGAAAGCAAACCATCAGGTCCGGGATTCAAACCACGGTCAGCTGTGTGGGATTCCAGTGCCTTTAACCACCATACCACCTGCCGGCCCCGAGCTAGTTTTTAATACTACACATTTAAACTTAAAATCTTGTTTTTTCTTTTGTAACCCAGAATTGTGTAAGATAGTCTCTAACTCTCTTGGTGTTTTAGAACTCATTTATATCATATGATATATTACCAATCTAGACACTGGGTGATTTAAAGGTCCACTGTGAAAACAATACTTACATATTTTATTATAATAAAAGAAATAATGTTTTAAATACATCTATATTTCATGTATGTCAGTTTTTCTACATTTTTAGCATATTGTTTGCTTAGTAAAAAAGTTGTGGGACCAGCAGTTGGCGTAATGGCTATGTTGCTTGAATCCCATGTAGTTGATCACGGTTGAGTCTCAAACACAGTGGCTTAAACTCACATGGGGCGTGTGTGCATGCGTGCCCAAGATCCCGAGAGGAGAATGAAGGAGAAGAGATTGTGGCATGGCCATCCCCCCTATGAGGTGATGTCTTGCTTTTTGTTTCTCTGTCTCTCTCTTTTTCTGGCAAGCGCACGTACCCTATAGCAAAAATCTCTCAAAAAAAAAAAAAAAAAAAAAAAAAAAAAAAGAAGGAAAATATATAAATAAATAAGTTGTGACACAGACTCATAGTTCTGCTGTCATCTTATGGTGCTATAATGCAAGGAAGTCCAGGAACTGAGCAACTTTATGACACTTGGAGCTTTTGACTTTTTTAGAGAGATTTTTGCTAGAGGCCATGTGTGCTCACCAGAGAAACAGAGAGACAGAGGAAACAGAAAGCAAGAAATTGCCCACCAATGGGGATGGCCATGCTGCAATCCCTTTTCCTCCGTTCTCCTGTCAGGATTTTGGACACTCATGCACATGTACCCAGCTTGAGTTTCAAGCCACCAGGGCCAGGACTTGAACCATAGTCGACTACATGGCAGTCCAACTATGTAACTATTATGCCATTTGCTGGTACCAGACGTGTGAATCTTAAAGAGATGATTTCTTGATCAATTTTGTGGTTTTCCTTTTTTTTTTTTTAACTTACGAAACAAGCTTAGGTGTGTTGATCTTCAAAGTGTTATTACATTGAAATGGCTAATAATTTTTGTCTCATTACTTCAGTCCTTATTAAGTTATAGAAAAAATATTTGGGGGATGAATTTAACTATCATTTATTAATAAATATATTTTCTTTCATAATGCACACTTGGGAAAACATGTTAAATTATTGTAACCCATTTTGTACTCTGTTTTTTTATTTTATAATTTGTTATTTACCCTTAATTGTTTTATATCTGCATGGAGTGCAATATGGCTTTTCAAAGCATGTATATAACATATGATAATCAAATCAAAGATATAACCATATATTTTCAACAAAGTACCTCATATTCTTGTGTTTGTTAAATGTTTCTAATTTTTTTCCCCTGAGCCCCTCACTCATTCCCCACCATCCACTACTTTTCCATATAATCTGTTATCTACACTTGCCCTCTCTCCTATTATGTCTTTGAATCTTTCAGTTCTTTCATAGATTGTAGAATATGCACACTGTGGTAGATATTGAGCAGGATATACAATGTTTGTCTCTCATAGTTTGGCTTATTGCACTTAGCATTAAATCGTACATATTCATCCACTTTGTTTCATTCATCATGGCTGGCTCCTTAGAAATAGGCTACACTGTGGGCTAGGTGTAGAGTAGGCTATCCCATCTAGGTGTGTGTAAGGACACTATGATGTATGCTTTCTAGTCTTCCCTCTTTAGGACATTTTACAGGTCTTTTTGTTTAAGCTTGTCCTGAGCCTGCACGTAAATACCTAATAAGGGAATAATGAAGCTTAGGCAACATCAGAGAAGATTGTACACCCCGTAGTGCTCAGCCAATGAGGAACCAGGGGGAAGGACTTGTACAGTCGGGAATATAATGCTTGTAAATGATTAGGGCATGCCTGCCCATCAGATGCCCAATCTTGCAAGACCACCATTAAAGTCTCACTTTCCTGTCTAAACCAAAAACCAAAAACCAAAAACCAAAACAAAACAAAACAAGAAGGATGAAATTGACTAAGAACACATTTCTCAGACATAACCTCATCATTAAGCAATGCATGGCTGTAACCATACATTACCTTGTACTTTTTGGGTAGGCCTCTTGTTTTTGCCCCCACTTTATTTCTTATCATATAAAATAATGTTCTCCAACTTGATTCTAACATATCTCATTTAAGAAAAACTCACCAATTTATTTCTTGAATACACGTTTAAGTATCTAAATGTGTGGGATGACCACTGAAAACAAGATTCAAACAAAGGAAACAACCCTTGACCTCTAAAAAAAAATTCTCCATTTGCATATAGTTATGTATAATTAGGTTCTTTACCAATATTTCTCTCAGAAAACTATAGAATATTTATGGAGTTGGGATTAATGATGTTGGCATTCACAAATAACAATATACTTCACCTCATTGGATTTTTTAAAATTTTGCTAGAGGGCATTTGTGCTCTCCAGAGAGAGACAAAGAGAGAGTGAGAAAGTGACCATTCACTCTCATGGAGAATGGTCACACTGCAATCCCTTCTCTAATGACCTCTCCTTCAAGGGTTTTGGGAACACGTGCACACATGCCTGGTATGTACCAGGCTCCAAACAATGCTGTCAGCTATGTGGGGTTCAGTTACCCTAACCACCATGCCATAGGCTGACACCATAGCAATTTTTAAAACACATGTTAGAGTTCCATTAAAACACATTTTAGTGTTTCTTCTTTCCAAGAATCACCTTGTTTTAAAATACTGAGGATTGGAAATAGTAAAAGAAGAATAGATATGACCTAAATCTGGTCCTCTGATTTCAATTTTCATAATATTTCTAATATAGTACTAGGATCTTAATCTCTCCCCAGGAAATGCAATTGAATTACATTCTCCAAATATTACTATAAAGAAAATACAAATGGTTCAGACTATCTGAACTACATTTTATACAAAATAATGTGGATAAAATGTTTAAAAACTGTAAGTATTTATGGATGAAGGTAAGGTTTTTAATTACTTTAATCATGCTATTTAAAATGCCTTAGAGATCATCTTGTTCAAGCTAATTATTACACACATGAGCAAGCTGAAACCCAGAAGTTAAGCTACTTTCTTGTGATCAATAGCTAAGAAATTGTGCAATCAGGAACATAAAGCAGATAAAATACAAATCTTATTTGAATTGAAGTAGGTTGTACAGCCGAACTACCAGGATTTGAAATAGTTTGTCAAGCACTTGATGTGTATCATTAGACAATTTTCTAAAAATCTCAGTGCCTCAATTTTATCGTCTAGAAAATAGAAATGTCTATAATAGCACCTTTTTCTCAAAGTTGTTTTGAAGATATGGGATCTAATACATAGAGAATATTTCTTACTACATAGTAATCATTGAAAAAAAATGTAATCCCAGTTCATGTATTTCATATTCCATAAAAAATAAAAATCATCTCCTTCCACTCAATTAATGCACATCCAAGTTTAGTATACATTTGCCCTTCCGGAGTTCTAGAAGTTCTTATAATTATCACCTTTTCTTCCTGTCATTGACATAGAAAATTTAAACACTGTTATTTGAATGTTCCCAGAACTTTCAGTTAACACATCTGTGGATTCTTTTAGGCAACTCTCAAGCCCTCTCTCTGCCAGAAAATTAATGGATATAGGCTGGCATGTTAGTTATACTAACCATCAACAACAGGAGTACAAATGGCAACAGAATAGAAGAGCCGAGGCCATCAGTTGGCATTCCAGAATTACTTCTTTTTAAAAATTTTTATAATGATTGGAGTATGTTAGTAGAAAGTATTAGAATAATTGGAAGTAGACAAACTATGGCCCACAAGTCATCCAACCCACTGTCTATTGATGTAAATAAGCTTTTATGGGAAAAGAGATGCATATTTATTGAAGTACCATCTATGTCTAATTTTTACTATAATGGAAGAAATACTTGAGTATTTTTGACAGTCCACATAGTAAAGCTAGTCCACATAGCTTAAAATATTTAAAATATTTACTATCTTTTTTTTTATTAAAAAAATTGGTCTAATCTCATGAGACAAATTAAGCAAGTTTAAGTGTACTAGCTTACTCCTTGATTATGCCATACACTGCCAGACAAGGGCCAACTCATTATTGGAGGATATTCCCTGCAAGAATAAGATGATATTCCACAAAGTGCTTTTAGGAAATTATTTGTATTGCTTATCATCATCTGAATAATATATCACCTAACTGCTAAAAACTAAAGCTATAGAAATATAAACATGCCACAATGTGAAACAGTATATACTAGAGATGTATACTCATGGATGTGTTTGTATGCATTTTATTGTATACCACATAATATATTTAAATATAGTTATAATATTACATATTAAGTTGAATTTATTGTTTCAATTTCCTAAAATAATTTATAATTTATTATGGTAACACAGATGAGCATTGCAGTTACTTTTAGGATAAGCACCTAGAAAGAGGAAACATTTTATGGCATCTGAAGCACAAGTAAGAGTTTGTTAGGCAATATAAAGATTACTTGCAGAGTACAAGTTCATTTTTTTTTTCTTTTTTTTTTTTTCTCTTTTTTTTTTTTTTTTTTTTTTGAGAGGTTTTTTTCGCTATAGTGCGCGTGCACTCGCCAGACAGACAGAGAGAGACATAGAGACAGAAAGTGAGAAATCACCCCCCAGGGGGGAGGGTCACGCCGCAATCCCTTCTCCTCCATTCTCCTCTTGGGATCTTGGGCACGCACGCACACGCGAACGGCGTGAGTTTTAAGCCACCGGGTCCGGGACGTGAACTGCGGTCGACCACGTGGGAGTCCAGCGACATAGCCATTACACTAACTGCTGGTTCCCGAGTACAAGTTCATTTTGAGACATAAATTTGACATTTGTATCTGAAATAGTCAGTTGAATCCATTCAATATGACAGCAGATACAATTAGAAATTTGTCTCTGGATACTGTTCATATGTCAGGCGAAGGGACTGAGAATTTTCTTGTAGGACATTATTGGTTGTGAGAGATTTTTATGAGGGATCCAGATATTATTATTTAAAGTGAAAGTCATTGAAACACATATTTATAGAATTTATTCAGCATAAAGTTCATATGGGAATAATTAAATAATACGTAAAAATTTACCTCTGCTCTTTGTTTTAAAATGGTAGCTTTCCAAGTGTATCCTATGGGATACCATCATGATTTTTCTATTGGTGACCTCACTAGGAAATTCAAATTATTTTTCACTGGCATTAAAAGTAACTTTCTCCAGTATGACTTTTTATACCCTGAAAAATTTGCATCAATAGAATAATATTAATAATTCTTAAATGACAAAATAATGTGCTATAAATTGGTTATTAATTCTCACAAAGTTTAAAGTTAGTATTCACTTAAACAATAGAAAAGCAAGATATTTATTATTTATTAAAAATTTCCTTGCAGGTGCTTAGGCAAAAATTTATGTGCAATTGATCATAGTAAAAGTGAAAAATCTGGGTGCTCTTATTTATTTTATATTTTCATGAAAAGATACTATTTAACTATCCTTATCTATGTTGCTTGATCTAGATCAAACCATACATGAAATAAAGGTAAACTATCCCTTGAATCTTATTAAGCAAAGTATTCTTTTCATTTACATGGTGAATTAACTTGGAAATAAGTTAATTATTGTAGTTTCATAGATAACCATTATTCTAACTTTCCAGTTACTACCCATCACTTCTATTCCAATAGTAGAGCATCATACCTACTATCAGATGCACAAATACAAAAAGATATCTACACACAATAGCAAAACAGATATTTCCCTCTTTAGTTTCTCATGTTCTAGTTTTCTCATGAAGCACAAATGCAAACTCAGACTAAACAAAGAATGACTTTAGCTGGTAATGTACTGGCTCAATAATAATCTACATAATGTTGGTTTGATCAAAATACCATTATTTCAATAAAGCTATTTCCATTTTTACTAAGTAAAAAAATCAATTTGCATTCAAATAGGAACAAATATTTTCAAAAACATAATCCAAGCTTTTATTCTTTTTATTTTTGTTTTTGGAGAGGTTTTTGCTATAATGCATGAGCGCTTGCCAGAAAGATAAGAGAGACAGAAGCGAGAAATCACCCCCCCAGGCAGGGTGGCCACGCCACATTTCCTCCTCCTCTCCGGGATCTTGGGCACGCACGCACACGCACCCAGCATGAGTTTAAGCTGCCAGGTCTGGAACTTGAACCGCGGTCGACTACATGAGAGTCCAGCAACATAGCCATTATGCTAACTAAGTTATTAAATCTAAGTTTTTAAAAAGTACAGTATTTTCTGCTAGTGACAAATGTCCAAGATATTTAACCACTCTTTTTAAAATTTAGTATTGGTTAAATGATAGCAACAACTAACTGTTGGATAGTGTCTTGCTGTATAAATAAGAGTATTTAAATTATCTCATTTGATTGGGCAAATCAGTAGTGAAATGCAATGAAATTGATCAACGTTTCATGGCCCGAACGTGGATATATTTTTGAGGGGACAAAAGTTAAAATTAAAGTAATGGCTTATTAGTTTTATATAGGTTTATTATAATCATCATGGTTAAGTGAACATTACATGAAATATGTTACAACTGAGAGTTTCTTTAAATAACTTTTACATATATTTTGTTTCTGAGAGGTTTCCTCTTAAAGTACATATATAATATTTATTCAGTAGAATGCTCAGAAACCTGACCCAGAAGAGATTGAATGAAACATTCAGAGCTCTGACTAATGTGTTGTAGCTAATTTCAAGGTGTCAGTAATTCTAAGCTAGAAAACTGAAATAAATATAAAGTGACTCCTTATGGAAGCTTACAGTTAAAGCCAGGAGAATGCAAACTAGTGAGAATGAGTCATTTTTCTATTGTACTGCTAGTAGAGAGACCTTGCATTCACATGAGAACACATGCACATACTTGGTGAGAGTTCATATTACACGGTAAAGATATTCTATCAGGTACACAGAAGAGACTGTAAATTGAAACAACCACACAAGAAATAGTTTTGACATCATGTTTATGGGACCTTTTTTATTTGTAGTAGCCCAAATTTAAAATTAATGCAAATAATCATTAAGTATAGGATGAATATTAAATTCATATATTATCATTTTAGAGGATATTGTTGAATAATGAGATTTAAAGCATAGTTATATATAATAACTTCAACAAATCTCACAATATGGATCAAAAGTAGCCACATTTATGAGTACATATTTTATGACTTTATTTAGAAAGTTCAAAAGCAGACAGTATTGAAAAAAATACAGATAATAGTGTTTGAGGTTGCAAGATAGGGGCTTACTCTGTGAACTAATATTGTACCTTTCAAACTAGGTAGATATTGAAAGTATGTATTTGAGCTGAGTGATTTTTCTTTTTTTTAGATTTTTGCTATAGGGCACATGCACTCGCCAGCCGGCCAGAGACAGAGACAGAAAGCAAGAAATGTCCCCCCAAAGGGGGATGGCCACGCCACAATCCCTTCTCCTCCATTCTCCTCTCAGTATCTTGGGCACGCACACACACGCACCCGGCGTGAGTTTTAAGCCACCGGGTCTGGGACACGAACCGCGGTGGACTACGTGGGAGTCCAGCGACATAGCCATTATGGTAACTGCTGGTCCCAAGCTGAGTGATTTTGATGTATGTTTATCTGTATGTTTTACAAAAGATGTAACTATGTAATGTAATTGTGATGATTTTATTTTAATAATGAGATTGTCTAATTTATTTGCATTTTTTAAATATATTTACACTTTTTATGATACTTGCCTTTATGCTGTTCTTTTTCTGTGTCACAGATGCAATGAATTTATATATGCAATAGAAAGAAAACCATTTTATAAAATAAGTAAGTTTTATGTATTTTTTGTGAGTTAGATATATTTTTTTTGAGAGCTTTTGCTATAGGATGCGTGCACTTGCCAGAAAGACAGAAAGAGACAGAGAAAAAGAAAGAGAGATATCACCCCCCCCCCCCCCCCAGGGTGGATGGCCACACCACAATCCTTTTCCTCCATTCTCCTCTTGAGATCACGGGCATGCACGCACATGTGCCTGGCTTGAGTTTAAGCCACCGGGTCTGGGATTTGAACCGTGGTTGACTACATGGGAGTCCAGCAACATAGCCATTACACCAACTGCTGGTCTCGTAGATGAATTTTTTAATAATAGATAATTTACTTTCCTTAACAAGACTAAAATCAGTTTGTTTGAATAACTGAACATGTCAGAGAGCAGGAGTAATTTGGAGAATTCTGTGAAGATTTGGCACCAAGAAAGGTCATATACTTGCTGAAAATTTCTTAATGTTATGATTGAATATAGCTTTTATTATATGATAGTGACTAATAGCTTACTTTCAAAGAAAATAGAACCAAAATAATACAAAAGTCTATTACTCAGTTGGAACATCTTTCTAAAAATCTTTAAAAGAAAGCTTCACAGTGGCACGCATTCCCTTACGGTGATCATAGGAAAGTGTTCTTCAAGATGGAATTCTATTTCTTTTTGGAATTGGTGAGAAACATATTTTTTCTGACTCTAAACACTCATGATTGCACACCTTCTCAGAGTAAAAACGTTTCTTCTATTTCAAAAGAAGACCCCTTCACCTTTGCTGCCCACAAGGATGAAATGTGTACACAATCCTTTTTTTCAGAAGGCTGGAAGGTGGTGCAGTAGTAAAAGATGGTACTCTGCTAGGTTGACCTTCACAGGAAGGCTCCAGATTTAAATCCATAGACGTCCCCAAGTAAACCAGGAACCAGTGTGCTCAGGAACTGGGGCCGGCTGAGTCTGGGATGGATTACTGTTGGGGATGCAGTCTCTCTCTTGCTGTCACTGACTCTCTCTTTCTCTCATAGAAAAAAATAAATGAATAAACTTAAAATATCCATTGAGCATAGGACTAATACTAGAAATATTTATTTCCCATTGTTTATTTTAAAATTTATAATTTTATTTCAATAAGGAGATTGTCTGATTTATTTGCATTTTCAAAATATATTTACACTTTTTGTGATACTTGCCTTTATGCTGTTCTTTTTCTGTGTCTCAGATGCAATGAATTTATATGTGCAATAGAAAAGAATCCATTTTCTAAAATAAGTTAGTTTCATGTATTTTTTGTGAGTTAGATATATTTTTGAGAGGTTTTTGCTATAGGGCTCAAATTATTATCATTATTATCTTTTTCAAAGTAGTTTGTCAAAAACTATTAAGGAAGTATAATTATGTCTTACTTTCAATAAAATAAAGCATATTTAAATGTAAATTTTATTGTTTATGGAAAGCAGGTATCAAAGATGTTGACTTGGTTTGTCTGTACAGTCCAAAGTAGTCATTTAAATTTCTCCCCTATTTTGATTTTATGTCTCTGTATGTAATATTTCTCTTTAGACCTCTCAAATCAAAGCTCAATTCCATTAATATATATACAGTATGTATCATGGCTAGTAGATATCACATTCAAAATATAATATTTCCAAATATATCTTATTATTTTAATTGGTTGCTATCTTCTCTTTCTAACAATTTTCTAGAGCCCACATAAGCTCACTAAGAGACAAGAAAGAGAGAGGGACCAGCAGTTAGCATAATGGCTATGTCGCTGGACTCCCACGTAGTCGACCGCGGTTCGAGTCCCGGACCCGGTGGCTTAAACTCACGCTGGGCGCGTGTGCGTGCGTGCCCAAGATCCTGAGAGGAGAATGGAGGAGAAGGGATTGCGGCATGGCCATCCCCTCTGGGGGGTGATTTCTCGCTTTCTATCTCTCTATCTCTCTCTGTCTGTCTGGCGAGCGCACGCGCCCTATAGCAAAAACCTCTCCCAAAAAAAAAAAAAAAAAAAAAGAAAGAGAGAGAGAGAGTAACACCATAGGAAAAAGTCACATTAAATCCTTTCTCCATTTTTACCTTTCCTCAGGATCTTGTGCATGCACACACATGCACCCTGCATGTTTTTCAAGCTGCCAAGGATCCAGGGCTTTAACTATGTAGTCAGCCATGTGGGATCCAGCCACCCCAACCACCAAGTCACAGTCCGGCCTGATTAATATTTTCTATTAGCATACATTTACATAGGAAAAGTACAAATTGTGAAAAAGTACATAGAGGGCTAACCAGTAGCCATGTGGTTAAAGCTGGAACCCAGGAAGTCTGTGGTGTGGTTTGAGCCCTGGATCAGTGGCTTGAAAATATGCAAGTTGTGTGTACATGCATGACCAAAATCTTGAAATGAGAATGAAGAACAGGGAATTGTGCCATGACCACACTTCCTGGGGTGGGAGTGCTGTCTCACTTTCTGTCTATCTCTCTCTGTCTCTCTATGGCGAATGCACATGCCCTACAGCAAAATTAGAAAATATTGGGTCATCAGAAAAGTCATGACACATTTTTGCATAGAAAAACATAGGAAAAGTATATCATGACATTTCTGACAACCCAATAAAAATGTACATAGAATAAAATCATTTTCATTCCAACACCTATTCTCATAATTGTCAAATATTCCTCTGCAAAAGTAACCAATGTTACAAGTTACATGTGTATGCTTTCCTAGATACTTTATAAAATCACTCAGACATGAGTAAATTTTACATAAATGTGGCACTCTTCATATATGGTTCACACTACTTTTATCACATTATATAATTTAGAGATGTTTTCTCTTATTTTCTGTTAGCAAATTTCTAGAGGAAATTTTGTTAATCCTATCAACTGCAAACTCTAAATTATGTATAACAAATACTAACAAGGTTATATTTGATAAGCAAAACTAAATAAATGAATTTTAATCCTATTCCCATTGGATTATAATTTTTTATGACATTTTTAAATGGCAGATTAATATCACTCTCCAGTGGAAGAAATTAGGCTTCCTTGATGAAATGGCTGATACTAAACTGGGGTAAGAAATACATGAGATGAGTATGGAAGAATCTTGTGTCAGAAAATAAATACATGCATGCAAAACCAAACCAAAACTAAACAAACAAACAAAAAAAACTGTTGAAGGGTTAGAACAAAGGGGATAGAGAAAGCAGCTTTCAATGGCAAAAACTAAGATAAATTTACCCAGAAGAAAGTATGATAGTATTGAATTGTAATCTGAAGTTTAAAAACAAATTACATGTTTATATTAGTATGTCCATTTATCTCATGAAAAATTCCAAATAATTTATATAAATACTGCACTCTGAACAAAATAGAACTGCCTACTTTTTTTTAAGAATTTTTAAATTTTATATACTTTATTATTATTATTATTATAATTTTTTTTAATTTGACCAGAGAGAGGCAAAGAGACACAGAGTGGGAAAGTGAGAAAGCAAAATATATTCAAAGTATTAAGTGGAAAACAATTTCAACCAAGAATACTATACCCAGCAGGATTATCCTTCATATGGTAAAAAAAGACAAAAACATTCTCAGATAAACAAACCTAAAAGAATTTACCAACACCAGATCAGCTCTTCAAGAAGTGCTGAAGGAAGTGCTATACCAAAAAAACAAAAATTGGACATAAACAAATAAGAATACAAAACAACCAAGAAAATGGCCAGCCTAATAAGAGAGACAATTCCAGAACTGAATGTTAACTTCCAGAATTTAAACAGAAAGATCAAAATGCAGAAACACTGAAAATTCAATAGAAGAGACATTAATTACATGAGACTAAACTGGCAAAGTAGAATTTTATGACTTTTGACTAGAACAGTAGTGATTTTCTTCTATGCTTTGTTTTACAGATTTAAGGATTTTTGTCTTTTCTCAAACTGTTGAAACATTCATCTACCTACTGTTTGAACTGAATCCTAACCTTTTTCCTGGTTTTAATTCGTAAGCTAATTTCTCTTAACATTTTTTTATTTTGATCTATTAAAATGAAGGCTGCTTTTCTTGAAATTAAAAAATGCATTTAAAAAAATACCCCTTATTGACTGCAGTAAGCTATATAGCCCTGCAAGGTGCTACTTTATAGAATGTTCATTCTACTCACTGAGGTTTCTGCCTAAAGTCAGACATGTGCTTATAGATATGAATATATCAACTGCCCTTGCTATTAAAAGTATTTAGATAATTAAAGTCTTTAGTGAATCAATAAAATGTGAAAAAAATAAAATAAGAGGCATGGAAAGCAACTGTAGATACCAGATACAGTATGGGAAGAAGTTGAAAAATGGCAGAGGATGATAGGTAGGGAATCAGGTGGGGAGGGGAGCAAAATACATGAGAAATTAGAAATGGAAAATTATTTATTGATGATAACATACATAGTAATATCCTTAATTGAGCCAATATACGGCATATTCAGGAAAGAAAATCTCATTTTGTATACTGTAATGATGTACAGTGAGTGAATGTAAATAAATTAGAAAAAAAAAAACACCTCAGAATGGGAAAATATATTTGCAAACTATGCCTCAGATAAAGGACTGATAACCAGAATTTACAGGGAACTCAAACAGCTTACTCAAAAAGAAAAAAAAAAAACTGATCAACCCAATTAAAAAATGGAAAATTGAGCTGAACAGACAACTCTACGGAAAACATATGAATGACCAAAAAGAATATGTAAAATGCTTATCATCCCTTATCATACGGGAGATGCAAATCAAAACCATAATGAAATACCACCTAACACCAGTCACAATGGCTAAAATTAAAAAGAAAAAATTGATAAGTGCTCGTGAGGTTGTGATGAAAAGGGAACTCTCCTACTCTGTTGGGAATGTAAATTAGTACAGCTTCTGTGGAGAACAATATGGAGGATCCTAAGATAATCTATGAATTGAACTACTATATGATCCTTCAATTCCACTCCTGGGTATTCAAAGGATACTCCCAAAGGACTGGAGTGTACTCAGTTGGTAAAGTGCTTGCACATCTATAATTGCTGTGGCATTATTCTTAATTGCTAAGACATGGAACCAACCCAAATGTTCATGAACAGAAGAATGGATTGAAAAAGTGTGGGACATTTACACTACAGAATACTACTCAGCCATTACAAAAAAAAATGGAACAAAACCCTGGTATTTGATAGACAGTGGGAAAATATGGAAGATTTACTTCTAGTAAAGCAAGTCAATTATGAAAGAAAGACATGGTATGTCCCCACTTAATATAAACTGAATGTCCACACTCATGGGGGAAACTGAAAGATTGGAGGATAAAGAAGCATGGAAAACGGTTACAGTTAATAGATATAGTGTGGGAAGAGGTCGAGAGATGGGGGAGTGTTAGAGGAAGTAAATCAAAGAGAAAAATAGAGAGACAGGACATCCGGAAGTGGAGGACTGTCTACTGATGAGAGCACATACGATATCTTTAACGGGAGTGGTATATAGTGTGTTCATGCTGGGAAAATTCATATTACAAGCTCTGTTGATGTACAGTGATTACATGTATAAAATAATTTTTTTGAAAATTAAAAAAAATACCAGGCGTATGTGCACATGTGTACCAAATTCCAACAGAATGGAGATATGAGAAAGGGATTGCAGCATGACTATATCCCATTGGGGAGTATTTTCTCCCTCTCTCATTCTCTCTCTGGTGAGCACAAGTGCACTCTGAAAAAGCAACAACAACAAAAAATTCAGGCAGAATTCCTGTCTAACATGGCTCAGAATTCACCTCACAAATGCCTTGGCTGACAGCCCTGTGAACAATATGTTGGAGTCCCTGAGACACCACAGAGTATTTATTTTTGATCCTCCCTTTACTTGTCTTTTCTTTTCCTGTTTGCATTATCTAATTGCAGCAAAATCTTAAGCCCTAAGAAAGTTGTTTTTTTTTTTGTTGTTTTTTTTTTTTGTTTGTTTTTTTTACCTTTACAAAGCAAAGAGAGTATATATGGAAGGGGGAAAAAATGCCTTGTCCAGGGCAGCCAAACCTTGTCTTTCCTCTTTCTTTTTGTTTCAAAGGTAGATTTTATACTTGGTCTTTCTGCTGCCACTGACACTCTATTAAAATTATCCACATACACCCCCAAAAATATAAGAATTGCAAAGTACTTCAACAGGAAAAAGGACACTAAGGAAAGACATAACAACAAATTTGAAAAGCAGGAGAAAGGAATGATTGATTTAGCAGAACTGAGAAAAATAAAGCCTATGAATTCATGGAGAAGACCAAAGTCAAAGATGCTCTAAGATCAAAGCTGTAAAAAACTCCAGAAGCTGTAACAGATATGATACTGATTATGCAGATACATGCAGATACAGGTGATAATTGTTAACAAGCTAGTTAGAAATCTAAATATTATCCTATGCAGCAGTTAAGTAACTGTCCCTTAACCCATAAAGACAAAAAAAGAAAAAGGCAACACAAAACTGATGACTTATTCTCAGGAAATCTATTTGTGGTCTTGGGAAAACCAGTCACACATAAGGGCAGGAGTGTTACATGGACTGAAAACAGACAGATAAATGAACATCTTCAATTTGAGACTTGAATCAATAATCCTCTATGTCTGTTTTCCCCATTTGGCTTTAAAACACTTGAAGCCAATAATAGTCAGTTGGCAGAAGAGTGAAGAACTACTTCTGAAAAAATAGAAGAGTTCTTAGTTGTCTTCAGCACTCAGGTAGCCAGTTCACCCAGCAGTGAGGACCAGGCCAATTGAACCAGGTCTTCTCATCTCATGCATCGACTACTCCTGGTCAGCTCCTCAGGGCCTTATTGTTGGAAATGAGTAGCCTCAAATTAGCTGACTTTAGGGGATAATCTGTAACATAGGAGACAGAGATTAAATAAACAATACAGAAATTCAGAGGAGACAGAGAACATAGAGGAACAGAAAAAAATAATGACAATTGATATGCTCAGCAAGATTACAGGACAATATTTCATTCCGTGCTTGAAATAAAAGCAAGAGACTCTAAAAGAATAATCAGAGAATAAACAAGAGCTTTTATAAATTAAAAAATAGGGCTATCCCTGTAGTGTAGAGGTTAAACAACGTACATGTGGGTCAGATTGCACATCATCAACCATGGTTTGAATCTTAGCCACGGTGGCTTGGAAAATTCACTGAGCATATGTACATGCATGTACAAAATGCAGAGTGGAGTAAGGGGGGAAAGGGTGTATGATGAACACATCCCTTTGGGGGTACATTCCTTTCTCTATTTTTCTGTCTCTCTTATTGTGAGCATAACTGCTATAGTAATTAAAACAAAAAGAAGAACAATAAATAAATACACATAAATTTAAAACTACATAATATATTGGAACCAGCAGATGGAATAGTGATTATGTCACTGGACTCCCACATGAACAACTGTGGTTCAAGTCCCAAACTTACTGGCTTTAAACTCATTCCGAGTGTCTGTATGTGTGTGCCCAAGATCCCAGGAAGAGAATGGAGAAGGGATTGTGGTGTGGCAATTCCCCTTGGGAGGTAGTTTTTCACTTTCCCTCTCTCTGTGTCTGTCTCTCTCTCTTGTGAGCACACACACCTTAAGGCAAAAACCTCAAAAAAATACATAATTATAAAAGAATAAATATAAACAGTCAATATTAAATGAAAGCTATAATTGAGAACATTTTCAAACGGTACAACAAATCTATCAGGAAATAAAAAAGTGGTAAATCACTGAAATGCACAGGCTTATTTCAAACTTCAGTCAAGAGTTTGAAATAAAGATTTTCTTTCATTTTTTTTTTTTTTTTGGTAGAGGTTTTTGTTATAGGGTGTGTGTGCTCACCAGAAAGAGAGAGACAAAGAGACAGAAAGCAAGGAATCCCCCCACCCCAGGGGTGATGGCCATGCTGCAATTCCTTCTCCGTTCTTCTCTCAGGATCTTGGGCAAGCATGCACATGTACCCAGTGTGAGTTAAAGCCACCGGGTCCAGTATTCGAACCACAGTAGACTACATGGGAATCTAGTGAAATAGCTATTATGCCATCTGCTGATCCTGAAATGAAGATTCTCTAGGAAAGGACAATCGGAAAAAAAAATAGAGACATGTACTCTTATTAAAGAAATAATTCAAGAAAAAAATCCAAATATTAAAGATATTCAGATTAAAAAAACCTCGGTACCAGCAGTATGCCCAGAATTACCGAAACCAAGAGTTAAAAAGGATGTCAGGTGGTGGTGCAACAGTATTACATAGCACTCTATGAGCTGACCCACATGAGAAAGCTCCAGGTTCATGCCCAGAGACCTCCCTGGATACGCTGGGGACACATGTATACATGACCCACGGCTGACTAAAGCTGGGATAGATTGTGATAGCATTGTCTTGGAATGCTGTATTTCTGTTTTTGGTCTTGGAGGAAATAAACATACAAAAAAAAATTTAAAAAAAGGAGACTCATTTGTCAGACTCAAGATTTTCAAATATTTACATCTGTTATATTACCTGGGGAGGTATTGATGACTTTCTTTTTTTTTTTAAGTTTTTTTTTTCCAAAGGATGAGTGCACTCAATGGAGAGAGGCAGAGATGCACTTATTGGAAAGGGATAGAGACACAGAGAGGAAATGTGCAAAATCACCCACCAGGGAGGATGGCCATGCTGCAATTCTCCCTCCTCCATTCTCTTCTTAGGATCTTGGGCACATACACACACACACACACACACACACACACACACACACACAAATTCTCAGCATGATTTTTAAGCCTTCAGGTCCAAGACTCAAAATGAGGTTGGACATGTGGCAATCCAATGCCTTAATCTCTATGTCACTTGCAGGCTTAAAGATAGTTTTTTTTTGGAACCAGCAGTTAGCATAATGGCTATGTCACTGGAATCCCACGTAGTCGACCGCGGTTCACGTCCTGGTCCTGGTGGCTTAAAACTCACGCCGGGCGCGTGTGCATGCGTGCCCAAGATCCCGAGAGGAGAATGGAGGAGAAGGGATTGTGGCGTGACCATCCCCCCTGAGGGGTGATTTCTCGCTTTCTGTCTCTATGTCTCTGTCTGTCTGGCGAGCGCACACGCCCTATAGCAAAAACCTATCCAAAAAAAAAAAAAAAAAAAAAAAACAAACAAACAGAAAAAGATATTTTTTTTTCTTTTAAGAATTATTTAATTTAATTTAATTAATTAATTTATTTATTTTAATTTGACCAAAGAGGGAGGGAGAGAGAGAAAACGAGAAAGAAAGCCACTAGGTCCAGGACTTGAACCACGTTCAGCCATGTGGGAGTCCAACTCCCTTAACCATCACACCACCTGCCAGCCCTGAAGACATTGTTATCAATAACAACAAAAAGTGTAAGTGAATTAAGACAGAGAAATGTATGGGATTCAGGGGTCTTACATACAGAAGAGGAATAAATGACATTCTCTGAATCATGGTTATAAAAGAGCCCCAGATGGAAGCAGAGTATCTAATCAAGATTCTACAATGGAGAACAATGATTTTTTGTTCAAGAAGGAAGAGTCCCAAGAATTAATAAAGATAAATTTGGTAGATTATTTTATGAGTTTGAGTAAACTTTCTCCTCTGATGTAAAGATTGGATTAATAAATACCAGATATTTTGGAACATAAACAAAAATAGACTTCCAGCTATTTTCTGGAAAATGTATAAAGTTATTTTAGAAAAATGTTTCTGCATGGCAAAAGACACAGTGATTAGTGTGAACAGACAGCCCTCAGAATGGGAAAAAAATATTTTTGTAAACTATACATCAGACAAGGAACTGATAACCAGAATCCACAAGGAACTCAAGCGGCTGTTCCGGAAAAAGAAATCAATCCTGTTAAAAGATGGGAGAATGAGTTGAAAAAACCACTTTCTAAAAATGACATACCAATAGCTAAAAGGCATATGAAAAAATGCTCAACATCCCTCATTGTAAGAGAAATGCAGATCAAAACAACAATGAGATATCACCTAACCCCAGAATGTCTAAGATTAAAAAAACAAAAAATGATAAGTGCTGGAGGGGGTGTGGTGAAAAGGGAACTCTCTTACACTGCTGGTGGGACTGTAAATTGGTACAACCACTGTGGAGAACAATTTGGAGATTCCTTCAAAATCTGCAAATAGAACTACCATATGATCCAGCAATCCCACTCCTTGGTATCTACCTGAAGGACAGAAGAATACTTAGTTGAAAAAGTGCTTGCACATTGATGTTTATTGCAGCACTTTTCACGATTGCTAAGTCATGGAAACAACCTAAATGCCCACGAACTGATGAATGGTTAGAAAAACTGTGGCACATATACTCAATGGAATACTATTCATCCATAAAAAACAACAAATCCCTGGCTTTTGAAAGGAAGTGGATGAATTTGGAAGACTTACTGTTGAGTGAAGCAAGCCATGCTATGAAGGAGAGGCATTGTATGTCCCCACTTAATATACACCGAGTGTCTGCACTCTAAATGTGTGTATATATATATATATATATATATATATATATATATATGTATGTATATATATATTTTTGAAACCATTCTGCTTCTGTTGTTATACAGTTTTAAAATTATACAAAATTATAAGACATATTTTGAACATTATCTTTAAAATTCAGTATTTTGAGATTTTGAAAGTTGTTTGTAAACTGTCAAGAATTATGGAGTATGAGCTAAAATTTTTTGCTACGTAAAGTAAATGTTTGTGGAAAAATGTAAAAATAAATAAATAAATAAAAATAACAACAAAAAAAGAAAAATGTTAGCTACTTGGA
Source organism: Tupaia tana (assembly GCA_026018925.1). NCBI lineage: Eukaryota > Metazoa > Chordata > Mammalia > Scandentia > Tupaiidae > Tupaia > Tupaia tana. The sequence continues at coordinate 61,040,247 of JAKSZU010000005.1, forward strand.
GCACTCTACATCACTTCACTGTGAATAAAATCTGAATAGTAATAATAATATAAACTATATGTTAAAAACTGATACGACTTGCCCAGAAAACTAATGTGAAAAAACATATATATTTCACTGGGTCAGAGGTAGAGGAGAGCTAAATACTCAGTATCTTTAATCATAAATTAGTAAAAATGGCTAAGCTAACAATGAGTAAAATAAGAATATTTGGAAATATGGAAGAAGACTAGTCAGTGGTTGTTGGTGGTTAAGGTGCCTGGACCTCACATGGCTGACTGTGCAGGTCAAGTCCCAGAGCTGGTGGCTTGAGAAACACGCTGGGCACAAGTGCATGTGTGCTCAAAATCCCTACAGGAGGGAGAGACCATTGGTCATTGTGGCATGACCATTCCTCATGGGGATGCTTTCTCACTTTCTCTCTCTTTTTATCTCTCTCTGTGTCTGTCTCTATATTTTTCCAGAGAGCTCACATGCCCTCTGGCAAAAATGAAAAAAGAAATGGGTGATATCAGAGGAATAAATTGATAAATGAGTTGATCAATGTTTCTCATGAAAAACAAGATATAAATTTTTAAAATAAGCCAAGGAACAGAATAGATATTTCTTAAAGAAGACATACAAATGCCCAACAGGTGTATGAAAAAATGTTTCCAACATCACAAATCATTACACAAATACAAATTCAAACCACAATGAGATACCATCTCAAACCTGTCAGGATAACTATTATAGAAAAAAGAAAACAAACAGTAACAAGAAAAGAGAGCATACATACTTGCTATGGATGGAAATGAAGATTATTAAAACCAATCCGGAAAACTGCATGACAGTTTTTCAAAAACCTAAAAAGATAATTACCATGTGAAGGACTGCCAGAGTACGTATGTGCTCGCCAGAGAGAGATAAAGAGAAAGAGAGAAGGAGAAAGTAACCCCCAATGGCCTGGGGTCACACTAAAAATCCTTCCTCAATTTTCTTATCCTTTCTAGATTTCTGATATGTATACACACATGCTAGTGTGTTTTACAGATTTTGGGCCTGGGATTTCCACTATGATTAGCATGTGGAATCTGGCTCCCTGAACCATGAGACTGTGAGGCCAGTCCACTGAAATCTTTATGTAGGAAAAATATCTGTGCTCCTATGTTCATTGCAGTATTATTCGACATACCCAATATATGCAATCAATCTAAATATCTGGGGACATTGCACTCTTCCACTCTATAGGAACAGGTGCTGTTCCATCGCTTTGTTATTGACATGAGACTTAACTCTTCACCTTTTGTGATATCAGAAAAATGGCCTCTTAATTGTCTTCAAATCTAATCCCTTGGCTGTACACGTTTTGTACATCAGCAACATGTCATAAGAAGGAAATATTTTGTGACAGGTTAGCTTCTCCAGCCTTATTTAAATCCGATGTTATTTGGAACACACCTGAAGCTATTGTTTTCGCATTTGGCTGTTCATCTTCTTTTCTCTTTGAAAATAACATTTTACTAGAGACAGGTGATAAACTGGTATTATTGCTAGGACACTGAAATTGTCTTTCTTACCCCCCCCACACAAAAAAAAGAATAAATATGGGCACTTTAGTCACTCAGTGACATCATAAACATAGTGCTGCATCTTTCTTTGAACTCCAAATGGTTTTCTTGAAGATATCAATGAAAATTTATTACTAGGGTTAAAATATAAGTATTATATGTTAAATGTGATATAAGAGAGGTAGAGGGAGGGTCAGATCTTGGTGTGGTGGCTAAGGCCGCTAGATCCCACATGGCTGACTGTGGTTCAAGTCCCAGCCCTGGCACCTTGAAAAACATGCTGGGAATGTGTGCATGCATGTTCAAAGTCCCAAAAGAAGGGAGATATGAAGAAAAAGGAATTGTAGTATGACCATTTCTCATTGGGATTCTTCCCCATCTTTTTCTCTTTCTCTTTCTAGTGAGTACATGCACCCTTGCGTCAAATTAAAACACAAACAACAAAACAGGAAAAGAGGAAACCTGGACCTTGGAACTTATATCTATGTCCTTTTAAATCTATTGAGTTTCTGATCTCATTAAGAAGAATTAATATTTTCTTTTATAATCACAGGGTAATAAGATTAGAAACTTGGTCTTGCATATAAAAATTAAATGCACTGATATTCTTATCAATATATCATTTTACTTGAAATGCATTGAACATACAAAATATAACTAGATTTATAAAGTTTAAAAATTACTTCTATCTTTCTTTCTTTCTTTCTTTCTTTCTTTCTTTCTTTCTTTCTTTCTTTCTTTCTTTCTTTCTTTCTTCTTTCTTTCTTTTATTTTTACCAGAGAGGTACAGAGTGAGAGAGAGTGAAAGTGAGAAAACAAGCTGCCATGTCCGGGGCTCGAACTACAGTTGGTCATGTGGGAGTCCAGTGCCTCTAGCCACCAAACCATTTTCTGGTCCCAAAATTACTAATATTCTTAAAGGTGTTTTTACAACATGTTGAAAAAATAGGTATAAAAAGACTATCATTTAGGAAGCTTAGTGGTAATAGGTTTTAAATCCACAGAGTGTAAGAAGTAAATTGCTTTTACTGCTATACTTGAACTGTTAAAATGAAAATTATAGTTATGACAAAAGAGTAACGCTTTGACTTCCAAGATATGGGCAAAAAAGGCAGAAGTGAGCTTAAAACCAGACATTTCCAGATTACTTAATTTCCATTTCCGTGTTAGAATGACTTACAATATGCTAAATATTTTTGTCAATCTATTTTGTAAATATCTATTTTTGTGTATATTTAGTAGAATGGTCTTAGCTTAAAAGACTTTCCATTTAAGAAAACTAAGAAAAAACACTGAGTAATTGTATTAGCCAATAAATTCATGGTTCATGGGACCAGCAGATGTCATAATGGTAATGTCACTGGACTCCCATGTAGTCGACCATGGTTTAAGTTCCAGACCTGGTTGCTTAAAACCGACACCAGGCATGTGTGCATGTATTCCCAAAATCCAGAGAGAAGAATAGAGGAGAGGGGAATGTGATGTAGCCATTCCCTTAGGGGATGATTTCTCATTTTCTGTCTCTCTGTCACACACACCCAATAGCAAATATCTCTCAAAAAAAAAAAAAAATGGTGGCTCAGATACTATAAAATACTTTAAGTGGATATAAAATAGAAAACATATGGAGTGTATTTATTACCCACTAAATGCTAAATGTTTGTTTAATTATTTTGTTATAATTTGGACTTGTGTTTGGTAATATTGCTTAAATCAAAAATAACAAAAGCAGAAAATGTATTTCACAATGAAGTATTGGACTGACTTCATAGCATAGCAGTTAAACACTGTGCAGAATGAACCAGATCCCACGTGACTGACCACTTTTCGAATCCTGGGCATGGTGACTTGAAAAACAACTGGACGTGTGTGTACGTTCAGGTTCCTAATGGGACCAACACATGAAGGAAAAAATATTGTGGCATGACTGGGCTCTGTTGGGAGGTTCCTCTCTCTCTTTCTGTTTCTTTTTTTGCTCATGATGTAGGCATTTGCCCTCTGGGGGGAAAAATAAAATAATAATAATAGAATAAAAATGAAATATTAAAGTATTTGTCACAATATTGCTTTTTTTCTAATAGTTTATGACCTGGAACTTGATAATGAAACTAGACATATTCTTGATCATTTTCAGAAGGATATAGTTAGCAATATTTACCAAACAACTGCTTGATTTGATTATTTTTGTTGACTTTGGAACTTTTTAAAGAATCATATGACTCTCTTTCTAGGCAATAGTGATTTAGAACTGACACCTAACGGCTCTCCTAATTATTATAGCCTCATGATTACTCATATTCCGTGTGCCAGAAAAACATAACTAACTCGGATGTGAATGAATGTCCAATCTTGGTCCAGTCAGTATCAACATGTTGAAATATTCACTCTGTAAGCTAAATAGTGTGATTGACTGTATAAAAGAAAATGAAATTAAAAATAAAATTTAAAAATATAGGTACTTCAGCTGAAAGTATTGGAAAAGACTTTCTAGTACAATATTGGTGATTTGTAAGTCTGGAGGTATGGGTGCCTACATTTACCACAATATGTTGACAAAATGTATACTAATTAAGCCATAATAATTAAGCAATTACAGAGAAACAAGTGTCTCTAGATAGAGACAGATTTATAGTAGCAGGTACCGTTGATTTTTACACCAAATAGAGCATACTAAAAATCAAACGTACATTAGATTTTTACAATACCTTGGTCACTTGCAGAGAATAAATTTTTGGTGGAGCAGGGGGCTATAGAATTTGTGCACTCACTGGAGACAAAGACAGAGAGAGAGAGAGAGGAAAAGTGAAAAATCACTGCCCACTCCCCAAAAGGAGTTGGCCATGTCACAATACCGTCCCCATCCCCAGTCTCCTCTTGTGATTTTTGGGCACATATACACATGTGCCTGGCATGTTTTTCAAGCCACCAGGTCCAGAACACAACCATGCAGTTGGCCAAGTGGGGTCCAACCACTATAACCTCCATACCAACTGCTGGACTGCAACTAGTAATATTGAAAAATGCTGAGATATTAGAAACAAGGTGAAATTGATTGGGCAATACTAATTGCAATGGCTTGAATCAGGAGCTATTGTAAAGCAGCATAAGGGAGTGAAGGTGAAAAAAGTCAGTGTGTTGGAGTGTCATAACTATTTCTTCCTTTTTTTAATAATCATCTTTTTAAGCTTTTTCCCTGCTTTTTTGGTCATAGGATTTATGCTCACTGGAGAGAGATTGTAATTCCTTCTCCTCCATCTTCCTCTTGGAATTTTTTTGCCATGCACTCATGCACACAAACTGGGCATGATTTTCAAGCTACTGGGTTTGAGACTCTACCTGCTTTCAGTCATGTGGGAGTCCAGTATCTTTTTTTTTTTTTTATTTCTTTTACTTCAGTGAACATCATCACAACATACATAATGCAGTTTCCCATCCAGAATACACTCTATGGTGGCTCAGTTATACATGTTATTGTCAACACATAATATGATTTTCCTGTGGTGTGCATTCTGAAGTTCTTTTTTTTTTTTTTTTTTTTTGGAGAGGTTTTTGCTATAGGGTGCGTGCACTCACCAGACAATCAGAGAGTGAGAGAGACAAAAAGTGAGAAATCACCCCCCAGGGTGGATGGATGGCCATGCCACATTCCCTTCTCCTCCATTCTCCTCTCTGGATCTTGGGCATGCATGCACATGCGCCTGGCATGGGCAACTGGGTCTGGAACTAGAACCACAGTCAACTACATGGGAGTCCACCAATATAGCCATTACACCAACTGCTGGTCCCATATCATATTATTTTTATTTTATAGCTACACAATGGAAGAAAACAGAATCTGGGACCTCTACAAAGCGGAAGTAAAGTATTCAGAATATTCATCAACAATACATGAGTATTCTCCTGTCTCTACAACCTCAACAGCATTTGTTATTCTTGTTTTTTGTTTTATTCTGCTTTGTTTTATAATAGCCATTCTCAGTGGGGTTAGATGATAACCTAATTGTGAGTTTGATATGCTTTTTTCTATACGGTAAGAGATGAACAATTTTCTAAAAAATATGTGTAGGTCTTTTCTTTTTTTTTTTTTTTTTTTATAGGTTTTTTACTATAGGGCTTGTGCACTCATCAGAAAGACAGAGAGAGACAGAAAGCGAGAAGTCACCCCCCAAAGGGAATGGCCACAATCCCTTATCCTCCATTCTCCTCTTGGGATCTTAGGCACACAAGCACATGTGCCCAGGGTGAGTTTAAGCCACCGGTTCCAGGACTCGAACCATGACCGACTACATGGGAGTCCAGCAACATAGCCATTATGCTAAATGCTGGTCCCATGTGTAGGTCTTTTTTTGAGAGTTTAGATTGATTGCCCATTTAAATTAGATTATTACTTTATTTTTTCCAAGTGAACTATTTGAGTTTCTTATATATGCTGGTTATCAATCCCTTGTCAGAAATAAAACTGGCAGATATTTTTTCCCATTTTGTGGGTTGTCTTTTTATTTTTTGTTTCCTTTGCTATGAGGAAGTTTTTTAGTTTGATGTGATCTTACTTCTCTATTTTGGGTATTGTTGCCTGTGTTTTAGGGGTTTTATTTAAGAAATCTTTGCCTACACCAGGAAATTGGTGTGTTTCCTCTATACTTTCCTTAAAAAGTTTTATGGTTTAGGCTTTATGTTTAAGTCATATAAATTATATTTTACATAAAAAATAGCAATCAGCTTTTAAAAATTAAGAGAAGTTGGGACATCCAAATATCCACTTAACATAATTAAAGAAGAAAAAAATAATAATTAATTGTAAAAGAATAACACAAGAACTTACTAGAACTGAGTGAAGAATTTCTATATTCAAAATTCATGTAAGTTAAGTGTATAAAAAATAAATTTACACAAATATATACTCTACTGAAATATTAGATAACTGGGACACATAGAAAATCCTAAAAGTTTCCAGGGCAAAAAACCTATACATTTATTTACACAGAGATTTTCATTTTACTTCTCAACAAAGAAATAGAAAGTCAAAGAAAGATTAGAATTGCCTTCAAAATTCTGTATGGAAATAAATATGAAGGGACTTCAAAAAGTTTGTAGAAAAATGGAATCAAATTATGATCTTAGGACAAGCAGTTAGCGTAATGGCTATGTTGCTGGACTCCCATGTAGTCGACCGCAGTTCGCGTCCTGGACCCGGTGGCTTAAAACTCACACCGGGCACGTGTGTGTGCGTGCCCAAGATCCTGAGAGGAGAATAGAGGAGAAGGGATTGCAGCATGGTCATCCCCCCGGGGGGGGGTAATTTCTCACTTTCTGTATCTCTGTCTCTCTCTGTCTGTCTGGCGAGCGCACGTGCCCTATAGCAAAAACCTCTAAAAAAATAAAAATTATTATCTTTTTTTGGTACAAAAAAAGTTTGAGATAGTTTTTTATTAAAATATGCATTTTTTATGAACTTTTTGAAGACCACTCACACAAGCATAAGATAAGTAAATTTATATGTACGATTTTTCTAACTTTTTGGCCTTCCAGAATTTTTCTCTGAGGAAAAGATAAATTGTGTAACGAAACTAGGAAGTGATAAAGGAAAAGATCCAGGCTTCATAAAAGGCTTACAAACAACTAGGCCATATTTGAAAAGATCAGAGATACTTTCAAGATGTCCTCAAGAAATTTAATGGTTCTTTAAAAAAACATTAACAGAGCAATATGATATGCAGTATTGTATGGAGGTATTGTTATTTTTCTGAAAATAATATGATTTAAGGATAAATATAAATAAATTACAAACAAAAGTCATTGACTACAGTTAAGACAAATAGTTTTGTAAAAGGAAGAAATTCATTAGTTTGCACTGTTTTGTTTGTGAACAGCATTTTTATTACCCTCATAATAAAACTCTCAATATTGATAAGGTGAGAGTGGAGTGCTAAGAAGTGCCTGTGTTTTTGTATCAATGTATTTGCATGAGAAGCTCAAGAGAATCATGATTTGTCTATGCAAAGAGAAAAAGAAATATAAATAAACTATTAGCGATAATATTATAATAGAACTAAAAAGGGATATAGCAAGCATATTGTGTATAGATATTTATACAAAAGTTAATTATTCTTAATAGCCATACATAGACAGTGACAAAAAAAGCAGTTTCAAAGAAGATATCAACCCTGATTGCAATAAAATTATAATTCATGGGACCAGCAGATGGCATAACGGTTACATAGCTGGACTCCCATGTAATCAACTGTGGTTCAAGTCCCAGACCTGGCTGCTTAAACTCATGCCAGGTGCATGTGTGTGTGCATCCAAAATCCCAAGAGGAGAATGGAGAAGAAGGTATTGTGGCATATGTCTTCTCCACTGGGAAGTAATTTCTTGCTTTCTGTCTCTCTCTCTCTCTCTCTCTCTCTCTCTCTCTCTCTGTCTCTTTTGCAAACACACACACTCTATAGTGAAAATCTCTAAAAAAACACAGGAATTATGATTCATAAATAATAAATCTAAGAAATTATTTCAAGTGAAGGTAGCAATAGCTCAAATCTAATAGAGGATAGTGTAGCGAAAGTTTACTTGTGATCAGAGGTGACCCTGAGTCAAGTGTGAGATGCTCAATTCCCTCTTATTTTGGTTCATTCTGAGCTTCCCATCAAAGACAGAAGATAAAGGGGACAGTTGTAGAACATTCTTGTTAGAGAAAAGGAGACTAGAGAATGCTCTAAAAGAAAAATGGAACATATACAGAATAATAATTAATCAGTTATCATAAAAATTAACATTAAAACTGCAATAATATTTATGCTAAAATCAATATTAAAATATTAGAAACAAAAATACTTTAAACTGTTAATGATGGTATGAAACAACAGGATTAATATATATGTTTGTCATATAGGATATCTTAACTATAGTAAAAAGAAAGAGGCTTCTCCAAATATTTTCTTTTCTTTGCTTTCTTTTCTTTTTTTCTGTCTTTTCATTTCTTTCTTTTCTTCTCTTTTCCTTTCTTTTCTTCTTTTCTTTTTAGTTTTTGCTATATGGTTCATGCTGTCATCAGAAAAAGAGAGAGAGAGAAAGTGAGATATCACCCTCCAGGGGGTGACCATGATGCAATCCTTTCTCCTCTAGTCTCCTCTAGAGATTTTCAGTACACTTGCACACACACCAAGAGTGATTTTCAAACTGCCAGGTCTGGGACTCAAACTGTGTAAACTAGGCCATACCCAGTGGGAATGAATTTTGCTGCTAAAGGGAGACATTAACTGAAACTGCCCATGACTTGAGGGAATGGGCACAGCCACTTGACTGGAGAGTTGTTTTTTTTTTTTTTTTTTTTTCTTTTTTTGGGGAGAGATTTTTGCTATAGGGCGTGTGCGCTCACCAGACAGAGAGAGACAGAGAGACAGAAAGCGAGAAATCACCCCCCAGGGGGTATGGCCACGCCACAATCCCCTCTCCTCCATTCTCCTCTCCGGATCCTGGGCACGCACGCACACGCGCCCGGCGTGAGTTTAAGCCACCGGGTCCAGGACTCAAACCGCGGTCGACTACGTGGGAGTCTAGCGACATAGCCATTACGCTAACTGCTGGTCCCGACTGGAGAGTTTTTATCAGTTTATTTATGCTTCCATAGAAGCCCAGAGGAAGTCAAAGAGGCCTTGCACAACAGTTTTTGGCCAAGTAAGAAAAGTGCCCTGACCTTCGTACTACGAAAAGGAAGTGGAAAAGAGAAGGAGCTAGCAGAATATTAAGTGGAAATGAAAGCCACAGAGACCGCTGAAACTAACAAAGGAGAAGGAAATAAGAAAATTATAACTATAGGCACTGGGCTAAATCCCTCTATTTCCAAGAGTCAGGGATGTCTTACAAGATGTCTTTTAGTCATCTTCCAAGACAGTCTCTTTCCTTCTTTTGTTCTAAGCACTGTAGTGTACAAAATAACTTCATTTTAATTTTAACTTTCTTGGTCCCCATATAAATATACTGGTAAGGAAGAGTTGTATGCCTATGGATCCCAGGTGGACTTTGGAATAGATGTAGCTGTCACTTTTGAATTCCGTCTCCCTTTTATCTTGAGTTCTACCAGTTCTAAATAATATTTACATCATTACCCAAGAATATTTCTTGTGAGTGAGCTGACTTTTTTTTTCTGATCTATTTTCCTTTTCATACATGTCTAATCCTTTAGGGAAACAAGAAGAAACAAAAATGTTTCTTAAAAAATGACAAAATGAGCACATTCTGTTGAGAAGAGGTTGATTATTCAAGAATTATTGCTTTTTCTTTAAAAAATTTTGAAAAAGTCACTTATTATACATTTTTTATTCCTGTTATATATTAACTCTATACTCCCCACACTTGGAAGGTATGAATTTAGAAATTGTCATTTCCATGTTCTTAATAAGTAAAGGGAAAGTGTAATTATTAATGTTTCTCTATAGGCTTTGGTTCAAGGATTTTTGGAAATGAACTTTTCAGAGGGCATATGCACACATCAGAGAGGGACAAAGACACAAAGAGAGAAAGAAGGAAAACAAGAAAGCACCTCCCCCTTGTTATAACTTGATCACGCCAGAACCCTTTCTCCTCTATTTCCCCTTCCTTTTGGAATTTTAGACATGACCTCAAACACACCTAATGTGTTTTTCAAGTTTCTGGATCTGGGACTCAAAAAATATAATCAGCCATTTGGAATCCAGCTGCCCTAACCACCAGTCCATATCTAGTTTGGGAATTTCTAACACTGTTTGGTTTGATCAGTTCAAAGTATAATGCTCTTCCTCTTGAGAGGTAAGTGCCTCCATGTTACCAAGGCAAAGCCACACAGAAATGGGATTATTTAAGTTCAAAAGTTTTTTTAAAAATTACATTTGGAAATAAAATTTTCATAAAATCAAAATACAGAGCCAGCCCTTTGGCCTAGTGGTCAAAGGAGCTGGATCCCACAATCCTGAGTGTGCAGTTTGATTCCCAGACCTGGTTGACTTGGAAAACACACTGAGCATGTGTGCCTGCATGCTCCAAATCCCAACTCGTCTGGGAAATAGAGAAAGGATTGCACTGTGATCACACCCCATTGAGGGGATGCTCTTTCTCCCTCTTTCTCCCTCTCTCTCTTCCTCAATCTTTGGTAAATACATGTGCCCTCTGGCAAACAAAAATACCAAAAAAAATTAAAATTAAAAAATACATGCCTGGGGAACCAGCAGTTAGCATAATGGCTATGTCGCTGGACTCCCACGTAGTCGACCGCGGTTCGCTTCTCGGACCCGGTGGCTTACAACTCACGCCGGGCGCGTGTGCGTGCGTGCCCAAGATCCCGAGAGGAGAATGGAGGAGAAGGGATTGCGGCGTGGCCATCCCCCCTGGGGGGTGATTTCTCGCTTTCTGTCTCTATGTCTCTCTCTGTCTGTCTGGCGAGTGCACGCACCCTATAGCAAAAACCTCTCCAAAAAAAAAAAAAAAAAAAAAATACATGCCTGAACATAAAGAAATAAGTAAGAGAAATATCATACAGTATAATGGTGTTATATAGGTCAAAAAGTCAAAAAAATATAGAAATATATATATATACATATATATAATCACTGTCAGAAAAATTAGGACTTTTTTTTCTATGCAAACTGCTTCGTGGCTTTTCCAACAACTCAATAAATATATGCAGTATAATAAGAATTAGTTTTGGTTGAGGAATGGAGAAGGATATGGGAGGCATAAGCAAATTTTTAAAAATCAATAAATTTTTGTTACTTAACACATACAAAATAATTCTATTTTTCATGTGGTTTAAGTATATTTTTAAAATAATTTGATATAGATGACATGCTGTATAACAAAGTAAATTATATTTAGGCTCTCCAGTTTTAGAAGGAAGAACTTTCTAAGTTTCTAACTGCAGTTTTTTTGTTTGTTTGTTTGTTTGTTTGTTTGAGAGGTTTTTGCTAAAGGGCGCGTGCGTTCGCCAGACAGACAGAGACAGATAGACAGACCGTGAGAAATCATCCCCCAGGGGGGATGGCCACGCAACAATCCCTTCTCCTCCATTCTCCTCTCTGGATCTTGGGCACGCACGCACACGCGCCCAGCGTGAGTTTTAAGCCACCGGGTCCATGACGTGAACCGCGGTCGACTACATGGGAGTCCAGTGACATAGCCATTATACTAACTGCTGGTCCTTAACTGCAGTTTTTTCAAGAGCATAGATGGATATCTTTTATGACCAGCATGGACATCAATAAGTAGACAGGGGAAGCAACAGATTACTGGCTTACATTTCTAAGAGAACAAATAATAATAAAAAAAAGACAGTCTTTAATTTAACTTAAAGGTCCAAAGTTTGGGGGCTGGCAGGTGGCATGATGGTTAAAGGTGATGGATTCCCACATGGCCGACAGCTGTTTGAGTCCTGGATCTGGCGGCTTGTATTCTCGCTTTCCCTTTCTCTCTCTCTCTCTCTCTTTCTCTGTCTGGCCAAATTAAAAAATAATAATAACAAATGGAATTAAATAAATACATAATTATTTTTTAAAAAAAAGGTAAAAATTTCTTGTTATATATGACTTAACTCCTCCTATCATGTTTGGGTATTATAAAACCAAAACCTCCAAACCACTTCCTTTAAACTAATGAGATTCTTGATAACTGGAAGGTGTGATCTTTATTTGATGTCATTAGTCATTATTTGTAGCCCTTCCTTATCGAAATGTAAATTTATAAATTACTATATATAAATAAAGTACATGAATGCACACATAACTGTGTGCATATATGTATATAAATGCATACTTACAGAAAAAGTCCATATATACACACACATATATACATACATATATACATATGCAATATATATAATGTAATATATAATATATATATTTAGAGAGAAACATAAAACAAATGAGAAAAGTTATTAAATCTATGAAATAGTTTATTTTCAAAATAAACTATATTAATTCATACTTTGAATGATGATATAGGTGCAAGTGGAGATAATTTCACATAGTGCAGAGTATGGTATATGTCATTGATATCCATGCAGAAAACTGTACAAATGGTTCTTAGAAGCCTGAAACATATCAAGGGGGAATAGAGAAGAGCAGTGAATTAAATTCTACCTTCGGCATGGTTTGTAGTGGTCATATAACACTTAGGAAAGCCTACATTTAAATATTTTAGATTAAATGAAGATTCTCAGAGTTTGTTAAATATATTTCAAGTAGATATTATAATACAATAAAAGGAATAGATTTATATGTTAAAATTAATTAATATATAACATATATCACCGAGGAGTTAAGGACTAAGGACAGATTATAGGAGTCGTTTGTCCAAGAGAATTTTAAAATACGCTGATCACAACATGATTTTTAGGTGTCAAAAATATCAAGACTTGGAAAAATAAATTCAAGTATTTTAAATTCTACTATTCATTCCTTTTTACCTCCTTACTCTAATTTTAACTCTTAACACTTCTTCCCTAGTTCACAAGAAGACAGATGTTCTTATTACATCATATCAGCATTCTTGACTCATTCAACATTTAACAATTCACAAGTTCAGAGCTAATTATATTTTACCAGTGCAATATTTCCCTATCAGAGAAATGTAGAGATAAGAGGAAATCTACTGCAATTAGTTGGCAAGTAAAGGAAAGGAACAGCATTGGCTGAACTGTGTGATCACTCGTAACAATTTAGAGTATGGTATATGTCATTGATATCCATGCAGAAAAGGATGGGGAGTTTCCCCACCCCCCTTGATTACAGTTCATTTGGAATAGTAAATTTCTCTAATCCAGATATCTGTAATCTCTGAATGTGCTCAAGTTATCATTCCATGTTATAAGAACTACACAAAGGCAATAGTAAATTCTTCTCTACTTGACATTGCTACTTGTAGAAACACTTTTGAAAAAGCCTGCTCAAATATTTGATTCATAAGAGAAAAGAAAATCAAAACAAATAACAACAAAAATGTATAATAATAGGTTTGTCATTTTTTAGAACAAAAATAATGGATAGAAATCATTAAGATTCAGGATGTGAGGACAGCAGGTGGTGTGATGGTAGAACCCACATGGCTGACAATGGTTAGAGTCCTGGACCTGATGGCTTGAAAATCATGCTGGGTGCATGTGCATACATGCCTAAAATTCCAGGAGGAAAACGGAGGAAGGAATGTGGCATGTCCATCCCTCTTAAGGGATGATTTCTCACTTAACCTCTTACTGTCTCTTTCCAGTGAGCACATACACCCTATGGTAAAAAACTTAAAAAAAAAGAAAAAAGAAAGAGAGATTTAGGATATACTTTTAACCTTTTTTATTATTCTTTTAGAAGTAATCTTTATTTGGTGAGGAAGTATTTTCCACATGAGGGAAAATATTATAGATATGGCAAACAAATTCTATGGACAGTTAATGGTCCACATAATGTTAGGTAATAAAGGAATAAAAGTATCTATTTTATCATTAAACACATCAAATAAAACACCCTAGCGATATGCAAGAAAATGAATCCTAGAGATGAGCTATTTTAACTTAAATCTCGATTACTTGCCTTAATCTTTACCTATTGAAATGAATAAAGTTACTGACCTCTGCATGCAAAATAAGTGCTCTCACCTTATCCGGAAATTCACTAATGGTTTACATCCTCATCGATACCAAGACATGATCCAGAAAACAACATCTTGGAGCTGGCATGTGGTGGTTGGGCCCTGGACTTCCACATGGCAGACCATGGTTGAAGTCCTGGACCTGGCTGCTTGCTTTCTCATTTTCCCTCTCTTTCTCTCTCTGGTCAAATTAAAGAATAACAGATAAATCAAATAATTCTTTTTAAAAAAAAATCAGTAATGGTACAATATTCACAAACTGTTCTCTGTACTAAGTTTAAAGAAATCATTAAAGAAGGTGAGTTTTTCATGCTGGGTGTGTGTGCATGTGTGCCCAACATCCCGAGAGGAAAATGGAGGAGAAGGGATTGTGGCATGGCCATCCCTCCTGGGAGGTGATTTCTCATTTTCTGTCTCTCTGTTTCTCTCTGTCTTTCTGGTGAGCACATGTGCCCTATAGCAAAAACCTCTCCCAACCACAACAAAAAAAAAGACGGTGAGTTTTTGCCTAACTGGATGCATAGGTAATGAGTTTTTGCCTGCCTGGATGCACAGGTAATGCTTCACAGATTATATAACAAATATTGAGATAAATTTTATGTAGTCTAGTTCACTTTCTCTTTCTTTTTTCTTTTTTTTTTTAATTTTTAGAGACTTTTGCTATAGGGCATGCTTGCTTCCTGGAGAGTCAGAGAGAGACAAAAAGCAAGAAAGCACTACCCAGGGTGGATGACCATGCCACAATCCCCTCTCCTCCATTCTCCTCTCAGGATTTTGAGCATACACATACATGCACCTGATGTGAGTTTCAAGCTGCCAAGTCCAGGACTCGAACCATAGTTCACTATGTGGAAGTCCAGCGACATAACCATTATGCCATCTGATGGTTCCTAGTTCACTTTCTTATGGTTATAAAGAAGCAAAGAAAACAATGCTTAAATTGAATTGTTAATGTTTTCCCAATTTACTAGTGATAGTTCAGAACTATAAATTTAAAAAGATAGTCTTAAAATTCTCAGAACTCTACGGAGACAGAATACAATTAAAGATAATGAAATTGCATATCCTTACATTCATTCTGTAAATGGAGGTAATGAGATGAGCTAGAGAGCAAGTAGAATATAGAAATATAGATTATGGTATCAAACATTACCTCAGACTTTTATTTGTTCATTAATTTGGCAAAGGTATTTGGTTAAAACAAATCCCTTTATAGGCTCAATACATGGACAGCTATATTAGAGGCTGACAGAGATTGTCAAACTATGCAATTAATAAAAATACAAAAAAAATCCAACATGATTTGACCCCTGAGACTTTATTAAGAACAGAGTAATACATTTACATCGATAAAGTTGTATTATATGCTAACTTTTGATCATGGTCTTTAGGCAAAGGCCGTGTGTCTTTTATATTTATATGTATCTATCTATCTATCTATCTTTCTATCTATCTATCTATATTCCTCATCTTACCCACTATCTGGTTTTTGAAGGAAAATACATTCTTGGGCAATACTTGTGCAAATATTAAAACTTTAGCATAAAACAATCCTACCAAGCCCAACATTATAGGGAGTCTGATGATTCTTACTACAAACATATTGCATTTTCTTACTGGTGAAACTTGGCCATTTTCACAAGTATTGCTACATAGTCCATAAGCGCATTGACAACTATAAAATACATGTTAATATTTTTAATAAAGAATATAATATAATGTCCTACCAAAATTTCTGCATTGAACAAATCAAAAGCCATCTATGGCCATCAGATTGATCTGAGCCTCTTAAGGTAAATCTGATGTCTTTAAATCTCTATTCATAATGAACAGTTGATTGATTCAGCTTCAATTTGAAAAATAACTAAGAGTTCACAAACCCAGCACTTCACACCAATGTATAGGTTGGTTGTTAAATGACTTCTTTCTTTTTCCTCTCAGAGAAAAACCAAACCAAAACAAAACAAAACAAAACGGCGGGGGGGGGGGGGGGGGGGGGGGTGCAGGGAGGCTAAATGATTTAAAAAAAAAAAGAAAAAAAACATTTGTCTGGTCAAGGATTTCCATTTCGAAGGTGCTTTGTTCTTTGAGCTTTCAGCAATATGGCTTTTTTAATATCCACTTTTATCTTTGACTCAGCAGTCTTATTTTATAGGTTGTTCTAACACATTCTACACTGGAGGACAAGGTATTTCTTTTCTTTTTTTTTTTTTTTTTTTTTTTTTTTTTTTTTTTTAATAGATATTTTTGCTATAGGGAGTGTGCGCTTGCTGGATAAAGAGAGAGACAAAAAGTGAGAAATCATCCCCTAGTGGTCACATTGCAATTCCATTTTCTCCACTCTCCTCTCAGGATTTTGGGCATACATACACATGCACCCAGTGTGAGTTTTAAACCACCGCATCCAGGACTCGAATTGCAGTTGACTATGTGAGAGTCTAACAACCTAACCATTTCTGTTTCTGGATTTTAGATGAGATGTAGTTTATTTTTTATTAGTTGCTGAAAATTATTTTACATCATTTTTTTACCAACACTGACAGTGACTTTATTGAATGTTTTATCATTTAAGTTTTCATATTTTCTAATATCATAAACGTGACAAAATGGTAAAAATTGTTTCTAAATCATCTAGGCAGCCATAGAGAAGCAGTCATTGTTTCTTCATTGTTTTCTTTTTCATTTGGATTTATTTCCATTTCTTGTTAGTCCAATTCATTACAGACCTCTAGAATTTTAAAATATCGTATTCCCTATGTCTTAAAAGGTTAGCTGTAACAATAAATTACCCCAAAACGGGTGACTTAAAAAAATATTTCTTATTACTCTGGGGAATGGGATGTCCAAAATCAATGTGCTGGCAGGGCCAATATCTAATGAGGACTTAATTTCTGACTTTTAGACAAATCTGTTATCCTTGGTCTTCACATAGCAGAGCAATTATGTTTCTTTCTACAAGAGCACTAATCCCATCATGTGGACTTTATTTACATGAGTTATCTATCTCCCAATGGTCCCATCTCCAGTTACCATCTCAGTGGGCATTAAAGTTTTGGTCTTGCTTTGTTTTTTTTTTTTTATTAATTTTATTCTTATTCTTATATTTTTAAACATTTGATAGCTACACATTGTTTGTCTTGTAAAGAGAATTCACCCAACATGAAATACATCTCGGACCAGTCCAATTGAGAATACTATACACCTTATTATCAATACGTAATAAACTATTTCTGTGTCCAACAAATATCTTTCCTCTCTAATTTTTCTCCCTGATTTTCTTCCCTATACTTTTCCTTTCCCCCCCACCTTCCACACTATCTTTACATCAATAATTATTTTCACTGCTTTCATGCCTTCCATTCTTTACCTAAGAGTACAGATAGTCAGTAGTATTATTTTAAGTAGAGACCTACAATATCTTTCTTTCAAAGCCTTGCTTGCTTCCTTCATTTTAAGGAGACTTTTTTTTTTTTTCTTTTAAATTTTTACCATAGAGTGCATGTGCTCACCAGAGAAACAGAGACTGAGAGAGAAAGTGAGAAACAATGCCAGCCTCCTTTCCACTCTCAACACGCCCCTCTGCCAGGGATGGCCATGCTGCCATCCCTTCTTTATTGTTGTCTCGGGATTTGGGGCATGTACACACACATGACTGGCATGTTTTTCAAGCTGGTCAGAGACTCTGAAGAGGTAGCCATGTGGGATCCAATGCCTCAATCTCCAGGCCACCTGCTGGCCCAATAGACTTTATTTTTAGAACAGTTTTAAGTTTATAGCAAAACTGAACAGAAAGTAGGGAATTCCCATAGGTCCCCAGTCCCACACATGTATGCATAGCTTCCCCCTTTATTAACTTCCTCCACAAGAGTGGTATATTTACAGCAACTGATGAACTTAACATTGACACATCACCATCATTCAAAGGCCATAGTTTATATTAGGGTTCACTGTTGTGTTGTACATTCTATGGGTCTGGATAAGTGTATAACGATATGTATCCACTGCAACAGTATCGTACAGAATAGTTTACTTTCCTGAAAATCCTGTGTGCTACACCTATTCATTGTTCCTGCGCCCAGGCCCTTGTAACCACTGACTTTTTGTTGCTTCCACAGTTTTGCCTTTGCCTATTTTAGAAAGTCATATAGTTGAGAGAAGAGTATGTAGCCTTTTCAGATTGTCTTTTTTCAATTAGTAATTCACATTTAAAAGCCCAAATGTCTTTTCATGCTTTGGTAGACTGTTTCCTTTTAGCAACAAGCATTCCATTGTCTGGATATATCACATTTTTATTAATACAATAACCTACCAAAGTATATCTTTTCCAAGTTTTGTCACTTATTAATACAGCTGCAGTAAACATGCATGTGTAGGATATTGTGTGGACATAAGGTTTCACCTCCTTTGTATAAATACCAATGAGTATGAAGTCCAGTGATTTCTGGATGGTATGGTATGTTTTGTTTTGTAAAAGGATTAGGGTTTTACATATGAATTTTAGGGTGGGCACATTTACTCCATAGTGCCTAGTAGATGTTATTTTTCACTCTCTAGGTGTGCATGTAGTTATTCTTTTTTATTTGTCAGTTCAAAGTACTGTTCTTGAATATTATGTCACTTCTGCTGGATGCTATTCAGAATTTTCATCACTTCTGTTAGCCTATAGGTAGTATTCCAGGGAGACATGTAAAATAACAAAAGCTCTTGGTTTACATCAATATTTGACAAGAAATCCCTTATTTTACAAAGTACTTTTGCCCAGAGGCAGATAAAATGAATTTATTGAATATTTATTTTGGGTCTATGGGGATTTTAAGTAAAATGTGAATTCATTCCGAAGTATCAACAAAATAGAACTGCATTTTCAGTGTGTTCCTAATACAACAAAGAGAATATCAAATAAAATTAAATTGACATTTCTACATGTGGAAATACTACTGGAGTTTAATGATTTTTTTTCAAAATGCAGCATTGGTGTTATAAAAACAAAAATAGATCCAAGAAGTATGCTACTAATGTTGAATTTTAAAATAACTGGAATCAGATTTCTTATGTGAAAATGACACAAATCTGAATTCATAAATATATAATGTTCATCTAAATTATGCCTCAGGAAACTAACATTATTTAAAAATTCAACTATTTAGAGTTTAAATTATCCCATAATTTAAAAGCAGTCAACTTCTAATTGAAGTTAGCTTTTCTTCTCATTGGGCATACTACATGGCTCTGTTGTTTCTGCTCCTTACAACCACCATGTAGAATTAGAAATTCTACACATTTGGGTAGATTAATATTATGCTATTAATGAATATTAAGTTTCTAAAACTAAAATGATAAACTTTGATGCTGACTCACCAATGAAATAACTGAGTGTGTGTGTATGTGTGCACGTGTGTGCACACTGCTCTGCAAACAGAAGATAACAGTCAGCTGATGGTGTGACGGTTAGGGTTACTGGATTTCAGATGGCCAGCTGTGAGGTTGGAGTCTCAGACCTCATAGCTTGAAAGACACGCCATGTGTGCATGTCCCAAATCCCTAAGGGTGTGAAAAATAGAAATGAAGGGATTAAGCTTGACTATTCCCTATGGAGGATGCTTTTTTTTTTTTTTTTTGGAGAGGTTTTTTTTTGCTATAGGGCACGTGTGCTCGTCAGACAGACGAGAGAGACATAGACATCAGAGAGAGACATAGAAACAAAGCACCCCCCAGGGGGGATGGTCATGCCGCAATCCCTTCTCCTCCATTCTCCTCTCGGGATCTTGGGCACGCACGCACACGTGTCCAGCGTGAGTTTTAAGCTACCGGGTCCGGGACACAAACCGCGGTCGACTACGTGGGAACCCAGTGACATAGCCATTACGCTAACTGCTGGTTCCCTATGGAGGATGCTTTTCACTTTCCTTTTTTCTGTGTCTCTCTCCAGTGAGCATTAAGTCCTCCTGCAAATTTAAAAAATAATAAGAGATATAAGTTTAGATATATGATAAATTGTATAATCAGGGTTTACTGGAAACCCCCATATAGATATTCAAGAGGAACTTTAAATTCATTATGTCCACAAACATCCTAATTTTATTCTGGAAGAAAGATATACTTATCCACTCACATAATGAAGCCAACAACTTGTAAGTA
This sequence comes from Tupaia tana, assembly GCA_026018925.1. Taxonomy (NCBI): domain Eukaryota; kingdom Metazoa; phylum Chordata; class Mammalia; order Scandentia; family Tupaiidae; genus Tupaia; species Tupaia tana. Next base: position 61,060,541 of record JAKSZU010000005.1, read on the forward strand.
GTCAAACTCCTTGTTATTCATTTTTACTTTCTACCCATTTTCCATTATTCATTTGAAAAGTGGTCATGCTTCATCACCAAACATCATTACTTATCAATAATCTACCAGTAGAAATACAGAAATATTTATTTATTTATTTATTTTTGGGTTTTTACATTAGGGCAAGTGTGCTCACCAGAGAGAGAAAGAGAGAGGGAAAGTGAGTAGTTGCACCCTGCGGGGGATGGCCACACCACACAATCCTTTCTGCTTCATTTTCCTCCCAGGATTTTGGGCAAGCACGCACATGTGCCTAGCAAGATTTTCAAGCTGCTGGGTCTGGGAATCTAATCGTGGTCCACCATGTGGGAGTTTAGCACCTTAATTACCATGACACTTGTTGGTCCCAAATACACAAATCTTAATATTACAATTTTGAGCAATGTATACACCTGTCTTTTCTACATCCTAAAAATTAGGAAGCCAGAATGTTTTGTCCTGTAACTTACTTCATCTCTTCAGAGTCAAGCACTATAATGATTATCTACCATCTAATCATCATTCTTTCCTTCCTTCCTTTCTTCCTTCCTTCCTTCCTTCCTTCCTTCCTTCCTTCCTTCCTTCCTTCCTTCCTTCCTTCCTTCTCTCCTTCCTTCCCTTCTTTTCCTGCCTTCCTTCTTCCCTCCTTTCATTCTTTCCTTCTTTTTTCTCTGTCATCTATCTACCTATCTCTATCTTTATCTTTTGTCTGCTCTAGAAATTTATATAAATGGGATAAGGGGATATAGCCTTTGATTCCTGTTTTCTTTTGCTCAGAAACATAGTTTTTTCACATTGTTTCTTATTTTTAAAGAGTTTTTTTTTCTTCTTTTTCATATATAGAGAGATTTTTGTTATAGGACATGTGCGCACACCAGAAGGACAAAGAGAGAGAGAGAGTGAGAAGTCACCCCCAAGAGGGGATGGATGGTCACACCACAATCCCTTCTCCTTCATTCTCCTTTTGGGATCTTGTACATGAACACACACACACCCGGCATTAGTTTTAAGCCATTGGGACCAGGAGTCAAACTGCTATCGGCTACGTGGGAGTCCAGCATCATAACCATTATGTCATCTGCTGGTCCTAAGAGAGATTTTTGCTATAGGTTGTGTGCACTCACTGGAGATACAGAGAGAGACAGAGAGATGGAATATGACAAGTCACCCTCCAGGAGGGATGGCCATTCTTCTCTTCCATTTTATTCTCAAGATTTTGAGCCTACATGCACACACGTGTTTAAGCCACCGGGTCCGGGACTTGAACTGCAGTTCACCATATGAGGGTCCAGTGACATAACCATTATGCAATCTGCCAGTCCCATATACTCATCTTTTCTTATGATTGAGTTGTATACAGTTTTGTGAATGTACCAGAGTTTAATCGAGTTTTTCTATAGAAGAATCTTTTTGGTGTTTTTACTATTAGATATTAAAAATACATTTTAATAATATTTTTGGGAAAAACATTCATACATTTTGTCTTTTTGTTGTTGGTTTATAAGACTTCATTACATACTATGGTACCATACATTTGCCAAATATATGATTTCCACATACATCCTTCCCATCTCTGGCATGCTTCAGTTTTCTTAAGTATGTTTTGATGCACACAAATTCTCAATGTCTTTCTCTCTTTCACTCTTCCAAAAGCATTGTCATATTCAATATCTTCTAAGAATGAACACTATTCTGTTTCATTTTTCCCTCTTGCCCATATTATTATTGTTACTATTATTATACAACTGTAGTTTATACTTGCTCTTTTTTCTAGGTTTTTAAGGTAAAAACTTAGATACTTTGTACTAAGCCTTTATTTTACAGATGCATATACATATTCTTTCCAAATTATTGCTTCAGTTTCATCTCATCAACTTTAACGTCTTATCTTTTATAATTTAAAGAAAAAAATAATTTAAAATTTTCTCTAACCTCACAGAAAGAATAATTTCGAATAATGATATATGAAGGCTGACCTCGTACTGCAATGATTAGGGACCTCCACGGTCCAATGCAGTTTAAATCCCCATCCCAGTAGCTTGACGCCCATTGCCCAGCATACTAGGGGAGGTCTCCTGTTACATACCTGGAACTGTATCATGTAGAGCAGTCTCACAGTCCCTTGAGATTTATTGCTGTGCGCCATCATCTGGACCCCATTATTGTTTGTGTTGTTAATAGTAGGAGAAGAAATCTGATCTCCATTACCTATAGTAGAACTCTTTTCTATCTATCTATCTATCTATCTATCTATCTATCTATCTATCTATCTATCTATCTATTTATCTATTTATTAGTTGAACAGAGAGTACAAACATTTGCCAGAGAGAGAGAGAGTCAGAGAGACAGACAGAGGAAGGGATGGGGAGACAGAACCTCACAATGAAATGTGGTCATGGGAAATCCCTTCTCTACTTCTCGATCCTGTTGGCATTTGGGGCATATTTGCAGGTTTGCCAAGTGTGTTTTTCAAGCTGCAAGGGAAGTGGTTTGAATCACAGTCAGCTAAATAGAACTAGTTCCCTTAATCACTAGGTTACAGGGCTGACCTTTTTCTCCATTTTTAAAAGCTAGTTTTGCCCACATACAGACTTCTATGTTGGCATATATGTGTATTTATTACTGCATTTAAAATGCACTTTAGTTATATTTTTGCCTCTCTTCTTTTTAGTGAAGTCTATTGTAGTTTTCCTCAATGTAATGTGCCCTTTCTCTTTTTGTATTCTGAAGGTTTTGGTCGTATGATTGTAATTTGCTTAGCTGGATTTTATTTCTATTTATGTCTCTCTCTCTCTCTCTCGGGGCTCACTAACTTTGCTAAATTCATAAGTTTAAGGATTTTACCCATTTTAGGATCTCTGCTGCTACTGATTATGAAGATATTGTATTGCGTCCTTTTCCTGAAACCCCAATTACAAGTATATTTGATGGCTTGATAGCTTGATATTTTCCTACATATCACTGGGAATTTTTATTATTTTGATTTTTTTGAGTTTTTGTTTTAAAGCATGTGCACTTACTAGAGAGAGGTACAGAGAGAGAGAGGGAAAGTGAGAAATTACTCTCCAGGGAGGATGCTCACACCCTGATTCCTTCTGCTCCAGTTTCTCTCAGGATTTTCAATACGTATGTATGTAAACCAAGTGTGATTTTTTAAGCTGCTGAGAAAGGGACTGGCGTCAAACAGCTGGTTATGTGGGATCCAGTGCTTTAACTCCATGTTACCTGCTGACCCAAGTCTTTATTTTAGAGTAAATATTTATCTTTCTTTCTTTCTCTTTTTTTTTTGTCTCTCTGATTATAGTTTGAACTTATTTGCTCTGAGTTCCAATGACTTTGAAATCTGTCATCTTCAATCTATTGTTGACTACATCAAGTAATTTTCATATTTTAAACTTTTTTTTTTGGGAGGTTTTTGCCATAGGGTGCGTGCGCTTGCCAGAGAAACAGAGAGAGACAGAGAGACAGAAAGCGAGAAATCGCCCCCCAGGGGGGATGGCCACGCCACAATCCCTTCTCCTCCATTCTCCTCTCGGGATCTTGGGCACGCACGCACACGCACCTGGCATGAGTTTTAAGCCATCGGGTCCAGGACGCGAACCGCGGTCGACTACATGGGAGTGCAGCGACATAGCCATTACGCTAACTGCTGGTTGCTAAACTTTTTACTCTCTAAAATATTTATTTAGCTATTTATACAGTTTATAATGTTTCTGATTTCATTTTCCACTCATTTTTTTTCTTATTCATGTCTTCTTTTAAGTCTTTGAAATATTTTTATATACATTCATATATGTATGTCCATGTATATTTGCATATATACATTTGCACACACACATGTATGCTCCTTTAGAGTTCTTGTGTGCTAATTTACACATGTTGATTTTCTTGGGTTTATTCTCTATTGTCTGGTTTTCTCCTCAACCAAGATTACATTATTCTGTTTATTTATGAGTTCGAGGCATTTGTCATTGTATTCTGGACATTACGGGTGGTATATTTCAGAAATTCTGAATTGTGTTATCTTTTTCTGGAGAGGTTTTGTTGTTACTGTGGTTGTTTGTTTTTGTTTGGTTGTGTTTTTGTTATTGTTATTGTTTTTGTTTTTTCTTCAGGCAGGCAGTTAGCTAAACTGAAATCAATTTCAAACTATGGTTCTCCCTGGTGGTCAGCAGTGCAATAGCCACTTAATGATTTTAGCTTTCTGCATTTGCTATTTTTCTAGTCCTTCTTGTATTTCCCCAGCACATGCATAGTCTAGCACTTAGCTAAATGCTTGGTGGTTTTTTTATGCACATCTGTAGCTATGACCTTCTTTCACTGCTTCTGTTATTTTTGTCCTGCTCTGCTTACCCTGACTGGTGTCCTGACTGCTGTCTAGTTAGTATGGCTATGGTTCACTCCTGCGTCTAGCAAGTTTTGTGGGTTGAGAATGATGTAAGAAAAAAAAAAAAAAAAAAAAGGCAAAATAACAAATCTCACTTAATGCTGGTATGTTCTTCAGGGCTAATCTTTGAATACAAACTCTTATCCAATTTCTGACTTATTTACTCTTAAGAATTATTTATTTAATTTTATTTGTTATTATCATTACTTTTTAATTTGATGAGAGAGAGAGAGAGAGAGAGAGAGAGAGAGAGAGAGAGAGAGAGAGAGAAGGAAATTGAGAAAGCAAGCCACGAGGTCCAGGATTCGAATCACAGTTCACTATGTGAGAGTCCAGCACCTTAACCATCACAGCACCTACCTGCCGGCCCCCTGATTTATTTCTGACACTATTTAATACCTACAAAAATCTGTTTCCTTCTCTCTCCCAGTCTGACATTGTATAGTTATTATCTGTGAAAATGTTAGTCCAAGTGATCACTTTGCCTTTAGTAGATATCAGAAACTCAAATTTAAATAAACCTCACTGCCTTAAGCATATTCTTCAAATGGCCCCAAAATTACTGAAAAAGTGTTACTTTACTTTTTACACTATGTTAGGGAGATTCCAGTCTTTGATGAACTACTACACGTTTTAGTCTTGTCACGAGACTATACAAGATTACCATTAGTTCTATCCTCTTGTGTTTGTAATCTACTCAGTAATCGAACTTAAATATAGCGTTTTATTCATGCAGCGAAGTTGTATGTTTCAAAACTTAGCAAACACGTTTTCCTGATTTGGAAATCTTTTCCTCATATCTATTATATTATGCTTACCTTTCCTTAAAAACTGAGTTTAGAGATCACTTACTCTTGGATATGTTCCTAGGTCATCTATTCTAATACCTTTTCATAGGGTGCTTTTATAGTCTAAATCAGAGTCACTGTGTCAGCACATTAAAGACTGCATTGGATTAGTCGGCTTGTCAACCAAGGTATTCACATTTAAGTGTTTTTAGGGCATTATATGTGGTATGTAATAAATAATTATTGAAGTAGTAGATAAATGGAGACTGTAGACAAGTGTCTTTGGTCTCAGTATATCAGATATATTGTCTGATATCTGTAAAGTATTCCTGAGAAATTTTAATTTATCTCTGAGGTCCAATAGCAAGTAATGTGTTAGCCAAGGAAATGCCTCTTTAATCATTCATGTTAATCCACAATGGGGAAAAATTGTTCAGGGCACCATTTAATTCTCTGTCCCACTCTGTCCTTTAATACAAAGTAGAGGTATTATGTAGCCCATTGAACTACCTTCTGAATAATTGCTTTATTTATTTATTTATTTATTTTGAGAGGTTTTTGCTATAGGGTGCATGCGCTCGCCAGACAGACAGAGAGAGACAGAGAGACAGAAAGCAAGAAATCACCCCCAGGGGGAATGGCCACACCGCAATCCCTTCTCCTCCATTCTCCTCTTGAAATCTTAGCCATGCACACACACATGCCCAGCCTGAGTTTTAAGCCACTGGGTCCGGGATGTGAACCGTGGTCGACTACATGGGAGTCCAGCGATATAGCCATTACACTAACTGTTGGTCCCCTGAATAATTGTTTTAATATACAACAATAATTATAACACTCCAATAGATACACATACACACACACACACACACACACGTACACACACAGCAGAATTTTCCATCATTATTGTACACCAAGGACTGTCCTCTCTTTCTGGCGGGAGTGAGATTGCCCAATCTTAAGCAAAAGCAATATTAGAGTAAAAAACTTTGGGAACAAAACACCTATTGTTTTCTATGTTCATTCATGTACAAATGGAGAGCTACTATTTTGGCATTGAAGAGCATGTGCAGGTCTCATTCTGAATTGTACTGTTTTCTAGAACAAAGACATAGTTTTGAACAGTTATTTAATTGAAGAGACCTATAATGATTTAATACTGAGCTATTATAGAAAAGTTGAGAGGGTACCTTATTAACAAAAGTTAATTTTGTAAACAAATTGAATTATTAAAAAACACTAATGTTACTTTAGCTTTCTCAGGGATAGCATGTAGTGTAGTAACCAAAGCTCTACTCCCACATAGTAGACTGTGGTTTGAGTGCTGGACCCAACAGCTTGAAACTCATGCTAGGTGTGTATGTGTGTGTCCAAAATCCTGACGGAAGAATGGAGGAGAAGAGATTGAGGTGTGTCCATTCCCCCTGGTGGATGATTTCTCACTTTTTCTCTGTCTCTCTAGTGAGTGCTTGCACTGTATAGTAAAAATCTCTTAAAGTAAAAAAAGGAAAACACTAATGTTACTCTAGCCTTCTTAATTACCAGCTTTTACTAGAAAATAATGAAATATACAATAAAACAATGTTGAAAAGTAAAGCAGACATCTTCATATCAGACAATATCTGGAAATCAGAAGGTCTTAATTTACATTTTTAAAATCAAGAGAAAAAACATATTTCATACCATCATATCCATTTTCTACCATATAAAGACATCATTAAATTAGATATTTTTTTTCTAGCTTAAAATATCTATGACACTAGAATACTAAATCTTAATGGGGCAATGTAGCTCTCAAAGGAAAAAAGTTTAGATTTACTATTTTTTTTCTTTTTTTTGAGAATGCAAAATATAAAACTTAGGTATTGCAGTTATTTGTAGCCACCACCTTCCAACTCTTTTAACAAAATTGTATGCCTTAGAGTTCAGTTATTTTTCTCCCCACATCCCACCCTGCCCCTGTCCCCAGATATGCCATGACCAGCACTAAGTTAATGGGGGATTTGTTGATGTGAATGTATGGTAGTGATTGGAAGATTGCGCTGGTTGGCCTACATTTGCATATTGGCTGCTTTTAGCTACTTTGTGCATATTGTTTATATTTGCTCTTCTGTGATTTTGTGGGAGACTTGGGCTTTGTGAATTAAATGAAAATAGCTCAAATTTTATTTTTTAAGTTTACTGAACCCATTATTAATTTTATTCAAGTGTTATAAAGAAAAAGACATTCATAATACCTATCTTGCAGCTAGTTATACTTTTACATATTATTATGTTCTCGTTGCAAGCCAAAGTTCAAAGTTAAGTGTGTTACAGATAGTTTAAAGAACTATTGAATGTCCTCATATTTGTTTTAATTTGGTCTAAGTAAATCATTTTGAATGATTTTCAAGGGTTGGTTAAATTATTGTTATTATGTATTTATATAAATTGCTAATTTTCACATGTAATTTCATATACTTATATGCAATTTACATATGCATATAAGCACATTACAACTATGAGTATGCAACAAAAATAATTAAAACGTAGGTTGATGTCTACTTTTTAAATTAAAATCTTTTTGCTTTTGCAGCATTTTTGTATTTAAAAAAAGCTAAATTTTCTTCAATCTATTGAGAACTTAACCCTTATTAATTGATTCAAATCAACTTATATTTCAATAAGGTTGGGCTTTATTTATTTTTTTTTTATTTTGCTATTGAGTCAAAAATACCATTGTGGTCATTTTTGCCACATAAAATATTCCTTTCACTTATTATTTTTTTAATTTTTTTAATTTTTCACATTCAATCCCTGTACATCTTTACAGCATAGAAAATGGATTTTCCCATTATGAATACATTGCTCAATCAAAGATATTACCATATACATTACCATCATCAGATAATTTTTCATTTTAATTTTTGTGTTCATTAAACAATTTTGCTTCTTCGTCTTTTTTTTTTTTTTAATTGAAAATTTGATTCTGGGACCAGCAGTTGGCTTAATGGCTATGTCACTGGACTCCCATGTAGTCAACCACGGTTCAAGTCCCAGACCCAGTGGCTTAAACTCACGCCTGGCTCGTGTGCCCAAGATCCCGAGAGAGGAGAATGGAGAAGGGATTGAGGCATGGCTATCCCCCACGGGGCGGGGGGTGATTTCTTGCTTTCTGTCTCTCTGTCTTTCTGTCTTTCTCTGTTTTATTGGTGAGTGCATATGCCCTATAACAAAAACCTCTCAAGGAAAAAAAAAAGAAAATTTGATTCTATTATTTTTAATATTATTCTAGTGTCTCTTAACCATACATTAAATTAAAAAGTTAATCTTTGTATTGTTCTTTTTGCATACATATATACAATTCATAAATGTATATTAAGTGTACTCATAATACAATTTCAGGAAAGAACATTAGGGAAAAAAATGTTCTAACAGAAACTTTAGGATCTAAAATAAAAATATAAAAAGTTAAAAACTGACCAAGGAGAACAAAAAGAAGAAAGGACTTTTGGCTGCTCTCAATTTTTCTTCATTGAGTCTTTAAAAATGAATGATTATGAAGTATAATTATTCACTAAAGTTCGAATTGATGGATGTTATTTTTAAAAATAATTGAAAAAAAGTTAGTGTGTCCTTTGAGCACTGAATAGTGAATATCCAACAATAATATTTGATATGACATTTGCATTTGTAATTATTTCTAAGATTTAGATTTGCAAAGTTATGCTTTTCCTAAGTTACTATGCCTCTAATTTGCAACACTGCATAAAGATGGAATAGGATACAAGGACTCTTCACTATGTATCTGTTAAAGACCACTTGGCCTTCCCATCAGTTCTCCAGCTTGGGGAATCCCCTTTCTCAGGCTTTTTCTCATTCCATCAGTTGGCTAGTCTTTGCTATATCAAGCATTTGCAATCATTCAAGACTACATAGTTTCTTTATTAATTTGTACTTTATTGTGGATGCATAGAAGTATTCAGAATAAATAAAAACCATTATGCTGGATTTATATTATTGTCTTGTGTGTCTTGTTGCTTTCTGGAGCTTATCTAATGGATGCTTTTTGTATGGATAAAATTACATTATTCTAACATTGTCTCACATGGTATCTATTGAAAAATACACAGTCAGTGGTGCCACGACACACCATAAGACTTCCACCTTTAAGCTCGTTGCTTATGAATAAATTAACTTAACAGCCTAGTCTTAGGAATAGAATTTGGGCATCAAGTGAGTGCCTATACCTGAGTTATGATACAAGTGGGGTTGAAAAATAGTTTTTCAATCATAATTGAGAATCAGTGTACTGAAGACTATTTTATGTAGCTATGTTTTATTCTATGATGTGAATGTTTTGTCCCTCCAAAATGTATGTATTGAAATTCTGCTCCCCAAGGTAATAGCATTATGAGGTAGAACCTTTGAGAAGTGATACTGTCATGAAGCCAGAATCCTCATGAATGGGTTTAATGTCCTTTTAAAAGAGGCCTGAGGGGGCATAGTAACCCATTCCACCATGTGAGGACACAGCTAGAAGGTAACATTTGGGAACTGGTCCTTACCAAACAATGAGCTGCCAGTGGCTTCATAGTCTCCAGAGCGATGCAAAATTAATTTCTGTTGTATAAGACAGTTTATTGGGTTGTGCTATAGCAGTTCAAATATACGAAGACACTTGTTTATAAAATAGGTGGCATTAAAATACATATTCATTAATATTAATCATTAAGGTTATTGTCTAAATCCTAGGAAGAAGGCAAGGCTAGCTTTCCAAGTCAAGGCTGTTTTGACCTATGTTAATCCTACTTTTCCCAATTTCAAATATTATTTTCAATATAATATCTTTCTCTTTGTCTCCTCTACATTCCTACTATTCATTTTTCCTTCACCTAACCCTCTGTCACTTCACATTCTTTCTGACATATATCTATTCAAAACTCTTTTCTTAAATAATTTCCTTTTATCACTGGTGAAGTAACATATGCAAAGAACTCTCCCCACTTCTGAAGAAAGCCTCCTGTGTAACCATCCTGTCTATTTAGGTATTTAAATGCAAATCGATGGGAAGCCAGGGGAATGTCATAGAGATGACTAGTTTTAAAAACTGAATTTAAGATTTAGGCCTTCCACTGGAAGAATAAAGGAATATTCAAAGCATATTCCAGCTGAACTCATCAGGGAGTAGACTACAGAGGAGTTGGCAGCTCCATTCCTCCTTAGGAATTAAGTATGCGCCTATGTCTGCAGTGCCTTCTGTGCATCTATCGCCAATAAAGTTACAGGGGTGGCCATCGCCGCAACTGGCTGGCAATTCAGGGATTGAAGAAACTGGCCCGATTTTCTTCTCAGGAGGCATGACTGACATCTGGTGTAGCTTTGTAAATTTGGAGAGCATCCATGAGGCAGACTCATTTAGGAACTTCAAATTTTAAAAGCAGCTGTACCTCTTAAAAAGCTGGCCCCTTCCATGGAAGAAAGTGCTTGAATTGTGAAATAATATGTTTTACCAAATTCTTATAATTCTGATATTCTAGGGCCAGGAAAAATTCATTTGAGTCTTCCAAATGATAAGCTAGGGAAATTTTTCATATATACCCAGGAAGTAAATAATATATGAAGCCATCTAAGGATCAATTTATACTTAAATAGCAAAAACAGATGCATGAGTAATGAATTGTACAAGATGTTGAGCAAGTAAAATACTTTAGCAGAAAAATACAGCTCAGTTGAATTCTGTTCAAACTTTGCAAACTTGCTGATGTAAGCATTGGTCTTGGTTTTCTTGGGCATTGATGGTTCTATTTGCTTCTTATTTGCTCCAGTTTAGCCATGGCTCAAATTCTTGCATCATAAAAAATAGGAATAATATAACATGGCTATGGCATTTCATGTTAAACATGTGGGTTCACCTACCACATATATTTCAGGGGATTGCATTAATACATGGGCAGTACTCTGCTGCAAATTCCTATCTCTTTTTTATTTTTTTGGAGAGGTTTTTTTTTCGCTATAGGGTGCGTGCGCTTGCCAGACAGAGAGAGACATAGAGACAGAGAGCGAGAAATCACCCCCCAGGGGGGATGGCCATGCCACAATCCCTTCTCCTCCATTCTCCTCACATGCACACGCGCCCAGCGTGAGTTGTAAGCCACCGGGTCCGGGACGCGAACCGCGGTTGACTACGTGGGAGTCCAGCGACATAGCCATTATGCTAACTGCTCACTCCCCAAATTCCTATATCTTACAGACTTTTTTTTTTTTTTCCAGGAAAGGTACTAAGAGTTCAGTAAATCCTTGCTTTATAAAAGTGGAATTTCTCTAATTACCAAGCTTACAATGGAAATGTTTCCCTCTTTAGGCCCATCTTTTTATTTTTTTTTTAAAAAAGACACATTTATTCAGCATCATGATCAGAATATTACATTTAGCAATCAACAGCATGGGTGCAAAAAAAAAAAAAAAATCTTCATTAAAGCCCTTTGTTGGAATGCTTTACACTTTCCACAGAACAGAAACTAAAATAACCAGTAATACAATTAGTCACAAAGACAGTCCTCGTATTTTTTACCCATATACATGAGTATTGTCTTAGGCCCATCTTTATATTTGATTTTTAAAAAATTTATCTGATATAATAATTATATTAATATTTATCAGGACTTCTATCTTTTTGGTTGATGCCCTTACCTCTTAGGCTATAGAAGAGTCTAGATATTTTTCTCACTTATTAGTTAGGCCTTAAGCTAGAGAGGTAAACCCAATTCTCACAGTTTATATATTGACTTTAGAATTAACTTAAAATATCAGATTATTATCTGAGTAAATCAAAATAACCTATTCTTTAATCTACTATTAACTTGATTTGTGTCAGGTAAAGTAAAAAGTATCTTGAAACATTAGAAACAAATGTGTTTCAAAATAGTAACTCACCATGCCAGCTGATTTTGAGAAGCCACTGAAGTAGCTAGAAAATAATGTAACTACTGTTTTCAGAAGGATGATCATATCAGAGAAGGAGGTTATTGTTTCCTGCACACATGAATGTGGAGCTGGCAAGATAGTCCATATCAAAATAAGATATGACATACCTTGTTGCTGATATTACTTTGCTTTTGGTCGCACTAAGGAAAGACCCATGCTATGTGCTCACACGCATCCTTTTGATACAGTCTCTAAGAATTGTATGCTGTTCTGCATGGGCTGGAATGTGTGCTCTCTGGCTGTTAGGTCTTACTTACAGATTTCATTTCCTCTGTCTTCCTTGACTTATTAACAGATATCCAGTAACTGACAACATTATTAAATAGAAAATTATAGAATAAAAATAAAACATAAAAATGATGTTGGGAAAATAATAAGATTATGAAAGGAAAATAGTGTTAATATACAAATGCATATATCTAATAAACCTTTTATCAATTTTACTATTATGTTGGTATTAAGAGAAAAACAAGGAGACCAGAAGATGGTGTAATGGCTACATCACTGGACTCTCACAAAGACACCCCCAGTTCTAATCCTGGACCCAGTGGCTTCAAACTCATGCCAGGCATGGGTACTTGCATGGCCAAAGTCCTGAGAGGAGAATGGAGAAGAAGGGATTGTGTCATGGCCATCCCCCCAGGAAGTGACTTGTCACTTTATGTCTCTCTATCTCTCTCTGTCTCTCTGGTGAGTGCATGTGCCCTACAGCAGCCTCCTTCCCTCCCCCCCCAAAAAAAAGAATATGAAAACCAGAACCATCTGGGAACCACAGCTTTCCTATTTGTATTACAAGAAGCATACTGAATAATGATAAATTTCAAAACTTTGTGTTTTAGGTAAATGTAACAGTGAATTACACAGAGAAAGTAAGAGCAACTGCCCATCTTTGTCCAGAGTTTGAAGAAGAAAGTGAAGTAGTAGAGTATTAGTATGTAATACTTTAAAATTGATTGATCACTAGGTGCAATTTCTAGAAAACTGAGTTGATAATATTTTTCTCAGGTCATTTCTAATTTGCATTTTTTTCTTTTCTTAATATTTCCTTTTTAAGAGTTGGAAAAAAAATTACCCAGCTTTTTTTATCTGCAAGAATAAAAGTGTAGATAAATGATTTATCATATAACGACCTACACATTGGAATTATTATATGAGTAGATATAAAAGTTAATGTTGGTATTTTGCAAAAAAAAATAAATTTGAACAATTTATTCAAGATTGTCTGTCTTGTGGGATCAGCAGTTAGCATAATAACTATGTTACTGGACTCCCATGTAGTTTACCGAGTTCGACTCTCAGACCCGGTGGCTTAAATTCAACACCAGGCACGTGTGCATGCGAACCCAAGATCCCCAGATGAGAAAGGAGGAGAAGGGATTGCGGCATGGCCATTCCCCCTGGAGGGTGATTTCTAGATTTCTATCTCTCTGTCTCTCTGTCTTTCTGTCGAGTGCACATGCCCTATAGCAAAAACCTCTCCAAAAAAAGAAAGGAAAAACGATGTCTGTCTTGTTAGATGGTTGGCATATAGCCATATAACATTAGCCAAATTACTACCTAAAAAGAAGGACAAAGTAGAGAAACAAGTTATGCATATCCTAATTTATCTGTCATAAACAGACAGGATTAATTTTGCCTCAAAATATTTGGACTCTACACATTTGCCCTGAATGAACCATAATATATTATTGCTAATAATACTATCTTAAATAGTTTTGAGTATACTCCAAGATAAAGTATTTGTAAATAGATATTTGGAAATTATTGCAATTGGTCTATTGATAAATCTTAATATATGCTAAATATTACCTAGAAAACATTTGTAAGAAAATATTTTTTGCTGTTTTTTATTTATTTATTTTTTTATTTTTTTTAATTTTTTTTTTTTGGAGAGGTTTTTCACTATAGGGCGCGTGCGCTCGCCAGACAGACAGAGAGAGACATAGAGACAGAAAGCGAGAAATCACCCCCCGGGGGGATGGTCACGCCACAATCCCTTCTCCTCCGTTCTCCTCTCGGGATCTTGGGCACGCACGCACACGCGCCCGGCGTGAGTTGTAAGCCACCGGGTCCGAGACGTGAACCGCGGTCGACTACGTGGGAGTCCAGCGACATAGCCATTACGCTAACTGCTGGTTCCCTGCTGTTTTTTTATTTTGAAGAAATTAATTTTAGGGCATTATTTCTGACAAATGATCAGAGAGAAGGGCCAGTTTTTTATGGAGCCATTCTATGCTTATCACAAAAAAAAAGTAATTTTTGTATTTTACAGCAATTGTTTTCCATGTTTATTTTATAGTAGAATTGAGAGTAACCAGGATAAATATCAAACTGATTCAAAAGTCTTTCAATTTATATATATATATATATATATATATATATATATATATACACACACACACACACACATATATATAGAATACACATTCACACGTGTACACAGGCACCCAGCATGAGTTTTAAGCCACAGGTCTGGGACTTGAATGGCAGTTGCCTACATTGCAGTCCCGTAATGGAACCTTTACACCATCTTCTAGCCCCTGTTAAAATATTTTTCAAAAACACCACTTGATATTTTAAAAATAATTTTTCTGCTGACACTGAAAGACTTAAATGGTAGATGGTGTGTGTGTGTGCGTGAGAGAGAGAGAGACAGAGACAGAGACAGAGAGCTGGCAGTACTTATTAATTTTAAGCTGTCATCACATCCATGTCATCATCATGAAATCAAAGGCAAAGTTTAACACAAATTAAAAGCAAAGCATTTTTTAAACTCACAAAATGTACCAATACTGATAAAGAACAAATATACCTATGAACAGAGATAAGCTCATTTGCTTGTAATATCTAATGCTTAGTCTAGAAATTCTGCTCTCAAGTGTGTGTCATACACTTATGATTAATTTAAGCACATATGGATATAAATGGAAACTATAGTTGTTAAATGATAGAGTCCAAGTCAGGGAAACAAAAATGGCATAGAGATTAAAAAAATAATAATAAAGAAGATGAAGAAGAAAAGGAAAGAAACCTGAATTAGTTAAATTTAAACAAAGCTTCCTATTTTGGGGACCAGCAGATTACATAATGGTTATGTTACTGGACTCCCGCTTAGTCATGGTGAACCATGGTTTGAGTCCTGGATCTGGCGGCTTAAAACTCATGCCAGGATTCTGTGCGTGTGTGCCGAAAATCCCAAGTGCAGTATGGAGGAGAAGGGATTGCGGTGTGGCCATTCCTCCTGGAGGGGTGGGGGATTATTTCTTGCTTTCTGACACTTTGTCTCTCTGTCTCTCCAGTGAGTGCATGCACCCTATAGAAAAACTCTCTCTTAAGACAAAAAAGAAAAAACAAACAACAAAAAAAACCTTTCTAATTTTTTTTTTTTTTGGAGAGGTTTGCGCGTTCGCTCGCCAGACAGACAGAGACAGAGAAAAGCGAGAAATCACCCCCCAGGGGGGATGGCCACTCCGCAATCCCTTCTCCTCCATTCTCCTCTCGGGATCTTGGGCATGCACGCACACGCGCCCGGCGTGAGTTTAAGCCACTGGGTCTGGGACTCGAACCGCGGTCGACTACGTGGGAGTCCAGCGACATAGCCATTACGCTAACTGCTGGTCCCAAAACCTTTCTAATTTTATGAAATTTACTTGATCTTTTCTAACTCAACACAAAGATTATCTCTTCACTGAAGGTTTAGCATTGTCCAAACACAAATAATCACTCTCTCTGCCTATAAGGCTTTTTTTTTTTTTTTTTTTTTTTTTTTTTTTTTTTTTCATCTATGTCTCAGTACATTGCTTGAACCATGGAGGAAACATGTCTTTTTTTTTTTTTAATTTTATTTTCTTAATCACTTGTTACATTTAATCGCTATACATCTTTGCTGTACAAAAAATGACTCTTTCAGCATGAATACACTGTTTATTAGTCCAGTCAAATATACTACCATACTCATCATCAACAGATAATTTTCCACTTTTGGAAACATCTCATCTATCTCTGTGCATTGCATTTTGCTTAGATTTTCATTGTATGTTCGTCCAGTGGATGCCAGTGATGAATTCATGACAAATAAATGCACACATCTGATAGGAAATAAGTGGATGAGAATGTTAAAGAATTTAATAACCTGGGATTCACTAAGTGAGCTCCATTGCAACCACATAAAGCATAGAATGGGATATTCTTCATCCTAATCACCTGTATTTTACACAGGTATCTACAACAGTCAAAAAATGTCATTCCATCATAGGGGACCGAACGGTGGCATATCAGTGAAATGGGGTGCTTCACAGGGCTCACCCTCCTGTAAGATTCCTCGTTTGAATCAGGACATTGCCCTGAG